>CM053784.1:661402341-662104841 GCA_028749045.1 Cupressus sempervirens
TTAAATGAGAACCATGAAAGGAGAATTGTAATAGATTGAGAATAAACAACCTTGGGAACTTGTCCCAAGGTCATCACATAAGAATGTGTTAGAAACTAAATGGGCATATTAGAGAGATTTGGGTGAATATCAATACATAGTAATAAATAAAGAAATAGTTTGAAACATAAGTGGAAAGAATTGATTTTGAGGAAACTTACTCTTATGTGAAAGATTAAAGGTGATAAAAATATATTTGGATTTTGTAGCACATAACACACAACCCCATCTTAGTTTGTATTCCCACTATCACTGTAAGAGAGAGTGAACCTTTCATTTCTTTTTCTTTTTGATGTTAGAGAACCCATCAATAATTCTATTTTTTTCAATGATTACATCATTTTCTATTTCTTTTTTTGTTCTTTTTTTGTGTGTTGGTCTTCCAAGTTTAGAAACTCATCCAACATCTAGATTCCTTTTCATTAATCTATATGTATATGGACCTCAAAGTTTGTGAATATTTTTAAAACTCTATATTTCTTCACTCTTTATAGAAGGTTTTTATGTTTTCATGAGTTTATTATTTTATCTTAAAATACTGATTATTGTTAAGGCTATGGATCTTGGTTATAGGTTGAGGATGCTTGCAACTTTTATGATAGATTCTAGTGATTGATTATTGTTTCATCTAGTGACTAGTGATTGAAATGCTTTGTGAGCATTTTTAAAATCCCTTAATCTTTACGTTATGGGTATTGTTGGTTCTTGATTTAATAGTTTTGAAAATAACCAAGAAACTAGACTAATACATCTAAGGTTAGCAAATTCCTATAATGGATGCACTTGACTATAGTCTTGGGCCAACTATTAGGATAATTCCTTCTTCTTCTTTAGGCTCTATAAGAATTAGGTAGGTGGACCTCAGATTCTTTATATGGTACCCGTGTAAAAGCATATAATTGAATCTGGAAAATAGATAAAATCCCTTAATCTTCTATGTTTATGCAAGCATTCAAGGGTGAAATAGTTAATAATAGAGAACATGAACCTCATAAACTAAGTGAGGGAAAAATCTTTCAATTCTTAAACATAAAGGGAAAGATATTAAATTAATAATTTAGATCTCAACATATCTCGGGTATGCAACAATAGAGAACATGTAACCTCCAAGCTAACTAGTCCCTTATCCATTGGGCATCAACTAAACCATAACATACACATGGAAATATGAAGTATACTTGTATTTCCAAAAGTTTGATCTATCTATTTGACTTGGAAAAAAACATCAATCTTCATGAAAATTCTCATACTTATGGTAGTATCCTACTGGTGTAACCCACAATCATGTCAATGTAAACACGCATTTACTTCACTCCTTTGTTCCAATAGCAAGTTTATCCTAACATACAACAATAAGGGATTGCAATTGAGTTCAAGCTCTTAGTCCTTCAATACAAAACATTGTAGATAATAGAAGTAGGAGATGAGAATCAAAATGAAACTAAAAGAAATGAAGCTCTTGCATTAATTTCATTGAAATCAATACATCATCTGCATGTTAACACTTAGAAAATAAACAATGAATAACTATATAATATGAAATTCTTCAAAAGAAATACATTATGTTGTTCATAATAGAAGAACATTGAGAAATTTTTATCACAACTCTAAAACTAGAGACAACCTTGTGCTATCACTAGACATAAAAATTAGAACCCTTACAAAGAGCAGAGAGGGAGAATATATAGGAGAGAAGATAGTTTAGGGTCTAGAAGCTAAAATTGACATGTGTCCCACTGAAAATGCCTTCAATCTTAAGTTTTCTGAAACTGAACTTCCTTCATCTGCCTACCACCAAAAACTATAAATGAAGTAGAAAATATCTGATATATCTCATTAAAATAATTAGAAAAATATCTTGTGGAGAACATATCACGTACAAATCAAATCTACTAGAGGCTCAAAATTTGATTTAGCTAGTCACGTCTACTTTTTCCATGAAGTTCAACTTATGCTTTTTCCAAAAGCATCATTTGCAACCAACTACATTTAAAACCATGAATTCTCCCTTTATAACTAATGATGAAATCATATATGATGAAAATTTGATTATATCTTATATCAATTTCATCTGCAACAATAAATTTGCACTTTTCCCTCAGAAGCTCCTCAAAATACAAATCTTCCTATAACTACTTCCATTGGAATTAACAAGTGAGATGATTTACTTCTGAGAGGGGGGGTGAATCAAAAGTATCTAACTTTTACCTTTTCATTTATTTTTAACTAAAACCATTCTCATGCATCCAATCTATCTAATGAATTTGAAAGTAAAGACATACATGAAAATAGACAACACACATATTTGGCAACTTAGAAACCCTCCAAAATGAGAAGGTAAAACTAGGGTGGGGATGAAACTCAAAAAATATCACTATAGCAATGTGTAACTATTCAAGGTTACAATGTTTGACCACTTCCAATGGTCTACCCTGTGAAAGGCCTATCCTGTTAAAGACTTTTACACTCTGTCAAAAGTAACCTAGTTGAAGGATTTCACTATCTTGCTAAAAGTAAGCCTGGTTAAAGGATTTACAAATGGTTGCTAGGCTAACCTAAGTCCATAGGATTTCCATTAACTGATACAATTGCTAGAGAGTATTAGAAAGTCTTCCACTTGAGAGCTTTGCAATCTTCAATTGTTGATTCCAGATCCTTATTTTACTCTGACTAACCTGATCCTTGCTTGATCTAATATGTCACTCTTTGATATTCTAATACTCTATTCTTGATCAACTGAATACTACAATGCTACTCTATTCTTCTAAGTCTTTTCACACTCCCCTTTGAATTTTTTTATAGTTTACCGATACACTTCATTCATCCACGCATGCAATGGGGTTTTATCCTCCTTTTAAAGATTTTGAAGACTTAGGGTTAGGTATGAATCTATGATCCATATTCATTCTTCATTTTCTACTCAATTCATGGAGTTTTCTTATTGGTTTCATGCCTTCTCCATTTTTTTTATTGGCTACATGCTGATTGCATAGGTAATATAAAAGATTCATTCTTATCTTTAATATCCTTAGAGATTCAACAATCTCCCCCTTTGACATGAGTATCAAAAACACTTAGTAGTATATGAAAGTCTACTCTCCTTGAGTAAAATATGCATATAGTTCAACGTATATAGAAAACTTCAAATCTTCTCAAAATTTTGTAAAAAGTATATATATATATATATACATACCTCAAAATTTTTGTAACTTCCCCTGAGCTGATGTGACATTTATATTCCTGTGACCAAAATTCTTGTATTGCATGTGTCTCATACTAATGTATCTATGTATCATATACTTTGTAACTATGTTACCTTCCATTCTTATTTAGAACTCCCCCAAAACATTATATCTCCCTCTCAATTATTTCTCCCCCTTAACTATATCTCTCCCTTTTCAACACTTATGTCAAAAGGTTCTAAGGATTAAGACCATATTTTGCCAAAAATGTTTTATTGACCTCCATAATCATCTTGAGAGATGCATCCCAATTATCCAAAGCAATTTCCAATGATTTATGCTAGATAGTTGTGTCTGCTACAAGATGAACAAGTCCTTCCAAAGTAGAAAGATTAGGATCTTTCTTTAGAACTTTCTCTAAAGAGGCTTGTTCTTTATGGAGTACTTGCAGATGTGGGGTTATGGAAGACTAAATTTGCATCAATTTGGCCTTGATATTGGCCTCTTCTACTGTCGACATAGCTAATTATTTCTTTGTGTGAAGCATTTGGGAAAAATGCTTCTCACTTTGAGTTGGATCATTTGGTAGCTACATGCAAGAAATTTTTGGATTTCACTCCAAGCTTAGTATCCTTTGGCTTGTTTCTTGAGTGAAGTATGAAAAATCACACAACTTTTTGTACAATGAGAATACATTCTCAAGTACTTTTTTCACTTTTTCAATCTTTTTCACCAATTCAACCTATGACAGTGCTATTTCACTTGGTATCTTTTCATTTACTTTCATTTGAAATTTCTTCTCTAACTATTCCAAGAATTTGACATTGGTTTCAAGGTCCTAAATCTATACCCAGTCCACAATATTGGATAATTGCTCCATCATGGGCTGAATTTCATCAGGTACTTGCAAGCTAAAGGCATCAAGAAATATTTCTTTGATCTCCACTAATGCTCGCTTCTGCCTGTACTCATTTCTAAGTATCTCTTGCCTCTTTCTCCTTTCTAGTGCCTCTTGCACTTAATTTATCTACTGTGCATGTTCATTTTCTGTGAGTCATAGCTTGGTATGACTATTTTTTCATCAAGTATAGGGTCTCCATAGTGGAATACCCTTGCAACCTTGGTAGTGCTCGAGCCTGGTGTTGATATTTGCAATGGTACTACATCAGTGCTCAACTTCTTCTGAGGAGTGCTTGAGCTAGGCATGTTTACCAATGTTTGTATTGCCTCCTACTTCTTAGGGGTTTTCTCTACTTCTTTCTCCTCTCCTCTACTTCCTTAATCAATGATGATAATTTGAGAAGGTGCACCTTGGGTTTGTGCTATAGGAACATCTTGTCCTATTGATTCCTTTGTAAACTCCTTAGTAGTAGTTGTCACCTTTGTTGTAGAATCAACCTTAGCAATTTTATCTTGTACCTTTTGCTCTTTAGGTTACTCTATTGTAGCTATGGGAAGTTGTGTTGATAGTTCTTGTGTGGTTTCCTTCTCCCTTGTTATTGCTGCTACAGCTTTCTATAGCTCATCAACACTCACCAATACTAGGTTAGTGCAAAGTTGTGCTTGTAGTGTTGATTGGTGAAGGATCTTCTTGAGATCCTCTACAGTTAAAGGGTTGATGTTCTAGGCTAAAGTGTCAAGAACATCCTTTACAATGAATGTAACTGTAGGTGTTTTATGTGGAGGACTTGGTGGTGGTAGTTGGGTGTCATGGACACTTTGTTTGATTTGTTGCTCCTCTTCACCATGCGTCTCCACTATCTCTTTTTCTAGCTCTTTTTCTTCTTCATATTTTTATATTTCCTGCTCCACTATTTTTTCTTCTTTCTCTTCCTTACTAGCCTCAACCTTATTTGCATCTTCATCCTTTTCAGTGTTCTATCCCTCAAAGGGATCTTCTTCTCCATCCTTGATAGTAGTCAAGTCATTTATCAACTTCCACATTCTTGTTGATTTATTGACAACTTCTTCAATTTTATTTTGCAAGATGTTGAAGGCTCTATATTATGGTGCAAACTTTCTTCCATGTTTCTTATTTGCCTTAATTATTTGACCTTTACTCAATTCTAGCATTACTTGTGCCAATGTGGATTCTCTTATTTCTTTTTCCATTTTTAAACAATAATGCCACTTATTTTCAACAATTTCATATAACTCCTTGAGCATTGTATTGTCTAATTCAAGAGGAGTGTTCTTGAATTATGCCATCATGGCATATACTGATTCTTCAACTTTATTCTAATCTTCTCTACTTAATTTATTAAAATCAATATTTTTCAATTCAAAAAAATCTGCATTCTTCCTAACATTATCACAAATTGTATCAATATTTGACTTAGGAGCATGGATTACCACTCTAAATTGGCTGATATCTTTAGATTTTTTCCTTTCCTCATCATCTAACTTTGGTTGTGCAACATATCTTCTCTTTGGTTTCTTCTACGTAGGAGTAGTTAGCTCAGTAGCCTTCTTCTTTTCTTTGTCTTGCTCTTTGAACTTTTGAGTTGAGGCCCTTATCATGGCTCTTGTACTAGTATAGTTGGGTTGGCTTGGGTTGGCTTTATAAAATTCTTTGCTTTAGCCTAGGCTATAGGCTAAGATTTTGTCTTTCTCTTCTCGGGATTAGCTTGAGTTGGTGCTTCATTGGCTTCTTCTTCCTTGACACCTTCTTCCTTTTCTTCATCTTCACCTAAGCCTTGTGTCAATGCAAGAGGTTGATGTTCCTCTTCATAATCATCATCTTCCTCTTCCTTGGCATCAACACCCTCTTCTTTTTCTTCTTCTGCAGTGCCTTCTCCAAACTTTTCTTTCAACTTCTTTACAAGCTTGTCTTTCTTCTTTAAACTAGAGGCAATCTTCAATTCCATATCCACTTTGGATTGCACCACATCATATGTTCCAAAGTGTGGTGCATCCTTATTAATTTCCTCTACAAGTAATGATATGATTCCTGCTGATGCTTCATCAATATTTGGCTCATATCCTAATGGTCTTAGCCGTATAGTCCTTGGAATTGCTACTTGGATATAAGTATAATTAATATCAACTAAGAAAATAATATCATTGATGTGTTGTTCCACTAGGGATACTGGTATCCTTAGTCTTTTCTTCATGGATTTCTTGAAATCCTTAAAGCAACTAGTCATTAGAGATTCAAAGTTGTCTCCCATTTGCTCAATGTACTCATTGATTTGAATAATAGCTAACTTATTTTATTTCCAATTTACTTTTCCAAAAGATGGAAATTCTTCCAAAATATAGAAAATTATATAGATTAGAACTGATCCAAACTTACACTGAGCACCTTTTGATTTTCTTATTGCTCCCAAATTCTCCATGATCTGTTGTAAGAGGAATTTTGCTAGATCATATGTATGATCCTTCTTGACAATTTTGTAGGCCACATCCATAGCAATGCACAAAACACTATTCAATCTACTTTATTGATAAAACTTGTGAGATATGATTCTTACTGTAAATTCTAGAAGGGGATCTATTATTCTATCAATAGTCATGCCCCTTTTGTTCCATTTTTTCTTGGTGTTCTTTCTAATAGCTTCCTTAGAATCACTTCACAAGATCTTGTACTGATCTAGGGTTGGAAAACCTATAACCCTATGTAGGATTCTCATTGTTATCTTCATAGGTCCTCCTTCTAACCATAAACAACCATTACGTATTCTGCTTAGGACAATTCTTGTCCATTTAGTTTTGAAAACTATGGGCAAAACTAGGACATGGGTTAAGCCCTTTCTTTCAACTATTTGAGATTCTTCCTTTAGCACTCCATTTTGACATAGTTTATCATATGATTGATGAATCTCCATGTCTCTTATTTCTCCTACCTTGTAATTGTCACATTTCCTTACATCTTGAACCATTACAACTTTGGGCAAAATCATGGATAGTGCATCAGCAGGGTTGTTCTTATATGCAACTTCTGGAATTGGCCTAAAATCTAGTTGTTTAACCTCATTTCTAACTAACTAAACCTCAAAACCTTCCTTTTCCTTAGTTTTTTTAGAACTAGAGTACATATTTCAAATCTAGGGTTTCAAAATATATTAAACTTTATAACTGCACAACTTGACACTTGAAGAATACCTTAGATCAATTAAATTGGTGCTTGCTTTTTGTTGAAATATGTGCAAAAACTTCAATTATTGTTTGTCAATCACTTATGTGCTCTTCTCATTCTTGTTCTACATTTTAATGATGAGAAATGATCATAAAATTGACCTTATACTCTTTAAAACATAACATTAAATACTTAGTAGATATACAGTTGTACACTCAACTCCTTAAGGATTTCAACATAACTTAGCTTCTATTGGCTTTCTATCATTCAGCTCCAACTAGATTTCCTATTTACTTAGCTTCTATTTCCAACTCAGCTATGACCAATTACTTAGCTCCTACTAGTAGCTTGACATATACTGACATTTACTCAACATCTAAGGACGACTCAACAACAGTGGTGAAAACTTGAATTTTAACTTTGCATCTCTAATAATGCAGATCTCTTCTTTTTAGTACTATCTTATTTAGGAACTGATGTATGATAAAGCTTAGTAAATTAGTCCCTCATGCCTTCTATTTGCTTAGTTTGATGAACTATGATTACTTGACCTATTAGGTGAAGTGATCCCTTCATTTGATGAGCTACACTCATCTTTCTTATTCCATGTCTTATTCATTTCTCCTCTAATGTGTTCAACATCTACCTTCTTTTTTCCTTTGTTGACTGCTGACTTTGGTGCCTTTGACCTTGTTGGGCAATTCTTTTTGATATGACCAATCTTTAGGCAATTAAAACACGTAGTTTCCTTTGAAATGTGTCCTTATGCAATTTTCAAGAATGTGTCCATATTCTTGGCAGTAATGACAACTATACCCAGTGTTATAGTCCCAATTGTAGTGATGACCATGGTTACCTTCTCTTTTTGCCTGATTTGATGTCCACACAATCTTTGATTTGCACTCAAAAGCTCTATGTCCATTCTTCTTGCAATTGTAGTAGTGACCTTCAAATTTTGGTTTACTAATAGTCCTAGTCCTACATTCATGTGCTTGATGTCCTTGTTTTTTGTACTTATGACAATAACTTGCATTCTTAGGCTTATCATGTTGATGGGCATTTTTTCTCCTATATACATTAGAATTATGTCCCTTTTTACCATAGAAATGACAAGTAGGTTTACTATTCTTACCTTTGTTACTCATTTCTTCTGCACTCTTGGAGGGCTCTCCTTGTTCAATAATGGTGTAACCAAATCTTGAAGTATCATTACTGGCCCTTGGTGATTTTAATAGCTATTCAAAATGCTTGATTTCCTCATTGAGTTTGTTGAAGTTTTTTGAAATTTCCTTCTCTCTTTTCAAGTCATTTTGCATTTGTTCATTTTGCATCTTTAGTGTAGAGATCTCAATTTCTTTGAAATTTAGTTCATGATGTGCATTCATCATCTGACTTAAGGTTTCTAGCTACATGTTTGAGATTCTTACAAGCTCAATTGACTTTTCTTCTAGTCTATTGGAAAGGTTTCTCTTGTCTTCTTCTATCATGGCTTTTTCTTCAATGGCTCTTTTCTTCTCTTCAGTTACTTCACAAAGCATCATGGCTTGTGATTCTTGTTCAAGCTTGATTATTCTAATTTCTTCTACTTGAGCTCTATTCTTCTCCATCAGGTCCACTATTACTACATCAAACTATTTAGAATCCCCATTTGAAAATAGATTTATAGTGTTAATCTCCTTATACTATGTGTCATTCTCAACTATGGAAATCTCTTTTCTTCTTTTTAAGGATTTCCTGAATTCTACTCTAGCTTCTTCCAAAGCATATAAAGCAAGTTGTATGTCAATTTCTTAATTCTCTATGATCTTCCCAAGTTTGTAGACTTCCATTTCCAGATCTTTTCTCCAAGCTATAAGGCTCCTTCTTGTGATAACTTGGCTCTGATACCAATTGTTGGAATTAACAAGTGGGATGATTTACTTCTAAGGAGGGGGAGTGAATTAGAAGTAACTAACTTTTACCTTTTCAAAATTTTTAACTAAAACTATTCTCATGCATCTAATCTAATGAACTTGAAAGTAAAGACATGCATGAAAATAGACAAAACACAAATTTGGTAACCCAAAAACCCTCCAAAATGAGAAGGTAAAATTAGGGTGGGGATGAAACACACAAAATATCATTGTAGCAATGTGTAACTATTCAAGGTTACAATGTTTAACCACTTCCAATGGTCTGCCCTATGAAAGCCCTATCTTGTTAAAGACTTTTACACTGTCAAAACTAACTTGGTTAAAGGATTTCACTACCTTGCTAAAAGTAGGCCTGGTTAAAGGACTTTTGTACATTCACTTGGAATGCCACCCTATTAAAGGATTTACAAATGGCTGCTAGGCCAACCTAAGTCTATAGGATTTTCATTATCTAACACAATTGCTAGAGAGTATTAGAAAGTGTTTGACTTGATAGCTTTGCAATCTTCAATTACTGATTCTAGATCCTTGTTCCGCTCTGACTGACTTGATCCTTTCTCGATTTGATATGTCACTCTTTGATATTATGATACTCTATTCTTGATTAATTGAATACTAAAATGATGCTCTATTCTTCTAATTCTTTTCACACTTCCCTCTGAATTTTGATATAGTTTACCCATATGCTTCATTCATCCATGCATGCAATGGGGTTTTGTCCTCCTTTTAAAGATTTTGAAGACTTAGGGTTAGGTATGAATCTATGATCCATATTCATGTTGGATATAATTGTTCAATTGTGTGTTGTCTTTGATGTTACACAAATTTCATATCAGCTATCAGATAGAGTCTATCGAGCTTAGTTGGTTAGCAAAGAAAATTATAGAGTTTACTGAACATTCCTGGAAGTTACTCTATGGAAATAGTTTATACCAAACTCACTTGGGCATTGAAGGTTTCTATGATAGAAGTTATTTTCTACTGAGCTCACAAGATCAACAAAGGAAAGTTAGTGTTTAACAACTTCACTCAGTCTCCAAAGGATTTTGTAGAGTTTGCAGTATTTATCGAGCTTCAGTTGGTTAACATTGGAAATCATTTTTGGAGCAATGTTTACCGAGAAGGGTCAACCAATGAAGGATTTCATTATTTTGAGAAATAAAGTTTAATTGTTTCATGTAATGAATGTAGTTGTCTGATGTAATGATGATTGCTAATTGTAACTTGTAAATGAGTTGACTAGATAATTTGTAAGGTACAAATAAAAGGTCAATTTGTGAATTCAAAAGTATGGATGAATGAGTGAGCATGAAAGTGTGAAGAGGAAAGTGTGAGAAATTTTTGAAGAAGGATCATATATCCTTGAGGAGCAACAAAGATTTATTCGATCAAAGAGGATCTAGTGAAGTAGAACAGAGATCTATATAAGAAAATTGAGTTGCATCTCATTTAGGTCAACTCATTGTTACTTTCTCACAATTGTAGCAGTGATTTCCAAATCTCTTAAAGAGTTGTGTTAACAACCATTTTGTGAATCCTCTGACAAGGTGGACGGTTCCATTGAATTATTCTAAATTCCTTTAGCAAGGCCACTCCTAGAAGGGTAATTAAATCCTTTAACAAGGTCAGACCTCACAATGTGTTTTGTAACTTTAACAGGGTTGGCTCCTAATAGGGCTCACTTCAGAAGAATGCAAATTGGTAGCTCGTTACTTTGTGGTTTTTCACATATTGGGTTTCCATGTTAAATTT
Organism: Cupressus sempervirens; assembly: GCA_028749045.1. Classification (NCBI taxonomy): domain Eukaryota; kingdom Viridiplantae; phylum Streptophyta; class Pinopsida; order Cupressales; family Cupressaceae; genus Cupressus; species Cupressus sempervirens. The sequence continues at coordinate 661,413,306 of CM053784.1, forward strand.
GGTGTCTCTTATGTTCATGTTATTTTATGTGTGCATGCATATTAAATCTTTATGAATGCTTAAATATTAGTAATTAGTTCATCTATCGAGTTACAACATTTTTCTGTGTGGCTACCGAGTGATAGCAATAACTATCTTTTTAAGACATCTAAGGGATCTGTGGATTTATTTTTGTGATAACTAATTCACCCCCCTCTTAGTTACTCCATCTATATTTCCAACAATTGGTATCAGAGCATTTCGTGCTTGCAGGAAGGATTTCAATGATCTACGCTAAAGATTAGGATGTCTTACAAGAGGAAGATTCCAAGGCTTGATAGGGATAACTTTTCAGCATGGCAAGGTCTCATGAGACTCCATCTGGCTTCTATTGGAGATATAGGATTGAAATATCTTGATGAAGAACATGTGACTCCTAGTACACTATCTATCAATGACATTTCTTAGTAAAAGACTCATAACACCATGATGATAAACATTGCATCTTCCCTAAGCTATGAAGAATTTGATGATATCAAGGACTACAAAATTGCCTTTGCTATGTGGAACAAGTGGAAGGAAATCTATGGAGGTTATGATAATGTGGGAAGAGTGAAAGATGAAAGTCTAAGAGAATGATTTGATTAGATGAGGATGAGAGAGGATGGGAACATTGCCAATTATGTTGAAAGAGTCAAAGCAAGTGTCAGTGCAATCAAAGCTTATGGAGGAGATATCAAAGAGGAAATAATTGTAAGTAAAATTCTTAGAACATTGCTTCCCATTTATGCAATTAGAGTTTTTGCAATTCAGGAATGAAGATGTGAAGAAAATCATAAGATAAATTTAGAGGCCATAGTAGGAAGATTGACTGTATTTGAGCTAGATAACTATGACAACTATGTTCTCACTTCCAAGAACATTGAATCAGCATTTGAAGCCAAGTTTTCACTCAAAGAAAAGGGCAAGAAGATAAAGGAATCTCAATCAAAAAGTGAGGAAAAATCATAATAGAGTTCTAACAGTGATCTTGAGGTGGTTGAAGCTCTACTAGCAAGGAAATATTCTAGAGGCAAATAAAAATACAAAGGTAAGGTTCCTTTGATATATTTTTCATGTGAGGAAATTGCTCATATTGTTGCTAGGTGCCCAAACAATAAAAACAAGGATGAGAAGAAATGTCACAAGTGCAATGGAAAGAAAGACTTCAAATCATTTAAGGACAAAGGTAGGAAAACATGCTTTATGGCTAAAGATTCTAAGGATTTTGACAATAGTGAAGATGAGATTGTTTACATTGTTGTGAAAGATGAATCTGATAATGATGAAGAAAATAAGATGGCACTTTGTTGGATACAATTGTTAATTGTGTATTGTCTTTGATGTTACACAAATGTCATATCAGCCATTAGACAAAGTCTATTGAGCTCAGATGGTTAGCAAAGCAATTTACAGTGTCTACCAAGCGTTCCTGAACATTACACAGTGAGTTAGCTCTTACTGAGCTCACTCGGGGATCAAAGGATTTTGTAACTGAAAGTTAATGTTAACCGAGCTCCCAAGGTTAACAAAAGGAAAGTCAATATCTACCAAGTTCACTCGATCATCGAAGAGAAAGTTAGCTTTTACTGAGCTCACTCGGTAAGCGAAGGAAGGTTAGTGTTTACTGAGTTAACTCAGTCTCTGAAGGAAGTTGCAAGGTTTGCATTGTTTACTGAGCTTCACTTGATTAACACTGGGGAAACCATTCTTGAGTAGTGGTCACCGAGCTGGGTCGGGCAGCGAAGAATTTTATTGTTCTAAAGAATTAAGTTTAATTGTTTTGTGCAATGTTTGTAGCTGACTGATTTAATGTTTTTCAGTTATTGTAACTCGTAATTGAGTCGACTTGACAATCTGTAAGGTATATATGAAAGGTCAAGTTGTGAATACAAAGAGATGTAAGAGTGTGGATGCATAAGAGTGTGAATGTATGGATGTAAATGGAATGAGTGAATATTGAATATATGAGCGAATGTGGTGGAAGGATTAGATATCCTTATGGAGCTGCAAAGTTGTATTCAATTAGTGAGGATCTAGTGAAGCATAATAGAGATCTATATTTAGCAAAGATAAGTTGCTTACATTTCAGATCACTTCATTGTTTCTTTCTAATCATTGTAGTAGTGATTCAAAATCTCTTAGTAGAGTTGGTTTAATAGCCATTTTGTAAATCCTCTAACAAGGTGACAATCTAGTTGAATTGTTCTAAAGACCCCTGACAAGGCCACTCCTAACAGGGTGATTAAATCCTCTAACAGGGTAACACCTAACAGTTTTTTTTATAACCTTTAACAGCGTTGGCTCCTAACAGGGCTCACTTCGAAAGAGTGAAAATTGGTGACTAGTTACTTGGTGGTTTTTCCCATATTGGGTTTCCACGTTAAATATGGTGTCTCTTGTGTTCATGTTATTTCCTTTATGCATGCATGTTAATCACTTTAAATGCTTAATAAGTTAATAGAACATCTATCAAGTTTCAGCATTTATTTGTGTGGTTACCGAGTGTCAGCAGCAATTATATTTTAAGACATCTAAAGATCTGTGGATTTTTTTTTTGTGGTAACTGATTCACCCCTCCCCTCTCAGTTACTCCATCTCTATTTCCAACACACTTATCTCTAATGTGAGCAAAAATGATGCATGGATCATAGATAGTGGTTGCTCTCATCATATGACTAGTAACAAAACTAAGTTTGAACAATTTGAAGACTATGATGGTGGAAATGTGAGATTTGGTAATAATGAACCTTGTTGCATAAAAGGAAGAGGAAGAATCTCACTAACCAAAGAGCTTGTATTTCATAATGGCTATTGGGTTGAAGGTCTAAAAAATAATCTGTTGAGTGTGGCATAGCTAATCAATATTGGATTCAAAGTGGAATTCATGTATGAAAAAGAAAGACTACTGGATGACAAAGGAAAGTTGATTGGATCAGGTATACAAACTAAAGGTAACTTGTTCTATCTTAAACTTGGTGAATGTTCATGTTTTATTGCTCAAGTTGAAGAAAGTTGGTTATGGCACATAAGGTTATGTCATGTGAATTTTGATAACCTAGTGAAAATAAGAAAATTCAAGAAAGCAAGAGGCATTCCTAGTATAAAAAAACTTGATGTTGGTCTATGCAAGAATTGTTGGATTGGTAAGATGAGAAAGACTAGCTTTAAAAGTAAAAATTATCAGTTTGAAGAAATTTTGGAAATTGTGCATATTGATTTTTGTAGACCTATTGGAATTTAGAGTTATACTAGAGAAATGTTCTTCATTCTTTTTGTTAATGATTACTCAAGAATGATGAATGTCATGTATCTGAGAGAGAAATAAAAATCATTTGAGAAGTTCAAATGGTATTTGGCTAGAGTAGAGAAGGAAATAGGAAAAAGATTGAAATGCTTAAGGTTAGACAGAGATGGTGAATTCATCTCCCATGAATTCAATAACTTTTGCATTGAAAGGGGAATCAAAAGATAGGTATCAACACCTGGAACTCTAGAGCAGAATGGAATAGTTAAAAGGAGGAATAGATCTATCATGGACTATGCAAGAACCCGAATGATTGAAAAGAACATTTCTATCAAATACTGGAAGGGAGCTATCAGCACTACAGTTCATACCTTGAACCTAGCACAGCTGAAGAAGAACTCATTCAAAACCTCCTATGAGTTATAGTATGGCTACAAACCCAATGTAAGTTACCTAAAAGTATTTGGAATTAAATGTTACATTTTGAAAGAATCTAGAAAAGGTAAATTTGATGTGAAGGGTGATGAAGGCATATTTTTGGGATATTCTTGCAAGAGTAAGGCATATAGATGTTTGAATTTGTCTACTCATAAAGTCATAAAAAGTGCACATGCGAAAGTTGATGAGTTTGTAGAAAGGACTAAAGAAGTAACCAAAAAGGAACCAAAAGATTATAGGAGGTTTGTTTTCATTGAACCTGATATAGTGCTAGACACATCTATCAATCAGGAAACTTCTACTCCATAGTCTTTAGTCACCGATTTGCAAGAAGTTCAAGCTAAGTTGCAAGAACCCAAGTCATAGTCAGATCCTACTGAGCCAATGCCTATCAAGTCTAAAGGATCCAAGCAATAGTCAGATTAGCCTAAAATTGAAATTGTAGATAGTGGAACTTAGTCAAAAGGCAAGGAACCTATATTAGCAAAGTATGTTAGGAGACATCATGCATCAGATCAGATTATTGGAGACAAATTTGAAGGTACTATGACAAGAAGTAAATTAAAAGGTACTTGTTTACTTGCTGATTTTAAACCTAGAAATGTCAAAGATGCATTAGAAAATTAAAGTTGGATTGAGGCTATGAATGAAGAGATAGAGAAAATAGAGAAGAACAAAACTTTGACTCTTGTACCTAGGCCTAAAGATAGAAATGTGATTGGAACTAAGTGGGTATTCAGAAATAAGTTGAATGATGATGGTAAGGTATCAAGAAATAAAGCTAGACTAGTATGTAAAGGCTACTCTCAAGAAGAAGGAATAGACTATGGAGAGGCTTTTGCTCCTGGTGCAAGATTGGAAGGTGTTAGAACCTTACTTGCATATGTTACATGAAAATAATTTAAGGTATATTAAATGGGTGTCAAATCTGCATTTTTCAATGGTATTCTTGATGAAGAAGTCTACATTGAGTAGCTTGAAGGTTTTGTTGATCCAAACAAGAAGGACATGGTCTGCAAGTTACACAAAGCATTGTATGTTTTGAAACAAGCCCCTAGAGCATGGTATGAAATATTGTATAGCTATCTTATTCATATTAGTTTTTGGAGAACTAATGATAACAGTAGCTTGTATATCAATCAAGGATCAAATAAATTTGGTAGAAATATTTGTGGATGATACTTTGTTTATAGGGAATGATGATTTATGCAAATAATTTTCAGAGAAAATGAACAAAGAATTTGATATGTCAATGTTTGGTGAGATTAAATTCTTTGTTGGTCTTCAAATTTAGAAAAGCAAGAATGGTATCTACATTACTCAATCAAAATACATCAAGGAGATACTCAAGAAATTTGGTATAGAAGATTGTAAACCATTTGGTACTCCCATGTGTACTAGACTATAGCTTACCAAGGATGATGAATCAAAAGAGGTAGATCAGACCTTATATAAATCAATGATTGGAAAGTTGTAGTATGCAGTTCATACAAGGCAAGATATTACTCTTGAAATTGGTATTGTGGAAAGATTTTCAACAAAGCCTAGAGAAAATCACATGATGGATATCAAGAGGATCTTGGGATATTTCAAAGGCATTAAAGATTATGAATTATGGTATAAATTTGGAGGTAATCTAGACTTGAAAGTGTTTACTTATACTGGAAAGAGGTTGGTTTCATGGACAAGTAAAAAGCAAAATTGTACGTCCCAATCTACAATAGAAGATAAATATGTTGCAACAGTAGTGAACTGTTTTAATATTGTTTGGTTTAAACAATTATTGGAAGACATGAAGGTTGAGATAAAAGAACTAGTTGTTATGTTTTGTGAAAATACAAGTGCAATCAACATATCTAAGAATCCCGTTTTGCCTTAAAAAATTGAGCACATTGCAATAAAGTATCACTTTGTCAGAGAATTGGTGTAGGATAAGGAGATCAGATTGGAATATGTCTATACAAAAAAACAAATTGCTAAAATATTCACCAAGCCATTACCTAAGGATGCATTCTCATATCTAAGAGTTAAGCTAGGGGTCATTCCTCTATCTGAAGTTCACTAAAATGAAGTTTTAGTGATGCATCAATAGGAACCAAGTTGAAGATCTTTTTAGTTGATGTAGTATAGTCATGAAAACATTGCATATGAATTAGTACTCAATGTATATTTCTACTCATTTTATTTGTGTTGTCTTTGGCATGTGTTGTCATATCTTTCTAAAATTTGAATTTATTTGTGGAGAGTTTGTTGTTTGAAAAGAAGCTATGTAATTCCTTCATAGATGGAGATTACTATATTTGAGAAGTTTGTGGCATATAATCTAAGAGGGAGAAATGTTCTATTAGAAAAGGCTTGTTTTCAAATTTCATCTGCTATGACATGTTGTGTTTAAGAAGGAGATTATTGGATACAATTATTCAATTATGTGTTGTCTTTGATGTTACACAAATATCATATTAGTTATCAAATAGAGTCTACTGAGCTCAGTTGGTTAGGAAAGCAAATTATAGAGTCTACTGAGCATTCATGGAAGTTACTCTATGGAAATAGTTTATACCAAGCTCACTCAGGCATTGAAGGTTTCTATGATAGAAGTTAGTTTAGTTTCTATCAAGATCACAAGGTCAGGGAAGTAAAGTTAGTGTTTACTGAGTTCACTTGGTCTCTGAAGGATTTTGCAGAGTTCATAGTGTTTACTGAGCTTTAGTCTATTAACACTGGAAATCATTTTTGGAGTAGTGTTTACCGAGTAGGGTCAGCCAATGAAGGATTTCATTTTTTTGAGAAATAAAGTTTAATTGTTTCATGTAATGAATGTAGCTGACTAATGTAATGATTATTGCTAATTGTAACTTGTAAATGAGCTGACTAGATAATTTGTAAGGTATAAATAGAAGGTCAAGTTGTGAATTCAAAAGTATGGATGAATGAGTGAGCATGAAAGTGTAAGTGAATTTTGAAGAAGGATCAGATATCCTTGAGGAGCAGCAAAGATTTATTCGATCAAAGAGGATCTAGTGAAGTAGAACAGAGATCTGTATCAACAAGTTTAGTTGCATCTCATTCATGTCAACTCGTTATTACTTTCTCACAATTGTAGCAGTGATTTCCAAATCTCTTAATAGAGTTGGTTTAATAGCCAGTTTGTGAATCCTCTAACAAGGTGGACAGTTCCATTGAATTGTTCTAAAGTCCTCTAGCAAGGCCACTCCTAGCAGGGTGATTAAATCCTTTAACAAGGTCACACCTCATAGTGTGTTTTGTAACCTTTAATAGGGTTGGCTCCTAACAGGGCTCACTTTAGAAGAGTGAAAATTACTAGCTAGCTACTTTGTGGTTTTTCCCATATTGGATTTCCATGTTAAATCTAGTGTCTCTTGTGTTCATGTTATTTCTTTAATCATGCATATTAAATCTTTATGAATGCTTAAAGATCAGTAATTAATTCATCTACTAAGTTACAACATTTTTCTGTGTGGCTACCAAGTGACAGTAGTAATTAGTTTTTTAAGACATCTAAGGGATATGTGAATTTATTTTTGTGGTAATTGATTCACCCCCCCCTCTCTTATTTACTCTATCTATATTTCCAACAATTCATTTATCATTTCCCACTCAATATATGCACTTTTCTTATTGGTTGCATGCCTTCTCCATTTTTCTTATTGCATATATGTTGATTGCATAGGTAATATAAAATATTCCTTCTTATCTTTAATATCCTTTGAGATTCTTCTATGTTAGCTCAAAAATGGTCTACATAGGTTTTTGTGCATGATTACAAACAACTATGTCCAATCTATGTTACTCAACACTTGTTGCCTCTAATGCTTGGCACTTGATCATTTTTTTACTTGACACTTGTTGTAGTTTTGTCTAGCTCAACACTTGAACTTACTCGGCATCAACTATTTACTTGACATCAACCATTTACTCTGCATCAACTATTTACTCAACATCAACTATTTACATGAAATCTATACATATTTTACATGGAATGTGTTACTATCTTAGCATGAACTTAGTAAACATCTTAAGTGTGTTGACATGAAATAGTCAAAACCAATCTTAGATTCAACAACTTATGGTTCACACCTACATAAAAACTAACTACAAAAATGGAGAGTTCATCTCTTGTTGGTTCCAATGGTATATTATACTGCCTATTTCTAATAAAAACCATGCCCCTGAGACCAAATCAAAAATCTGGCTCCTAGATTGTATTATAGCATAAAAATGAAAAATAAAACTATATATTCAAAACTATATAACACTATTCAATTTATAATCCTTTCAACATCATGTCCATTTTTATTTGTTGAAATGCCCAAGCAGGCCCCTCATCATATATATCTATCTTTATCCTCTTTACGATTTTACAATAGCAAACCATCATATCATCACAACACCCTGACTTTCCCCTTTATGATATTATGATCCTTGGAAATGTCATAGCATCAAAATCATTCCCTTTCCAACCTTTGATCACATGAAAAAGACAATTTTTGTAACATCACAAGCCCCTTCATTTCACTCTATGATCTCATGGAAAAGAGGGGACCATCATAAGATCGTAGCACCTTTAAAACTAGCCCCTGATCTCTTGACATAATCATAAGATCACAAACCCTATAGCATTGTACATCGCATCTTTGACCTCCCCAACATTATGCTAGTCATAGAATTAGGACACTTTATGTCTTGCTTGGCGATCCTACGATTGGTCATAAGATCATATATCCTCCTCACTTTGCATCCTGACCCTATGATCCTATGATTCAGGATGAAAATGGGGATGACTCATCTTCTACGTGATATGTTGGTAGTCAAACTAATGAAAATTCTCCATATGTACCTTTCCTTCACTGTTGCCACTTCAAACTAGACCCACTGATTCTTGAGGAGATGTGTTGTTGAGTCGCTACCTTGCTATACATAAAGAGTGAGCATGTTGCCATAGCAATGAAGTGATAGCCCTTGATCTTATCTCAATCTAAAAAAAAAAATTTTAATGTAGTTTTTAATATTAGAGTGGTGGGTCCCTCCATTTACTTTTTTCTCTATGTTGTTATCCTTAAAGCTCCAGAAAAGCTTCATAGAAATGTAGCAACAACCATAGATCTACATTTAATCTAAAGGTGAGGAAGTTGCATTACATTTACATAACTACGATTGGTCCCTTGGTCACCATGTTCCATGGGGTAAACAGTCCACATCTTTTCATAGCGATGTAGTGATGAGCGTTGATTAGGTCTTGATCAAATAGAGGATATTCTTTCATCTGACTTTTGACTTGGGTGTGATAAATCTTCCAACCTAGCACACATCAGCCCACCTTGGTTGCAGTTGGTCCCACTTTGCCACATGTCATGCTAGCATTTTACCACTTTGCTTAAAGTTCCTTCATTTTCTTATAGCAAGAATGCATTGCCTGTTGATCTCCTTAAGATCAACAACATGATAAATCTTGCCCTTTTTAAGATCCAGTCAGCCAAACCAACCAATAAATGCACTTCTTTTGCACTATGTCTAACAACTCTGCCAATAGTACAAACTATGTTATTACCTTTTAGAGTCATGGGTCCATGACATCATCATATGCCACATGCCAAAGAAGTGCTTGGCCACATTATTTAAAACTCATACACTTTCATATTGTGGTCATGCACCACTCATTGATATCCTTAAGATCCATGAAATACATAACATGTGCCCTTTGAACTACATGAATATCCTCTGTGACATCACTATGGATAGGTGTCACCAGGGCGCTTGCCCACTTTAGTTAAAATCATCACACCTTCATGAAGTGGGAATATGATTTTCGTTGATCTTCCAAAGATTAATGGCATATAGATGTGATCACCAAAAGTGACCCCACTGTATGATTCAACCAATGATATTTCTAGAAATTTGAATGTTCTTTGATCAACACTGAAAATTGTGCAAAAGGTCTGACAGATTCTGACACACCATGGCTTTTGTGGTTCACTAGAAATCCAGTGTTAGCAAAGGCTACGTGGCACAAAGGCACTTGCCCACATTACATAAAAGCCAAGCAGATCCATCTTGCAAGTATGCACCCACCGTTGATCTTGGAGAGATCAATGGCTAGCCCAAAACAAACCATCATAGTTAAGATGCTTTGTGAAACACTAAATAAAATAACCATGGTTAGGATAAAGGTGATTGGGGTAAAATGGTCAGGTTAGGATTTTTAAAATATATACGTGGAAAATTTGAAATAGAATATTTTAAAAAGACTAAAACTTCCTCCACATATTTGAATTCAAATAAATGAAAACCCTACCCTTGGAAACATGGAGCACAAACAATATTAGGGTAACACAAAATTAGGATTTTTTTTATTTACTGCAAACAAATCTTGAAACACAACCCTAATTTTGAATAAGTAGTTGAATTTTCACTATAATATGAAAAAAAATTGAAAGGTAAAAAATCAAGCCAATAGTGGCTCTATCTGAGGATGCATGTCCCTTGTGGGCATGGCAAGGATTCAGATCTCTAGAAGAATCAAACCATTCACAAAAAATTTCTCCAAACAAAAATTGAAAACATCAAACCTATTCTAATTGTACAAGATGGTGACCTCGAGCCACCCAATAGTTCTCAAAGCTTCCTACCTCTATCATATACCTGATTCTCATTAACATATTCTTGAGGTAAATTGAAACTTTCGTTCTCCTTTGTTTCACCCAACACATCAATATTTTCAATCACTTTGTTAGGCGAAAAAAAACTATCATCATCACTTTCATAGTGCATATGAATACTAGAAATACTTTCTTCATCTTGCTCACTATGAAATTGTGAATCAGCATGCTCTTGAATATAAAAATCAAATTGAGAACCATCATAAACATATGATGGATGCATGCTATCAAGAGGAAACATAAAATGTTCATATTCCACTTTATTCATGAAGTTGCACATGTCAAGAAAATGAAAGTCACTTTATGTATTTGGGTGTGAAGGGTACGTAAAATCTTATTCCTATCTCTTTGCAGTCATATTACTCATCACATCAGATTTACCACTTGCTAAAAACTCTTCACACTGAAAAAACTGATTAGTTACCAAATTTGAAAAACTATTCAGAAAATATTGATCCAAAATTTGTTGATCACAATCTTTGTCTTCATCTAACATACTGTTAGAGGGAACATTAAACTTTGTAATCTTACCATCAGGTTGATCATTACAAGACTTCTTAGTATAAAAAGAAAACTCAAAATAAACAATATTATTTTCACTATTTTCCTCTTCATCTGAAGTATCAAAACATATTTCACTACAATCACTAGCGTGAGAAAACATTGAGATAGTAGAAAACTTCCCTCAAACATATCCCTTGCATCTATCAATTTGTCATGTGCACATACATCTAAGGTGTTGTCATATGCACCTCCAAAGTTTGATAAAGATCTTTCACATTATATATCTTTTTCCACATCAAATATTGGGGAAGTGACTTGACTAAATGAAGAAAAACCATGAGGGAGAATATGAACATCCTTAGAAGTACTTACATATTTCTCAAACTCATGAGCCAACAAATCTAAAATCTCATCATGGCTTAAGAAAATTTCCTCAAAATTCTTCTCCTAGCTGTGATTATTATTTGGATGACATGAAGAGCTCATAGCAATAGCAACTTTAATACAACAATCTAAAATATTAGAATCATTATCATGCTCATTCTCATCATGGAAATCATTGCCTCTACTACTATGACAAACCTCTTCAAACTCATATTCACTATCACAACACTCATTTTTAATTTCATATACATCTTCTTCATACTCGTTGCAATCTTTTGATTCATTAAATTTGAATCCATCTCTTCACATGTGGAAGATAGATTATCATTTCTTACAGATTCATTACATTCATGACCACCTTGACTTTCAACACATGTATTATCATCATTGGGAGACATAATATGAACACTATCATTATCACTTTCCATCTTCCTAATGAATCTATTAATTTGTAAAAGTTCTTGTAACCTTATAGGTATTGGCCAGTTAACTAAATTAGGTTCTATATGATCTAGGAAAACACTTGGTAGGGAAGATTCCTTCAGTCTAGAATGCAAGGGCATCATACTGATTGCTGATTTAAACTTTATATAAACTTGTTGAACATTTAGACCCTGAAGACTTCCCATTTTCCCTCTGACTATACTAACAATCATATTGTAGATTTTCTTATTCAACACAACAATATTACTAGCCACTATTTTCAAACTATTAGAAAATTGTAGACTAACCTCAAACCTGATGTCTAAATCCATCTTAAAAATAAAAATTTCACCTCTTTCTATAGTGCTGAAAATTATTGAATAGAGGTAATTCTTTTTAAACATTAAACTTTCATCAAAATGAAACTCATGAAAAGTAAAATACCTTTGGTGCTGATGTAAACTTTCCTCTACTGATTCTAGTACTGGTGTGAACATGAACTTCCTCACACCATATATGAAACCATTATAGAGCTTCCACCTTCCTTAAAAGGAAAAATAAATCATAGCTATGATTTACTACAAAAAAATCAGATTTTTTATAACAGAAGGAAGAACAACACTAAACTTTAATCAAGAAACACTTCTTTTCCAAGAAACTGTCAAGAGCTTCAAATCTGCCCATACAACTGAAAGTCCTTCAGCTTTTAAACATGAAATCAACTTGGAAATATTGGTACAGAGATAGAGTCGCCACTCATAAATACATCAAATTTCCAACCAAGATTTTATATAATGTTGGATTCACATTTTTCCTAGAATCTTCCTTGCTCAACTTCAAACCTATGGCTATTGGTGTTGGTGCTGCCTTGTTGTTTTGGATTTTAAGTCTCTCCAAGATATGATTTTCATATTTTTCTTGAGACATAAAGATACCATTCTGAATTTTTTTTACTTCTATGCCAGGAAAATACTTCAAGAGACCCAAATTTGTCATTTCAAACTCACATTTCATGGCCTCTTTGAAACCAACAATGAAGAAATCATTATTTTTGGAAAAAATTAAATCATCTACATACAAGACAATTTTGGAATTAGAAATCTTTCCTTGGTTTTATTTATTAAATGGGATAAACCAAGGTATCCCTTATGTATTTTGTCATCTTGTCTGTGTGTGAGGACAAGTCAATTTTATAATTCCTTTATTAAGGAAAATAGTTTATTCCTCCTTAAGAGGATTATGAGACTTTTTATGAACACACTTATGAATGTGACAATCATTATTAAATAATTCTTTTTTTCATCTCTATATAAGAGATGCTCCTCTATCATTCTATACACGACACACTCACTATGTAGTTTTTTGTAATGAGCTTTTGGCACCAACTCTCTTCTTCTCTCTCTTTCATTCGTTAGGGTTTTTCCTCATGCATATTATACACAAGGGGTTTTCTTTTCTTTTCCCTTTCAAAATCTTGTCTCTTCTTATTGATTCATTGGTGGTTATTCCTTGGATTTTGCCTATTTCATGCACTCTTTGACTTTGAGTTTATGGTAATTATTGTCATAACAAGCTCTGTTGGATTATTTTATTTCATTTTTTATTGTTAATCTTATTTTGTGGTATCAAATATTCTTTCATGGTATCAAAGTTACCTCATCCTTATTTTGAGTTTGTCTGATGGTTACCACATTGGAAATTATTTTTGAGAGGAGAAGAGGAGAAAAACTTCATTATTAATATTTTGTGTTGCATATTTTTATAAGTTCATTTTCCTTGTACTAACCTCTTTGGATGATTTACTACTAAAGTGTTCTTTCTTTAAATATCTAACCCTTTTCTCTTATTTTGGAAGGCATGCCACCAAAACAAAGAGAAATTTTGCTCTTTTTGTAATCTATAACTTGTAGGGTTTTATTTTACAAAACTAATATATTCTTGTAGATCTTTAAAAAAAAGTTGTTATTCCATTGAAAATATCAATCTCTATTACTTAGGAGAAAAATTCAACCAATCTATTCTTAGTTTAAAATAAAAATAATATTTTTTCTCTAATTCAGACAATGAAGAGTCTTGGTTTGTTTTCATACATCTTTGTATTTTTTTAGAATTCATATACTATCCTGTTCTGATAAGAATAATTTTTTTTGGTCTATGTATTTTTTTCTTCTATTATCTTGTTGTACTATCAATAATATTTAAATAATATTACTAGTAGAAAGATAGATTTTACTTCATTCTAGACCCATTTTTTTAAGTGTTGCTTTCATGAGATTATATATCTAAGACCCAAGCTTCATTATCTTGCCATGTAGAAAGTTCTAAGACACATCTTATAATAATGCCTTATTTTTTTTATGACTCATAAACTTGAGCGTTACAATCCCTCCCTTCTAGTATATGCTGGATCAATCTCCTAATCTTGTTCAAGATATCTTAATATTTTTGTTTTAATGATTTTCTCATTTTTCCTCTTTTGGTTGTTGGAATAGAAATAGAAAATTTGGAATATGTTTTCTATTTTCCATTTGTTTCATCAATTGGAATAGTGAGTAGGAATACATATTCCCATTTTGCCTCTAAAACGAGTGTTTACCCATTCCAAAAAATAGTTGGGAATAGACATTTTTATTCCCAAGATTGCATTCCTATTCTCCATTTTGATGGTTGTAACCAAACAACCCCTTATTGATGTTCTCATAGAAAGAATGGATATAAGAGTCACACTTATAGTTACAACTTTCAAAAAAGAACGAGGATAGATAACTTAAACATCACACACTTAGCTTATTTATTTGACCAAAACTGTTAAATAGTCAAAGTTGAAATTTTTTCCTATGCTTAATTCTTCCTTTAGTGTGTGATGTTTAAGGGTGGCCGAGATGGGATGCCTCGGGGTTGCAAACCATGACTCCACATTAGTGTTGAATAATTTTTTATGCTTGTTCTAGCTTCACCATTTTATAAAGTACAATTTCTTTGTCTTTTTGATAGAGATAGCTAACTATGCTTTAAACCCTGACTCCCTATCTTTTTTAGGCTTTTATCTCTCCTCCAAAATCAAAGAATTCTCTTGCACACTATTTTTTTAATTATTTCATGGCCCTTGATGTTTTAACAAGATTCATTTGCTTAATTATTTCATTCTCACTCAAGAACTGTTCATCTCCTCCATCATTGAGTTTTGAGCTCATCTGTCACAACCCACACGCCCCTTTTTTTTGGAGAATAAGACTATTTTTTTTTTCTAATTCCCTTCCTTCTCTTATGTAATAAATTTGTATTCTTTGGTTGAATACATGCTTTTGACTAGGGAATGAAACTTTAATTTTAGTCATTTTATATTACCACTTTTGAACAAAAGAAAAAGTTATCAATATAGCATGAGTCAGTCCATAAAAAAAATATGGTGGGGGGCGGGGGAGAAGTGAAAAATTTTAGTGATAGTCCATACAAAAGGTAGAGAAGAAAATTGGAAAAGAAAAGTGGAAGAAAGAAATAAATTACAAAGAGTTACAACTTAGCATCACTACCGGGTTTTTGCATATTTATTTATTTTCAACTTATGTTTGTCCAATGTTTTAGTTTTGTATTGTGGAAATTATTTTTGGAAAGATGAAATGATTCATGCATGTTTGATAGTTTAGAATGATTTTTTAATAGATTGAAAACCCTCTTGGATCTTGGAAAAATAAACATAAAACTTAGAAAAATATTTTGAAATAAACATAAACTTGAATAATGATAAATTTATTTAATTGGGTAAATCTATATGGAACTTATTTAACCTTTTATGGATAGGAAAATATGTATGAAATGAGAAGCAAAGTAGTATTTATCTACTAAATCCAAGTTGAATAAATATATAAGGTTGAAGATATAGAGCCACATGATATTATAGTATCGTTATGCTTCATAGAATGAATAAAATTGATTTATGGAAAATGAAAAGGAATATTAGAGGACTAGAAATGTTTTATTTAAACCTATTATTTATGAAAATAGATTATTTAAAAGATTACTATTGTGTTTACAAAGGGTCTATTAAAGAGATAAAATTTGATGCAAGAATGATGTTTTGTTTTAGAAATAAACAATATTGTGTATTATTGTTTGGAAAATGTAGATTAACTAGATTAGATTGGATTAAGAAGCAAGGTTACATAGAAACCATATACCTTGCATGTATTTTCTTACGAATAGAGATGCTTACTACTTGAACATAGAAATAGTGTTCAGAAAAAATGAATTGGTGTGTAATGTGGAAGACAAACAGGGGTAAAAGATTACCTACTAGTAGTACTTGGTTTTCTTTTGTTTAAAAGATGCTTTGGGCAAAGCTTTTTTTCACATAGATTTCATTAATATGCATGATTAGTTATTTCAATTTCTCTCTACCACCCCATGCTTCAGATTTCTAATTACAATAGAAAGTTAAGTAGTTATACTCATAGTTACACCCTTTTAATATGATCCATCAATACCGAGTTGCTAAGCTTCTTGAGCAAGGGACACAATGCCTTTTCATTTTATAATAAGCTTTGGGGGAGCTAACTACTCCATGATTGGGAGGAAAAAGTGCTTGGACCATACTCCCATCTCAGGATTTGCTAGTGAACATTGAAATGTGAAGGCTTAGGAGATAGGGTTCTTAGGATTTGCTAGTGAACATGAAATGTGAGGGCTTAGTAGACAAGGATTGTAGTGTCAGTGTGGTGCTTTGATGACTAAATTTATGTAATCTAAAATGAATGGATTTGAGAAAACATGTGATATATTATCATATTTATATTATTCATTGATGTATTAATATTAAGACAAACATCAGTGTATCACAAATTTGTGAGAAATTCATAATGTAAAATATTGCAATATAAGAAGGGACAATTTAAATTGAAATGTCTTTCAATAAGTTTTATTCTTGAAGGTTTACTATATGGAACCATACTTTGTTTTGGAAATTTCATGACTAAAGACATGATTTTATTTTGACTCTTGTTGACCATGGATTATTTTATGCCTTACTGATGACATGACAATTGTATGAGAAAATGAATCTTTACATATGGTATTAGAGCTATAGTTAAAACACTAGGACCATGGCCTACTCTTGCTAAGTTGTATACTAATACTTGAAACTGCAACAAGGCTAGAACTAACAATGATGAGGAGCATAACCCAAACCAAAGGTTAGCCCAAATTTTGGCCCTCTTGACTCAACAATAAGGTGAACGTATGGATCACCTTGAATAAGATATGAGTAGGAAGAATCAATATCAGAAGAATTAGGCTCAAAGGAAACTAGAAGAAGATATGAGAGTAGAAGCTCTTTGTAAGGCTAAAGAAGAATAACTAAAAGAAATGCTGATATGAATGTTGCAGATGTCAATAATGAAAAAATAGTAGAAGAATTGAGTTGGGACCTAAAAGGCTTGTTCCACCTACCTCTAATGGGAAGACTATAGGAGATGATATTGAGGCATGGATAATCTCCATGGAGAGATATTTCCACATTTGTAATCTTTCTGAACAATCTAGATCTTTATGGGGATCATTCCAATTGATTAGTGAAGTAGAAACTTGGCGGAACAAAGAGATGGCTGAGAGGAAATTGTGACCAGGACATATTTCATGGGAAAAACTCTTGGCTCTATTTAGGAAGTGATGCTTGCCTCAACTTTTCTATGATAGGAAAATGTTTGAGCTCCAAAACCTTATTCAAGAGGTCATGACTGTGACCAAGTATGATGAGCAATTTTTCCACTTGGTGAAATATGTTCCACAATATTTGTAGGATGCACATTTTTGAACACGTAAGTTTGTATTGGGGCTTCATCCTAATATTGGATATGAGGTGGAGATGTATAAACCAGAGGCTATGGAAATTGCATATGTGAAGACATTATTGTAGGAGGATAAGTTGAAGAAAGTACCCGCCATTAGAGCCTCACAAAGAAACAAAAACAACCTAGGATCTAGGAATGGTAATAGTAGAGCCTTCCCACATAATTGATCAACGTACCACTAGAGTTCATGATAGAGAGATATTGCAGCATAGGGTTGAATGGGACCACTTCTTTGTTGATAGTGCTAAAAGGGAGGATGACGATGATATACTTAGATCTTTCCTCATTTATTTGCATAGACTATGATATGTTATTTAGTTATCTTTTTAGTAATTATGCTACATGTTGACTTTCAAAAATACTTGGTCGAGTGATCATTGACCCAAGTTGTCTAAATAGATTATGTGATACTTTGATTATTATGGATGCTTATGTTTTGGGTGAATTGTCATAGAAAAGGATTAGACCTATTGTGGATTATGAATTCAATGATGAAAAATGAATATAAATGATGCCATTTAAATATGGTTTAAATCTCAGTGATTTCAAGTTGGATTATTGATTTATGGACTAACCTACTAATGGAAAAATTAAGTTCTGAATGATAACTAGGGATTGAAGATGGGGGTGTGGTTAAGGTAGAAGAATTTAGATCCTTGGTAAGGATGTGATTAGACAGTGGGACTATATTTTCACACACCACTTAGAAGTTGTTAAAACAATGTTTTGCATGTCATCTATTTCAAAGGTTATATACATGTGAAAGTGTTGATGAAAGTATGAATGTTTATTACTTTATGCAGTTCCTTATATGTTAGATGTATGAGTTATTTTTCATTGACATTGGAACGATGCCTCTTTCTAGAGGGGAGGGATGTCATGACCCATGTACCCCTTCTTTTTGGAGAATAAGACTTTTTGTTTATTTATTATTCCCTTTCTTGTCTTATGTAATAAATTTTTATTCTTTGGTTGAACATATGCTTTTGACTAGGGAACAAAACTTTAATTTTAGTCAATTTATATTGCCACTTTAGAAAAAATACAAAAATTATAAATAAGGCATGAGTTAGTCCATAAAAAGGGGGGGTGGGAGAAGAGAAAAAATTTTGTGATAGTCCATACAAAAGGTAGATAAGAAAATCAGAAAAGAAAAGTGGAAGAAGGAAATAAATTACAAAGAGTTACAACTTAGCATCACTACTAGGTTTTTGCATATTAATTTATTTTCAACTTATGTTTGTCCAATGTTTTAGTTATGTATTGTGAAAATTATTTTTGCAAAGATTAAATGATTCATGCATGTTTAATAGTTTAGAATGATTGTTTAATAGATTGAAAAACCTCTTGGATCTTGAAAAATATAAACATAAAAATTAGAAATATTTTGAAATAAAAATAAACTTGAATAATGATAAATAGATTTAATTGGGTAAAGCAATATGGAACTTATTTTATCTTTTATAGATAGGAACATATTTATGAAATGAGCAGTAAAGTAGTATTTATCTACTAAATCCAAGTTGAATAAATACATAAGGTTGAAAATATAGAGCCATATAATTTTATAGTATCATTATACTTCATAGAATGAATAAAATGGATTTATGGAAAATGACAAGGAATATTAGAGAACTAGAAATGTTTTATTTAAACCTATTATTTCTAAAAATGGATTATTTAAAAGAGTACTATTGTGTTTACATAGGGTCTATTAAAGAGAGAAAATTTGATCCAAGAATGACGTTTTGTTTTAGAAATAAATGATATTGTGTATTATTGGCTGGAAAATGTAGATGAGCTAGATTAGATTAGATTGAGAAGAAAGGTTACATAAAAACCATATACCTTGCATGCATTGTGTTACAAATAGAGATGGTTACTGTTTGAACATAGAAATGGTGATTAGGAAAAATGAATTGGTGTGTAATGTGGAAGACAAAGAAGAGTAAGAGATTACCTATCAGTAGTATCTAGTTTTCTTTTGTTTTGGCCAAAGCTCTATTTCACATATATTTCATTAATATGTATGATTAGTTATTTCAATTTCTCTCTGCCACCCTATGTCTTGGATTTCTTCTTACAATAGAAAGTTATGTAGTTATATTCATGTTTTCACCCTTTCTATCTGATCTATCAATGCCGAGTTGCTAAGCCTCTCAAGCAAGGGACAAAGTGCTTTTTCATTTCATGATAAGCTATGGGGAAGATAACTATTCCATGGTTGGGAGGAAAAAGCACTTGGACCACATTCTCATCTTAGGATTTTCTAGTGAACATAAAATGTGAAGGCTTAGGAGACAGGGTTGTTAGGATTTTCTAGTGAACATTAAATGAGAAAGCTAATGAGACAAGGATTGCAGTGTCAGTGTGGTGCCTTGATGACTAAATTTATGAAATCTGAAATCAATGGATTTGAGCAAACATGTGATATATTGTCATATCTATATTATTCATTGATGTATTAATATTAAGATAGATATGAGTGTATTACAAATTTGTGAGAAATTTATATTGTAGAATCTTGTAATATAAGAATGAACAATTTAAATTGGAATAACTTTGGATAAATTTTATTCTTGAAGGTTTACTATATGGAACTATACCTTTGACTAGTTTTGGAAATTTAATGACTAAGACATTATTTCATTTTGACTCTTGTTTACCATGGATTATTTCATGCCTTATTCATGACATGGAAATCATGTGAGAAAATGAGTCTTCACATCATCCTTGCCTCATCAAGCATTCAACCTACAAGATAATGTCATTTTATCTTTCTTTTTTAGAATAATTGGAAATATTTTAAGAACACCATGTACGATTGCATTGGGCTATTTATGAAATTTACTTTTCATGGACTATTTAGCTTGCTCATGCTCTATGCCATGGATATTCATAGTTTAGTATAGTGAGTGTCTCATATTGAGCCATTTAGTATACTTGTTTTTCGAATAAGAATAATTATATTGCTATTCATGCCATCTAGTAAGTAACATCTCCTTGCATTTATTATCTTTTAATCATCTTTTTTAATGCTAACTTAAGTAACATATCTACATCTATTCCTTGTGTTAGTCATTTACTAGCATCTTTTATTCTTTACGATTATTCTTAGTACAACTTGTTGCGCATATTATTAGTATTTATCAATAGGTATATACTATTGTAATGGTTTTCTTTAACTAGTTAATAATGAAACCACTAATTAATTTTTTTATTTGTTAAAGTTTTGAAATGTTTTAGATTAAGGTAAAATTAGGTTTTGACGGGACCTCAAAACCCCTTTACATTATAGATCCAAAAGATATTCAAAGAAAGCCCAAACATCCCATAGGGATCTAAACCATAAGCATGCTACAGTAGAGAAACATTATGACTAGCAGCATCAAAAAGATTAGAAAAGAAACCAACAAGAAGTTCTTAACTAGCTAAGGGGACTAAGAATTCAATTTCACTCCCTTTTTGTGAGAGCGCAAATTCATATCAAATTGAGGGAGGGACTTTTTAGACTTTTTCCTAGTCACAGGTATCCACCCCTCCTCTACCATCACAACCTTTGACTACCAATTTTAAGAATCCAAAATAGAAGGAAACTCATCCAAATTTTGACAAGGACAATCTATCATCACTACATCTAGCATACTCAAACTGATACCATTAGTCTATTTACCAGTTCCAGCAGGAGCAACAAAAAGAAGCCCATCCTTTTGACCAGGACTATCTGCCTTCACTTCTTCCATCAAATTGGAAAAATTACCAACTGTTGTTTGAAATCCATCTTTATAACAAGGACTAGCTAACTTCCCTTCTTCCATCAAATTGGAACTTCTACCAGTAGACTAATTACCTATTCCAAAAATAGACATACAATGACCAACTCCAATAGATGTAGCACCATGCAACTTACCTTGTCTAGAAATAGCAGCCTCAAAACCATTATCTCGACTAGATTGTGCACAAAGAGTACCAAATTTAACACCTTGATCAGAATTAGCAGTCTCAATAGCATCATCTTGGCCAAATTCTACACCAATACCTACAACACCATTATCTCGGCCAAAATCTGCACCAAGAGTACCAGATTTTACACCTTGGGCATCCACCTTGGAAACAAAAGCATTCACCATCTTAGATTTAGAAGATTTGTCTATTGTATAATGCTGCTCCAATATACCCTTCCACCAAGAGGAGGGTCATTTTTTTGTAGTTTTCCCATACTCACACTTAGCAGCCATATGCCTAGTATTGAGACATTTTTTACACCTCAAAGGGAGGCCCTCAAAATCAAGCAACTGGGTCCAAGAGCCCTTTGAATGATTTAAAATAATCTTAGTAGGGAGACCCTTAGAAACATCAATATCCACTAGAACCCTAGCATAAGTAGAATGGAAATGCTCAAAAGATTGGGAATCAACCATATAGAAATCCCCTCAAGCCTCACCAATTTCCCTAAAAACAAAATTCCCCCAAAAATGAAGAGGAAGATTAGGAAGCCTAATCCAAGTAGGGATTTTGAAAGACTCTATTTGAGGATTAAAATCTGAATGCCATGGTTTAACCATTAAAGGAAAGTTGTTCTCCCAAAAAAAATCTGATAACGTAGAATAGCTTTCCTGTCCTTTGGATTAACAAATGTAACCATGAAGAAACCCTTGACCAAAGGGAAAATCTTGACAGTATCTGTAATAAATGGATCCCAATGCTTCAAAATCCAAACATGGAGCTTTGAAAGAGTGGGCCTAATACCTTTAAAGAGACAAATAATAAAATCCTTGGACAAATCCCTCAAATGTTCTTCAATTTCCAAAAGTGACTCATCCCCTAGAGTAAGAGAAATTCACTAATAGTTAGGGATCAAAGGAGATACCAAAGATTTTCTTCCATTACTGGCATCCTTGCCAGATTTAGAAGCCATCACACCACCATTGCTAGAAACCCTAGTACCAAATTTCCCACTTCTATAGCCAGCAACCTTGCTAGATTTAGAAGCCATCATACCACCATTACCAAAAACCCTAGCACCATTTTTCCCACTTCCATAGCCAATGTCCTTGCTAGATACAAAATCCATCACACCACTAGAACTAGAAATAACCATACTATTGCCAAATCCAGCAACCACCACACAATTGCTAGAAGCCCTAGCACCATTTTTCTTGCTTCTGCAACCAGCAACAAAAGATATGCTTCCACAGCTAGTGTCCTTGCCAAATTTAGAAGCCATCGCACCATCATTGCCAGAAACCCTAGCACCAATTTTCTCGCTTCTGTAGCTAGCCGCCTTGCCTAAAGTTTTGAAATGTTTTCTGAAGTGACATGTACAAATTTTAAATAGTTAAATGATGAAATTGATTTTTCTACATTCTTATTGGATAATAGACTTGAGAACTTATACATGAATTTCAGGAAAACTCTATTTTTTAGGCAATTCATTCGCATCTACTACCTCTCACTTAAGAAAAATATAGAAATATTATATGTCATAAATTAATTTGTTATTATCAATGAATTAATATAAAACTTTATTGTCAAGATTTTCAATTGTAATATTTGAATATTAAGATGAAATTTATAGATTAAAATTATGAAAAATTAACTTTCTATATTATTTTTATAATTTAAAATAAATAATTTAAAAATATATATAGTTTTCTATTATTTTAAAAAATTATTTTTTAATTTATCATTTACACTTAAGTTAATAATAAATAATTATTTTTATTTTAAAATTAAATTAATAAATTTAATATAATTAGATTATATTTAATTGAATATTATAAAAATAGTTATAATGAATATTTTAATTTAAGATATATTAATTATTCTAACTATAATCAATTATTCTGTAAATACTTGTATTTGTTGTAGGCAATATACTATTGCATTCACTTCAACTTATTCAGTGATTAATCTTTCTTATTTCAACCAATTGAATTTAAGTATTTCTATTTTGAGTTTTGATTTGGTGAATTTCTAGGAATCACTACCTCGACTACCCTATTATGAGGCAATATTCTTGGATGCATAAATAAGAATCATATAATATAAATATGAGAACTTTTCAATAAAAAAATATTAATACATAAATATAACCAAGCTATAATAACTTTACATTTATATAGTAAATTAGATATTATTTTTTATTATATTAAAAGTATGTTATTTTTATAATTTCAATATAAAATAATTCAATAAAATAGATTGATAATTGTTTTAATCTTACTAAATTCAAAACTAGATTTTTCTGAAAATTATTAAAATATTAATTAATCTATATTAAATATTATTATTCCAATCAAATAATTATTCTATATTATAATTATTAAAATTAACATATTACTCTATCTAATTAAACTATTACTTATGGTGAATAAAACACTTACATTCTTATATGGATTGACGTACTTAATGTTTTTAATCACTTCTAATCATTCATTAACAACACTTTGATATTAATTTCCATGCTAGAGACTTTTCGTTTTATTTTATTTTAAAAATGACTTTTATAGATTTTGATTAAAGATTTTGTTAAAGATTTAAATAATTCTAATTCTAATTTGTTCATTATTATATCTTAGTATTTACTTTTAAAAAACAAGTAAATTACTAACTTTTTTATATTGTTTATGAATTTATTTAAGCTACAAGCATTTCAAATTTTCATTTTAAAAGAAAGATGTACTTATTAATAGAAAGAGACTACTCATAAAAAAATGTCAAATTGATTATTTCGATATATATTCTTGTCTAAAAAATTAGGCAAATTTAGCATAATAGCTCCAAGCATACATTTTCTCATTTTGGTATTTTTGTCAACTACTAAAGTTTTCATTCATTGTCATGATTAGTAATCTCAGCTAACAAATCTTGTCTTAGCAACCCAACAAATCTTTTAGTCTGTCACATGCATATGAATTTACTAGAGGCATTTTTTGTTGGTTTATTCTACTTATTTTCCATCCTTCCAATATTTTAATCTTCCTATTAAAATCATTTTAAAAAAATCTTCTACATCATTCCTTATTTCTGCACATCTTTCACATTTATCATTTTTCTGACTTTCATTTCCAATATAGTCATTCACCACTAGTTCTAATTCATAGTGATGATAATGTATTAAAAACTTCTGGCTTATATTTCTATTTTCCTAATATGCTTCATTTGACCATTCAATATAGTTTATTAAAAGTTTTTCATAAAAAGCATTTAAAGGAATGTGTTAAAAGATATTTATGTTGCTTATTTCTTGAAATAATTTTTTTTCTTTTAAAAGTAAAAGTGGGTGGGGCCACTAGATAATTATTTATTAAAATACAAACTAGTTTGAGAACTCCATAGGGAAAGAGCTAGCAAGAAAATCCTATATCATCATTAAGATTTAATAAAAGTAAACTTGGACAACGCCACATCCATAAGATCCTAGCTAGGAACACATCCATCAAATCTTTTGACTACAAACATTTAGCCAACCAACAACACAACAAAATGGGCATATAAATTGAATACAAAATCACCCATATTTTTCCATACTTGCCAAATCACAAATGGTTGGATATAAATTATAGTCTACTATTAGGTTGAAAGAGAAAATACTAACACCATCACCCCCTAAATTTGCAAGATAGTCAACAAGTTTGTTGCCTTCATGGTAGATTTGTGGTATTCTACAATCACTAAAGGAGTCGGTAAGCTACCAAATATGATCCATAATGTATGCAATCCTCCAATATTGTAATTTTTTGGTAATGCAAGCATTAATAATAACCAAAGAATCACCTTCAATATGTACTTTTGTGAAACCACCAAGTTTTTCCCAAGTCACTCCCTCAACCAGCACTTGCAACTCAACAACATTATTTGTACCAGGTGGAACTGGGAAAGTCTTAACAACCAATAGTTGTCTATCATGATCCCTTATGCAAACCCTAATCCTAGATTGTCTAGGATTACCACACGAAGAGCCATTAAAGTTAACTTTACAAAAAAACTATTAAGGAGGGATCCATTTAATAGCAGCTCTATCAACAACTCGGTGGCCATTAGGATTAGGAATTGTATTTATTGGGATGTTTATCCCTTTTAAAGATTTCTACATTTTTCCATCCCAAGAAGAAAAATAATGGTTGCATCTACTATTAATCAAGTTAGCATTCACCGTCTCAACAATATGTGCCTCAAGATGACTAAGAACATGGCTCAAAGAAAAGGATTCATGTCTAAAAATGCGTCTATTATGCTCTCACCATAAAGCCCATGCAACAGCCATAGGAGCACATTTTCAGATGCTATGAAGCAAGGATTCTAAAAAAAAAATTGGCTAGGATTGAAAAACAGCCCATAAGGTATTAGGGAGAGGCATTGAGAAGCTCAAATTTTGAAAGAGCAAATTACCAACATTGTGTAGCAAAGGAACAATTCAACAAGAGGTAATTAGTAGATTCAATTACTTCACCATAGAGAACACAATTAATAGGTTTTTTAATTTGGAGCATAGAAATTCTATCACTCATAAGAATACACTTCCTTAATGCTACCCATGCAAAACACCTAGCTTTAGGTAGCACAACATTATTCCAAGACATGGTGAAAGCTCTAGATGTTAGCCTCAAATTCTCAACATGTTGCATAGAAGCATAACCATCTTTGATACTTTACTACCCATTCTTAGTTGGGCCCCATCTAAGGACATCTACCTTGTTTGAGAAGAAAACCTCACAATCAACAAGAAGCTGTTGAAAGTGAACTCTTTGTTGCTCATCCAGAGGAAGGTCAGAAAGATCCTTCCAAATGACTTTCCCTGAGAAAAGATCCACATCACTAACATAATGAATCAATTTATTCCCCCAAGCTATCTCATAAATATTCCTAATATCCTAAAACAAAGGCATATGTGCTAAAGGAGGTTTTCCATTCCAAGGATCCTTCCAAAATAGAACCTTAAATCTATTATTCACTTCCCATGTAATATACTTTAAAACAACATCACGAGAAGACATCATGAAGTTCCAAATTGTGGACCCCTTAGGAGGATCAATGATTGTGAAAGCATGCCTAAGGTCACCATTATCTAAATATTTTTGCTACATGATCTGACACCATTTTCTATTTGGTTTTGAATATAATTTCCAAACTAATTTTCCTCCAAATGCCTTTTTCCTTTAACTTAAATCGTAGAGGCCCACACCTATTGAAGCCTTAGGATTATACATGTATTTTAAGGAAACAAGATGAATATTTTTGTCCTTTGAGAGGTTACCTTTCCATAAGAAATCTCTAATTAATTTTTCACTTTGATTAATCACTTTAACATGCACTTTCAAAATAGAAAGATAATAATTAGGGATTGCAGCTAAGATTTATTTGATCAACAATATTTTTCCAAATAAGGAGAACCACCTAGCTTTCCATTTCGAGACTCTATTCTTAATTCTTTCAATGACTACAAACCAGTAAGAAGGCTTGTTTGCCCCAACAAAAAAAGGAAGTTGAATGTAAATAATCAACACTGAAGCCCAAGATGCTAAAAAATTTGAGTAGCAAGGGCATCATTTACATTCAACAAATAAATTTTAGATTTTTGACCATTTACCTACTCCCTAGAAGACAAAGTGTATGAATCAAAATTCCTCCTAATTTTCCTTGCTTCAAGAAGGAAAGCCTTACCAAAAAATAGTTTGTGATTAGTAAATAAAGAGTGTGTAACTGATATATTTTTCCAACAATTTGGACCCCTCTCCGTAGTTCATACTCATGTTATTTTGTGATAGTGTGACTAAGAGCCTCAACCATGATAATTATAATAATTGGAGACAATGGGTCACCCTTTCTAACACCTTGAGAGGAGGGGAAGAAGCCGACAAAAGAACCGTTGATAATTATTGATTACCTAGCATGAGATATGCATGCCTTAACCCATTTACACCAATTTTTTCAAAACTTTGAATAAAAAGTACCAATTCACTTTTTCCTAGGAATTCATCATATCCAATTTTATAACAAAGAGTAGTGTTTTGCTACTATACGTAGAGTGCAAAACCTCATGTGCAACCATGGTACCTTCCATTATTTCTCTTCCCAAAACAAAACCACCTTTCTCGATAGATATGTGTTTAGGAACTAATCATTGCAATCTCAAGTAAATAGCCTTCATAAATATTTTGTAAATCGTATTACACAATGAGATTTGGCATAAATCAATAGTAGTACTAGGATTCTTGACTTTAGGAATGAGAGCAATATTTGTAGTATTGAAATTTCTCAACATAGCCTTTCCTTTTCTAGAATCTTCCACCATTGACACTAAGTCCTTTACAATAACATCCTAACATTTTTGGTAGAAGAGGGGCATCAAAAAAATTAGGATCTGGGGCCTTATTAGGTAGAAGGGAAAAGACCACATGTTTAATCTCATCCATAGTGAAAGGGGCCATGAGTGAAAAGTTATCTTGATTACAAATAAGCTTAGGGATATTATCAAGAAGATCAAGATCATTAGTTTGTGATTGGATTGGGGGTGGCTGTGGAGGGGGATAAAGCAAATTTTGTAAGAATCTAACACCCTTGTGTTGGATTCCAACTAGATCTAAAATTAAATTACTAGAATCAGCTTCTCGAATAGAGAAGATGGTGTTGGTAGCTTGTCTTAATTTTGTAGAAGTGTGGAAGAAATTCATGTTTTTATCCCCTTCTTTGAGCCAAATTTTGAGTGACTTTTGTATCCAATACACTTCTTCTCTTTTACATAATTCTTCCCATTCATTCTATAACTCTTTTTGGGAAAGAAATCTTTCATTGTTCAACCCATGTAGAATAATGTGCTCATTTATCTCTTGTATTTCAGCTTTGACCTGATCCTTCTCTTGAAAGATGTTATTGAAGACTATTTTATTCAAAACCTTGATATGAGTTTTAACATGCCTAAGGTTACAACAAAACTGAAACATTTTTGTTCCTATAGAAATTGACACAAAAAACCACCATTGTCGAAGGAGTGGTAAGAAGTTGGAATTCTTTAGAATAACTGAGACGGGGGGTGTATCAGTTATCCAAGGTCTAGATGTACAATTAAAACTTTTCATATCTTAGTGAATCCATATCCATAAAAAATTTTCATCATGCATGCATCTATTTGATCATACATATACTTAAACTTCTATGTCACTATAAAATCAACTTTCAAGAAAAGTAAACATGAGACACAACAAATTCAACAATACATTTGACACAATGATTTAACTTGGAAACCCAATTTGGGAAAAACCATTAGTAACCTGCTACTCATTCTCACTCTTATGAAGCATGCCCTATGAAAGGCCAACCCTATTAAAGGTTACAATGCACACTGTTAAATGTGACATAGTTAAATGACTTCAATCACCCTATTAGGAGTGAGCCTTTTTAGAGGACTTTAGATCATTCACCTAGAATTTCACCCATTCAAATGATTTTGATGCAGGAGCATCCAGAGGTATAAGGGCAATCCTGTGTCACCCAAAAAAATGTACTTAGACTTAGTTTCTATTTTATGTCTTTACATTTTTGGATACCCATTTAGCTCAAATAAAGGTTCCAACTCTCATAGTTCAACTATCAGTGCATTTGAAAATCCTAAAAAAATAGGAGCATGCAATTTGACCATCATTTTGGTGACCTAGAAGGTGTGACTTGGCCAGATGAATGTAATCGAGATTTAGAGCATTCCAGAAAAAGAATCAGGTCAAAAGGCCCCATGGTTTGAAAGTTATTGCAGTTTTTCGAGTTTTGGAGACCCCCTAAGAATGCTTCAAAGTCAGGTTTGGGGCATTAAATGACCTCAAAAAGGGTCAAAAAATGGGGGACGAGCGAAGCTAGTCCATAGGGCTATAGAGCGCTTCGAGAGCTTTCTGGAAATGTAAACGGTTCATCAATCGGAGTTACGGTTCAAAAGTTATGCCTCCCGGAAGTTCGGCTACCATTTCTGGATTCTTCTAGAATTGCACCGACTTCTAATGCAGCTTCCGGAACCTTCTATTTTGTCGGTGGATGCCTACTAGAACTTTCTAGAATGTAATCCTAGTCCTTAACCCTCCGGGGTCTATTTAAGGAGATTTCTGGCATTGTAAAAGGCAGTTCGGATTGGAGCTTGAGAGGAGGTGCTAAAAGGAGAAATATTCTCCAAATTTATGCTATTGTAAGCCCGCAGGGCATGTTTTGAGTTTATTTTCTCTGCACTATTTGTACCAGCTTATTTTCTCAGTTAATATAATTTCCCCTTTCTATTGTGTCTATTCTGGTTGTTGGGTTGTGTCCCCATCAGATTTACAAATGACTATTAGGTTAACCTTAATCCAAAGGATTTACCCTAGAATGAAGCAATGATTAGAATGTAACTATAAGGTTTCATCTGATAAAAACTTACAACACACTTGCTGATTATAGATCTCTATTTTAATCCTCCATTCTACTTGGCTTCCACACACTCCAGCTCTGACAACTTGATCACCCTTCAAGCATTCATACCCTTAAGCCTTCTTACTTTTATTTCCAATTAAAACACTTCTCTTAGGTCACTAAATTAATCAAATACCCTAGATTGCTTGTCTTCACTAGGTTCTCACACATGACACTCTTAGTTTCTAAACAATCATCTCTATAAACAATAAATTAAGATCTTTTATCATTCATCCTCCATCATCCATTTTAGGGTTAGGTTAGATTAGGTAGTACTCAATGAATCTACCCATCTTTTCATTCCATTCCCTTCTAGAAACTTCTCCTTCAATCCTCTTTCAATTTGCATCAAAATGGTTTATCATGAATTATGTGCCACCAAATCATCAAGCTTATCTTCCACATGGTTCACAAAATCCAAGAAATCAAACTTGTTGGCTAAAATCCATCAAATTCTTGATCTGTCTCATGATGTTGACTCTCAGCATTAGCTAGCTTCTGATGATTGGTTCATACTACATTACTTGGCATCCACTAACAAATCACTTAGCACAAACTAAAGTTTACTGGTGCTTGACGTCAACTAAGATTTACTTGGTTTACACTATATTAATTAGCTTACACTAAAGTTTGACTTTTCTCAGCTTACACTAACTTTTCTCAGCACCTAATATGTAGATTATTAAGATTGACAAACATACTTTGTTTAACTTGTTCTTATGAACTTAATCAGTGTAACCATCCTTTGCAACATTAATTAGATTATCAATGCACTATAATATCACTGTCTTAACTAATCCTTGTACTCCTTTTTCCATTTTATAACTCAACCTTTCCTCTAGGTGCTATTGTTACCTCATTTGATCAAATCCTCTTCATCAATCAAACAAATGATAGCACTCAAATCATATAAGCAATTGTCTTACCAGCAAGTACTAGGTTTGACATCAGTGACAAAAGAATGATTGAAACACATATTCTTACTTTTATCAATCTATTTTCAATAGTGTGGATGCTAGAACCACATTCTTTCAAATTTGAATGAAGGCTTGCGAGTGAGGGCATTCAAAAATAAGGAATGTGAGATGTTTAATTCAATAGGAAAGTGATT
The DNA here is from genome assembly GCA_028749045.1 of Cupressus sempervirens. NCBI lineage: Eukaryota > Viridiplantae > Streptophyta > Pinopsida > Cupressales > Cupressaceae > Cupressus > Cupressus sempervirens. Next base: position 661,444,386 of record CM053784.1, read on the forward strand.
TGAATCTATAAAAGGTAAAATCTTGGAATCAATTAACACCTTTTGATTTTTCCATTACAAAGAAAGAAAAAATTTGTCAAGCCTCTCTACAATCTAAAGGAACCTCATTCTCTTATCGGTCCAAGTAAATGACCCTATCCTAGGATCCACATCCCATAAAATATTATCTTCCACAAATACCACAAAATCCTAAATGGTTCTGACTAGCGAGTAAATTCCACCACATTTCTCTGCTACCTTGAGAATGACATTATAAAATCCTCCCAAAATTAAGTTCAGGTCTTGATGATTTTGTATTAATTGTGTAAATGTGTCCCATAACCTAATTTTTTCATTAGATTGTGAAGGGCCTTAAATATTGATGAGATAAAAAGACAGATCAAAATGTAGAATCTTTAATAATTGTCAATTAATATTCTGACTCAACAATTGTGCATGTATCATTTTAGGATTCCATAGAACCCCCAAACCACCAAAGGCACCTTGTCTTTGTATGTACATAGCCTTCCACAAGTTCCATTTGGCCATAGTTTTGACAAACATTTCTTGAGATAATTTTGTCTCTTGCAATAAAATAATATCAACCTTGGAGGAATCAAGTTGTTTCTTGATTCTATGGTGCTTGTTAGAGGTATTTATGCATCTAAAATTCCATGAGACTATCTTCATGGCTAACAAGAAGGGAACCTTTCTCTTCTCATCAATTGTTTGACTGATGAGAACTTCTCATCAAGAGTTGTTTGGATGCTTTCTTCCAATTGTTCTTTAATTTTAGAATTTTTGGGGTTCCTACCTACTAGTTTGGAGGTCTTTATCCTTTTAGTTTCCATATAGGGAGTCTTTGCAAGTAAAAGGTCCTTAGAATAATAAAATGTTGCCTTCTTATCATCATTATCTAGATCCAGATTATGATCAAATTCCATGGTATTTACTACATACTCTACCTTATATGTTAGTTCATGATGGATAAATTGAGAGTCTTGATACTTACCAGAGTGTGGGTCATGGAGGTCCAACACATTTTCTATCCCTATCTGATCTAAAGCCAAAGGTTTAACCTCATTATCTTCTTTGCAAGGCAAATCATGGATAATATGTTGCAAATCTTAAACTTCCTCTACCAAGTGTTTCAAACCACGAAGAACAAACTGAGAGAGTTGGTGCAACACATTTTTATTTCCAATACTAACTAAATCCATATAGAAATCCTCATCATCTACAACTTGGGGTAGATCAAGGACCAAATGATTTGTATCTTGCTACTCATTAAGCTAGGGGACACTAATGTTATAACAAGGATCCTTTAGGGAATTATGTTGGCCTCCATTATCACAAGATTATTGTACCTTATTTGACCCACTATAAGAATCAGTCACATCTTGATGTAGGAGCATCTTGGATTTTCTCAATGGCTGATTTGGAGTTAATGGGAGGAGGCTTAGTAGTTACTTTGGAGGGTACTTGGACTAGTACTCAACCAAAGAAGGATTGGTTCTCAGCATGCTCTGGGAGCTTGGCATGGTCTATGGAGCTTGACATAGTCTTGGAGCTTGACATGGTTTGGGAGCTTGACATGGTCTTGGAGCTCAACATGGTCTTGGTGCTTGGCATGTTCTTCGAGCTTGACATGTGTTAGAACTTGACAATGCTTGTGGGAGGTCAATAATGCTTGAGAGTTTGTTGTCACTCAATAGTGTGCTAGTGCCAACTGAAGTTCTTGATGTGTTTAATGCATGTAGCATGTGATCATATCATGGATCAGTTTGGGAGCTAGTGTGAACCTATTTGTGGTCTTAGTTATCTCTTCTATGTGCATTTATATCTCTATTCTAAACTTGGGCTAATTATTTTGTGTTGTTATCATGTGTTAACTGCAAGTCAATGCAAGGGTTAATGTTTTTTATTTAATGTTTTTTGTGAGATGACTTGTGGCTTAAATATGCATTTAATTCAAGGGGTTTATTTAATTTATAATTGCTAGGATAACTTGTGGCTTAGTTTGACATAAGTAGGGGGTCTTGTGGAGTCTTTTAGTCATTCATTCATTTTAGAGTAGTGAGTTTGGAGAGTAGTTGAAGCACAAGTTTTCCTAAATCTATGGATGGAGAGATGAATGTGAGGTAGTTTATAGCAGGATTGTGGTGGAGTTGCACATCTGTGATAAGAGCTAGTGGTTGCAGTTTAGAAACAAGGAGGTTGCTTGGTGGCTTGCAAGCACAATTTAAGATCTTGGAGGTTTCTACCAAATCCTTGTTATGTTACAGATCTAGGATTAGTTCTGTGAGTTGGATCTTGAGGGATCTTGCAAAACTATTATTGTAATTGCTATTATATTTTGCCATAACCTAGAAGGCCTTACAACCTGGCATATTGCATGTAAATAGTTATTATATGAATAAAGAGTTGTGATTTGGTACTAGATCTTTCATTGTTGTTATCTTGTGTTGTGTTTCTATTGTGTGTTTATTTACTAGGGGCTAGGACATGTTCTTTGGGGATTCTCCTACCTTGGACTATGCCACATTTGTTGGCAATAATGGATCCTCAACATTAACCTATGAATCTAAATTCCAAACTCCCTCTTCCTTTACTATCTCATAAATCATGGTAGTTGCTAAGTCCATTAATAGTTGATTATCCATCTATTCTAGTTATACCTTTGAAACTTCTGCATGCTTACGACCAACTTGTGAATCTGCAAATTGAATAGGACTATCATGGTACATTAAAGAATGGGTTAAAGTATCCATATCCTTGGAAGATTCATGTGACTATTGAGGCACATATGGCTGATTAGATAATAAGAGATCCCTTCTACCTATGCATCCCCAGTCACTTAATTCTTGATGCTTTCGTTAGAATGTGGTGACTGATCAGGAAAGTACTGTACATACTTCATAATTAGTGAGGTTTGGGGCATCATCCCAAAAAAAAATTATTTGGTACGATTTGCCATTCATAGAAATTTTTTTTGGTACTATTCACCATTCGTAGATTCACCACTAAAGTTATGGCTAATTATGGCCGACATGTTATAACCCTAAAGCGGTTTAATACTTGTATAAAAGGGTTTAGGGTTGGGTATTTTTTCATTATGTTGTGATGCAAAATTGGTTCTTGCAGCGGTATTGAGCTATAAGGGATTACAGATTGTAATCAGGTTGTAATCACTAGATTGTAATAAGAGCAGACTTTCTGTTTGGTGGATGTAGCCCAAGGATTGGGTGAAGCACATTAAATCTTGGTGCCTTGTGTTCATTTCTATGTGATCTATTATTTTCTATTATTGGTTATATTTGCATGTAGTTTTTATTTCTATCTGTGGTTTATCCTAACAAGTGGTATCAGAGCCTAGTTGTTTTTTAGTTACCCTCTGCAGGAAAGTTTCAAAGTTGAGTGGGAGTCTCATGATTGAGTGGGAGCAATGGCAGATGAGGGTAAGTTGAGGGTTGATAGGTTTAATGGGCAGAACTTCCAGTTATGGAAGATGCAAATGAAAGACTATCTATATCAGAAGGATTTTTGGAATCCATTGGAAGGCAAAGCCAAGAATTAGGGAACTATGTCAAAGGTTAAATGAGATATTTTGGATAGAAAGGCACTCAGAATCATTCGGTTATGCTTGGGACCATCGATGACATTTAATATTACAAAAGAAAAGATGATAGAAGATTTGATGAAAACCCTAGCGATACTATATGAAAGCCCTCCGCTTCAAACAAGGTATTTCTCGTGAAGCATTTATTTAATATGAAAATGGCAGAAGGTGGATCTATTGCAGATCATTTAAATGAGTTTAATACTATTACTAGTCAGTTATCTTCTATGGGTATTAATTTTGATGAAGAAATTAGGGCTCTCTTGATTTTGTGTTCTTTGCCTGAAAGCTGGAATGGCTTGGTAATAGCGGTGAGTAATTTTGTTCCTGGATCTAGTACCCTAAAATATGATGATGTGATCGGTGTTGTTTTGAGTGAGAAAACTCGTAGGAAATCCTTAGGTGGATCTACATTAGGAAGTGCTTTGAATGCACAAAGTAGGGGCAGAATGACTAAGAGAGGAAGTAACTCTAAAAATTGTGGGAAATCAAGAGGAAAGTCAAAGGGGAGGAGGTCTCAATCGAGAGGATCAAATGATTGCTAGTACTATGGGAAACCAAGGCACAAAAAGAAAGATTGCTAGAATCGAAAGAAAAATGAAGGAGATAAATCAGATGGAGACAAGGAGGAAAATGTGGTAAGTAAAAAATTTGAAGAGGATGCTTTGCTTCTATCTTTAGAAAGTGTAGATGATTCATGGGTTTTAGATTCTGGTGCTTCATTTCATGCTACACCTCATAGAGGTTATTTCATTGATTATGTCCAGGGGGATTTTGGGCTTGTTTATTTGGGGGATAATGAACCCTGTCAATTTTTTAGAAAGGGAAAAATTAAGATTAAGTTGAAAAATGGGAATCGTTGGCTACTAAATGAGGTAATACATGTTCCAAGGCTGAGTAGGAATTTAATTTCAGCAGGGCAACTTGGTGATGAGGGTTGTGTAGTTACTTTTAATGATAAAAATTGGAAGGTTTCCAAAGGTTCCCTTGTAGTAGCAAAAGGTGTGAAATTAGGCACCTTATATCTTTGTACAGGTCATATTGTTCCTTCTACTTTGATTATTTCAGAGAAAAATGAATGTTCAGGAATAATTGCTACAGTTGAGTAGGGAGAACAAATAGCTGTTGTAGATTCTAATATAGCACTGTGGCACAACAGACTTGAGCACATGAGTGAGAAAGGTATGAAATTACTTCATTCAAAGAAAGTTTTACCAGGTCTGAAATGTGTTAATATGGATTTTTGTGAAAGTTGTGTGTATGGAAAACAAAAGAGAGTGAGTTTTGTAAAGACTGGGAAGGAAAAAAAAAGGAGAAATTAGAGCTTGTGCATATAGATGTATGGGGACTAGCTCAGGTATCTTCCCTCGGTGGCTCTCATTATTATGTTACATTTATTGATGATGCAACTAGAAAAGTATGGGTTTATTTCCTTAGACAGAAATATGATGTATTTCAAACTTTTAAGAAATGGAAATGCTTGGTTGAAAATGAGACTAGCAAGAAATTAAAATGTCTCAGATCTGATAATGGTGGTGAGTATTACAGTCATGAATTTGAAGATTATTGTGACTCTAATGATATTTGTAGACAAAAAACTATTCCAAGGACTTCACAAGAAAATAGAGTGGTTGAACACATGAATAGGACTATAATGGAGCATGCAAGGAGCATGAGGTTGCATGCTGGGTTGCCCTTACACATGTGGGTGGAGGTTATCAATACTAAAGTATATTTGATTAATAGAGGTCCCTCTACTCCTTTGGGCTATGGTATTCCAGAGGAGGCATGGACTAGTAAAAAGGCATGTTATTCTTTTCTCCAGACCTTCGGTTGTGAAGATTTTGCTCATATAGACTCTAAAAATAATACCAAGCTAGAAGCAAAATCAAAGAAATGTGTATTTGTTGGATATGGCATTAATGAATTTGGTTATAGGCTTTGGGATTTTGAAAATCATAAAATTGTTAGAAGTCCGGATGTCATATTCAATGAGAAAGTTTTGTACAAAGATCTATTGCAGCAACATGAGAAGAAAGAAGATGATTATGTAGTACTGGATGATACTCCAAAAGCTATTGTTCCAGCCATTCCTCATGATGTGCAACAACAGGAACAACAAATACCACACACACCAATGAATGTTAGATGGTCAATGAGGCAAATTAGACCTCCATAAAGATTTTCTCCCTCTTTGTATTCTATTTTACTTACTGATGCTGGTGAACCTGAAAGTTATGATGAAGCTGTGCAGGTGGATACTAAGATTCAGTCGGAGTCTGCAATGAAAGATGAAATGGACTCTTTACTGAAGAATAAGACATGGGATTTGTGCAAGTTGCCTGCAGGTAAAAAGGCTTTACAGAATAAGTTAGTTTACAAGTTGAAAGAAGAGGAAGGAGGTAAGAGAAGATTTAAGGCCAGGTTAGTTGTAAAAGGATTTGCATAGAAAAAGGGAATTGACTTTGATGAGATATTTTCTCCTATTGTTAAAATGACTTCTATCTGTACTATTTTAAGTCTTATGGCTACTGAAGATTTGCATTTAGAGCAGCTAGATGTTAAAACAATGAAGAAATCTATATGGCTCAGCCACAGGGATTTGAGGTCAAAGGTAAGGAGAACTTAGTGTAAAAATTGAAGAAAAGTTTATATGGCTTGAAGCAAGCACCTCAGCAATGGTATCTGAAATTTGATAGGTTTATGCATGAGCATGGCTATAACAGGTGTCATTTAGATTATTGTGTTTATTTTAAGAGGTTGGATGATGATAGGTACATTATTTTATGTTTATATGTTGATGATATGCTTGTAGTTGGGTCTAACATGGATCATATTAAGGGGCCGAAATGCCAGTTAGCACATGCATTTGCTATGAAGGATTTGGGGGCAGCAAAAAAAATCCTTGGTATGAAGATTTGCAGAGATAGGAAGAATAGAATAGTGATGCTATCTCAGGCTAATTATGTTGAGAAGGTGTTGCAACATTTCTCTATAGAGAATGCTAAAGCTGTTAGCACACCTTTACCTAGTCATTTGAAATTGACTAAGGAGATGTGTCCTAAGACATGGGAAGAGGAGGATAAGATGTCCAAGGTACCCTATGCTTCAGCTATAGGAAGCTTGATGTATGCTATGGTATGCACTAGGCCAGATATTGCCCATGCAATGGGAGTTGTTAGTAGGTATATGAGTCATCCAGGATTTGAGCATTGGAATGCTATCAAGTGGATTCTCAGATATTTGAGAGGAAAATCCAATAAGTATTTACACTTTGGGGGCTCTAATACTGATTTACAGGGCTATGTTGACTTAGATTTGGTAGGGGATATTGATACCAGGCAGAGTACTACAAGTTATGTCTTTATTGTTGGTGGGTTGGGTTTCTAGTCTACAAAAGATTAATGCTCTATCCACCTTAGAGGCAAAGTATGTTGCTGCTACAGAGGAAGCCAAGGAGATGATATGGCTTCAGTTGTTCTTGGAAGAATTGGGACATCCTTAGAAGGATAATTATTTGTTCATAGATAGTCAGAGTGTCATTCATCTTGCAAAGAATTCAGCTCTGCATTCTAAGACCAAACACATATAGTTGCAGTACCATTTCATTCGGTCAGCTTTGGAGGATGGATAGTTAAAGTTGGAGAAGATACATACCAATGACAATTCAACAGATATGTTGACAAAGTTTGTAACACGGGAGAAGCTAAACCCCTCTTCAGCTTTGGTTGGTCTTTTAGATTGAACATGAATAAAAGAATAGTAGAGTCCAGGGTGGTTTGATCTAGTGGGAGCCCCATGTGGTAGTGGTATTGCTACAAGATCAGTCTCTAAGTGGGAGAGTGTTGTTTAGTGTGGAGCCTGATTAGTCCCCAAGTGGGAGATTGTTAGATTGTGGTGACTGATCAGTAAAGTACTATTCACCATTTGTAGAATTTTTTTTTGGTACTATTTGCCATTCGTAGATTCACCACTAAAGTTATGGCTAATTATCTCTGACATATTATAACCCTAAAGTGGTTTAATACTTGTATAAAAGGGTTTAGGGTTGGGTATTTTCTCATTATGTTGTGATGCAAAATTGGTTCTTTCGGTGGTATTGAGCTATAAGGGATTACGGATTGTAATTAGGTTGTAATCACTAGATTGTAATAAGATTGGACTTGTTGTTTGGTGGACGTAGCCCAGGGATTGAGTGAACCATGTTAAATCTTGGTGCCTTGTGTTCATTTCTGTGTGATCTATTATTTTCTATTATTGGTTATATGTGCATGCAATCTTTATTTCTATCCGTGGTTTATCCTAACAACTTTCTAAACAAAAAATATAATCTACTTATCATATATTGGCACAACTACAAAAAGAAAAATCTTCGAGAAAAATATTGTGTGTACTAGTGGCCTTTGATCTAGAATGCTAAACTTTCTCTGAAACCTCAAGGTGCTTCATAACTAGTGAACATTTGGAAGGATAAGTTGATCATAGTGGCATTAGTTGGCCTTTTCTATGCTCCTTTTTCTATTAGTATATTACCTTCATGAGAGCATTGATAAATACTTTTCATATCTATCATTTTTAAAAATATTTTGAGCATATGATTTATCATGATATCAAGTTAACTCAATTACTTTATGGTGTCAAGATACATTATCTTTATCACTTTATATCTATGAAATATTTCTTTTTGTTTTAACATATCAATTTTTTTCTAAATTGAATATAAGATGAAATTCTTCTTGTGGATAGTTGCCTTGTTTCTTGTTTCAATTTTTTAGGTAATCCATCAAGGCACATACACAAAATCATTATTTGTTTTACATATCCTATGCACCATGAATCCACTTGAATATGTAACACATTTGAAGGACCTATCCAGTTCTCTTTTCCCTCCAAAGATGTACCTACATTGACAAGAGACCTCTTGCACAATTGAAGATATTTCAAAGATCAAGTTGCACTTTTTGAAAATTGGGTTTAATAACCCTTATTCTAATATCCCAAGTAAATATTAAAGGGGCGTGTTAGAATTAGTAATCTTTTCTTGGTTCTATTTATTAAATGGGACCAAGGTATCTTTTATGTATCTTTTCCTCTTGTCCATGTGTGAGAACAATTCATTATTGCAATTCCTTTATTAAGGAAAATATTTTATTCCTCCTAAAGAGGATTATGACACTTTTTATGCACACATTTATGAATCTAGAAATAATTATATGGGATTTACTAAATTAATCTTCTTCTCATCTCTATATAAGAGCTACTCCTCTTTCATTCTATACACTACACACTCACTATTTGGTTTTTTGTAATGGGCTTTTGGCTTCATCTCTCTTCTTCTCTTTATTTCATTGTTTAAGCTTTTGCCTCAGTCATATTATACACAAAGGGTTTTATTTACTTTCCCCTTTCAAAAAAATTTCGGTTCTTGTTGATTCGTTGGTGGTTGTTCCTTGGATTTTGTTTATTCCATCCACTCTTTGACATTGAGTTTATGGTAACTATTTTCATAACAATCTCTCTTCGATTATTTCATTTTTTGTTGTTAATCTTCTTTTAGAAAAAAATTAAAACTTTACCATTAACTATCTTGATGGAAAGAGGGGGCTTACCATTACTTTTTCTAAAGTGTTTGCTCATCAAATATGAGTCAATCCTACTATACCATGCTTGTGGAGCTTGTTTCAACCCATAAAGAGCTCTTTTTAGCCTATAAACTTTGTATTCTTCACCCAAAACTTCATAACAATGTGACTTCTCCACATACACCTCTTCTTTCAACACTCCATTCAAGAAGGCATACTTCGCATCCATTTGAAACACCTTCCATTTGTGTTGGGCTACAATTTCTATGACAACATACATAGTTTCCATTCTTGCAGCATGGGCATATGTCTCATCATAGTCTCTACCAAACTGCTTTTTGTACCACTTGACCACTAATCATGTCTTATACCTATCTATTTTTCCTTCAACATTGTACTTGGTCTTATACACCCATTTAACTCCAATAACTTATTTTTTGAGAGGTAAATCAATTAGTTCTCATGTTTCATTTTTCTCTATTGCATGTATTTTTTCATCCATGACCTTACACCATTTTCATTCTTTCATAGCTTCTTTAAAATAAATTGGATCACTATGTGAAAACAATGCAAAATTAACACTCTCATCAAAATATTCTTCATACCTTTCATTTTGGTAAATCTCCCATAAACTCTTACTCTTTCTTGCCAATAAGAATGCAAGAGTAAGATCTAAACTTTCACTACTATTTTTGTTATAGATACATTTTGTACACCAATCCAAAGTTGTCTAGAGCTACTAGGAGTTGATTCTTTGACTGTTAGTGACTACTTTCCTTTCTCCCTATTTTTTTCAAAAGAAATCCAAAGGTATTTGGAGCTATCTATATCTACTATAGCTTTATTTTTTTTATCACCAAACTCATCTTCTTCATCAATAATATACACTTTACTTGAAGTTCTTGTAGATTCATCAACTAAGCCATCTCATGACTCATTTTCAATGAACTCCACATCTCTTGAAATGATAATATTTTTGGTGACCGAGTCATACAATCTATATGATTTTGAACTATAACCAGTGAAGGTGCAATTCACACCCTTGTCATCCAAATTTTTCATTTTCTCCTTTTGCATGTGTCGATATTCTACACACCCAAACACCCTCAACTATTCAATTTTCCATGTATGTCTTGACCATGCCTCAAGAGAAATCTTGTCACGAACTACCTTTGTTGGACACCTATTTATCAAATATACTATTGTTGCTACAACTTTTCTAGAATATTCAGTTGGGAGTCCCTTTTCTTTCATCATTCTTCTTTCCATCTCAACAATGGTCCTATTTTTTCTTTCAACCTCTCCATTTTGTTGCAGAGTATACCTAGTTGTAAGCTCCTTCTTAATGCCATTTTTCTTGCAAAAAATTACAAAAGAATTGGAGGTATACTCCTCTCCTCTATCCAACCTTAAGACTTTAAAATAACATTCACATTCTTTTTTAGCATGTGCTTTAAACTCTAAAAACTTATCAAATACATCAAATTTACTTTTCAAAAAATATACCCATGTCATATGGCTGAACTCATCCATTAATGTCATAAAATAATTATTGTCTTCAATAGAAGTGGTTTTCATAGGGCCAACTAAATCATTATTCACCAACTCTAATGGTTCCCTTGCCCTTCTAGAATTACCAAAGTTAAAGGGAAGCCTATGTTGCTTACCCAAAATACAAGCTTTACACTTGTTACATGACTCTACAATATTTAACAAACCATCTACCATTCTTTTCTTGGATAATGAATTCAAATTAGCATAACCAGGATGTTCATACCTAAGATGTCATAGCTTGGAGGGGTCTTTAATGAGACTCTTTGGAGATGATTGTTGTTGTACTATTGTACATGCATTCTTTGGAGGTGCAATAGTGATTTGATAAGAGAAGCATGTATCTTTGTCAGTTGAACTACTACAACTATTTTATCACTCCCATCTTTCTCATGAATGGCACATTTGACATTTTCAACTTACACTTTATAACTATTTTGAATGAGTTTCTGAATATTCATCAAATTGTGCTTCATACCTAGGGAAAAATAAACATTTTGCATCTCCTTCTTCTCACCTTGCTTGGTGTGGATCATGATAGATCCCTTGTTCAAAATAGGGATGGTTCCATTATTTTCCATTCTAATTTCAGATTTGAAATTTGTATTAGTAAATGGAAATAAATTTTCATTACTACTCATGTGGTTGTTGCAACCATTGTCCAAATATCAAACTTTAGGGCTACCTTATTCACTAATGTTGCATATGATGAAGGCTATAGGATTAAATCTAATTCACCCATATTCACATCAGCTACATTTTCATTTTTCCTTGACTAGTCTCCTTGCATTTTCTAGCATTCACTTGCATAATGCTTAAATTTGTGGCAATAATAACACTTAACATTGCTCTTATTAGAGCTCTAATTTTCTTGCCTCCTCTAGAGCTATTTTGAGAGTTTCATGCTCCCTCTTGGCTACTAGCTCTTTCTCAAACTTTTTCTCTAGAATTATTTTCTCCAAATTTACCATGACCTCTACCTCTAGAGCCTCTTTGAGAGCTATTTATTCCTCTTTTTGTACCTCTTGCATTGGCTTGAGCTTTAAAATCTTTCTCTTGGGAAGAAGGTTCAAGTCTATTAATCTGTTAATCATGGGTTTGGAGAATGCTCATTAACTCGTCCACATACAATGTGGTGAGGTCTTTTTCCTCTTCAATGGTCATCTTAAGACTATCATACTTTTGGGGTAGACTTCTTACTTTTTTTCACTATTCTTTGCTTCTCATATTCTTCTCCATTTGACTTTAACTAATTTATCAAACTAGAGATTCTTGAGCTCAAATCTGAAATAGATTCATTATCTTTCATTTGGAGATTCTCAAACTCCTTTTGAATCATTTGTAGCTTCACCACACAGATTTTATCAGTCCCTATAAAATTTGTCTCAATAATATCCCATGCTTCCTTTGAATAGTTAGTTGCTACTATTTTGGGAAAAATTATCTCTATCATGGCTACCTCAATCAAGCTTAATGCTTTTGCATCTGTTCTTTTTGACTCCTTTAGCTGAGTCTTTTGATTATTTGTGAGGGATGCTGGGTCTATCACATCATTGAACCCATTTACCTCAAACTCTCACAAATCATTTGTAACCATTATGATTTTTATTTGCTTTTCCCAACTATCATATTTCTATCCATTAAAGGATGGTGGCTACTACCAACTCTTTCCTTCATCTCCAAGCATGTCACCTACAAAAGAAAATTAAATACCCAAAAAAAAAGGTCCAAATTCACAAGGATTTAGAGCCAATTAGCTCTAATACCATGTCAAGAATCTAAAAATCCCCAAATGACAGAGCAATGATAGAGATTGCTTCTCTATTCACCCAAAAAGAAAAAATGCACATTAGAATAAGGGGAAATAGAGACATAGAAACCAAACAGCCAAAGCTAGAGATGTGTAAGATTATGTTATTTGATTGCTTTTATTTAATATGAAGTAAACTATTATAAAATACATATTTGGAAACTAAAAACTTCATAAAAATAAAAAACTTAAAACTATAACTCCTATTCACTAAACAAAATTGCAGCATTGTAGAGATTCTTACATAAACCTAGAGCTTCTTGGAGCTCACAAAAATGTTAGAATCAATCATTTCTCAACGAGACAAACACCCATATTGCTGAAATAAAATCTATGTCACACATAGAGAATAAACTAAGATCTTTCTCCTTTTGTTGCTGCTCACAAACTAACTTCCCAACATAATCAAAAAAATATTCCTCCTTTTTGTCTACATGATGTTAACAACAACAACGAAAATTCCCACAAAAACTTGGATTTAAAAATCACCTATCAAAATTAATTGCATTCCTTTTAGGATTGTAGTGTTAGGGAAAAATCTGGTGATTACATTCTCTAAAAAATAATAACTTTTGTCAATCCATAAAAGTAGGTGTGCATTGTGGGGCTCAAGGACAATAATATGTTAATTTAAAATCCCAACAATTTAATCTCATCAAAAACCTATTTGATGACCCTATAGAAATCAATTGTCCCTTCCTTAGCATTCTAAAGGATATTACTACCTATCTCCTTGCTAAAATCATCAAGCACCAACAAAGAAGGGATCACCTACTAGAAAGAGGAACAAATTTGTATACAGGAGCCAAGGGTTGGAAAAGACATTAAAGTCCTTATTGAAAAAGGATTCAATATTAAGAGAGGGACCATCAATCTCCTTATGACAGACAACTCCACCTTAACATCCAAAACATGGGTTTGAGGGGAATGAAAAGCCTCATTGGAAGTTTTAGTTGCAATAGAAAATCTAGCCCATTTTACATTATTAATACAATTGCTATATATACTAGAAATCACACTAAAGGTGCAATGGGTATGCTGAAGTGTACCAATATTTTATAGAGTAAAAATGGAAGTCATAGAAATTGACATTGCCATTTGATAACCATGACTATAGAAATCTGTTAAAAATCCATGTCATATGTTCTTTTGGGTTCTACCATGCAATATAAATATCCACAAAAAAAATTGGAATGGGAAAATGTTGATTGCATTGTAGCTTAAATTCTATTGTTTGTTTAGAATTTCAAAACGTAGACCATAAAGCACAATAAATTTGTTGTTATTTTAGACTAAAGGAAACCATTAATTTATTGTTTTTCATTAAAGGAAAAAATATACATCTATCAAACTTTAACACAAACATCCTAACTTTCTTAACTTTCACATTGCTCTACCCTTATGAAATGATAATAGCTACTTCCAAAATTAGAAGAATTTAGAGCATTTTTCTGCAATCTCAAACTTTAGACACTATTGAATATTTACAAAATTAAATCTAGAATCACCCTACTCTCTCCTCTTGAACTCTTCTTCCTTTTCCTAGAATTCCTTCTACATTTTCTTTATATCCCATAGTCCACAAAAATAAAGGTTAGAAAATTAAAACAAATTTAAAATGATAATTACAATTGAAGTTTAAGAACATAAAAATAAAAATAGATACATAATTAAATATTACTTCTTCAAACATACTTTGATTGATCCAAGTGGAATGTCCACAATTGCGCCATGGTTATAGTTGAAATTTGTAGGCTCAAGGGGAAGAGGCAAAAGCATTGAATTGGTAATAGATGAAACACTATTATTCTATGAATTTAGAAGTATTCTTTTAGCATACTAAATGATAACAATGATGTCATAGTATTGCATAGCTATTAAAATAATCAATTTAACAAACAGAAATGAAGATTGTGTATACTTGCTATCCATGACAATAGTAAATGTGTTGAATTACAATGATTATGCATAATGTGGCCACAACTAATGATGTAAGATTTCTATATCCAATAATGATGCTGACATGTGACTACACCTGATAATGTAAGATTTCCATAGCCAATACTAATGTTGACCTCCTTGGAGACCCTTCTACAATCTTGTTTGTATCAAAAAGCTTGGTTTTGTTTGAAAAATGTCTTGTTATAAACTTGGAAATATTAGGGTATCCTCTAATTCTTCATGGCTCTCTGCTTGGCCAAAAATTTTGTAATAGGTTTAACATAAAGTATATGATTGGAAATATGCAAATAAGCACATAAGGACTTTAATAGATCCTTGAATTTGGAATAGAAATGGAAGTCAAGGGTTTTTGAGTACCACAAGCTCAAAAAAGGAATTAAATTAGGAGAAACAATGTAAGAGAATAGATTACAAAATCAAAATGGCATTGTATCTACCTGACATAACCCAAAAAAAATCTTAGAAAGGATGGAGAATGATTGATAAATCTCAAAATGAGAAAATTAAAAGGTTCCAACTAGTGGTTGAAGTAGTGATCCTTCATTCTAAACCAAAAAGATAAATAAAGTGAAAGAGATGGATATTTTGACCTTTACTGGCTTGAAAATTCACCTGGCATGAAAGGACACAAATATCATGAAAATATAAGTCTTTAAATTAGTAGCTCCAAATGAATATGTTCCAATATCTCCTTCAATTTTCAAACTCATTTTACACATCCATATTTTTATTTTCTAAATTGAAAACTAATGAAATTAGCCAAAAAAGGACTACAATATAATGCTTTGAATTAATTCAGGATTAGTCTGCTCTTGGTTCATAGTAGCTAAGACTCAAAATTGACTTATTTGATATTTTCTATTTAATAAATAGGTGTATATATAGAAATCAAATGTAAAGATGAAGAATACAATGGCACATACACCATAATTGGGTAATTTATTCCTAATCTTGCTTCTATTTTCATCTAAAAACTAGCTATGGAAAGACCTCATTTAGGATGGGTAAATTGGATATAATGATACTCTAATTGAATTGAGTTGTAGAAAAGAGAAAAGTAGTTGGTGCCAAGATAGAGATCAACATTGATAGAGAGATAGTACTCTTAAAACCATATCACAACAAGTTCTCAATCCTTTATTGCCTACACATTGCTTCACTATAGGGTAGCCATTACACTAGGAAATTACCTCATGAAGTAACCATGTTAAGGAGGATGTTTCAACTTCTTCTAATAATGATATTACAATCCTAAGTTGTTAATGTGAGGGGTTCATGTATTATTGAGCTGAATAATTATGGTTTATTGGATAATGATAGTTTAGAAATACCTCAAACAACCAGCCAATATAAAAGGTTAGAGATAGTACTCATAAAACTATATCACTACAAGTTCTCACTCATTTTTTCCTACAAGTTGCTTCACTTCAGGGTAGCCATTTCAATGGAAAATTACCTCACAAAGTTACCATGTTAAGGAGGATGTCTTAATTGCTTCTAATACCAAGATTATGATATCTAAATGGTTAACATGAGGGGTCAATATATTGTTTTATTGTATTTTTAGGCTAAATAATTGTGGTTGTATTGGCTAATGACAGTTCAAAAATCTCTATAACAACTAGCCAATATAAAAGGTTAAGAAATCTCTATAATAACCAACCAATGTAAAAGTTTAATGGCATTGGGTAATAAATAAAGAAAAACATTCTTTGTAAGGCCTAAATTAACATTTTCTTGATTTGTACATAACCTGTTGCTCGATATGATAATGTTTAACGTTAGAATAGTTTAGTAACAATGATCTTCACTCATGGACAAGCTGATTAGAGCTACATTTTGTCTTGCACCAAGTTACTAAACACTAGTTTTAACTTTTATGCTTCACTCTACCAAGAGACTGAACTTGAACAAATGAATGAGCTCTTCTAAGTTCCACAATCAAATTTGGTAATAAAAAGGAAATATGTTTGCATAGAAAAAAACAAGAGTAGCTTTTTACATAACTATATTGCTCAATACAATAGTGTATGGAGTAAGACTACTACATCTCAACCAATATGACTAGAAGTATAAAGTTGGTAAGAAAAGTCAAAGTTTAGAATATAAGTAGGCCTCCCATAATTTAAGGTGGGAAGAAACAAATATATAGGAAACACTATTAAATAGTTTTCCAACAATAATAATTTCTAGAATATTTTTTCACAACCAACCTAAGCCTAGTTAGACAACTTACAATCACTAAAATGTATCTATACTTGCTCAACAAAGAATGTCATACTTCTATAGAAGAAAGGAAGATACTTATGCAATGTGAGGCATCTAAAAAATATTAAAACTTAAGATCATTTGTTTGGAGAATTAGGTATTGGTTTAGGTGGTCTAAAATGATAAATGATTTCATTAAAAAGCCCAATATCTATCAATTGAAAAAAAATGTCTGCAAATATAGTTTAGACAAGAAGCTCAGAAGTTATGACAAAACTCACTACTCCAATTACAATAGAAAGAGTTATTCTACCTCTAGGAATAAGATTTAGAACTAGAGGAGGAAAGTGTACATTTGAATACCTCTTCACTCATGCCATTGTAGCTGGTAAAATTTAAAATAAAACTAGATATGGTCAAAGATAGTTGAAAATATAAAATAATATTTTAAAAACATATCAAACAAAACAATAGTATGCTAATTTCCAATATTGATAATAGCCTATATATATATATTGGTAAATGCATTCTAAGAATTCTTCTTCTTTCTTCTTTTTAACCATTTGACTTCTAGAATAGTCTTGTAGAACATGGATTATGGAATAAGGATTGATTTAATAACAAGTTTATAATCTAGACTTGATTCTCTAGAAGATATGTGTGTTGAAGAGGGAGAACACCCACCTACTAAAAATATTAAAAATATATGGCCTATGGAGTATTGGTATTTGATTTTTACTACATGAACATTCCATTTGGTTATGTGTGTTTAGGATATTAGCCTCATAAGACATTAAAAGAAAATATAAATGCATTGGTTGAAGTAGTGATGCTTCTTTCTAAACTGAAAAAGTAAATAAAGAAAAATAGATGAATATTTTGACCGTTAATGGCATATAGATTCACCTTGCATGAAAAGACACAAATATTGTAAAAATATAAGTCTTTAAATTGCTAGCTCCAAACAAATATGTTCCAATATCTCCTTAAATTGTCAAGCTCATCTTACATATCCATATTTTTATTTGCTAAATTGAAAAATAATGAAATTAGTCAAAAGGGGACTAAGGCTTTGAATTAATTTAGGATTATTTTTCTCTCTGCTCATAGAAACTATGACTCAAAATTGACTTATTTGATATTTCTTATTTAATAAATAGGTGTATAGATAGAAGCCAAAAGTAAATGTGAAGAATATAGTAGCACACACACCAAAATTGGATAATTTATTCCTAATCATACTTTTATTTTCATTTGAAAGGTATGGAAACACCTCATTCAGGATGAATAAATTGGATATAATGATACTCCCCTTCAATTGAATTGTAGAAAAGAGAAACATACTTGGTGCCAAGGTAGATATCATCATTAATAGAGAGATAGTACTCTTAAAGTTGTATCACAACAAGTACTCAATCTTGTATTGCCTATAAGTTACTTCATTGTAGGGACTACAACATTTGGGGTCAAATTGTGATGGAAATTTGTGACGGTGGTGTAATTTGTGTTGATTTTTATTTTTTTTGCAATTGTCCCCAATGTTATCGCAATACCGATGTTAGCATCATAATTGTGACACCTACATGAGTATAAACAAAAATAAAATAATTCATGACATAAATCATTCCCTATTTGTTTAGATTTTGAAGAGCTACATGCAAAAGAGGGTGGAGAGCTCCGAATATTGTTGTGCCCTTGTGATAAGTGTATTTCATTGTTTTGATCTCTACATTTTTTTGTTGTGCCCTTGCTTTTTGATTTCACTGTTGTGATCTCTAAATTTCATTTCCTTACCTTTGCTCTACAATTTCATTGCCATGCCCTTGCTCTACAATTTCAGTGTCATGCCCTTGCTTTGTAATCTTGTTGTCATGTTGTGCCATTGTGATCTTTGTGCCCTTTCTCTATAATTTCATTTCCATTTCATTCCCTTTCTCTATGATTTCATTGATGTGCCCTTGAACTATGATTTTCTTCAAGGGTTATGTAAATGTTTATTTCTTTTTCATCTAAACGTGTATATCTCTATATTTCCTTCTAAACATGTATATCTTAGTGATCTCTTTTAAGGTGCTTATTACATCTTAGCACAATAGAAAAATTGATCCAGCTAGATACATATTCTAGAATCCAAATAATAAAATAATAAAAATTACTGAACCTATGCTAAGTGACATACTTCAAGATCCTGCACAAAAATAATGCAAACTAGGAAAAATGGGTAGAGTTTGCAATAAATTTTACAAAAACATATCATAGAAGATATCATTTGAAAGAAACTAGCTATAACCTAGTTAAATGGTTCTAGTTTCTGATTAGCTAGGTTGATTACAAATTCCTTTAGAACTCTTATTAGATTAGGTACAATAAAACTAACAATCAATGGTTCCCATCTAGCAAGATCAAATACAATTCTCCAAGGTGATAAAATTGCATATGCAGATGTATCACTTCCATGCGAGGAATAAAGTGCATTCCCCAATTTATAATGAATGATTAGATATAAAAGGCTTCATATGTTGGACCAACATTGGAAGCCAAGGATATAACTATTGGAAATATTCAAGACTATGCTAGGTTACTGAGAGGGGACGGTTGAATCATTCAAAATTTTGACCTTAATTGCAATAATCCAATAAACATTAAATCATTCAATCAGATCTAACTGCATGCATGAGAAATCAAAAATATAAACATTCATGGCACATGAACACAATGATTTGGTGATCCAAAAACCTTCCAAATAGAAAGTAAAACTGGGCTAGGGATGATACCCACAAAACTTCACTACTGTAGCATAAAGTTGGCTAGTTAAGGCTTATAATAATCACTTCTGATGATCTTCCCTATTAGGAGTAATTAGGACTAGTAGGTCCACCTTGTTAGAGGATTTGCAAACATACAATGAAGTATGCACTCTGTAAAGAGATTTGAAAAAGACTGTTTAGTCTACCTTGTTAGAGGATTTGAATTGGTTCACCTATTAGAATGAAACAACTAATCTTTGACTTACAACTAATTTGTTGATAGAGATTTTTTGAAGTACTAATCACCTTCATGTGATAGATATGACTTTTCTTCTCCTTTGCTAATATGGCCTTACAATATACTTTGTTGCAGATTCACATATGTATTCATCTATTCATTCCTTCACACACATATTCGATATGATTAAAAAACTTTACATATATATCACTCCAATTTACAAAACTACAAAGTTGGCCAATATACAAGTTAACACCAATACTAAAAAGTTAGCATGAATGAAGATACTCAGGTTCTTAAGACTGACTTGGTGAAGTTCTGATACATGATGTCTATTGTCATTATTCAACATAGTCATGCATTCAGTAGAAATAGAGGCTCAGTCAATACTAATCATCTCAGAGTAGTCTCAAACTCAGTCTATACTGGAGACTTGGTAGATATTGTGTAACTTGGTAGAAATTGAATTACACATTTACCATACCTAAAATTGGTAAACACTAACTTCATTACACATGAACTAATAGCTTGGTTTGAACTTCCAAGCTTGGTAATCACTTGGATGCTCGGTAGGAACTATATAGCTCAGTGGCTATTGAACTACATGGAAAACATTGTAGACTAATCAATGAGCTCAGTAACTATACAAAATCTGAATAAGTGTTTTCACTAATAACAAATTTGACTTAATGTCAACAATAACCATGCATGTATTATCACACTCTCCCTATGAGGATCCCAAGTGTCTACTACTACTATTTATTTGGGCATCACTATATGATCCAAAATGTTGTGAAGTGCTAAAGCTAGTAGTAACTTATTCCATGTCTCTAGAAAACGTAACATAGATTCAGGTTCCCTTAGCTCCCAGGAAATTGTAGTAGCTATTTTCACTACTAGAAGAATAACAATATTGAATAGTTGAGTGTAAGGAGTTGAAGAAGAAAGTTTTGAAATGATAGAAATGCCATAATCATGGGGCTCATTCCCTTGCATAAGCCTCTACCATATTGATATTACCTCTAAAATAGGTAAAAGAAAGTTGAAGTGGTTCCCTATTAATCTCAAATTGGTTTTAACATATGAGTGACAATATACTTAAGTTATTTATTGAGTTCATGCCAAACAAGTAATACATGCTGAGCATAAGTTGTCAGATTGTATATGTTGAGTGACAGATATTTAGTGTGAGCTGAGTAGCTAGTAAGTTTTGATTTAGTCAAGTGCCAAGTAGATGATATATGTCAAGTTGTTCAAATGTCAAGTGATTAGTGGATGCCAAGTTATTCAAAGATTGAGTTACAACATGAAGTTGTAGTTAATGCTAAGCATTAGGGACTTCAAGTGCTAAGTTACATAGTTTTGACATAGTTATTTGTAATGGCACAAACTTCTATGTAAACCATTTTTGGGCCAACTTAAGGATTGATTTATAATCTTTGTTGATAAGAAATAATCTTAATTGTGAATCCCTATGCATTACATGCATCCAATTAGAAAAAGGGAAGTTTTAAAAAACAATATGGGTGAATCACTATCGTTGATTCATACCTAACCCTAAGTCACCTACATCTTCATAAGTAGGACAAACCCTAAAATTTTAATGGAATGATAAGGAGAATTGAAGTGATTTTTGCATGCACAAATAGAGTACTCATGGTGACTAAGGTCTTATGAATTGAGTTACATTGCAAAATTAGTTAAAGGAGAATAGAGGAAAGGAATAAGAGGACAATAGAGATACATTTGATCAGAAAGGATCGAGTAGACATTACTATATGGGTGATTTGACATCAAGCAACAGAATACTAACCACAAGATCATTACTAAGACATTCAAGTACGTGAATCAATTAAATTTGTTAACAGAGTAGTCGTAATAGACTATTGTAAATCCTTTAACAGTGTGCTTATATTTTTGTAAGTTAAAGTCCTCTAATCAAGTACACTTTTAGTAGCATGTCTAAATCCTTTAATAAGGTAAGATCTAACAATCTTGTAAGCCTTTAACAGTGAAGACCTTTTATAGGGTAGATCATGTTTCATGGTCAAACATTGTAACCTTCATTGGATACAATTTCTTACTATATTAGTGAAGATTTGTAGCTATCATTCCCACTCCAGTTTTACCTTCAACTTGGAGGATTTTTGGGTAACCAAATATCTTGTTTCATACATGTGTTGAATATTTTAGTTTCATGCTATCGATATAAATGCTTAATTTGGTATTTCATCTTATGTGTAGAGATTGTGAGATGGATGTGTGGTGAATAGTTTTAGTGGCTGAAGGTTTTAAGTGTTAATTCACCTCCCCCCCCCCCCCCATATTTTACTTCTCTATTATATTTTTAATAGTTCCCAACCTTGAAACACTCTTATAAGAATTTGGTACTTTTATCATCATAGGGAGACTATGCCAATACTTGAAACACTCTTATAAGATGAAATACATGAAAAACAGTACAACTTATAGTCCTCCCTATATTTGGACTATAAATTCTCAAAGAGACTTGCAAGTGATTCCAACGTCATAGTACCTACTAAAACTCTCTCCTAGATTCTATCCAGTGGCTCCCATAATATCATGTATTTGTCTAGCTATTATTTCTATCATGTAGTCTCTTTCTAAAGCCACTCCTTCTCCTTCTCTTTCTAAAGACGCTCCTTCTCCTTCTCTCTCATGCCTTAAATTTTGATTATCAAATTTATGAATATTTTCTTCTACCATATCTAAAATCAAATTCACATTGTGTTGTAACTTTGGCATAGGTGTTTGATCATCGATAGCTTTCATTCCAACATTTAGGTTTTTAAGATTGGTGAACACCCTCACTTGTAGACCTCTCATGTCAAGCACTTTCTGTATTGTTTCAACACCATGTTCTTTCTTCTAAGATAACACATCTTCAAGTGCATTGTTGTTTTCATGTACATATGTGTATATGTATGTACATATATATTTATATATTTATGTATATATGTATGTATGTATATATGTATGTAGGTATGTATGTATGTATGTATGTATATACATATATACATATGTATATGTATATATTTGTATATATACATACATATACACATATCTATGTGTCTATATATGTATGTATGTATATATACAGAGTAATCTTGTGGATTATGGATAATGAATTATAACCAAAAAGTAAAAAATGACATTAATCATTCCCCATTTGATTTATTGTGGAGAGTTGCATGTGAAAAAGGGTGGAGAGCTTCGAACGATGGTGGAGAACTTTGAACATTGGTGGAGATCAGTGGAGATCTAGAATTTTGTTGTCATTCTCATGTGATCACTACATTTTTTTGTCATGCCATGCCCTTGCTCTATGATTTTTTCAAGAGGAGAAGAGGTACTTATGTAAATGTTTTTTTTTTTTTTTCCTTCTAAACATGTATCTCTTGTTTATATATAATAGCTTTGGTCAGATTCAAGGATAATTTATTATGATGATTGTATGCATATGTGCATCTATATATGTATATTCATTCACTATGTGAATTTATTTACATGCATACATAAACACTTGCATAGTACTTGTGCTAAATTAAATTAATCATTCAAGTTTTGAATTCACAAAAGCAATTATCTTGCATTCAATCGAAACTATTCATAAAAAACTAAGTATGCAAAAATCTATACTTATGTATTATATTATCTCTTGGTGATTGAGTAAATATCTCTTGCATAATATCATCTAGGTAATAATTGGATGCATTTACATTAATTCATAATAGGATTAAGCAAATGATCCATTTATGTTACTTCATACTTGTTTTATTGAACATTTTGTTTAACATAATCAATAATACTAGAATTATATAGCTACAACTAGTACTCTTGTTTATTTAATCATATACATTTAAGAAAATTATTTTTCTTAAAATTAGACTATATAATGATGGACATTTAATAAATTTAAGCATGGAGTTTGATAAAAAGATAATGATGGATAGAGTGTGGTAATTGAAAGGTAAGATCTGGATTACTCAATTACTGAATTTGTTGAGTTTATCTCTGACATAATTATGTATAAGATCATTATATGTTTATTCATTGTTGCCAATATCTATGTTCATTCTAAATATGTACTCTACCTTGTTTTTAATAGATTCTTTGACAAAAATTTACATGGTAGCATAATTTCTAGAATTTATTGACACAGTGCTAAGTGGAATCCAAAAAAATTACATTTTAATTCTTCATTGGGGACATAATCATATTTTATTCCTTAATTTTAGATGTAGTAATGAGGGTTTTAGCTCAAGCCATGGGAGAGCATTTGTGTTGTGAACATAAAATTAGGAACATTTGAACTAGAAACAACATCTAATCTTGTGTAAGTCCCTTTCCTCTATAGACCTAATACACAGAGAGATTATCATCATGAGTAGACTCACTCTCCTCAGATGAATTCAATCAAATCTATTCACACAAAACTAGGAAGGTAGAAATCTATACTTATAGATTATATTTTCTCTTGGTGATAGAGTAAAGATAAAATATAGTTTTCCAAGGTGATGAAATTGCATATGCAGATGTTTGTATGTATGTATGCATGTATATATATGTATGTATATATTTATGTATGTATGTATTAGTGGCAATCTAGAATTTTGTTGTCATGCCCTTGTGACCTTTGCATCTTGTTGTTGTGCCCTTATGATCTCTAAATATGTATGTACATACATACATACATACATACATACATACATACATACATACATACATACATATATATATATATATATATATATATAGATATATATATATAGATACATACATATATATAGATACATACATATATATAGATACATACATATATATTAATATATATATATATATATACATAGATACATACATACATACATACATACATACACACACACATGTGTGTGTCTATGTATGTATGTATGTATTTATATAAATAGAGAGATCTATATATATAAATATGTACATACATAGATGCACACGTATGTGTGTATATGTATATATACACATATATACATAAAGAAAAGCTTCTCTAATTACCTTCTAGGGGAAATATAAAGAATACATGTTTAGAAGTGTTGGTGTTTTATTTTGATGTTAACAGTGCTAAAACTACTAGGCGACAAAAGGCTTAGTACCTAGATATCAGTACATACACAACCTAAAGAATAGCCAATTCTCATTATCACTTGCATATGCAAAGTACTAGGGCCCAACTCCAACAAAACCTTAGACGGTTTTCTACTCTTTTGGCTCTGTAAAAACCAGGGCGGGTGCACCCGGGGATGGTTCAAAGATGGAATAATTGTATGAGAATTATTTTAGTTTCATTTTGATTCTCATCTCTAAATCCTCAAACATATATGTAAATAACTGATAAACACATCCCTTGAACAGATATGGCCAAGAAATCTTCTATAGCTCTATAGATGTTTCCAACAACAATGGCTAAATGAAGCTAAAACAATCCATGCAGGCAAGTGCTGGCCAACTTTGAAAATCTTACAAGAAAGATAAGTGAAAATTGATTTTATGATGTATTTTGAAAAAAGCTAGTTATAATATACTTCTCTTTTGGCTGAAATACTTTCGATCAGTGCCTAATCCATTGGGAATTCAGAGTCAAGTAAATTCTTAGATCTAATTTGTTGCCTTGCAATGAATTTTCATCAGCAATTCTTACCATAATTTATCATTCAAAAATCCTTATTAACACCCAAGCAACCTCATCTCATTCATCAGAGCCTTTATTTAATCCATTGAATTAACAGCAATAACAAATGGATGTACAGTCTTACTATATTGCAATCAATTGCATAAGCTTTTACTCACACAACATCAAGGTAGCTAAGTATTAAAAAGGAGACAAAATTCAGAGAAGAACAGATATGGGGATAGTTCATAATTTGTATTCATTTCCTTTGAAAATGGTATATCCTTTACAAAAGACCCAGAAAAACCTTCAGAGAAGAAGCACAGTTCTTTCTACATTCATCCATATCTCAGAAATTTTGACAGAAAAAGTATACTATAAATTTCTTTCCCAAAATGTTTGGACCAAAAATAGAACTAAGCATAATACTTAGTGAAAACCAAATTCGGACCCATATTTAGCCTTGGGATCTCACTTAAATAATGTGAGATGCAACAAGCTTCAGGCTACAGAAGGTGATAGGTGTCCTTCTTTTGAAAAACAAAAACAAGAATAACAGAAAGGTTGATTACAATAGCACTTCTTGGCGGGTCCCTTTCTGTTATGCTTCTTGGTTGTTATGATCTGCTCTCACAATCATTCCTCATCTTCAGAGTACATACCCATAAGGTCTGTAAGTGATGTATCATCTTTTGTTACATGCAAACTCACTTTAACCTGGAGATTTTCTATGTCATCATTGTTGACTACAAAAGTAACTATTACTCTTACATCTTCCTCGTCATCGTCTCCTGACATCTGTTCACTAAACTGATCTTTCCATCTGTTAAAAGTATCATCATCTGGCCAATCAAAACTTAGGGTTTCTCTTTGTATCTTTATTAAAGAATTAGCATTTTCTTCTAAATCATCGAATACTTTTCTTATATCAGCATAATATAATTGTATTTTTACCAGCTCTTCATTTGTCTTTGCCCAAAACCAATGGCCAGTCTCACTGATGATGTTTGTTATTCTGTTATCAAATAATTCATCCATTTCCTTTTTCCATTTGTCTTTTTCCTTTACTGTATCAACAGATTCTAAGGCACAAGGAAATAGGGTGAATTTTTTAGCAAGATATTTTGAAAAATAGAGTATCAATTTTCTCTGTAAAGAATCTCTTTTATTTTCAAAATTATCTAATTGATTCAATAAATCAAAAATCCTTTCAACCTGATGATAAGGCATTTGAACTGTAGATATACAAATAATTGTAACATCATTATTTCTCTGTCTCCACTTCTGTGCAAGAGAATCTAGTCCATTCTTTTCTTTATTTAACTCATCCATGAGGGTTACAATCCTTGTCAACTGATCATAAAAATTTGACCATTGTATTTTATCCCTCAAATATGTCACACCCTACCTCCATTTCTCTTCCTGCTGATTTCTAAATTCTATCTGCCACTCATGTAATTTGGTTTTTTCTGCTTCAAATTCCTCTGCAGTATAGAATTGGGGTCTTTCAGGGGTGTCAGGTATCTCAATAATAGGGGTTAATCCCACAGATGACTGTGGGGGATATGCAATTCTTAGTGTACTAGATTCTCCCACTTTTCTCTTTCCAAGTACCTTTTCTAATTGAGATACCCTATTTTCTAACTCAATTCTCCTTTTTACCTCTTGGTTATAGGCTTCCACCACTATTTCATATTTATTATGCATATCAATCATTTCCTTCTCTCCTCTTTCTGCAGTAGCCAGGGAAAATTTAGAATAATCCACATTCATGTGGGCTGCCTGTACATTTGAAGTGTCACCAACTCTTCTTACAATGATACTCCCTGTTAATCCTGAATCATCAGGCTGTGATGAAGTAATTCTGGATCCTCTTCTTAGGGACCACATAACAAGGGCAGCTTGATCATTGCTGAATGCTGTACCCAAGAATTCCTCTTTATTTGGATCTTGGAGTCCTAAATTATTTGAAACAGAATTAAAAATTAATGCGTCAGCAATGTCCCAATTGGGCAATAATAAAACATTAGCATTTTTTACCATCTGTCTTCCCTCATCAAGGGTTATATTTTGGAACTCTTGCACCATTTTTTCCTTTATTAGATTTTGAATGGAGGTCTCATCCATTTCTGGATGTTCTGCTTTCATATTATTACACCTTTGCTCAAAAATGTGCATGTTTACTCTCCACGCAAACTGATGGAAAGCCCTAGATCTTACAAAATTGTTATCAGATAAAAAATGCTGATTGGCTTGTTCCAAAACAGGTTCCAATTCCCTTCCTCTGAAATCTGCTGTAGTTAATTCAAAACTTGGTACAGGGGGTTCCTGAGGGTTCCCTTCATCAATCTCTGCTTGTGTAACAAAAATTTCTCCTTGTGACCCCATTTGTTCGAATTGCTCATTGGTGAGCTGTTCTTCCTCAATTCTTATTGGGGTTTGAGAAGGTGAGCCACTTTCATCAGGGGATACTTCCTCCCTTATTATTCTCCTTCTTTTAGGGGAAGGTTCAGGGGGTCTTTCTTCTAGGACAGTGCTGGTGGATTCAACTATCTGTTTTTCTTTATGCACAACGGGCACCTACTGTCGGACAATAGTATATCCTGTTTTCTTCCGTACCACCAGTGGACCTATTCCAATGTTGGGGGTGAAACCCAATTTTCTCATAATTTCTCTGGCTTTATCTGGAAAAGAATTAATAAAATGTTGTTTCTTCTCATTCATTACTTCCATTATCTCAGAGAAAGTACTCATGAGCTTATGTATTTTATCTGCATTGTTTGCAGCATTACTAAGAGGACTGAAATCTTTGTCAAAACAATTAATGAATTCCAAAACTTTTGAATAGACTCTCCATTTTTCTTTCTTTATTTCTTGCTCATGGAGAGAGTATTCATTTCTTATTATATCTTTTGGAAAATAGAATTCATGCTGAACTGGATGAAGCTTGATTCTCAATCTAAGGGCAGAGTTGAAGAAACCTTTTGTATCACAAAAATGAGAGTGAGACACTGCCATTTTATATTGATCCAAAATTTTATGGAGAAAGACCCACCCTTCTTTAGTTATCACAAACTGGTGGGCTATAGTACAAGTAGGAAAAATTGATCCTGTCCCCCTTTTGTGCAAAAAGGCCTCCTCCACTCCTCCCAACTGCCACAAAAATTCAGCTATCCCTACCTTTAAAGGTACCTGATAGGGTAACACATGGGGTGTTCGTTTGAATCCATAGACCCTGATGACTGTTGAGACTGAATATGGGATAATATCTCCCCAATTATGTGAAACTTTTAGATTATGGGTTTTGTCCATAGGCCTGACAAGGTGCATTAATGCCTTAGGGATTCTGGGATTGTCACTCAATATGAGGCACCTTAGTTTGGAGGCAAAGTGCCTATCAAATCTAACGAAGCTAGCATTTTCTGCTTCCCAGGTCATGTCTGCACTCCATAATTGGACTGGCAGTGCTTCCCCTTCTTGTTCTCTATTTAAAACCATTTCTTTACCAAAATAAGTGGCCCCTTTAAAAAGAAACATATGCATCAGTAAGGAATACTGACCCCAAACCTTTTCCACCTTGCCCTGTGCAATCCCCACCAATCCATGATGAATCTCATTTGCCAAGTAAGATGCAAAATCAAAAAATATTTCCACACCAAAAGAAGAGATTTGGGTGATCATATACATGAAGCTCACCGGAATAAAATCTTCTTTGCCCTCTCCGAAGACTCTGCACAGGGTCCTATATATCTCCACTGCCCTGGCATTGAAACATGATTTCTTGAAGGGTTCTTTAGAAGATGATGTTATGGTTGGGAGGCCTCCAATCCAGCCTATGTGGGCTTTCAGTGCACCCTGTCTAACTACATCCCTCTTGGATATATATTCTTTTTCTAAATCTGTCAGATTAATGGACACATGATACATGGTGAGGGGTCCCAAACTGAAAACCTTCCTAATCTCCTCGGGACTGATGGTAACTAAAGCCTCACCATCTATTCTTCTCACTACCTTAGTGGATTGGTCATAGTTTTTTGCTATAGCTTCAAGCAGGTCAAAATCCATAAACACGCTGGGGACAACAAGCTTCCCAAGATCAAAATTCCATATATTGGCATGAGGGGCATATAACTTCCTTTCTGCAAACCATTTTTTAAATAAACTCAAACCAGTTTGAGAAGTTTGAGCATCCTGGACCCAATTACCCTTATCATACAATCCATCAGCTACCCTAAGCCTAGGGTTGAGTGAGGTTAACCTCTTAACTTGAACGGTTTCTACAGTAGATTCAGGAAGTAACTCAAGCAAATCATCATGCACATTTCTATCCAGGTAGTTTACTGCACCTGTAAATCCCTTCTTAGGAGGCATCTTGGGCTATCTTTTTTAAAACTTAAAAGCTCACGAAGATGATGGCAGTTTTACTTACTTGAATTCTGTCTCAATTCTCCTTTGTATTCCTGCAAAAATTTTGCAAACAGATAACTTGACAATTTTTTATCAAACCTTGGCACGCTTTTCTTTCAGTAATGGCTTCTGCACAAGAATGGCTTCAAATCTTTTTTCGCATGAAATGAAACTGATGCAATCTCTCTGTATTATACTCTGTTTTTCCTCACGGACGAAGCTTTCTTGTCTAATTAATACAGAGAGTGGCACTACATTTTTTATTTAAAACTGCTCTGTTGATCTTCAAAGATCCTACGATCATGCGGTACAAAGAGAACAACTAGGAGTTATATTTGCCATGTCAGTTATTTTACCCAATGAGAGCTTGCCATGTACAGAATTCTTTCTTTTGATGGCGCTTACATTTAGACCCACTAACGACGGAGAACACGTGTCAGCATGTCGCTACTTCGTTATGCATAAAAAACAAGCACCTTGCCATGACGAGGCGGCGACAACCGTTGATCGGATCAAGAAATGATCGAAAGATATGCTACAGGACTTCTTAAGAAAGAAGGCGGCGGGCCCAACTCGCTATGTCGCTATAATTATCTTCCTTGCAACTCTTCATAGCGAGGTAGCGAGCTCCGTTGATCCACTTCAAGCTGACGTTCAAGATTTCTTGTACATTTAGTTAGATAGGTATTAATGAGAATCGAATCTCTGCATAGCTGGCACATGTCAAAATTTATCACAGTCATCTGTCATTACACGTCATCAAAGATCTTGCTGATCTTTTGCCATTTTACGGGGCCTCGCTAACTCGCTAACGGTGAAGCACCTCAATTTTCCGATAGCGAGGTAGCGAGCTTCGGCAATTAAAAGGATTTCGTGCCAAAAAATGCAAGGGTTACCCAGTAATTACTTCTGTTAATTAAAACTGATTCTGACAACGGTATTTATGATTGGTCATGCGACCTGGTGTAATTATGATACAAGCAAGATGCAATGTCATCATTTTTAAATTTTCACGTGGCCTCGCTACTTCGCTAACGGTGAAGTGCCTGAATTTTTCGATAGCGAGGTGGCGGAACTTCTGGAAAAATCAACATTCCGGCTCTGATGTCAGATATTCTAGTGGGTCCCTCTCCCCCCTTTTTTTTTTTGAATGGCGAATTGCAAAGTGTACCTGC
The DNA here is from genome assembly GCA_028749045.1 of Cupressus sempervirens. Lineage (NCBI taxonomy): Eukaryota > Viridiplantae > Streptophyta > Pinopsida > Cupressales > Cupressaceae > Cupressus > Cupressus sempervirens. The sequence goes on from CM053784.1 coordinate 661,475,326, forward strand.
ACAATAAAACATTTAATAAGCAAATCTCCGATCGCCGCATCTTCACTTCATGGTCCCACCACTTAAAAAACTCAATACTCGCTATCTCGCTATACTTAATGAGCATGCAACTCTCAATAGCGAGGTAACGCCAGCAGTAGATCTAATCGGATCCGACGGTTGGGACAAATAGGAAGAAAGGTAACCTGGGAGAAAGGAAAAGGAATATGAAAGCATATTCGCCTCTTTTGAAATTTGAAAATTTTGCGCCCGACCATTTATGAATAGGGATGAATATAGGGCTTATATGGCTATTATTTCTTATAGATGGTTTATCCAAAACCCTATGCTTCACTTAGACATAGAACATCTAACTTTTCTATGGTTTAACTGAAATTTTTTTACTGCAGAAAAAGTCAGACCAATAGTGGCTCTGTCTGGGGATGATAGACTACTTGAGTCTATGCAAGGATTCAGAATCTATGGGAGAGCAGACCACACATCCGGGAAGTGACAACTTCTTCAGAGAGCACAGAGCAACACACAAAAACAAAAACTCAGACTGTACAAGGATTTACAGAAAACAGGACGCCAGGAAAACCTAAAACTATTGTTCATTGAAGAAAATAAGTATTTTTTCAAGAAAAATACCTCTTCAAGAACTGTCCATGAACTGGCAATTCAAGAATATTATCAAACATATCTTTGATTATGTAAGAATCTTTACCCCAAGCATTCTCAATGAGATATGGGCCTAACCAAATGGGATCAAATTTGCCATGTTTTCCTTTATCTTCAATTCTGGCGTTCCACATTAAGACTAGGTCTCCATTTTCAAATTTCTTGTTTACAGTTCTTTTATCATAGAGTGTTTTGACTTGTAACTGCAATTTTTGATTTCTCAGAGATGCTTCTCTTCTGGCTTCGGTCAATCCTACCAATTCATTCATTCTTTCTTTCATTTCATCAGTAGTATCTTCATCATATGACTGGATGTAATTGTATAATCCCATCAAATTGTTCTGGGGCATTCTAGCTTGAATTCCATACACTAAATCAAATGGAGCCACCCCAATTGCCTTCTTTACAGTTACTCTGTCAGCCCATATTGCCAACTGTAACTTGGAATCCCATGCCCTTTTATTATTGTCCAAGGTTCTCTTAATGATTTTCAACAGGCTTTTATTTGTGGACTCAGCTTGCCCATTCCCTTGTGGATGATATGGGGCAGATGTTGTTCTTGTCATTCCATATTTATCACAAAACTTGATGAATTCCTCAGACCTAAAACACATAGCATTATCTGTGACAACTTTCTGTGGACATCCAAATCTGGAAATGATATTATTCAATAAGAAATTATTTACCACTTTACTCGTTGCATTTCTGGTAGGGATAGCCTCTACCCATTTTGTAAAGTAGTTAGTAGCAACCAAAATCCAAGAATAGCCAGTATTGGACTTGGGAAAAATTTCTCCTATGAAGTCCAGACCCCATTGTTGAAAAGGTGCTTTAGTTTCAACTAGCTTCAGTGGAGTATTTCTTGAGAATTTCAGCTTTCCAGCAAATCTCTGACAAGGATCACATTTCTTAACCATAACTTGAGCATCTTTGAACAAAGTAGGCCACCAGAAACCAGCTCTCATTATCTTATGCGTAGTATTTTTGGCCATGTAATGTCCTCCACATACTCCAGCATGCATTTCTTTCAAAATCTCTTTTGCCCTTTCTTTGTCAACACATTTCAACAAAACTCCTTCAAAGTTTCTCCACCATAAGTTATTTTGAACAATTACATACCTGATGGCTTGCAATTTAATATTCCTTTTTTCATTATCAGGCAGATGGGGAGGAACTTCCATATGTTGCAAGTAATGTATAACATTAATGTACCAGTCACACTGGTCCATGTCGCATAAATCAGTTCTGAAATCATCATTTACTAGGTTTATCTGATTAGCTTCCAGGTTAGTTTCGGCCATAAGTTTGGCCAAACCTTGACCTCTTACTAACTTAGTTATCTGCATATCAATGTTAAATTCTTGGATTCTATTGATCCATCTACATCTCCTTCCTGACACTTCCTGCTGAGAGAAAATATCTTTAACTGCAGCACTAGGTACAAAGGCAATAATAGTAGCACCTACCAAATAACTTCTGAATGCTTTTACAGCCTTTACCAAAGCATATGCTTGTTTTTCATTTATTTCATACTTCAGTTCAGCATGCTGCAGGGATTTGCTAAAAAAAGCAATAGGCTATTCATACACTTCTTGGTTTTTCTGTAATAAAACTGCAGCTACAGTATGGAATGATGCAAAAGAAAAAATATGCATGGGTTTTGTATAATCTAGGGTCCTCAACACTGGAGCATTTTTTATCGCAGTTTTTATATCCTGGAATGCCTGTGAAGGTTCACCATTCCAATCTATAACAGCTCCTTTCTTGATCATCTTTGAAATGGGTCTACTGATTTCAGCGAAATTGGTAACAAACCTCCTCAGAAAATTAACCTGGCCAAAAAAGGACTGTATACCTTTCACGTTTTTAGGTTTAGGGACTTTATCAATAGCTATTACCCTTTCTAGGTCTATTTTTACCCCATCCTTGGACACTATGTGTCCTAATAACTTTCTTTCTGTGACCCCAAATGACCATTTCTTTGGGTTTAGAGATACCCCATATTCCAGGGCTTTTATAAAAAAAATTTCCAAATGTTTGCAGTGATCTTCAGCCTTGTTAGAATACGCTGTAAGATCATCCTGGTACACAACCATAAATTTGTCAATATATTCATGAAATGCTACATCCATGGCTCTTTGGAAAGTAGCTCCTACATTAATCAAGCCAAAAGGCATCCTCACATACACATACGTTCCCCAAGGGGTTGTGAAAGCTGTTTTGAACTGTTCACTTTCTTTTACCAGAACTTGATTATATCCAGAAAAGCCATCCATCATTGACATCAATTCAGAGCTGGTCACTTGTTGCAACATGGCTTCCATATTAGGTAAGCCATAATTATCTTTTAGAGATGCAATGTTTAGATTTCTAAAATCCACACAAAGCCTAATATCTCCATTCTTTTTTCTTATAGGAACAAGGTTTGAAACCCAAGTGGAATGCCTAATTGGTTTGATTATTCCACCATCTCTCAGTTTTGTCAGTTCTTCCTGCATTTTTGGGGCAAGGGTAGGATTGATTGGCCTCTATTTTTGCCTAAAAGGCTTTACATTTTCTTTCAATGGTATGACATGCTGGAAAAGGTCCTCCCTATAAGCTTTAAGGTCATCATATGACCAAGCAAAAACATGCCTGTACTTTCTAAGTAGGTCAATCAATGCTTTTCTGATTTGAACTGGCAGATCTTGGCCGATGTAAACCCTTTTAGGGAATTCATCCGTTCCCAAATTCATTTCTTCTAGCTCCTACGGTTTGGGGTCCTTTATTCCCGATTTTACTCTGTCTTGGTTATCAAAAATATTCTCCAAGACTACCAACCCCTTAGGCATCTTATTTGTTTTTAATTGCATGATTTCTTGACCAAAAATGGTTTCCTTCCCATTTATGGTTTCAATCAATCCATTGCAGTCCATCTCCTGCCCATGTTATTTTTCTTCATTTAGCAAAAAATTTGTGATATCTTTGTCATCTTCAAACACTTGCCAATTTTCAATGTTGTCAGGTATAGAAGGTCTGTTTTGGGCCTCAATCTGGGAGATTCCTGCAAATGATATTTCTTTTGGTTTGATAGCTACATTGGCCAGAAGATCAGCCATTTTATTCTGGGTCCTATCTCTCCATGAGATCCCAAATGCATCAAAGAATTCTATTTGATCCCAGACCGCGTTTCTATATTGTTTTAATCTCCTATTTTTTGAGGAGTATGTTCCTTTAATCTGAGAGATGATCAATTCAGAATCCCCTATGACACACAATTTCTTAATTTTGTGGTGTGTGGCCACTTTGAGACCTAACAACAATGCTTCATATTCAGCAATGTTATTAGTGCAAGCAAACTTCAAGGTGAATGAATACCTGAAGATGTTATTTTCAGGGGACACAAAGACTACACCTGCCCCTGCACCCTCTTTAGAACTAGCCCCATCAAAGAACATTGTCCACAATTTTGGCAAATTCATGCAACATTCAACCTTATTTTCATTGATATCAGGTAAGTTTTCCACTTCCTGAATAATTAATTCAGCCCTGAAAGCATTAATCCCAGTGTCTAGGAAACAGGTGGTATCTTTGTCAATTTCTTCACCTAAGATGTGGTTAACCCTTGGTTCCCTATTTACCCTGACAGCTTTGTCCCCTATATGGAAGGTGGCATAAGTAAGGTCACATTGTAGGCTTCCCCCCATGGTGGCACTCCATTTTCTGGAAAGTAGCATCCCGTAGTGTGGGGGTATATCCACTACAAGGACAGACATGGTTAATTCTACCTCAGGAAATGCAGCCAGTTTGAATGGTAAGGCATTTATAGTACCTATTACTGGAACCTCTCTAGCATCCATCCCTCGGCATCTACCTTGCTTAGTATCCACCTTCAATCCTAGGGCTTCCATTACTTTAAAAGGCATTATAGTGTTGGAAGCTCCAGAATCTATCATACAATTTTTCAAGGTTTTCCCTTTTATGATTAGACTAAGGAAAAAAGGATCAATATCTTGTATGAATGCAACTGATGAATCATCTAAGAACATCTGAGGAATCTGGGATATAATACCATTGTCCTCTATTATTAATGGGGTCTGTTGGGCTACAGCTTGATCATCAATACTATTGTTGTTTTCTATTCCACCCAACCATGACAAAGCCTTATTTTTATGCTCTTCAATTCTAAAAAGCTCAGACAAGGGTACTTTCACAGTAATTTGAGATAACATGGCAATCATATCAACAGGTTCAACCACAGTAGGTTTTACAATAGTACCTGGAATCAGAGTCTTTTGAGTAGTGGGTACCACTTTTTGCTTGACAACATCCAGTTCTGATTTCTCTGGTTGCACTACGGTCTTTGTTGCTTCACCTTTCTAAAATTGAACCTTCCTTTTTGGTTCCCATTTCTGACCCTTGTTCTCCTTGATCTTAGACACATCTATACTGGCTTTCTTGTGTTGATCATCCGTCTTATGAGTGGTGTCTTTGATGAACATACTAGATGGCCGTCTTGCCTCATTATTTATTGCTCTATTTCTCAAATTGTAATTACTATGGACTTGTGAAATCATTTCGGCTGTAATTCTATCAATTTCCTCCTTGGAGGGGATTCTTAGGTTTGTGAAACCTACTTCAGAAAATGTATTACATACCTTATCTGTATCATTCTTTTCATCATCTGAAAATATTTGCTGATGATGTAACTGGTAAGAAATTCTCTGGCTGGTAACATCATTCTCAGGTTCTTCTAAATCAGAATCTATCAAATCATTAGATGTGTTTGCCATATTGCAGCTTATATCATCATGGTTTTTTTTCTTCTATTTCTTCTTCTGCTTGCACTCCTTGAGCTTGGGCGAACGACTGGGCAACAACACAATAATTAGCAGAATGAGGTGATTGGCATATAATGCACCAAGGTACATCATCATTCATATTTACAGTGTTCCTTTGCAGGGGGTCTGGGGTACCCTTATCTTTCATATTTTGGATCTGGTTGGGAACTGGTTTACCATCTTTCCATTGGGTGGTGTAAGGGTAATTCTGCATCCTAGGCTGTCTATTGAAATTGTTGTTATTCACAGGGGTTCTCTCAGTAACATTTGTCTTATTGAAAATAGTGGGATTCATCTTCTTGAGCATTTCTAAAACATGGCCTATAGTAGGTTCTTCAGGCCTTTTTCCTATGGGAGTTTTGTCACCTTCCCTTTTATTATTATTCTTAGGGTTGAAAAGCTTAGGATCATCCCTCCTCCCTAATTTGCCAAAGGCCTTTCTATTATTTTCTATATTCACTGCAACTCTATAGGCATCTCTTAAAGTTTTAGGATCCTTATCTTTCAGTTGGTAGGCCATTTTGCTATCAAAGGCATTGAAATAGGTTGTAAGACAGACGTCTTCATTTAACGGCATAAACTGAAATAGTTTGTACATCCCTTTCTGAAATCTCACATTGAAATCGAATGTGGATTCATTTGGATTCTTCTTGATATTGTTGAACTCATTCAACATGAATCCTGCGTTAGTATTGTCCCCATATTGTTCTTTGAACAATTTCTCCAAATCACTCCATGAAGTAATACTATCATCAGGCAACCTCCTGAACCAATCCCTTGCATCCTCTGTGAGTGAATGCACAAATAATTTCATCACCATGTCCTCATGTTTGACTTCATAATCATTGAGCATGTCAATGAAAATTCTCAAATGTTCTTCACCAGTAACAGCATTATTTCTAGAAAACTTAACCACTTTATCCCTTAAATCAAAAGATATGGGATGGGGGGCACCAAGAATATCGGCAAATGATATTTGTCTATATTTTTTGAGGTATATAGGTTTCTTCTGGAAACCAGGAGCGTTAGAGGTACTAGCTACATTAGCTTGAGTTAGGAGAGCAGCTTGGGATAGCTGTGGTGGGACAAATGAGACTTGAGTGCCAATATTGGAAGATGAGGTAGGAGCAGATTGGGGTGCTTTCTAAGTTGGGATTATGGGAGCATTAACTGGTGCAGGATTTGTAGGTGTGATAGACAAACTAGGCCATGAATTCAATGCAGAATTAGACTTTATGAATTGGATTTTCCTTCTGGTTTCTACGGCCTGACCTTCATTTTCAACCTTCTCAAGTTATTTTGCAAGGTCTTCCCTCTCCTTTCGAGCCTTCTCTAGTTCTAGATCTAATTTTGATATGGAGGGTTGTATAGGTTTGCTCGGTATGGCTTAAGGCTCATTTATTTGGATTCCTATAGCCTTGCCTTTCCCTTTATCTGGAACTGTTCTAGTGGGCTCTATTGGATTAACTTGAATGGGTTTATAAGCTTGAACTTGAGCAATAATTGGTTCTTGCCTTTGATTTAGGAGTTTTTCCTATTGTTGAACTTTAGCTCTTAGATTATCAACATTTCCAAAGACGTCCTGATGGAGAGTGGGGGTATTCTCTTCTAATTTTTTATTTTGCTCTTTCAAAACAGCCATCCTTCTTAGCAGAGTATCTCTTTCTATTATTGCATCCAAAGTGGCTCGCTCCCTTTCCTTTTCAAGACGGATGCGCTTAGCTTCTTCCTCAGCAATCCATTTCTTCAAAAATCCTATTTCAGATTGCACTTCTTTAGAATCAGCAGAGGTTGCCTCGAAATCAGCAGGATCATCTAGATCTATAAAGTTTGGTTCCATATATGGGGCTACTCTGGGATTAAAAGGGGTATCAGATGAACTCCTAAATCCTAGCCTACAATTTATATCTGCTATAGGCCCTAGTCTTGGTGAAGCAATTCCCATAGTAGATACGTCTTTATCTTGAAAAACTCTCTGATCTAGTAATGGGGTACTGAAAATACCTCCTAAAAGTCTTGTATTTTTGGATTCAGAACTAAGCGAAGATGACTCTCTTGCTATTATCGGTTGATAATGGGAATTTACGAAGGCATTACCTCTAGGCTTCCAAGTAGGATTTGGATCTATTCTTTTCTTATTTTGGTTCTTCCTACCACCTTGGGGTAAATCAGTATACATTGATACATCGGGATTGGCTCTCATGTAAGCCCTTGTGTTTTTTCTCTTGTCATCCATATTCTCCTTTTGTTACAATAAGCACTAGCTTCAAAACCTTGACTGAGTCGCCACCCTTTTTCGGGAAAATATAATAACACTTCTTACTGATAGAAAGAAAACAATACACAAGTGGGAATAAAAATACGGCACAAAGAGATCAATCACTGATGTTGTAAGGCTGCAACTCTTGTTTGTTAGATAAGACACTCGGATAAGATGGATGCATCAGTGTGTAGCAATGGTACTTGGGTTTATATCTTCTTTAAATTCTCAAGTTTTGACACTAAAGATTCCCCTATAGCTACGGGAAAAATAAAGATCACATGACACATACTTACTTAGTAAGACTAAAGACAACTGCAGTACTTTTTACAGATGTGTTAGATATTCCCCAGCAGAGTCGCCATTTTGTTGGTGTTTTATTTTGATGTTAACAGTGCTAAAACTACTAGGCAACAAAAGGCTTAGTACCTAGATATCAGTACATACACAACCTAAAGAATAGCCAATTCTCATTATCACTTGCATATGCAAAGTACTAGGGCCCAACTCCAACAAAACCTTAGACGGTTTTCTACTCTTTTGGCTCTGTAAAAACCAGGGCGGGTGCACCCGGGGATGGTTCAAAGATGGAATAATTGTATGAGAATAGTTTCATTTTGATTCTCATCTCTAAATCTTCAAACATATATGTAAATAATTGATAAACACATCCCTTGAACAGATATGGCCAAGAAATCTTCTATAGCTCTATAGATGTTTCCAACAACAATGGCTAAATGAAGCTAAAACAATCCATGCAGGCAAGTGCTGGCCAACTTTGAAAATCTTACAAGAAAGATAAGTGAAAATTGATTTTATGATGTATTTTGAAAAAAGCTAGTTATAATATACTTCTCTTTTGGCTGAAATACTTTCGATCAGTGCCTAATCCATTGGGAATTCAGAGTCAAGTAAATTCTTAGATCTAATTTGTTGCCTTGCAATGAATTTTCATCAGCAATTCTTACCAAAATTTATCATTCAAAAATCCTTATTAACACCCAAGCAACCTCATCTCATTCATCAGAGCCTTTATTTAATCCATTGAATTAACAACAATAACAAATGGATGTACAGTCTTACTATATTGCAATCAATTGCATAAGCTTTTACTCACACAACATCAAGGTAGCTAAGTATTAAAAAGGAGACAAAATTCAGAGAAGAACAGATATGGGGATAGTTCATAATTTGTATTCATTTCCTTTGAAAATGGTATATCCTTTACAAAAGACCTAGAAAAACCTTCAGAGAAGAAGCACAGTTCTTTCTACATTCATCCATATCTCAGAAATTTTGACAGAAAAAGTATACTATAAATTTCTTTCCCAAAATGTTTGGACCAAAAACAGAACTAAGCATAATACTTGCTGAAAAGAAAATTTGGACCCATCTTTAGCCTTGGGATCTCACTTAAATAATGTGAGATGCAACATGCTTCAGGCTACAGAAGGTGACAGGTGTCCTTCTTTTGAAAAACAAAAACAAGAATAATAGAAAGGTTGATTACAACAGCACTTCTTGGCGGGTCCCTTTCTGTTATGCTTCTTGGTTGTTATGATCTGCTCTCACAATCATTCCTCATCTTCAGAGTACATACCCATAAGGTCTGTAAGTGATGTATCATCTTCTGTTACATGCAAACTCACTTTAACCTAGGGATTTTCTATGTCATCATTGCTGACTACAAAAGTAACTATTACTCTTACATCTTCCTCGTCATCGTCTCCTGACATCTATTCACTAAACTGATCTTTCCATCTGTTAAAAGTATCATCATCTGGCCAATCAAAACTTAGGGTTTCTCTTTGTATCTTTATTAAAGAATTGGCATTTTCTTCTAAATCATCGAATTCTTTTCTTATATCAGCATAATATAATTGTATTTTTACCAGCTCTTCATTTGTCTTTGCCCAAAACCAATGGCCAGTCTCACTGATGATGTTTGTTATTCTGTTATTGAATAATTCATCCATTTCCTTTTTCCATTTGTCTTTTTCCTTTACTGTATCAATAGATTCTAAGGCACAAGGAAATAGGGTGAATTTTTTAGCAAGATATTTTGAAAAACAGAGTATCAATTTTCTCTGTAAAGAATCTCTTTTATTTTCAAAATTATCTAATTGATTCAATAAATCAAAAATCCTTTCAACCTGATGATAAGGCATTTGAACTGTAGATATACAAATAAGTGTAACATCATTATTTCTCTGTCTCCACTTTTGTGCAAGAGAATCTAGTCCATTCTTTTCTTTATTTAACTCATCCATGAGGGTTACAATCCTTGTCAACTGATCATAAAAATTTGACCATTGTATTTTATCCCTCAAATATGTCACACCCTGCCTCCATTTCTCTTCCTGCTGATTTCTAAATTCTATCTGCCACTCATGTAATTTGGTTTTTTCTGCTTCAAATTCCTCTGCAGTATAGAATTGGGGTCTTTTAGGGGTGTCAGGTATCTCAATAATAGGGGTTAATCCCACAGATGACTATGAGGGATATGCAATTCTTAGTGTACTAGATTCTCCCACTTTTCTCTTTCCAAGTACCTTTTCTAATTGAGATACCCTGTTTTCTAACTTAATTCTCCTTTTTACCTCTTGGTTATAGGCTTCCACCACTATTTCATATTTATTATGCATATCAATCATTTCCTTCTCTCCTCTTTCCGCAGTAGCCAGGGTAAATTTAGAATAATCCACATTCATGTGGGCTGCCTGTACATTTGAAGTGTCACCAACTCTTCTTACAATGATACTCCCTATTAATCCTGAATCATCAGGCTGTGATGAAGTAATTCTAGATCCTCTTCTCAGGGACCACATAACAAGGGCAGCTTGATCATTGCTGAATGCTATACCCAAGAATTCCTCTTTATTTGGATCCTGGAGTCCTAAATTATTTGAAACAGAATTAAAAATTAATGCGTCAGCAATGTCCCAATTGGGCAATAATAAAACATTAGCATTTTTTACCATCTGTCTTCCCTCATCAGGGGTTATATTTTGGAACTCTTGCACCATTTGTTCCTTTATTAGATTTTGAATGGAGGTCTCATCCATTTCTTGATGTTCTGCTTTCATATTATTACACCTTTGCTAAAAAATGTGCATGTTTACTCTCCACGCAAACTGATGGAAAGCCCTAGATCTTACAAAATTGTTATCAGATAAAAAATGCTAACTGGCTTGTTCCAAAACAGGGTCCAATTCCCTTCCTCTGAAATCTGCTGTAGTTAATTCAAAACTTGGTACAGGGGGTTCCTGAGGGTTCCGTTCATCAATCTCTGCTTGTGTAACAAAAATTTCTCCTTGTGACCCCATTTGTTCGAATTGCTCATTGGTGAGCTATTCTTCCTCAATTCTTATTGGGGTTTGAGAAGGTGAGCCACTTTCATCAGGGGATACTTCCTCCATTATTATTCTCCTTCTTTTGGGGGAAGGTTCAGGGGGTCTTTCTTCTAGGACAGTGCTAGTGGATTCAACTATCTGTTTTTCTTTATGCACAACGGGCACCTGCTGTAGGACAATAGTATATCCTGTTTTCTTCCGTACCACCAGTGGACCTATTCCAATGTTGGGGGTGAAACCCAATTTTCTCATAATTTCTCTGGCTTTATCTGGAAAAGAATTAATAAAATGTTGTTTCTTCTCATTCATTACTTCCATTATCTCAGAGAAAGTACTCATGAGCTTATGTATTTTATCTGCATTGTTTGCAGCATTACTAAGAGGACTGAAATCTTTGTCAAAACAATTAATGAATTCCAAAACTTTTGAATAGACTCTCCATTTTTCTTTCTTTATTCCTTTCTCATGGAGAGAGTATTCATTTCTTATTATATCTTCAGGAAAATAGAATTCATGCTGAACTGGACGAAGCTTGATTCTCAATCTAAGGGCAGAGTTGAAGAAACCTTCTGTATCACAAAAATGAGAGTGAGACACTGTCATTTTATATTGATCCAAAATTTTATGGAGAAAGACCCACCCTTCTTTAGTTATCACAAACTGGTGGGCTATAGTACAAGTAGGAAAAATTGATCCTATCCCCCTTTTGTGCAAAAAGGCCTCCTCCACTCCTCCCAACTGCCACAAAAATTCAGCTATCCCTACCTTTAAAGGTACCTGATAGGGTAACACATGGGGTGTTCCTTTGAATCCATAGACCCTGATGACCGTTGAGACTGAATATGGGATAATATCTCCCCAATTATGTGAAACTTTTAGATTATGGGTTTTGTCCATAGGCCTGACAAGGTGCATTAATGCCTTAGGGATTTTGGGATTGTCACTCAATATGAGGCACCTTAGTTTGGAGGCAAAGTGCCTATCAAATCTAACGAAGCTAGCATTTTCTGCTTCCCAGGTCATGTCTGCACTCCATAATTGGACTGGCAGTGCTTCCCCTTCTTGTTCTCTATTTAAAACCATTTCTTTACCAAAATAAGTGGCCCCTTTAAAAAGAAACATATGCATCAGTAAGGAATACTGACCCCAAACCTTTTCCACCTTGCCCTGTGCAATCCCCACCAATCCATGATGAATCTCATTTGCCAAGTAAGATGAAAAATCAAAAATTATTTCCACACCAAAAGAAGAGATTTGGGTGATCATATACATGAAGCTCACTGGAATAAAATCTTCTTCACCCTCTCCGAAGACTCTGCACAGGGTCCTATATATCTCCACTGCCCTGGCATTAAAACATGATTTCTTGAAGGGTTCTTTAGAAGATGATGTTATGGTTGGGAGGCCTCCAATCTGGCCTATGTGGGCTTTTAGTGCACCTTGTCTAACTACATCCCTCTTGGATATATATTCTTTTTCTAAATTTGTCAGATTAATGGGCACATGATACATGGTGAGGGGTCCCAGACTGAAAACCTTCCTAATCTCCTCAGGACTGATGGTAACTAAAGCCTCACCATCTATTCTTCTCACTACCTTAGTGGCTTGGTCATAGTTTTCTGCATAGCTGGCACATGTCAAAATTTATCACAGTCATCTGTCATTACACGTCATCAAAGATCTTGCCGATCTTTTGCCATTTTACGGGGCCTCGCTAACTCGCTAACGGTGAAGCACCTCAATTTTCCGATAGCGAGGTAGCGAGCTTCAGCACTTAAAAGGATTCCGTGCTAGAAAATGCAAGGGTTACCTAGTAATTACTTCTATTAATTAAAACTGATTCTGACAACGGTATTTATGACTGGTCATGCCACCTGGTGTAATTATGATACAAGCAAGATGCAATGTCATCATTTTTAAATTTTCGCGTGGTCTCGCTACTTCGCTAATGGTGAAGTGCCTGAATTTTCCAATAGCAAGGTGGCAGAACTTCCGAAAAAATCAACATTCTGGCTCTGATGTCAGATATTCTAGTGGGTCCCTCTCCCCCTTTTTTTTTTTGAATGGTGAATTGCAAAGTGTACTTGCACAATAAAACATTTAATAAGCAAATCTCTGATCGCCGCATCTTCACTTCATGGTCCCACCGCTTAAAAAACTCAATACTCACTATCTCGCTATACTTAGTGAGCATGCAACTCTCAATAGCGAGGTAATGCCAGCGGTAGATCTAATCGGATCTGACGGTTGGGACAAATAGGAAGAAAGGTAACCCGGGAGAAAAGAAAAGGAATATGAAAGCATATTTGCCTCTTTTGAAATTTGAAAATTTTGCGCCCGACCATTTATGAATAGGGATGAATATAGGGCTTATATGTCGATTATTTCTTATAGATGGTTTATCCAAAACCCTATGCTTCACTTAGACATAGAACATCTGACTTTTCTATGGTTTAACTGAAAATTTTTTACTGCAGAAAAAGTCAGACCAACAAGAAGGAAAAGAAAAGAGTATTTACATAGGTACCTCTTCTCCTCTTAAAGAAAATTGTAGAGGAAGGGCACTGAGATCACAAGGGCATGTTGTGACAATGAAATTATAGAGCAAGGGCATCGAGATCACAAGGGTACAAAAACAAAATGTAGAGATCATAAGGGCATGGCAATGAAATGCAATAATCACAAGGGCATGGTAACAAAATCCTAGATCTCCACTAATATCTACTAAGGGAACAACAACAAAATGTAGAAATCATAAGGCCATGACAATGAAATGTAGCGATCACAAGGGCATGACAATAAAATCTCCACAAAAGTTTAGAGCTCAGAGCTCTCCACCAACATTTAGAGCTCTCCACCATCTTTTGCGTGCAACTCTCCATAATCAAAACAAATGGGGAATGATTTCTTTCTTCTTCTTCTTTTTTGTTTGTATCTAAAATAAACTTCATAGTGTGTTGTAACTCTAGCATAGATGCTTGATCCTCGATAGCTTTCATTTCAACATTTTAGCATTCAAGTTTTCAAGTTTCCTCTTCATTATATGTTTGTTTTATCAATGATTTCCTATAGTTCAATTATAGTGTATCTCAACTAGATGCTCCAATGATGCAATCACCCATCTATCTTTAGATTATGCAAGAACTTGTTGTTGCTACTGAAGTGCCTCAAATTGGTATCGCTCTGTCACCCTAAGATAGCTTACATTCTCTCTAGCCCTAGGTTGTTTGATAGTCATACCCTCTACAACTTGATTTATCATTTCAAGGGCTACATTTAGCTATCTTCTTATCCTCTCATTAGTAATAAGCTTAGGGTAAAATAGTTCTTTCCACCCTAAAAACCACTTTATTACTTCATTAAAATTAGGACTTGAACAAAGCCAATGATAAAAAAACTTGTTGCCACTTTGGAAAAAATGTTTCCTCCAACATTAAAACAATATGATAAATAGGAATAGGACAAGATGGAGATATAATCTAGTTAAATTGATTTAGTTGTTGATTAGCTAGGTTTTAATTGCAAATTCCTGTAGAACTATCATCAGAATAGGTATGATAAAATGAACAATCAGTTGTTCCTAGCTACCAAGATCAAATACAATTTTCCAAGGTGATAAAATTGCATATGCAAATGCATCACTTGCATGTCAGGCATGAAGCACATTTTCCAATTTATAATGAATAGTTGGATATAAAGGCTTCATATGTTGGCCTAACAATGGAAGACAAGGATGTAACCATGCATGTATCGGCACACTCTCCTTGTGAGGATCCCAAATATCTACTACTACTATTAATTTAGGCATCACTATATGATCTAGAATGTTATGAAGTACTAAAGCTGGTAGTAACTTCTCCCATGTCTCCAAAAAACATAGCATAGGTATAGGGTCCCTTGGCTCTCAAGAATTTGTAGCATAGGTTTAGGGTAGTAACTACTTACACTCAACTCTTCATTGAATTTTTTCTCACTACCACAATGACATCACCTCTAAACCATGCAAAGGATTTTGAAGTGGTTCTTGACCTTGTAACACTCTTACAAGCAATGGGAAAGAATGTGTGTGTGTGTGTGTGTGTGTGTGTGTGTGTGTAAATACACACACACACACACATAGACATATATATGTGCTTATGTATGTATACATACAGAGAGCTATTGACACAACGTAAAAATTGACCCCATTGCATACATATTCTAGAATTCAAATAATAAAACAATAAAACTCACTCAACCCATGCTAAGTGACTTCCTAGGTGCTCTTTTTCATAAGTAGAGGGTGAATTTTTTTTTTTTTTTTTTAAAACAATATTCATTTTCCATCCTCTCACAATGGAATCAACACATGAGGTGGGGGTGAGGCTCGATGTGCATTAGAAGCTTAATATAATAAGGAGGTATGGTATGTTTTGAAAAGGGTTAGGAGTGCAACACATGATTGAGGTATGTATATACTTAATAAAGGACACAAGTCACAGGAGGGGCATGGGCTTGACATGATGTAGGAGTAGACTTTTATTTATTTAATTGTTCATTATTATTATTTCTTTCCTTCCTTTTTAAAATGTCTTCTCCTTTCTTAGTTTTAGTATTAAAATATAATTTCCTTCTAAGTAAGGAGGATTCCTAGCTTAAATTTAATGAGAGATCCTAGGAATTTACTATCTAAATATTATAATAGACTATATTACAACTTTTGATAGTGAGATATTTTTCTTACTTTCCCATACAAACTTTAGAGAGCAATTTTGCTCATTTCTAGACTTTGTTGCCTATGTGTATATTGCATTATATTGGTTACTTGACTTATTTTCCTATCTTACATGTATTGTAACAAGAACTTTAGTCTGATCTTTATTTTGAAACTAATACTAACATTTCAAATGATTATATCTAATTGTCAATTTTATTGTAGCCATTTGAAATCATAGGTAAATAAACTTGAACACTAGAGGGCTTGATCTTACTAATTACTTGATCCAATATATAAATTTTATCACTTACATTTGGACAAGATCCTTTATAATAACTAGTGTAGTCATATAATGAAACTCTAAGGAAAGTACTTATCAGCCTAATTACCATATGGAACTCCTTTGCATGAACAATCCCACTTGAATTTATTCTCCATCTATGACTATTTCTTTCCATGAAAATCTATCTTTTCTTTCATACTTGACTATGATGATGGACAACTTTATCTATTCCAATGCAAATTAAATACATAAAAATGGATTACAATGTAACTACAAATGTCCATATTCTAATTTCTTCACTCTTTTCACAAGACTACATTCACAATAATATACATTTACATGAGCACCTTTCTCTACAACACCTTACACAAAACCACAATGGAGGTATTTTATCACACTCAACCCATAATATATTGAAAGAGGAATAGGCCTTCCAAATACACTACATATTTTCACCTTTTTTGCTTTACCAATGCAATGGAAAAATACCTGCAAAACAATACAAACTTGGAACCATGGAGGCTCATCTCCCATCCTATGCTTCTATGAAACCACCCACTAAGTAGGGGAAACAAGACTCAAATGGTTTACACTCAAACATGTCACAATGCATGCAAAAGTCAATCTCACAATACATTTACAAAAGCCTCTGAGGTTTAACACAATGATTCACCATTGGAATCAAGAAACAATGGGTGAAGGTGGACTCTCCAAAGAGGAGAATGCCATATCCATATACACATATACATTTGCATTTGCATAGTGCCTCTTCAAGGCTATCAAATACATACTCCTCATCACCTCAAAACACTTATATCTCCCATGATATAAAAGCCTTCTCAAGGCTATCAAACAAGGCATATGGATTCAATGGATCCCATACTCCATAAACAACAAAACCACCTCCATGAGGAAAATCTCACAACTTCAATGTTGAGCCCAACTAACCCCTTTACCTAGCTCCTACATCAAACAAAGAAGTTTGAAAGAAATGATTCTCCTAAATCATTGAGATGTCACAATTTGAGTTCAATCCAACTCTGATTGAGAAATCCATGAAGCATCTTCAATAGGCCTATTCTTCCATTTCACCAAATATTTATAGTGATCTTTTCCTCTAGTGCTCTTGCCAACTCTCTGATCCAATATTTATTCAACTTCTTCAATTTTCTTTAGAGGACAATCTTTTGACACAAAAACTTCATCATTTGACTCATGATACTTATACAAATCAACAATATTGAATATAGGAGATATATCCATGTCATCAAGTAACTCAGCTTCATAAGCATTATCTACACTATCAAACTTCTTCAAGATCTTACAAGGTCCAAATTTCTTCATCTTTAGCTTACTATATGTTCCAATAGGGAATCTTCCTTTCTTTAAATGAACCATCACCTCATCACCATCTTCAAAATCATGATTTCTTCTAGACTTATCAGCATTATCCTTGTACTTATGATTACTTTGTTTCAACCTCAACTTCACTTCCTTATGTAAAGACTCCATAAAATTAGCAAATTCTTTTCCTCCAATGCTTCTCTTTTCTTCACCAGCATTATCTCTCAAATTTGGTACTACTCTATGCTTCATTCTAGTAACAATCACAAAAGGTTTCTTCCATGTACTTCTATTCATAGAAATATTATATACAAATTCAGCTTGTGCCAATACCATCTTCTAGTTACTTGGCTTATTCCCAACTAAACATCTCAACAAATTACCTAAGATTCTATTCACAACCTCTATTTTTTCATCTATTTGTGGATGGAATGTAGAACTAAAATTCAATTCATTATTCATCTTCTTCCACAAATTCTTCCAAAAATAATCAATAAACTTACTATCTCTATTAGAAATAATGCTTATTCGTAATCCATGCAATCTCACAATCTCTTTAAAGAAAAGTTTAACAAAATGCTCAAAATCTGATGTCTTCTTACATGGTATGAAATGATCCATCTTATAAAATATGTCCACTTAAACAAATATAGAATCATACCCCTTCATTGTTTTAGGAAATCCAAGAACAAAATCCATACTAATCTCACTCCAAGATTTCTTAGGAATAGTAATAGGTGTATACAAACTAGTATTTTGACTTACTCCTTTTGCAACTTGACAAACTCCACAACTTTTTACAAATTTTTGAACATCCTTATACATTTGTGGCCAATAATACTTCTCTTTTATCAAACTCAATATCTTATCAATTCTAAAATGTCCAACCAATCCACCACTATGTTTTTCCTTAATTAGATTCAACCTCATAGAACTTCTAGGAATACACAACTAAATGCCTTTGAACAACATACCTTCTTGAATGAAATACTCATCATGCTTACTTATGTGATTTGTCAGATTTGGTACTCTGCACTCTCTCTATGCCTCAAAGAAATTAGGATATGCATCATACAATTAATTCATTTCATCAAAACTAAGGACTTCAACCTTCATTTTAGTCAAAAAAGAACGTCTACTACTCAATGCATCAACAACTCTATTAGTAACTCCACTGTTGTGGTTAGTGACAAATGTAAAATTCTATAGGTACTTAACCCAATTCATATGTTTTTTATTCAATTTATGTTGACTTCCCAAGTATTGTAAAGCTTTATTATCAGTATACAACATAAACTCCTTAGGAATCAAATAATGTCTCCACTTCTTCAAAGCTTGGACAATAGCATAAGATTCTTGATCATACATAGAATACTTCCTTATGGCATCATTCAACTTTTCAGTAAAGAAAGCAACAAGTTTACCTTCTTGACTTAATACAACTCCTATTGCATTACCACTTGCATCACATTCAACTTGAAATACTCTTTTGAAATTAGGAAAAGCCAATACAAGTAATTCAACAACCTTTTATTTTAAAGTCTCAAAACTCTTATTAGCTCCATGTGTCCACTTAAATTCCTTTTTATCCCCCCTCATTGTCTCAGTCATAGCATTATAAAAAAAATTGAAATTCTTTATAAACTTCCTATAAAAACTAGCTAAACCATGAAATGATATTACCTCACCCACATTCTCAGATGTAGGCCATTCCAAAATTGCTTTAACCTTCTCAGGATCCATCTTCAATCCATTAGTTGAAATCACAAATCCCAAGTACACTATCTCCTCTTGCATAAAAGAACACTTTTTCAAATTTATCAACAACTTTGCCTCTTTCAACCTCTGTAACACTTGTCTAATATGCTTAAGATGTTCTTCCTTAGTCTTACTAAATATCATAATATGATCCAAATAAACAATCACAAACTTACTGAAAAATCTTTTTAGAACTTCATTCATTAACCTCATGAAAGTACTTGGTGCATTAGTCAAACCAAAAGGCATAACTGGCGATTCATACAAACCATCTTTTGTCTTGAAAGTAGTCTTCCATTCATCACCTTCTCTAATTCTAATATGATGACAGCCACTCTTCATATCAATCTTTGTAAAATACTTTGCTCCACTCAAAAAATCCATTATGTCATCCATCCTTGGCATAGGAAACCTATATTTCATTGTGATTTTGTTAATAGCTCTAGAATCAGTACACATTCTCCATTCTCCATTCTTTTTAGGTGCTAATATACTAGGTATAATACATGGACTAAAACTTTCTCTGATCAAACCTTTCTATAACAACTCATGCACTTGTCTATTAAGTTCTTAATTCTATGTAGGTGTCAATCTATATGGTACTTTTCTTGGCAAACTAGCTCTAGGAATTATATCCATACAATGACTTATACTTCTCATTAGTGGAAAACCATCAGGAATATCCTCAACAACAATATCCTTATACTCATTCAACAATTCTATAATTTCTATTGGTACTTGGCTATCACTATCTGTTGTCACTCAGTCATTACCAGCTTCTGCTACTCGATCATTACTACCAACACTTAGTCCTCTAGGAACTATAGAAAAAAAAACTTGATTCTTCTTTACTTCCTTTTCAAATTACTTTCCATTAACCATGCAAACTTTTATTGCAGTAAAATTGACCTCATCTAGACTTTCAATCAAAGGCAACAATATTTGTTTCTTCCCATTTATCAAAAAGTATATTGATTCAATCTTAGATCATGTACCACATATCTATCATATTGCCAAGGTCTACCCAACAAAATATGACAACAACCCATAGGCATAATATCACACAAAATTTCATCAAAGTAATGTCTAATCTTGAACTTCACAAGGCATTGCTCACTTACCAATATCTTATGCTCATCTTTGATCCATGAAACATGATAGGGTTTAGGATGCTTCAACCTCTACAATTGCAACTTTGTAACCAGCTCTTCTGATACCAAATTTTTTGAACTTCCACTATCAATGATCACTTTGCAACATTTTCCAACCATCTTACATCTTGTCTTAAAAAGTCTTCTCCTTAAAACAAGTTCCTCATCACTTCCCTTATTATATAAGGTTATTCTTACCATCAAATTTTCTCTAGCCTCAGGTCCACTTGGTGAACCCTCATCATCTCCTTGAATCACAACATTTCTTTTACCTTGCCCACTTTCAAATGATCTACAATTAAAAGATCTATGTCCCTCTTTACCACATCTGAAACAATTACCATGAAATCCACATCTAGAATAAGAATTACCTCTTCCTCAATAAGACTTAGTACCTCCTTGATAGATTTACCACTTTTCCATTCAGTCTTTCCTTTGTCATCATTGTTACATTTGGATTTTCCTTTATCCTACACAAAACTTTTAGATCTACCACCTTCACCATAAGACCTACCTCTACCTCTCTAGAATCTGCCACCTCTACCTCTTTGTCTTTGTTCATGCTTCTTTGCTAAAATCTCCTCATCTTTCAAAGTATATTGATATGCTTCTTCAACACTTTCCAACTTCACAAAACTTAATTCATTTTGAATTCCAAATCTCAATCCATTTATGTACCTTGTAATTTTCTCAACATCATCATCCACATGTCCAAATTTGATGTCTAGATTTGATGTCCAATCTATAGATTTCCTTAGTATACTCTTTCACACTCATGTCTTTTTGTTTCAAATTTTGCATCTCTCTCAACAAGCTAACTTGGTAATAAGTAGGAAGGAATTTGTTCTTTACCTTGTTCACCATCTTTGGCCAAGTTCTAATGTTATCCTTTCCTCTCCTTTGTCTATCAGTTTGCAAATGCTTCCACCATAGTGATGCATGACCTTTCAACCTAGTGACTATAATCTTCACCTTTCTATTATTAGGAGTTTTTTCATACTCAAAAAACTTCTCCATATCAAAGATCCAATCTAACATAGCATTGGTATCCAATTTTCCATCATAAGGAAGAAATTCTACAATAGGCTTTGAATTCTCCCTAGACAACACTCACAAAAATCTTTCCTCATGGTGATCTTCCTCAAGCTCTAGATTATAGTTTGGTATTGCTGCTTCATCATCACTTACATCATCAAGATGCACTTCTCTCCTCTGGGCTATCTCTATAGCATCTAATCTTGCTTCAATTTGTCTAAATTGATCCAATATAACATTATCATCATTATTTGCTCTACCATGAACAATCTTTACAAATTAGGTTCCTGCAAGGTCGTAACCCTCTACAATTTATAGGTCAAATCCACATATTTTCCACCATACAACCAAATCCAAATTAGGTTTCTACATGATCCAATATCCACAAGGATGAACCTCATGCTCTGATACCACTTGATGTAGTGAAGGGGTGAAAAACTAGGGCTAGGGCTCACCCAACTATCCAAACCACCCTAAAAGAGTTAACACAATGGAAGAAAACACAAAGAACAACAACCAAAGGAGGAAGAAGAGTGAACTACTTTTATTGATTCATCAAAATATATTCATACATGCCTAACTATAAGGCCTTCTAGGTTACAACTAGATACAAATACATTCACATTGAAAGATCCAATAGCAAATTCTCACTTTCCAGTTCTATTTTGTAATCCTCTTCCAAAAACTACCCAACTCTAAGCATAAATTCTCTATATATACTTTCCATAATTGCTTACAGATCATTCTAGAATATTACATAAGAGGAAGGATGACCCAAAAATGGTCTAGACACATCCCAAGAAAAGATCTTAACATAAATATCATGATCAAAATAAATCCTGCAAGTCAGCTCACAAAAATCACATCGAAATGCTAACACTCAACATAAATAGGAAAACTTGGCACATGAAGGGTCACTCAGTATACA
The DNA here is from genome assembly GCA_028749045.1 of Cupressus sempervirens. Taxonomy (NCBI): domain Eukaryota; kingdom Viridiplantae; phylum Streptophyta; class Pinopsida; order Cupressales; family Cupressaceae; genus Cupressus; species Cupressus sempervirens. The sequence goes on from CM053784.1 coordinate 661,497,614, forward strand.
TTGGGTAACTTGGCACACAAAGAGTCACTTGGCATACACTGGGTAACTCGACACCAACTAAGTGCTACAGTAACTTGGCACCCACTAGAGCTATAGTAACATGGCATCCATTAGAGCTATAGTAACTCAACATCAACATGCAACATGAACAAGAATGAGTAGGATAACAAGGCAACCCAGGATGCTCGTGCATCAACAATATTGGAAATAATCAAGACTAGCTAGGTTACTAAGAGGGGAGGGGTGAATTAGTGACCTCAAAACTTTTGAAAAAATTCAGTACTTAATAACATAATACATTCACCATTATTAAAACTAATCTATAGAGTGCATGAGAAACTAAAGCACAAAACACTTTGAACACAATATTTGGTCACCTAGAAACCTTCCAAATAGAAAGTAAAATTGGGGTGGGAATGATACCCACAAAACTTCAATACTATAGTATAAAGTTGGCCTGTTAAGGCTTACAATGATCACTTCTGATGATCTACCCTATTAGGAGCAATTAGGACTACTAGGTCCACCTTGTTAGAGGTTTTACAAACATATAATGAAGTACACATTCCATAAAGAGATTTAAGAAAAGATTGTTAAGTCTACCCTGTTAAAGGATTTGAAGCTAATTCACCTATTAGGATGAAATAGTATATCTAACTTACAACTAAATTTCTAATCTAGATCCTTGAAATGTTGATCACCTCTTTGTGATAGATAAGACCTTAATGCTCCTAATTTGACCTTTCTATATATCTTTTTCTACTGCTGATTCACATTCACATGTTGATCATCACATTCACTTTCACTCTTCTCAAAACATTACTTCTTACACTATTGAGTATGATACAATACATTACATATATACCAACCCAATTCTCATAATTACAAGGTCGGCCAAAATACAAGATAACACCAATATTACTAAGTCTGCTCAAATGTAGAAACTCAAGTTTTGAAAGCTGACTTGGTGAACTTCTGATACTTGGCATCCACTACATTACTTAGCATTGTCATGCATTTAGTAGAAGTAGAGGCTCGGTCCATACTAATCACTCAACATAGCTTCGAACTTGGTGAACATTGGAGACTCGGTAGATATAATGTCACTTAGTAGAAACTAAATACCATGTTTACCTTGCTTGCACTTGGTAAACACTACTCTTCCCATCACTTTGTTAACACTAGCTTCACATCATAAGAACTAATGACTTGGTAGACACTGCAAAGCTTGGTAACCACTAACTAATTGGTAACAACTGAACTGCATGGTTTGAACTGCTAAACTCATTTGGCAACCACTGAATGCCCAACAAATACTAAAGACTGAATGACAAACTTAGTAACCATATAGAATCAAAATAAGTGTTGTAACTAATAACAAACATGACTTAATGCCAACAATCTCCCCCTTTAGCATTAGTGACAAAAAAACTTATTAACCAAAACTTATGTACAACATCATGCTGATTTTTTATTTTTCAATATTTTTCTTTGTAATTATATTATATATACATTTGTACATATCTCCCCCATACCATGTACATATTATCTTAGGCATAATATCATACTATATATACATGTCTCTCTCCCTATACATATATACATGTCTCTTTCTCCCCCTTTTTGACAATAATGCCAAAGATTTATACAATCTATTTATATAGAGACACAAAAATGTGAGAGAAACTCATAATGTACCTTAAGAATAAGAGCTAATTTCTTGTCCTAGTTTTCTTGCAAAATTTTGTAGGTCTGAAGTGCAACTTGGACTTCTGCTAAGAGTTCAATCATATGATTTGCAATTGAAAAATTGTTGTCATGGATCAATGTTTTTGAATAGACAATATGATTTTGCATTATATCCATGATTGTAAGGATCATATCTTGTATGTCTATTAGTGTAGACCAAATCCTTGCTTCCTCTCTCAATAACTTTGCTTGCATATCTGATAGGAATCTAACCTTCATGTGATGTGCAGAGCTTGAACTGGGGTCAAGCTGCAACTTTTGAGCATTGGCCTTTAGATCCTCATTAATCTTATTCAATTTTCCTTTTATTTCCTTTGTGTACTCAGTAACATCACATACTTGGCAAAAAGAGATGTTACATTTGTGAAAGAATTTTCAAGATTTTCCAAAATTGAGGAAAGCTCTACCTGATGTATAGCAATATGCTGAGCAATGTGCTCAAGTACATTTATTGTCAAACTTTTTCTTTTCTTTTTCTATCAACTTTTCTTGGCCAGTAGAATCTCCATTGAATTTATTTACTGCTTCTTCTAACTATAACAAAATATGTTGAGATGAATCAACATCCACACCTATAGCCTTTGTCAAAATGTTCTTGGCACTTTCAATGATTTTGAATTCTTTGTCCCTCTCTTCTCTTAACTGCTTCTGCTTGGCCTTCTACTCAAGAAGCTGGCTGACCAATCTAATTTTCTCTACTATAGAATTATCAAAATCTAACTTTGGAATTTCAATCTCCTTGTCCAAATCTATATCTTCTTCAATTTTTTTTCCCACTAATCAAAAGTTTAGCTGGTGTCTTTGGTTCAACTTTTGAACTTAATGCTTTGGAGTTTGAAATAGAAACAATGGTAGATATAGTAGGGCTTGCAATAAAAACTTATATGGTGCCTAGTGATGGAATGCTAACTAGAGTGCTAAAAGAATCCAAAATTTATGTACTTCCCAAAATTGAAGTATTTATAGGTGGAACACTGATAGAAGTACATACGATAGGATCACTTACTAGAATATAGAAAATTGAAGTAGACAAAACTATAGAACTAGATGTTGCACTTAATGTTGATGTCCCTGACTTAACATTGAAGAAGTACAAGGTTGCAACTCAGTATATAAAGTGGTAGAAACTTCCATTAGTGATACTTGGAGTTAAGAGGGAGAAAAGAGTGATTGGGAAGATTATGTATCTATTGTGGTTACAATCACACTTGTTGAAGCTATCTCCATGCTTGATGCTACTATAGTTTTTGGTGGAGTGTGAGGAAGGGAGGCTATGACTTTTTTTGGTATCCTAACTAAATCAATTTCTTCTTCTTCTTCTTTCCTATCTTCCTCTTCAACTTCTTCCTCTTTCTCTTCTTCACCATCCTTCATCAACTCTTGATAATCTTTAGCATCAATGGCAACACAACGAGTATTATCTTCTTCATTATCTTCATCATTCTCACTGTCATCATTATCATTGATTTCCACTAGATTCTCACTTGGTCTATGAATATGATAAACATGTTTCCAAATGGATGTAGCATCCTTGACTACATGATTAATATCTTTTACCAAAATCAAACAAGTATGAAACCTGATTGTCATCTTATCTTCATTCTTCTTCATTGCTTCCTTTACCTCTACATTGGTAAGGCTCGGAAGCAACTATCTCAAAGATTGTTCATATATGTCCTTTGTAGTTTGTATAGCTAATTCCCATCACTAGTAAATTTAACCCTAAATTTTGACCTTAAATTTTGACCAAAATATAAATTTCTTAATGGTTGGTCACATTATAAAGGAAAGTTTTCTTTTTTTTTAATAGCATGCCCATATTGGTTGTAATTATGACCAATGCTTTCTATTTTGTGTTGGTCTCAACTATGACCAACACGTCAACATAAAGATATAAAAAAAGTGCCAAATGTAAGTTGAGCTGCATTTCACTTTTGAGCATTTCGGCAAACACAGACTAGTTGAGCATTTACATCCTCTCGCTTACTAGGTATATACATCTAATCTTTGCCTACTAAGTTTCTTCCCATGTATGCCTATAGAGTAAAGGGTCATTGGGGTTGGAGAGAAATATCCACTGATCGGCTAGGGAGAGAATTGCATACCCCTACTACTTGAATTGGGGTTGGGGTTGCCAGGAATGAGCCACTCTACATGTCTAGGGAGATAAGTGCATGAGGATCTCTCTCTCTCTCTCTCTCTCTCTCTCTCTCTCTCTCTCTCTCTCTCTCTCTCTCTCTATTGTAGCCTATAAGTCAATTTTTGCTTTGGACATTGGTCATATTTGCTTGATTTTTAATGGGAATTGTACAAGTTTTGTATTGCATTTTGCATGGATTGAGAACAATTATTAATAGTTGTTCTTTTTAAGAGCTTTTACATAAACTTATTGCTCTTTGTCATCAGTAAAGACTATACCTAAGGTTTTAAAACAAAATGGCTATCTCACCTTTGAACCATAGAGAAATGGAGATCTTGTCTAGAGAGGGAGGTAGCCCAATTTATTGTAGGATTCTACACTCAATAGTTATGCAACTCACCATCTTTAAGTCCAATTCAATTTTTTGAGATTAGGCATATTGATGTGAGTAACCTAGATAACGTTACTAGAAAAAAAATTTGGAAGTAGGAAAGGCATTGATTTAGTGAAGATGAACATTAGGATGCATATAAAATGTTCTATGGGAATGGATATTTGACATTGGGCATGCCCTAGAACCTTGAACTAGCATATGCCCTAATTAGTAGGACTAAAACCCTTAAACTTAGGGTTTTGCGGGTTAGCAACTTAGAAAAGAGTTGAAAATGTAAAATTTGTAATCTTTAAGTACTTTGAAATGGGAGTTTGAAAGTCCATTTTGGTTTGGAGGTATTTTGGAAGAATTTTGAATTAAGGTCCAAAAATTCAATATGGAAGCCTAACTATTTTAGGTTTTTTTCAGCCTATCTAGCAATTTCTCTTTGTGGGCATTGGTAATGAAGCTTGTAACCTTAGAGATAGTTTTTCTAAGTTTATTGAGTCATTCTTATGGGATACCTTTGTAAAGTTGGAGTTGATAGGTCCTACGGAGGGCTTGCATGAAATGCTTGGAAGGTGAAGAGTGATCTAGGAGATTCATGAAGCCTTAAAGAGTGATTGTACACATAGTGAGTTTGTGGTGATAGGTGGAATTGTAAGCATCTATACCCTTATAATTGATAGTTTGAACCATAGCACAAATTCTAGTTCTTTGCCACTTATCGGTGAGGAAAAAAATAAAATTCTTGACAAATATTGGAGAGAAGTCGACAACTTCTTGAGAAAATATTGAGAATTTTGAAAATACTTAAATTGAATTAAAAGTGCAGATTTTTCTTTCCATTTTAACCCACATAATGTTATGAAGACATTATTAATTACACTAATAGGTTGCATTTCAAATTTCTAGTGCAACATTTTGGAGCATTTTGGATTTCTAGTACAACCCTAAATTTGACTTGCTAGGAGTATTTTGAGCATACATTGTAGCATTTTGAGCATACATTGTAGCACTCCCACTATTAAAGGTATTCAATCATTGGGGAAGCCCTAATTTTATACTTGGTAACGTATAAACAAAATTTGGACCTGAAAAAAACAAAATTACCTTTGTTTAAGAAAAATTTAAACCCTCGTTTGAAGATTTGATAAAGAGTTGAAAAATAGGTGAATAGGTGAGTTGAAAAATAGCAAAACTTTTTCTATTTTGCAAGGATGGGAATGGATAGTTTGCTAAGAAATGAAATTTGAAAAATAATTTGACTATTTACATTGTTCTTTTCATCTTTGATTGGGGGAAGAATTCTCTGATGATACCTTCTTGTTTAAACTATCATTGATTGGGGGAAGGAGTAGTTTGAGGAAGACCTAGTTATGAGGGCCTAAATAGAAGGGTTTGTAAGTTGAGGTACCATACTAATAGTGTGATATGTAAAATGGGTTGTACTACTACATTGAATTTTGTGTAGTAGATTGTCTATCTTCTATAGGTCAAAATTTATATTTTGGAATGCTATTCTTTCTTGTCATATTCCCAACACATCCAAACCTAATCAATGAACTCATTCAAAACAAACTTTATCATGTACTTCAGATTGAGAGTAACATCCAATCTTTCACCAAAGTCTATTTGCTTTGTACTAACTAAATCTAAAGCTATCAAATTATCAACTTGTGTTTCTGTAGAGCACTCCAACTCCTCATATGAACTTGCAAAAGTTGTGGCAATTGATAGGAATAACACTAGCCCTAAAAATTCTTGTAATATTCACATTAAACATTAGAAAATAGAGTAACTATAAAGGAATAGGGTACTCTTACAAGTGAACTATCTATATCATTAATTTCATCTTATATTCAATACTATCATTTTGAAAGTCTTCCACTAAAATAAATGTAGCATTTGTCATAACTATACTGTTGCCTGATGAATTATTTAACTGTTGATAGTTTAGACTTCATAAGTCTATCATGGACCATAATAGAACTATTTATTGGTGGAAGAATACAACATATACTTTACTTGAACCATTTGACTATACAAATTAATTATCTTAGCAAATTTTAAATCTCAAACTTTCTGCTAACTTTATGCTTTTAGGAAACTATATCTTATTTGGGTGTTTCATTGATATATATGCATTTGTGATCTTGTTTTTAAAATTATGAGTAAATATTATGGTTACCTTTTTTTTTCTCTATTTTTGAGTAGAGATGTTATTCAGGGTGATCTTATGCTTGATAATGGTATACTGAAAATTATATTTGTTAGATTCAAAAAAGATGTGAATTTATATTCTAGTGTTGATGTTAATCTTGATACATTTTTTCTTTACAATAGGATATTGTTGAATATGCTACATTGTTTTAAATTTATATCTTCTATTACCACTCAACCATTAAATTTCTTACTAATTGTCACATTATTTACACAAGAATTGTGCCTACCTCTTTTCCATGAGAACAGTGATAGTTCCAAAAGTAGTTCAAAGTTAAAAGAGTTCAAGAGTCATAAACAATTTAGAATAAACAAGAAGTGGTGTCAAAGGATAAATAGGAAATAATAGTAAATCTTTTTTTTTTACTATTAAAACATGTTTCTTGGCTCCTCCATCAATGTCCAATATTAAAGGACTACAGATGAATCAAAAGAGGCAAAATTGGCATAAGGAGAACCTAGTATTAGGAAAGAAAAATCATTGGTTTTCCATGAAAGAGAAAGGAGCTCTAAAAAGGAAAAGAAGAAGATAAAAAACCAAAAGGTATATTTTTGGATACTCAAATGGAAACCCTTCCACCTAGACATGTTGAGGAAATAAATGAGTTTGATTCTATCATACCCTCAACATCAATAGTTATTTAAGAAATTCATTTAGAGGGCATATCTCATATCAAGAATCCCAATTTTATTTCCTAACTAGTCACTATTTTTGTATCTAACTCATATTTTTCTATGGAAAGAGTGATGACACAAACTCCTACTAATGTTACATGATGTAGAGAGAGAGGACAACAAAGGTGGTGTATAGGTGACAACAATTCAAAAAAGATGGTCATTTAACAAAGAAACTACAACTTATATTTATCCCCCAACTATGAAACTTTCAGAAGTCTTCTAATATGACTCCAAAAAAATAAAAATAAACTCAAAATGACCCTAAGGCCTCTGAAACTATCAACGCCCCAATTTGGTCTTCAACAAGCCCTTAAGGCTAGGGCCTCCTCAATGTACCCTCTCCAAGCACTTCTAGGCTTAACCAATGATTTATTCAGCATACATAGGACAATACAAGACTATTAAATTCATTAAAACTATATCTCTTTCAGGTAGATTAATGGTTTTTGCTCCTAACCAAACATTTCCTTAAGGAATCATTCCACAAATGCAGTCCTTCAACATACAAATCAACTTCTCGAGGTGATCACCTACAATATTTCCTTCATTATTGCATTTAAAAGGTTATTTTATCATAATACAAGTCATGGATTCATCCCAAGTCATAATAATCACTTTTTAGGGATGAATCCTTAATTCATGTTTCCAAATCAATGCAAACCCCAAAACCTGTAACAGACCAGTTAGTATAATTTTCCAAAATTTGATATAAGGAAGATGAATATGATTTAAAATGATCAAATTCAATATGATATAGCCATAGAAATGACTTAGAATCAACAACACATCAAATGGATACCAAGAATGCAAGAAAACCTTATTTTTTTTTCTATTGCCTTTTTCCTCATAGTCCGTACAAAATACTTCACCAGTTCATACCATCCCCATTTTCTAGGCATTAAAGGTTGTTTATAATATTGTTTCCAACTTCCATAACTGACCCCAAGTGGTTATAAGTGTTTATAATTTGTTGTATGCCTTAAAACTCATTTTCCCTCCAATTTGCATCTAACTGTTAATATTCAATTTTTTTGAATTTGTAACTATTGTTTTATTTTATTTTTCTCATTCTAACTTATCAATATTTATTCTAATTTGTTCCTAGGACCTAATTGACCCATAAAATCAGTCTAGATCCCTATTTGGCACTATTGGCCACCCATACAATATGTTGGTCCTAAGTCCTTACCAGTACTTCTAGGACATTTAACCTTTAAATCAAATTGATTATTACAAATTTCCATTATTGGCTTCAATATTTCCAATTAACATTCAAACATGTATTTGATCATCTTACTCCATTTGGTTCCAAGGTGGACTTATGTGATTGGATAGGTGCTTGTATGTAGGAAGTGCAATATGTAGAGGTAGAGTTATGGAAGGTCAACTAAGTATTTGTTTCTATTTATTTTTTATATTTCTTTATCTCTTTATCAATCTATCTCTCTATCTATATCTCTTTCTATCTATCTCACTTTAGTATTCATTTCTATATGCATCTTCCTCTTACTACTCCATCTGTAAGTTGCAAACAAATCATACTTCTTCCATTAATGAGTCATTCCATTCAAGAAAGACCATGTGTGATGATATCAATGCACACAAAAAAAGGGAGACAATTGCTAGACTGTGGTCTAGCTTAAAAAGAAAAGGTGATGGAAAATTTTATTGTCCTTGTAAAAATTTTAAGGGCCTAAACACTCGAAGATATCTAATCAAAACAGCTGATGAACATTGTAGGCAACATGGTCACATTGAAGGGGGAAACAAATATCGTCCATTGGTATGTATTTTAATAATTTATAAATTACATAAGACATGATTTGATGATGACATCATGGTCATGACTAATATAAGGTCATCATTTTCATATCGGTCAATGTCCCTGAGTTTCATGTTATGGACCATGACAATTCAGAGAATGCAGATTTCCAAATGAGGGAGCATGGAGGTGTGAATATTGAAATAGAAGGTAATGATACCATGGAAGAAGACCACAATGAGCATGATGATCGAGATGATAATGTTGATGCAGAGCTAAGAAGGCACACGAGTCCCTACATGAAGGTTGCGAAACAACTCTTCTTGTCGTTGTATTGTTGTTGGTGAACTTGAAGGTTATGAATGGTTTATCCAATGTAGCAATGACATATATGTTAAGGTATGCCATCTTCTTTCATTATTTTAGTCATAGTTACCTTACAATTAACATTAGGTTCATGTAGCAATTAATATTCTTGAAATTAACAAATTATATTTTTGGTCATAGGTTGATAGGTGAGAGCTTGTTACCACCATCAAACATTCTACCTCACTCATACCGAGAATTATCTTCCATCATGAAAGATATTGGAATGGAGTATCAAAAAATAGATGCATGTCTAAAAAATCATATTATATATCATAAACAACATGAATTTGCAACACAATTCCCTATTTTTCATACTAGTAGATATCAATCAAATGGATTAACAAAAAAAGTGTCTTGCAAGGTTCTTCGGCATATTCCCATTATTCCATGTCTACAATGATTATTTAGGTGCAATATCTTGGCACAATTTATGGATTACCATGCATGTAATAGAAGTCAAGATGAAATTATGTGAATTCTTGCAAATGGTTCAGTATTTAAAGAAATAGAGGAAAAATAGCCTCACTTTAAAGAAGAACCTCATAATCTTAAGCTTTCATTGGTAGCAAACAGTGTCAATCCTTTTGGAGAGATGAGATCTACTTATTCGGTGTGGCCAATTTTTGTTATCAACAATAACATACCTCCTTGGTTGTCCATAAAGAGAGAGCACATAATGTTGATACTGATTGTTACTATGTATGACATCTGTAGAATGGGGTTACTATGTATGACATTTGTAGACCAATAGGACAAAGAAAATTTCAATTTCATCCAATGCTTATATGGACAATACATGATGCCCCTAGGCTAACACATTTTTGTGGTATGTTCTCTTCTTAACACCTCTTTTTTGGTATGTTATAGTGACAACACAAAGTTAACACATTTAATCCAATTATATATGATCTTGTAGGTCTTTAGATAAAGGGAAAATTTGCATGTCTAGTTTGTGGTCCAAAGACCAAATCTCGTCATTCAAAAAATTTAAGAAAGCAGGTGTTCGATGAGAATAGACATTTTCTGCATAGAAATTATAAGTACTGAATTATCGAAAAACATCTTTTCAATGGGAAAGAAGAGACTATGTCAAAGCCAAAGAGAATGACACCTCACCTATGGAAGTTGGCATACAATAAAATAAATCGTCGAGGTAATGTCATTCCATCTGATGGTTTTTGTCTCAAATTTATATTTTGATATTGTGTTTTGTTTACTGGTGATGTAATTGATGCTTGTGAAGGCCATCAAGGCATCAATGACCAGCTTCCAAAAGGAATAAAAATTTATCCTATGTAATTTACTAGGTTGTTGTACTATGAGAAACTCCCAATTGTGCATTTGGTTGATCCTATGCATATTGGAAATAATGTAATAGAGAAATTATGGAAAATCTTGGATGGAAGGCATGAAAAAGACCAAATTGTCAAAACTTGTAGTGACATTGAAGAATCCAACCATGTAATGAAAAATGGCATTCGATCAAATAACAATGGAGACCAGATTGATACAAGTTCCCTTAGTTGGTTATTGTCAGAGCAGCAGAGCAATGCTATAAAAGAAGTCATAAAAAATATGATTTCCCACAGGATTTGTTGCGAACATAAACAATCTCATATCAAAGAAATGTGAATTTGGGCCAGGGTTGAAAAGACACAATTGATATACATTTATTAAGGTAATTCATGTTATTTTGTATTCACTATATATTTGTATACTGCATGTAGTTTTAATTGCATTCTTTTATAAAATATTGACAATATCATTATACAAATATTGTAGTATGTTCTACCTCTATCTCTCCCACATCACTTCACCAACAATGTCAAATAGGTTATATATGATTTTGGAAAATACATGAGGTGATTGTCATCTAAAGAAATCTATAAAGAAGATATAAAATATTGGAAGAGAAAAATTCCTCTTCTTATGTGTGAAATGCAAAAGTGTCTACCTCCAATCTTTTTCAATGCACAAGAGAACTACCTCATACATCAAGTTGAGGAGATTGAATTGTGTGGACATGTATTAACTAGGTCAATGTGCAGGTTGAGAGGCACTTGAAATTTTTGAAAGGTTTGGTTTGAAAGAGAGCACATCGTGACGGTTCTATGGTAGAGCGATATATGGTATACTAGACCATGGTGTCAATTAGTGAATATCTTCCTAAGTCTGTAGCAAAGATCCATGTAGATTGTATTTGGGATCCCAACTCAATTAACAAATTTGAAGGGGATTACTTGATGGGAAAAGGTAGATCAAGGAAAGTGAGAGGTAAATCTAAGATTTTATTGTAGTTAATTAATTCTTATAAATCTTCAATATAAGTTATTTATAATTGATGTATTTTTTTTCATATGGGTGGTCAAGAGTGGGATGCAATACATTTGTATATTGTGAACAATCTCAATTGGATGACGGTATGGATTGAACGATGTCAACAAAAAGGTTTCTCATTAACATGTGAAGGTGTTTTTTCAATGGTTATAGAAGCTCATCCTAATGGAGATCCCAATGTTATGCTAATGGTAGTTGATCTAGTAAAGGGTTTAAGAGGTGGAGAGGTACATAGAGATTTATTAATGATCATAAATTGACGTATATTTCATATCAAATCACAATGCAAATAATTTACACACACTTCAAAAATTGTAAGTCAAGCACCACAAAGATATGTACTATCATGGCCACAAATTTCATATAAAAAAATTGGATGACACAAAGAAAACTTGTGATTCTCGGATACTGCAGTTTTCAAGGTCACCAATATATCATCTAGAAATGACATACATCCTCAACAATCTCAAAATCAATACCATGACATCTTGGATGATATAATTAAGTGTGACTTTAACTCCTGCAAAGTAGTTCTATTCATCATCAAATTGTATAGGTTACAACTAAATCAAAATGATCCAAATAGAATAGTTATTCAACATGATAATGGATTTACAATGATAAATATAAGGTCATTTGAGCCAGTTGGAGATGAGACCTATGTTCTTCCAAGCTAATGTGAGCAAGTTTTTTACTCAAAGGTTCCACATAAATAGGGTTGGTCATTTTTTGTTAGATGTGATCCAAGAGGAAGGCTGATAAAGTATAGTATGATGGAAGAAGAAGATATTAAAGATGATGAAGAAGCAGATGATGAAGATCAAGATGATGGTGATGACAATGATGGTGATGGTGATGATGATGATGATGATGGTGATTATGATGATGAAGGTGATGGTGATGATGGCAATGATGATGGTGATGATGACGATGATGATGGTGATGATGGCAATGATGATGATGATGATGATGATGATGATGATGATGATGAGGATGAGGATGAAGAAGAAGAAGATAATCAATGACTACAGACATTGTCACCCCTTCTATTGAGGATCTTGCATTCCATATATATGGTAAATTTGTTTCATGTTTACGATGTTGCATATTGTTCATGTTGTCTTCTAAGTTATTTGTAGCATAAGCGTATCATGTAATTTTTAGCTAACTTAAGATAAATGATTAACATATGAAAGAAATATGATTACATGTTTATTGTGTTCAATTCTAATTATTACAACATATGTTATTTATAGTTACCATTATTTATATTGTGTCTAATTATGACCCTTTTTGTAAATAGTCAATTGACTACAAACATCGTCACCCATTTTTTTGATGATCTTGTATTCCATATATAAGGTAAATTTGTTCATGTTTATGATGTTGTATATTGTTCATGTTGTCTTCTAAGTTATTTGTAGCATACATGTATCATGTAATTTTTAGATAACTTAAGATAAATGATTAACATATGCAGGAAATTTGATTACATATTTATTGTGTTCAATTCTAATGATTACAAAATATGTTATTTATAATTACCATTGTTTATATTATGTCTAATTATCACCCTTTTTGCATACAATCAATTGAATATAGACATCGTCACCCCTTCTGTTGACGATCTTACATTCCATATATAAGGTAAATTTGTTCATGTTTATGATGTTGCATATTGTTCATGTTGTCTTCTAAGTTATTTGTAGCATACACATATCATGTAATTTTTAGCTAACTTAAGATATATGATTAACATATGTAGGAAATTTGACCCCTTTGGCATGGATTAGCAGGTATAAGTAAATAAATAGACATCATTTTCTTATATTATTCTTGTTTATCATTGACCACATATGTTATAAATAGACATATTATATAATCATATAATGTATATATAGACAAAGAAGGTCTGTATAGATATATAATTGTATAATCACTTTCAACTTACTACATTTTATATCTCTCATGTATAGACAAAGAAGAACTACATGTATGAATCACGACTTGATTATTCTATATATATTATTTAAATATTATCAAATTTCCATTTGATAGATTGCAGGACCCACCAAATAGTTACTTGTCAAATCTATCTACATCAAATGAGGGGAATGAGGAAATGGTAGATGAAAGCTCTACATGTAGTACAACTAAAATAGGGAGATCAACTAGAGGTCAAAAGATTAGAAAAAAAATTGATAAACACATGCAATTTTTCCTTGCTAATGGGGGGTTATGTTCTTATGATGATGAGACCAAAGGTGACATCGAGGTGCCCTTTCAGTACACACACATTGAGAAAGAATGGGTACCCAATGAGCTACCTCCAATTAACACATTTTTTTTGTTAATGAAAGAATATATCACATTGCTCCATCCTCATTACATGTTTTGGGCATATTTTCCATGGATGGGATAAAGGTATGTTACAAAAAAGTTTTCAAATTGTTCAAGTATGTCAGTCCATGTTACAATTATAATGATTGGATGCAGATTGTTGGATATAAAAAATGAATGCATAGGTATACACTACCAGCTAATTGTATACAATGGAAAGAAAATGATCAAAGTAAAGGATTTTCTATGTACATTAATGGGAGACCAAAAGAAATAGGTAATATTGCAAGTTTTATAAATAGTACATGACCTTCCTCAACTAGTAAGCAACCCAATTGCATATTTGAGGCACGTGAGGGGAATGAAGTTTTTTTTTTGTACAATAAAATCAATAAGTGCAGGGGAAGAATTGCTAATAGATTACCATTTAAATCACATAGATACAAACAAAGTTACTATCATGAGGGTTGTAAGTACTATATACCATTTTTTTAATAAGTTTTTTTTTGCTATCTATTGCTTTCAATTAGCTGAAGTTTTTATGTTTAATCTTTGTGATAGGACGATATGGATCCAACACATGATAGAGGCCACAAGGATGCTACTCCCACGCATTCTTTAGCAATGGTAAACCTTATTGAAATTGTACAAATTAGATAGTTGAAAAAATTTATATTATTACATTATTTTATTTACGATTTTTGAGTTTTTATGGTAGTTTTACTAATATTCCTCTCACAATTTGATGTTCAGGATAAGGGAAAAGCACCTTCAGTAAGTATAGAGCCACTAGCTACCCCTTCTAATAATGATATTGAAGAAACTCCCAATGTAACAATAATGTTGGAGAAAAAAATAAAAAAATAAATTTAGAAATAATGATAATTTTGGATGAAGAAAATATTCCATCCAAGGAGATGATAAAGAGGCTATCTGATTTGAGAGTGCAAGCTCATTGTTATGAAGTAAGTAGTAATGAATCTTTAGTTATAACAAAAGTTTAATAAAGATTTATATTTTATAATATTTTATGTTGTGAAGTAAAATATGTAATGTGTTCTTGTTATAGGATTTCTTGGCAACTGATCCAAAACCTGGTCAAGGACGATGCGATGAGGCTGGTAGTATGAACATTCAAAAACTTTTTAAATTATCTCTTACTTTTATTATTTTAGAATGTCTTTGCTAACAATGTATTTTTTAGGTCATCAAGTGTAGGAGACTCCTAGGAGGTTGATGGACATCCATATGAGATTTCCAACTATAATGTCGGCAACAAGGGGACATCTAGCTATTAAATCCTTATTTTTCTATATTTGGTTTTGTGTTAATTATGAGTTGATAATTTCTACTTTAATCTTAGGTGGATCACATAGTGGATTTCTTTTTGTGGTAGGAGATGCACCATCTACTATGCTAGATACAAATCATAGTGCATGTATTGGTGATAATTCACCATCATTTCCTGAAGCTACCCATGTTTCTAGCACGGGAGCTATGTAGATGTCGTTTTTGATTGACAATGATGAATCGATGCCTTTAAAATGTCCTAAGATTCCAAGTACTTTAAATAATTATTTTTTATATTGTAATATGCATTTACCTATCCATAAGAAGCTTTGGATTGATTATCCCATGACATTTTTTTGTAGGAAACGATACATTTTATAAGAAGCTTTATGACCTCACAGTGCAAACATTCGGGCCCACCATACGTACAAGGTGGAACATCATAAGTGAAATAATTTTATCCCACTATTTTTTTCATATTATTAATTGGTGCAACATTTTTCCTTTCATTTAGGTATTTTCTTTTACTAGCTATGTCTAACAATTTTGTGTTTTCTATTAAAAGGTGGAACTTTCAAGATTAAAAATTAAAAGATCAGCTCATCAAAGATTTAGAGCATGAGTTTGGTATTAATATTTTTGATCATAAGAAAATGTAACAAAAATCTTGCAAACATCTTAAGGTTGTGAGGGACTCATATAGAAAGAGTCTCATCCTAAACCTGAAGTACAAGCATCCTCCCTTTATTACAATGAGGGAATGGAATGAGTTTATTTTGGATGCAAAGGAGAAAGGGAATGGTCAAAGAAAAATTGCACCAAAAAATGCGAGAAGGTATGAAATAGTATTAAATACTAGTACACTAATGTAATAATGCATTAATTAGTACTGATCTTTATATCTATATCCTTTAACATATTTCAAACTTTTCATAGGTTGTAGGACACATCAAAGGCAACAAAGGCTAGGCTGGAAAAGGTTGGGCAGCACAGACTTGGCTCTAGGGGATATTCTAAAATCAACTCATGAGTTGTAAGTAGTAGTAAATGAATTGCAAAAAAAAATTATTTATAAAATGAAAATAATTTTGTTAATTAATAAAAAATTTAGGGTGCTGATTTTAATCTAAAGGCCATAGAAGAACACAAAAGAATTGCCTTCAAGCAAGGCTATGCAGCTATGGTTGAACACCTACAACAAGTTTCCATTGCCCCAATTGAACAATCTCATGTATCATGTGCATAGGTAAATATGCCAAAAAATATATTAGAAATTGAATATTTGAGCAACAATCTATTTGATAATAATGTGCATGACATTACAATGTAGCCTATTAATCATGTCATAGATCATACGCCACATCATGAAGCCCCTAATGTGCATTGTACTATCCATGGAGGTGCTCATTTGCTATTTAAAACTAATTATGTAATTATTAATACAAATAACGTCTTTAATTGAACTTGGTGTAACCTTTTTGTGTATATTTTGGAGGATATAGAATCATGTCGTGTTGAACAAGTGCCGGAGGATGTTCAAACTAATCAATAGGTAGATCATGTTGCACATTCAAGTAAAGAAAATCTATGTTTTGTTCTTTTAAATTAATATTTTGATTTATAGTTCTTTTACTTAAATAAAAAATTGTAATTCACTAATATAAAATGGTGCGAATTTAACTCATGAAGTACTTGTTATTGCAGCGCGCCCCCTTTTGGTGCAATGGTCTCATGTTCCTCAAGAGATGAGGAGGAGACATGTGTTGCAATTAGAACATATAGAGGAGGGGGATGACAAGGACATTGATATTCCTCTTAGAAATTTCATGAAAAAAAGAAGAAGGAAGAAAGCCAAAAAGAAATGATTGTTGTTTGTTAATGAATTTTATGTGTGAATGACTTATTCATGAATGTTGAATGTTAATGAATTATTCATGAATGAATTACTCATGAATGTTGCATGTTAATGAATTTTGTATTAATGAATTATTCATGAATGTTGTGTGTTAATGAATTTTATGTGTTAATGAATGTTATCATGTGATTATAATGATTGAATGTTATATTTCAAAAATGGATGAATGAATGAATGTTATTAAATGTTAATGGGGGAATTTAGAGTGATATTTGTGGGGGGGGGGTGTGGGGAGGTAAAAATGAGCTTCCACCTTCATGTGGTTGTTTAGTAAGGAATATTAAACTATTCTTCAAACCAAGTGAAGCTCAAACTTTAAAGATAAACTTATTGTTAATAGTGACAACCAATTAATGAGTCCAAATGAAGTTCTTCATTATAGGTACCTTTTTATCTTTTAAAGCACAATGTCATGTTTTAATATTGTGTAGTTTTTTTCTTAATTCAAAGTATTCTTTTACTATAAGAACATAATTTATGACCATTTTAGTAACTGTTCTAACATCGCTTTATGACAAACCCTATTTTTGCAAAGATGGCGATAAGTGGTGCTATATATTCCTTAGGAGATTGGATTGCATAGGTCTATATCTCAAAATAATTTTCATGTGGTAGAAATGCATACTTACAACCATTTTTTTCTACATTTAAAAACATTGATGACACTCTAGACAAAAAATAATGCTAAGTATGGAGATAAGTATTCATAAACAAGATGGTGAGAAATATAAGTATTCATAAACAAGGTGGTGAGAAAGATGGTGAGAAAATGAGTATTTTGGGTGAGTAGTACTCTATAATCACATGTTTTCTACTTCTTCAAAGATTGGTTTTTCATACTCTTATCACCTAATTAGTACTTTTTGTGTGTTTGTAGCATAGAGAAAGTAGACATTAAGTCTGCAAGTAGCTAGTTCAAGATTGTGGGTACAATTTTCTGTGTGTCTAGAGCCATGGCCATGAGCTTCTTGCATGGTCCTACTATAAGACAGCTCTGGCCTTCATCAAACTCTCCCTTAGAAAACATCATCCCTAACTATCTACATGAGGGGAATCAAACAAAACTATCACTGGATGCATTTACCTCTTAACAGCTATGACAATCATGTCATCTGCCATGATTGTACAGGTGGAAGCTAAGATCAATTATTATTATGTTTCATGATTAATTTAGTTGAGAGGCTCACAATTTATAGATATGTTGTAGACTCTTGCCTTGGTTCTATTTGATTTTGTCATCCTCTTTTCCTAGTTTTTAGTCCTTTCTTACTATAATAGAAACATTGATCTCATTCATGAAGCTCTTTTCTTATACTGTAGTTGTATTCTTGAGTTGTGACTAAAAATTGAGAGCATGCAATGTAGGTAGAGACAATGAAAAGCTTTCTAGCCCCATTATCCCTATCAGCACTCATAAAACTTTTGGGATCCACTGTAACTACTACTTTGATAGTGTTTTTGGACAAGGGTGTTGATAAATCATCATGGTTTTTGGAATGGAGTGGGGTTGTCACTAGTGTACTTGGGGTGAGTGAAACAAATCTTATCATTTTATTGTTTTTAATGTTTTGAATAAAATTTCATCATCCATCATTTTAATCTAGGAATATTATGATTTTCCTATTTTTTTTCATATTTTGATATTTTGATGATGGATCATAGAAATGATCAAAAATATGAACAAATCATCATAAACAATAGAAGTTTCAAATTATTAAATTTCTCCACAATTTTTCAATGTCCTAGCTAGGACTTTGTGGGCAATTCAAAAGCCTCACTTTCTCACCATCATGTTTATGAATACTTATCTATTTGATAAGTATTGAGATTATGGAGATAAGTATGGAGAGTATCACTTACTATTCATAAGTTCCACTAACCTATACACAAATAGGGCTACAGGGACTAATAGTGAGAAGTTTCTACATCCAACACATCCACACATCTAATACCTTATCCAAGGGTGGAAATAAGAAGGGTTTGACAACCCCAAAAATATCCCAAAAGATCAAATTCCAATCTAATCCAGCAATCCACTAATCTGCCTAAGTACATAGACCTAAATGGGCCCCTTTAGGCTTGGTTTTCAAAGGAAGACTAGGGAAATGGGTGCATAGACTATAAATAAACCTTCAAAAATCCAATGGGTAACTAAGATAATACCAATCCACCTTTTATTTGGTTACTTTCCTTCACATACAACTCTAGCAATCAAATTCCTTCAATTTTAGACCAAATACATACAAATATTTGGCCTAGGGCTTGCATGAAAAATTAACTCCCTTTGTTTTTTCAACTCCTAACTTTTGAATCTGAAAGTACACTCCAAGGGCTTCCAATTTCATTTGGTTTTGTGCCATTTGAAACATACAGTCATGAGCTATATGTCCATTTGTACAAAACCCTGCTCAACCTAGGGTTTTTGGATAGTTTTGAAAGAAATTGCTATAACTTTTGATAGAAATCACCAATGATCCTCAAACAAAGTGCATTGGAAAATGAAATCAATCAAGTTACTCCTTAGATCATTCAACCTCCCTTTCCAATCTATACAACATGTGTGAAAACATAAATGTAGCAATTTTGAGCCAAAAAACTAGTAATCTTTATTGAAATATGCAAAAATCCATACATCAACCAACCTATTCTACTGGGAAGTTTGGATCATACATTTATAAGAATTTTTTATGAATAAAATACCTTAGGAATAGTTATAATTGGTTCAAACTTCTTTATTTGTAATTACCAACTTCTAAACAAAAATTGCTTAGCAACTTTTTGTTGCATTTTGCAATTTTGAACATAATGAAGTCCTAAGACTCTCAAACCTTCCTAAGACCTATATAAACTAATTCTAAGGTATTTTCAACCATTTTTGACTATATTCCTTATTATAATCCTATTTATCCCTCATAGGTCTCTAAGGATTCATGGTTTATAGAAACAACAAATGAACCTTGAACCTTTACAAATGGGCTTATAACAACATAAACTTATTCCTAACATCTTAAAACCTTATTATCTTACTCATGAATTCTCAAGGAAGGTGGTTTAGTGCATGATCCTTGTAGAATTCCTCATGATGACCTTGAGTGCCTTGCACCATGCTACCCTCCTCAAAAGAACTCAAGTCCCTTGAGTTAGTATTGTGTCAAATTTATACCCTGCCTTTTCAATCTTTATTTGAGTCATCCAAGTTGCATCTTCATTAGGTGTGTCCTTCCATTTGACTAGATAGGAATAATAGGTGCCTCTCTTGGTTTTTTTTGTAACCTTCTTGTCCAAAATTCATTCAATCTAAGGTTTAGTGACCTAAGGTAACTGAGAAACATCAGCACTATCCTTATGATCTATTCCTGCATCACAAACACTAGCAGGTGGCTTATATGCATAAAGATAAAAAATGTTAAAAATTTTAGAAAGGCCTATGTCTAATGGAAGATCAATCTTATATGCATTGTTTCTACATTTCTTAAGGACTTATCTCCATACTCTAACATCAAGGACAAAGGGTGTCCTCTAAAACACTGTATAGACTTTGTGTTACCATACATTACTCCCTGTAATACAAAAATTCATATCTATATCCTTCTTTGCAATTCATAACTTCAATATTTACACTAGAACCTATTGTTTTGTATAGGTTACAAGACTGATATATACCAATTTTAATGTTTCTCTTTTAGCATTGGCATCAAATGTATTGCAGAAACTATGGAAATGGCCTCAAAATGAGTAGAATCCATCTGGAAAGGTGATGCTCTTAATTTGGAAAGAATTTCTATGTGCTGCTTAGAAAATTGTCTTTTAAGTGACTAAGATAGTGATGTTCTCTATATTCTACTACCGATCTTCAACCGCAAATGTGGCAACTAGCTAGCAGGATTGTGATGACTAATGAAATAGGTGCTATGAATCCAAAAGAAGTCAATGCTTGCATAGCTTTGTCTAAGAATGATTCCTATGTAATGTTTGCCTATGGTGGAAAGGTTTCCTTGCTCAATATGATGACATTCAAGGTGCATCTTTTGAAAATATGTTCCTCTTCAACATGACTACTGAGCTTGTCAATTTAGAAGTTATATTCTTACTTGGGTTCCTTATCAATTTTTTAGTTTCCTTTTTTCAACCAAAGTTTTGAGAAAATATTCTATGGCATGCTTGCTAATGAGTGTTTATAGTAGGTTATGACTACCTTCATGGCACCTCCTTCTGTAGCTACTTTTCTAGCTTTTTACCCTCAGGATAATAACATCATTTCAATTGGTATGGAAGATTCAGCAATCCAAATATACAATGTCTAAGTAGATGAGGTGTGATCAATGAGTCTCTTTCTTGCTCACTCATCTAGTGCATCATTAAAAATGGAAAACTTCTAACTTGTGTCTTTTCAAAACTTGTTTAAACTAACCAGGTAAAAGTGAAGCTTAAAGGCCACAAAAAAAAATTATAGGCTTGGCATTTTCATACACTTTGAATGTATTGGTATCTTCTAGGGCCAATGCCTAGGTTTGTCTTCTTTTTGTATATCCATTGCCATCTTATTTTGTACATTCACATGTTTATAGATTCAAATTACTAAATTTTTGGCCAATGTTAAGATTGATTAAGAATTAAAAAATGGTGTTAAGATTGATTAAGAATAACAAAAGGAGGTAACAGGTGATTGATTTTCAAATAATATCTAAAGTAATGCATGATCACAAGTTGACTGAAGAGAGGGAATTATTAATCAGTAGAAGAACTATTGAAAGACAATGAAAGAGGGTGGAATAACAAGAAATACTAAAGTGAGAATTGTATTGTAGGTAAATCAAGATTGGAAAGAAGATACTAAAATGATGATAAATTTTAAATGAATATAATTAGCTGAGCATTTTGAAGGATTTATAAATCAAATACAGATATCATTCTTTATCTTTATTCTACCAAAATGTTGCCAAGTCTCTTTGTCATCATTTTAACCAAATTTAAAATTTGATTTACTAAAATCTATTCATGTATTTGTAAGGAAATTATATATGTATGAAGTTAATCTCAAGTACCTTGAGGTGCATACCATAAGATATTGCAATTTCCTTTCTTAATTACCTTCTTTCCTTCCCAAACACCAAATGCCTAGCATTCATATCACATCCATAGGCCTACAATTATGATTTTGGCACTTTCTTCTTCTTTTTCTGATTCCTCTTCTTCATTCTTATATTCTTCATCTCCACCTTTTCCCTTGGTAAGCATAAGAGGGGCATTTGCTATTTTCAATTTGGATATCCTCCTCCCACCTTTATTTATCCCATATGGAAGCTTAATCTCAAGCTCTATTCTATCTTTTGCTTCATCATATGTTCCAAAGATGGGTACCTTTGGATCTATAGGCTCATTCACCAAGGCTTCAATTATCTCCTTTTTTTCATCAATATTAACCTCATAAGGAAGAGGTTTCACCCATATAATTCTAGGCCTAACTACCTGAATGTACACTCTATCACAGTCAACCATAAAACAAACATCATCCTTGTAGTCTCTAACCAAGATTTGAGGAATCTGAAACCTATTATTCATCTTTTCCTTAAATGCTTCAAAACAGTTATCCATAATGCTATCAAAATTCTCACCCATTTCTATAATAAATTCATTAATTTGATACAAAATTTGAGTTTCCTTTCTCCATACCACTATTCCTTTGGATGGGAAAAAAATTTGAACATAAAAGAACAAACAAGTCAACAAAGAACCAAATTTACATAGATTATTCTTTGAGGTTCTAATGCTTTTCATATTCTTATTTAATTGTTTCAACATTAAAACTGCTAAGTCATATTCCAAATTCTTCTTAACAACTTTGTATTCTAGATCCACAACTTCACATGGCACACTGTAAAGTCAACTAGAGTTGTCTATCTTGTGCAAGAATATGAATACCAAACCTAAGTTCCACATTAGATACATTACTAATTTTTAGTCCTTTTTCATCCCACTTGGCTAGGGTTTCCTTCTAAATCTCATCCCAACCTAGGGTTTTTGTTACTTTAACCTTGTTAAGTATGGGGAGTCCAATAATTCTATAAATCATCTTCTTCATAATTAGAAATGGCTACTCTAACCAAAATTAACCATTATGCACTCAACTAAAGATATATCTAATCCATTTTATTTAAAATTTTCTTGGCAGGTGCAGGATGTGGGTTAAACCTTTCTTCTCTAGATGTTTATGCTCAGGCTTAAGGGTTCCATCCACACAACTTGCCTAGGGCACTATCCATTTCTAGGGTTCCTATCTCTTTCACAAGACATTTGAAATGAGTACAAATATTGTTGATAAGGAGTACCTTTGGTGGAATTTGCAACTAAACTCCATTGGGGTCGAGGGATTTTACAATTGCTCATACCAATTTGAAATTCAAAGCCTTCCACTCCACACCTCGCACCAACATCTTAGATCCTTTCTTTGCCTTGCTGGTACTACTAGTGGATGCCATGATCACTCGGTAGATTGAGAATGTTCTTCAAAAAAAATTCACTGCAAAATCTGATCAAGATGGTTGGAATGCTTTGCAAATCGCTCTGCTCTAGATTACTGAATTCATGGTGGAAATGAAGTCAAAATCTGGCCTTTTGATAAAAAAATTCTCAGTAATTCTTGGTACAAAAAGAGCCATAATGACCTAGTGTGTGCTAGGCTATCATCCATTATCTATGCAAATTTCTCCATAGAACCTTGTAACTCGTTGATCAAACAAAACTTTTGTTACTTCCATCCTTGCTCAGTATGATCTAGCCTTACTTGGTGAATATTGATGCTGACCTTTTGTGATCCCTCTATATCTGAAATATTGATTTGGATCTTTTGTTTCCTTCTATTGGAACTCTTTAAGATGTGACCTTGTGAATACAGTTCCAATTCTTTCCTAAGAGCTTAATTGGAAATGGTGGAGTCACCAACTTCATGAGTGACATGACCATCATCACTTGAGCTAGCTTTTTTTATAGATTTAGGAATCCACTGCTGTCTCATCTATTTCTTGATGTTATAAACTTTTACTTTCTTTTCATCTTCAACTCTACCTATATTCATACAATTCTTAGCTATATGACTAAGTTCAATGCATGTGTAACATCTTATTGTAGTATCTTTTCTTCTCAAGTGATGCCTTGCACAATTTATGTCAATGTGTCCATATTCTCCATAATAATGGCATCTACACCAAGTATTGTAGTCCTAACCAAATATTTCCTTTACAAATTGTTCAACTAGATTTAATGGTTTAGATTTGCATTCAGATGCCTTGTGACCTTGTTTCTTGCATTTGTGAAACTTGCCTTCAAACTTTGGTTTCTCCTTGCATTCATTAGCTGTATGACCATGTTGGCTGCAATTGTAACATTTTCCATTAAATTTTTCCTTTCTATTACTCCAACATTTATTTGATGTATGACCTATCTTACCATAGTAATTGCAAGTAGGTCTTTGATTCCTTTGAGCACCTTGTTTGGAGGATTCACCTTCTTCTTTGTATCCAAGTCCTACTTTTCCCTTTTGCCTATGAAGATTCTTCTCATTTTTTTGATTCAATTGATCCATGTCTTCTTGGGATTTCATTATTCTTTCATTTAGTTGCTTTTCAGAATTTAGATCAACTTTTAGCCTTTCATAGATTTTCCTTTCAGTGTTTAAATCATTCCTTAACCTTTCATTTTCAGATCGTAGACTCATGATTTCCTCATTTTCATTGGAGAGCTGACTGATAAGACTTTATTGCTAATAGGATTTATTTTGAGTTTCATTGTTCCTTTCCTCCAAGTCTTCATTTGCCTTATTTCTCTTTTCCAAAATTTCCTATTCTCTTTTCAATTTTCTTACCTCTTCTTACAAGGAGCCATTCTTTTCTAGGAGTTCTTTGATTACATTATTTGCTTCATCTGAACTTCTTGAAGGGAAAAATTCGTCAATCGTCTCCTCAACATACTGGTGGCCATTCATCTATTTTGCAAGTTCCTTCCTTCTTTTCAGGGATTGGGAAATATTCTCTTTTGCTTCCTTGAGTTGAGCTATGGTCATCTCTAGATCTAGCTTCTCATTATCAATAGCTTTGTCAAGTCTAAATATCTCCATTATTCTTGATCTTTGCTCAAACTATCAAACTTTATCCTAAGAATCATAAAGCTCCGATACCAATTGTTGGAAATAATCAAGATTAGCTAGGTTATTGAGAGGAGAGGGGTGAATCAGTAACCTCAAAACTTTTGACAAAAATTAGTACTTAAGAACATAATCCATTCACCATTAATAGAACTAATCTACTCCATGCATGAGAAATGAAAGAACAAAACACTTTGAACACAATATTTGGTGACCCAAAAACCTTCCAAATAGAAAGTAAAACTGTGGTGGCGATGATACCCAAAAAACTTCAATACTATAGTATAAAGTTGGCATGTTAAGGCTTATAATGATCACTGCTAGGTCCACCTTGCTAAAGGTTTTACAAAAATACAATGAATTATGCACTCAGTAAAGAGATTTGAGAAAAGACTATTAAGTCTACCCTGTTAAAGGATTTGAAGCTGATTCACCTGTTAGGATGAAACAATAGATTCAACTTACAACTCAATTGTTGATTTAGATCCTTGAAATGTTGATCAGCTCTTTGTTATAGATAAAACTTGACTTCTCCTAATTTGACCTTGTTTTATACCTTTCTCTACTGTTGATTCACATTCATATGCTGATCATCACATTTGATTTCACTCTTCTTAAAACATTACTTCTTACACCATTGAGTATGATACAATACATTATATATATACCAACCCAATTCTCATAATTACAAGGTCAACCAAAACATAAGATAACTCCAATATTACTGAGTTGGCTCAAATGTAGAAACTTAGGTTCTGAAAGCTGACTTGGTGAACTTTTGATACTCGACATCCACTAAATTACTCAGCATCATAATGCATTTGGTAGAAGTAGAGGCTCAATCCATACTAATCACTTAATATAGCTTTGAAATTGGTGAACATTGGAGACTTAGTAGATATAGTGTCACTTGGTGGAAACTAAATATCATGTTTACCTTACTTGCACTCGATAAACACTACTCTTCCCATCACTCGGTTAACATTGGCTTCACATCACAAGAATTGATGACTCAGTAGACACTATGAACCTTGGTAACTACTGACTGCTCGGTAAGAACTAAACTACTCAGTCTATACTGTTGAACTCACTTGGCAACCATTGAATGCTTGGCAAACACTGGAGACTGAATGATGAACTTGGTAACCATACATAGTCTAAATAACTGTTCTCACTAATAAAAAACATGACTTAATGCCAAAAAACAATAGATAGCAATGATTTAGGTAGAAATCAAATCACATAATGAAATCATGTCTACAAAATCTACATGATTATCCTATTGTATAATGATGATCACAACCTGATTGGTTGAGAGGTAAAAACTAGTTTGAACTACTCCAAGTGGAAAAAAAGGAAGAGCAGTCAAAGGACAGTTGTAAGATTCAAGATTATTTAAAGGTTTAGTTAAGGTGATCATATTGGACTTAAAGTGATACTAAATATTGAAGGTTAAGAAATGTGGGATCAACATTAATTAGATCTTTGGATCAGAATAAAGAAACAATAAAGTGGTGTATTGGAAAAGGTAATATGTTTAGAATATTCCTATTAATAGACAAGGAAAGATAGGTAAAGGTCAAAACATTAAGGGTAAAATTATATTGAGATATAGAGATATGTAAGATTCTTAAGGAGGTTGAGTGAGAAGCTTACAACTTGAATGAATAGTCAGGATGAAGAGAAAAAAGTTGATCCTAACATTATAATGATTAAAGAAAGGTTTTGTAATAAATAAAAAAAATTTGTTGTTGTTGAGGAGAGATTGAGCAATGTCAATATTGTGATCATTATATAGATAACATAATAGTTGTAGAAGAGAATAGAGATAGTTGGATTTGATAAGAAAGGAGTTCCATATATATATATATATATATATATATATATATATATATAATATTAGTGATTTAGTTGTTTCCTAAAAGTTACAATAGCTAAATTATGAATCAAGTGAACCCTAACAAGTTCTGGTTGTGAATCCTTTGAAGGGGTAAGCTCTTATAATATTATTGTAATCCTCTAACAAGGTAGATCCTAGCTGATTTGTTTTTACTTATAACAATGTACAAATCACTCCTAATAGGGTAAACCCTTGGAAAGGGTATTTATATGCTCCTAATGGTGAAACTCATTTAGTGTAGTAGTGAGCTTGTGTGTATCATTCCCAACATGGTTTTCACTCTTTAACAAGGGTTTCCATGATACCAAAATCATAGTGTTGTGTTTGATGATTGTGTGGTGGTTTGGTATTGTTATGTTCTATTTATTGGTACTAGTTATGCACTTTATTATTTGGAAATTAATATTTCTATTTGTCAACTCAATGGTAAAAATTTTCAATTACTTATTTGTAGTAATTCCCCCCACCGTTCAATACATAAGAATCCTAATAATTGGTATCAAAGCGATGGTCCTCTTGATATTAAGCCTAACAACTTGAGGGAAAGATCTATAATCATGGAGGGTTATGGGTATGAGAAACAACTTTAGGATGACAACATGATAGTTCAAGAGCTACATGGTAAGCTAGGGAAGTCCATAGCTATAAGAACATATCTCATTGTAAAGATGAATAAATGTCAAGACTACATTGATCAATTATTTGAAGGAGCTAGGTATATTGGATCTAAGTAAGAAATTATAGAATTGACAAAAAGGAAAGAAAGTCAAAGATAGAGTGGCCAACTTGAAAATGAAACTTGAATGCCAATCCATCAAGATGCATAAAAATATTGAAGGTAAGAGGGAAACAAGAGAAGTAAGGAAAATTTTAAAATATTCCAAGAAGAATGTTGAAAACACATTAAAAGAAAAGGATAAATTTATTTTTACTACATCCCAAGTGAATTCTATCATGCATGAGCACTTTCATGCAAAGACTATGGAAAACTAGGAGATTGCAATTGAGAACCAATGACTGAAAGAAGAAAATTAAAAATTTAAGAAGGATTTACAAATTGAGAAAGATGCAAATACAAAGTTGAAGCAATATAATGACAACATGCAAAAGATCAATTGAAGAACCAAGAGAGACACAATGATACAACTAGTCTTGGTTACACAATCAAAGCAACATACATGATCAATGAGTACTATAAAATTGGATCCAAGATAAAATGATATAATTAAAAGGGGACCACAAATAATCCAATTAAGAGGTCTAATAGACCCAATTGTTTTAGCTGCAGAAATATTGGTCATACTGCAAGTGTATACAAAAGAAAACTGGTGAATAAGTTCAAGTCATTTAAAGTTCATTGCTATAACTATCATAAATAAGGTAATGTTGCACATAAGTGAAAATCTATATTGAACACTAGATATAGTAACAATAGTTCCAATGGATACTATTAAACATGCCATAAGTATGGACACAAATCTAGTGAAGGTAGATCTAATGTAAAAAACCCTAGATCATTTCTTCAATTGATGAATTGGTATAGAAGGGAATGAAAGTTCAATATTGCATCCTTAGTATGTAGTAAATCCAACAAATAATTACAAGTTTAGAGCAAAAAGATGTAATTTTGGGTATTATCTTTCAATACTTTGTTTTTTGGTCGAATAAAATTGGACACATTGCAAAACAATGCAGACTCAGGAACATATCACCTAAATGGTCAAAACAAGGAAAAATGAAAAATCATGTAAGTCTTGATGAAATTGTAAATGATATGAAGAATGCTTGGGTAAATAATGAAGAGAAAGAGGAATAGGTCATGTCATTAGAAAGAAAAAAAACCCCATCATCTAGTGTAGAGGATTCATCTTCAAAGCAAGTAGAATATTTTTTTAGAGGGGTGCATAAACGAAAAACTAGTTATGGGTCCCCTACAATCAAGAGTGATAAGATGAATTTTCATATTACAATGTAAGAATTCATCATAAAAATTTCCATAAAGATTTTGAGCAAAGGAAATAAATATGTGATGATTGCTCTAAAAGGTTTCATATATCTAGTGGTTATCGATCACAACTATTACTGAAGCACTAATTGGCGAGTACTCATTAACCAGCGATAAGACACTATTTTAGCCATTGGTAAAGGTCATATTTAAACTATTGATAAAAACAACATATATTTCATGATGATGAATTTTGGAAATTTAATTCAATTCACACCATTACTTTCATTTGTGCATTTGGGAGCTATATTGAGCACAGCAAGACAATTAATTGTGATAGGAACTAAGATTTGTGAAGAAAGACTAATATCATATTTTCATGAACCCCAAATAGCCTATTATGAGCAACTAGCTTGGTTTTTTATTAGATAGTGCCCCATTCTAGTAGAAAAATATGGAAAATAATATTGAAACTCTCACTTTAATTAGCAATGAAGGGTAATCATGACTTGAGTTAAAACTCCAATTAGTCAAAATGATCAAAGTGGAAATGTATGGTGCTTTGTTTGCTATCCACTAAGAATTTGAAGATCTAGGAGCTAAGTCAATCATTACAAAATATAAAGGCTTGTTTATATATGAAGTACTAAAAGAAGAGCACACATATCTATAAACTGGAATTTTAGCTTACATAGTGGAGATTTCTACTGGATTTCACCCACATTAGATAAAATACATGCTAATCCAAGTTCATGATTAATACATATGACTGGATAAACCATATAGGTTGTCAAAGATTAGATATATTCACAAGGTCACAAGATTTTGAGAATGATAAGAATAATGCATGCTAAGCAAAAAATTTAATTACTAACCAAATCAAGATATGATGGAAGAGCCATGAAAATTGGAGAGGTTAAATATAAAGATGTTTAGTTTGATTTAATGGTGATAGGTTATAGAGTATACTAGTCCAGCTAGATAAATAGCATACCAAGAAGTGTCATTCACACTACTCATCAAATTGTGAAAAGTGATGTGGTATATGGTCTATGTAGTATGGTCAAAGCTCAACTACTAGAGAATGTAAATAGGACAAAGGGAGACAAGAAAAAATAATTATATATGGAGTTATACTAGTGTGTATATTCTTCTATATCAAAAGATATTCTTTAGGTAGAGGAAAGGTTGTTTTTAAAATGATTAAAATAACTTACAATGGGGGTGTTGAATCAGTTATCCTCAAGTCCACATATACCAATTAAAATTTTAATAAATTCAATTAACTCAATCAAATTCATAAATCCACTTGGCCCATATAAAAAAACATTAGTAATTAAATTTATTCATATCAACACTTAGCTCTTTGTTTTAGTATGTGAATTGTAGAAACATATAAGAATAAATAACATGAAACATGAAAAGAACATTCACATAGGCATGATGCCAGGATTTAACATGGAAATCCAATTTGGGTAAAACCACCAAGTAACAAGTTACCCCTTTTTCACTCTTCTAAAGTGAGCTCAATTAAGAGTCGACCCTATTAAAGGTTACAAAACAAACTATTAGGTGTGACCCTATTAAAGGATTTAATCACCCTATTAGGAGTGGCCTTCTTAGAGGTCTTTAAAATGTCCCATAAGAATATCACATTGATTAAAGGATTTACAACATGACTATTAAGTCAACCTTGATTAAAATATTTTAGTAACACAATGGTTAGAAAGTAACAACTAGGTTAACATGATAAAATACAACTCACTTTGCATGTTCAAATATCCATTTGGCTAATTCTTGGTTAATTGACTAGACTTCATAACACTCTCCATATCTAATCTTTTTAGGAACACTTCAAGCAATCACACTCTTCACCAACTTCTCAATTTTCCTCTGCAACTCTTGTTCTTTACTTGTCCTCCATAAAGTCACCAGTCCAACAACCACTATTAAACATCTCCTATGCCTCCTTAAATAGATAAGCTTAATATTTTGTTGGAATATTGGTTTCTTAGTTAAGAAAGAAGCAAGATTGCATTTTATAGAATACAATAGAAGCAAAGTATGTAGCAACATCTAAAAATTGTAATCAGATTATTTAAATGAAGTGAATGTTAAAAGAAATTGGTCTTAGGATAAACCACAGATAGAAATAAAAAATACATGCAAATATAAAAAATAATTAAAAAAATAATAGATCACACAGAAATGAACACAAGGCACCAATATTTAATGTGGTTCACCCAATCCCTGGGCTACATCCACCAAACAGCAAGTTCGATCTTATTACAATCCAGTGATTACAACCTGATTACAGTCTGTAATCCCTTAAACCTCAATACCGCCACAAGAAGCAATTTTTCTTCACAACATAATAATGAAAATACCTAACCCTAAATTCTTTTATAGAATTATTTTATCCATTTTAGAGTTACAACATGTCGGCCATATGTCAGCCATAATATGTCAGCTATAACGTCAGCCACTAATTATGAAGTATGTAGAGTACTTTCCTAATTAGTCACCATAATCTAACAATCTCCCACTTAGGGACTAATCAGACTCCACACTAAACAAAAATCTCCCACTTGGAGACTAATCCTGTAGCAATACCACTATTATATGGGGCTCCCACTAGATCAAACCACCCTAGACTCTACTATTCTTTTATTCATGTTTAGTCTAGAAGACCAACTGAAGCTGAAGAGGAGTTTAGCTTCTCCCTTTTTACAACCTTTGTCATCATATTTGCTGGATTGTAATTTTTATGGATCTTCACCAGCTTTAACTATCCATCCTCCAAAACTAACTGAATGAAATGGTATTGCAACTGTATGTGTTTGGTCCTAGAATGCGGAGCTGAATTCTTTGCAAGATGAATGGCACTCTAACTATCTATGAACAAATAATTATCCTTTTGACGATGTCCCAATTCTTCCAAGAAGAACTAGAGCCATATCATCTCCTTGGCTGCCTCGGTAGCAGCAACATACTCTGCCTTTGTAGTGGATAGAGCATTAATCTTTTGTAACCTAGAAACCTAGCTCACGGCTGCCCCACCAATAGTAAGGACATAACCTGTAGTACTTTGCCTAGTATCGATATCCCCAGCCAAATTTGAGTCAACATAGCCCTATAAATCAGTAGTAGAGCCCCCAAAGTATAAACACTTATTGGATGTTCCTCTCAAATATCTGAGAATCCACTTGACAGGATTCCAATGCTCAAATCTTGGATGACTCATATACCTGCTAATGACTCCCATTGCATGTGCAATATCGAGCCTAGTACATACCATAGCATACATTAAGCTTCCTATAGCTGAAGCATAGGGTACCTTGGACATTTTATCCTCCTCTTCCTATGTCTTAGGACACATCTCCTTAGTCAACTTCAAATGACCAAGTAAAGGTGTGCTGACAGCTTTAGCATTCTCCATAGAGAAACATTGCAACACCTTCTCAACATAATTAGCCTGAGATAGTGTCAATGTTCTATTCCTCCTATATCTACAAATCTTCATACCAAGGATTTGTTTTGCTACCCCAAAATCCTTCATAGAAAATGCATGTGCTAATTGGTGTTTTAGCCCCTTAATATGATCCATGTTAGACCTAGCTATAAGCATATCGTCAACATATAAACATAAAATAATGTAGCTATCATCATCCAACCTCTTAAAATAAGCACAGTAATCTGAAGGACACCTATTATATATCCATGCTCATGCATAAAACTATCAAATTTTAGATACCATTTCTGAGGTGCTTGCTTCAAGCCATATAAACTTTTCTTCAATTTACACACTAAGTTCTCATTACCTTTGACCTCAAAACCCTGTGGCTGAGCCATATATATTTCTTCATCCAAATCACTATGAAGAAAGGTTGTTTTAACATCCAACTGCTCTAAATGAAAATCTTCAGTAGGCACAAGACTTAAAACAATATGAATAGAAGTCATTTTAACAACAAGAGAAAATATCTCATCAAAATCAATTCTCTTTTTCTGTGCAAATCCTTTTACAACTA
Source organism: Cupressus sempervirens (assembly GCA_028749045.1). Taxonomy (NCBI): domain Eukaryota; kingdom Viridiplantae; phylum Streptophyta; class Pinopsida; order Cupressales; family Cupressaceae; genus Cupressus; species Cupressus sempervirens. The sequence continues at coordinate 661,530,806 of CM053784.1, forward strand.
ACCTGGCCTTAAATCTTTTATGACCTCCTTCCTCTTCTTTCAACTTGTAAACCCACTTATTCTGTAAAGCCTTTTTAACTACAGACAACTTGCATAGATCCCATGTCTTATTCTTCAGCAAAGAGTCCATTTCATCTTTCATTTCAGACTCCCACTAAATCTTAGTATTCACCTGCACAGCTTCATCATAACTTTCAGGTTCACCAGCATCAGTAAGTTAAATAGAATATAAAGAGGGAGAAAATATTTGTGGAGGTCTAATTTGCCTCGTTGACCATCTAAAATTCACTAGTGTGTGTGGTATTTGTTGTTACAATTGTTGCACATCATGAGGAATGGCTGGAACATTAGCTTTTGAAGTATCATCCATCACTACATAATCATCTTCTTTCTTCTCATGTTGCTGCAACAAATCTTTATACAACACTTTCTCATTGAATATGACATCTTGACTTCTTACAATTTTATGATTTTTAAAATCCCAAAGCCTATAACCAAATTCATTAATGCCATATCCAATGAAGACACATTTCTTTGATTTAGCTTATAGCTTGGTTCTATTTTCTTTGTCTATATGAGCAAAAGCTTCAAAACTGAAGGTCTTGAGAAAAGAATAACTCACCTTCTTACCAGTCCATGCTTCCTCTAGAATACCGTAGCCCAAAGGAGTAGAGGGACCTTTATTAATCAAATATACTGTAGTATTCATAGCCTCTGCCCACATGTGTAAGGGCAACCCAACATGCAACCTCATGCTCCTTGCATGCTCCATTATAGTCCTGTTCATGCGTTCAACCACTCCATTTTCCTGCGGAGTCCTTGGAATAGTTTTTTGTGTACAAATACCATTGGTGGAGAAATACTCTTCAAATTCATGACTGCAATACTTACCACCATTATCAGATGTGAGACATTTTAATTTCTTACCAGTCTCATTTTCAACCAAGCATTTCCATTTCTTAAAAGTTTGAAATACATCAGATTTCTGTCTAAGGAAATAAACCCATACTTTTCTAGTTGCATCATCAATAAATGTAACATAATAATGAGAGCCACCAAGTGAAGATACTTGAGCTGGTCCACATACATCTATATGCACAAGCTCTAACTTCTCCTTTTTTATTTTCCTTCCCAGTCTTTACAAAACTCACTCTCTGTTGTTTTCCATACACACAACTTTCACAGAAATCCATATTAACACATTTCAGACCTAGTAAAACTTTCTTCAAATGAAGTACTTTCATACCTTTCTCACTCATGTACCCAAGTCTGTTGTGCCACAGTGCCGTATCAGAATCTACAACAGCTATTTGTTCTCCCTGCTCAACTACAACAATTGTTCCTGAACATTCATTTTTCTCTGAAACAATCAAAGTAGAAGGAACAATATGACCTATACAAAGATATAAGGTGCCTAATTTCAAACCTTTTGCTACTACAAGGGAACCTTTTGAAACCTTCCAATTTTTATCATTAAAAGTAACTACACAATCCTCATCACCGAGTTGCCCCGTTGAAATTAAATTCCTACTCAGCCTTGGAACATGTCTTACCTCATGTAGTAGCCAATGATTCCCAATCTACAACTTAATCTTAATTTTTCCCTTTCAAACAATGTGACAGGGTTCATTATCCCCCAAATAAACAATCCCAAAATCCCCTTGGACATAATCAATGAAATAACCTCTATGAGGTGTAGCATGAAATGAAGCACCAAAATCTAAAACTCATGAATCATCAAGACTTTCTAAAGATAGAAGCAAAGCATCCTCTTTGGATTTGTTACTTACCACATTTGCCTCCTTGTCTCCATCTAATTTATCTCCTTCATTTTTCTTTCGATTCCAGCAATCTTTCTTTTTGTGCCCTAGTTTCTCATAGTACCAGTAGTCATTTGGTCCTCTTGATTGAGACCTCTTCCCTTTTGACTTTCCTCTTGATTTCCCACAATTTCCAGAGTTACTTCCTCTCTCAGTCATTCTGCCCCTGCTTTGTGCATTCAAAGCACTTCCTGATGTAGATCCACTTGGGGATTTTCTATGAGTTTCCTCACTCAAAAAAACACCGATCACATCATCATATGTTAGAGTACTAGATCCAAGAACATAATTACTCACCACCATTACCAAGCCATTCTAGCTTTCAAGAAAAGAACACAAAATCAAGAGAGCCCTAATTTCTTCATCAAAATTTATACCCATAGAGATAACTAAATAGTAATAGTATTAAACTCATTTAAATGATATGCAATAGATCCATCTTTTTCTATTTTCATATTAAATAAATGCTTCATGAGAAATACCTTGTTTGAAGCAGAGGGCTTTTCATACAGTGTCACTAGGATTTTCATCAACTCTTCTATTGTCTTTGATTTTGTAATATTAAATGCCACTGATGGTGCCAAGCATAACCAAATTCCTCTGAGTGTCTTTCTATCCAAAAGATCCCATTTAGCATCTAACATAGATGCCTAATTCTTGGCTTTGCCTTCCAACGGTTTCCATAAATCCTTCTGATACATATAGTCTTCCATTTGCATCTTCCATAACTAGAAGTTTTTCCCATTAAACTTATCAACCCTCAGTTTACCCTCATCTACCATTTCTCCCACTCAATCATGAGACTCCCACTCAACTGTGAAACTTTCCTGTAGAGGATAACTAAAAAATAACTAGGCTCTGATACCACTTGTTAGGATAAACCACTGACAGAAATAAAAACTACATGCAAATATAACCAATAACAGAAAAATAATAGATCACACAAAAATGAACACAAGGCACCAAGATTTAACATGGTTCACCCAATCCCTAGGCTACATGCACCAAACAACAAGTCCGATCTTATTACAATCTAGCGATTACAACCTGATTACAGTCTGTAATCCCTTATAGCTCAATACCACTATAAGAAGCAATTTTGCATCACAACATAATAATGAAAATACCTAACCCTAAACTCTTTTATACAAGTATTTTATCCTTTTTAGGGTTACAACATGTTGGCCATATGTCAGCCATTATATGTTGGCTACAACATTAGCCACTAATTATGAAGTATGTACAGTACTTTCTTGATCAGTCACCATAATCTAACAATTGGGATTGAATTTACTAAACCTATTATCATACATTGTGATAACACAAGTAATGTAAGTATGTCAAAGAATCTAGTACTACATTAAAAAATAAAGCATATATCTATTAAGTATCACTTTTTGAGAGAGAAAGTTGTAGAAAAAAGAGATCAAGGTAAAATATGTTAGCAAAAAGGAGGAGATAGAAGATATATTCAAAAAACCTTTGGCTAAGGACACATTTGATTATTTGAGAGGTATGCTTGGGGTTATGCCCCAACCTACTTCAAAGTAGTTGATGTTGAGATTGCCTCATTCATGTTAGTATAAGAACACTACTTCTTTATCTATACTAGATGCTTAATGCTTCATCTATGGGGGATTATTTGTGTTTGAGATGAGTTAATGAAGACTCTTGGTATTGGTATTCTATACTGTCTTTTGATACTAGATCTTGAACAAATCATCTTGGAAATGATTGAACTTACATAATAGACATAATGATACCTTTTTTGTTGATGTCAATGGGGAAGAGATATATCCATGAAAAAACCCTTTGAAAGACATGAGATATATGAGTGCATAAAAAAAATCCTTTTGATATGTATGTTTGGGGAGAGATATGTATATTATATTTCATACATCCTTTGGAAAGACATGTATTTAATAGATGAAGATGATTTATTCACTGATGGATAGGATTTGATTGATGAATTTTTTTATAAAAGATATTGATGAATGGAAAGATTAATACCTTCCTTATGCATGTTGGTTACTTAGTGAATTGATGAGTACAATGAATCAGGAAGTAAAGGCAGATGAGGAAGAAGTATATTTGGTATTCTTGGAACTTGGATGTTTTTCATCTATTTTGCCATCAATAACCAAGGGGGGAATTTTTATCATAAATGATGATGGTATTCCTATGGGGGAGTATATTTTCATTATTGGAGGTATGATTCAAATCTTGTGTTGCATTCATGATAGTTTTTGTCATTGATGTCAACATACTAGTTATTCAGTAAAGACTAGTAGAGTTATAAAAGAAGAATCCTTCGGTACAATTCAAGGATTTAAGATCAAATTTTGTGCTCTTGGCATTATGTTCTATGCTATGTGTAGATGCAACATTTAAGAGCATGTACAACAATATGAAGATTAGAAAAAAGCATGAACATTTTAGTAAAGGTGGCTTTTAGATAACATTTCTTGAAAGTGAGTATTGTTGTTTGGATTCTATCTTCTCATAGAGAAGGAATTGGCTTGAGCTAACTAAGAAAGAGTTTAAAGACATGTTAGAGATTCTCTAGGTCATTGGGCATAATTTGAAGAACATCAAGTAAAAATTTATTGAAATATCTTAAGATAGTCTTATATTATTATTAAAAATTGGGAAATCCTCAAGGCCAACTCAATAAATCCTTTTAGGATTTCAGATAAAGAAAATATTATTTACTTGTACTAGAGTGTGAATCACAAGCAATCATATCTTTCTAATATCTTGTTTGCAATCTTGATATGCAAATTTAGAAGATCTAAGAAGAGATTAGTGTAGTTGAGTCCAATGTTTGAAAATAAAAGTTTTTGGTTGGGTACTTACTATTTCACATCATATTATTCAAAAAGAATAATATAGAGGCTATTTGGAGAATGGGTTCAGTGGTATTCCCTTCAACTCCTAACAGGGTTGGCACAACTCCTAATAGGGATTCAAAGTCTCCTAAAATGGACTCATATGAACTAATTGTATTTCATTAACTCCTAACAAGGTCTATCCGTTAACAAGGAACTTCTATGTTAGTACATCATTTTGTCACAACCATTCCCACCAAGGTTTTTCCTCTGATCAAGGGTTTTTGTATTTAACATATTTGGTGTTATTGTGCATAGTTATCTTTCTATAGTTGTTGCATCTATTGTTTAAATTTTTTAGAATTACTAGAGATATTAAGAGTCATTTTAATTTCATAACTGATTCACCTCCCCACCCTCTCAATTATCTTGGTGGACTTTACTTTCTAACAAAATATTGATAATTTATCGATAAGTATAACTATGGTCATATTAATGTCATTTACAATAGTCAGATTGTAATATTAATTATAACAAAAAAATTGGAAATATATACCCACAATAAATCCTATTTCTATTTGGATAAGATGGGAAGATTGAAGTGTTACCAAGGAGGGCCCTGTATAAATCCAAGAAACTAAATCTTCTATTCCAAGGTAATGAAGGGCTTAACATTTTATAATGCTTCATGATATAGAATTGGACTTGTAGACTTTGAAAATGTCCATAACAAAATTGGAATTTAAGAAATTTGAATAATATCCACTCCTTCCTTCATTCAATTGAAATATTAATAATATTGGATATGAGTGTTAGTGAATGTATATAGAACTTAAGTTTAATAAAATAAATAACTAATCCTATCAAGGAATATTGTAATGCAAACCCTAATCTACAAATGTCATAGTAGGGGACATTACACTTGGAGATTAGTCACAATGATAACTTCTATAAATATGGCAATACTCAAGTAAATACTAGAAATTATAACCATTTTGCATAATCCAACAAGTTTGATGCATGAGCATCTTGGGTGTAAGAGAAATCTTGCATCACTCAAAAATATATCCATTTTGTTTCTTGAATAAGGGTTGCGTCAATGCATAGTTTTTGTTTGTGGAGGCTTGATACTTAGTAAGTCAGTGAAACAAGCTTGGAACATCCTAATTTTAAAGTTGGATGTTCATCTTGGATATATCAACCTACCAGTTGAGGATCAATGTTATATCATGAGTATTTTTGTAGTTATTGTATATTTTTGATGTGCAATTTTTGTATAAAAACTTTAGGCTCAATGTTGCAAGCCTTAGAAGCCTCAAATGGGCTCTAAAATGGGGTTGACTAGAGCTTACACTAGTCAGGCTTTGTAGATCAAAATCTAAGGATCCTAAAAAGTGGTTATAATAGCCATTTAGTGTAATGGTTTGAAATTTATGGCCTTCCAAATTTGGACCTGCAAAAAATGTATAAAATAAGTGTCAAAGGTGTATTGGGAAGAGCAACCAAGTGAACCCAAAAGGAAGTCTGAAAGGCTAACAGGATTTGAGACTCACAAGTCAAAAAACATTAAGCAAAGAGCTACTAGTCCTGAGAAAAGAAAGAAAGAAAAATTGTTGACAATTGAAGATTCCAGTGAGGAAGAAGATGAGGAACAAGAAATTAAACAACCAAAAAAGGTTATTGTTTCTAACCAATCAGTAGGTAAAACAAGGTAACCCTAGAAACTAAAGATAGAAAAGATTAACACAATTATTGTCAATAATGGAAACTTTGTGTAAATGAATAAGCTCTATGATTTGTATAATGATATTGAGAAAGAAAAGATTAATATCTCTACTGTGAGATATATGATTCTTAACAATTTGAAACTTGAAGACATTGAAGACATTATAAATCAAAAATTCTATGATAGACTTATAGTGAAGAAGGTACTAGTTTTTGAAGAAGACATGGAACTCTGGAAATGTATGTTAAGAACTATGTGAAAAACTAATGGTGAATAAGAAATTAGGAAATTAATTAACAATCTAGCACCTAACTTATGAAGTAAGATGAGGCAATTTCTATTTATTGGAGGTCACAAGAATTTCATAAGAAGTGAAACAATTGAAGCCATAAACAAGATGATAATTGAATTAAAGACAATAGCTACCATGATAGAGAAAACTTCCAAAGTGTCAGTAAGTGGTGATACAGTACACATTGATCAAAAAAAATTACTATTAACATTGAAGATGATCCTTTTAATCAACTTGAGTCCCATTTCAAAAACATTCAAGATTAGTTAAAAATGATTAAAGAGGAGGAAAGGTAGTTAGAAGAGGAAAAGAAAAAGGTTGAAGAAGTGAAGCCAAAGTTGCTTGAGGAGAAGAAGAAACTAGAAGAAGCAAAGAAAGAATAGGAAAGGAAGGAAAAAGAAGAGAAGGAAGAAAAAGAGAGAAAAACAAGGGAGACAATAGAGAAGATACGAAAGTGTAAGAATTTTTCTTAGGGAAAAATTCACCTAAGATCAAAGAACTTGAACACAAGCACAACTATAGACCAAAAAGAGTATGATCAATATATCATAGAATGTCCTAATACATCACTATGTGTTCAGATGAGTGTACACACTAGGAGTGCCTATATATAAAGGCCTCTACAATGCATCTAGAATGTCTCTAGAAGGTGCTAGGAGATAAGCTTGACAACTAAGCACGCATCCTCCATTGTGCATGAATGTATGTGCAACAATGAGAGGATAAGCATGACAAGGTGTCCCACATGTGGAGATGTTGTAGACACTATGTGCATAAATGAGGTGTGAACTCCTGTGTTTTCAACATGAAAACTCACAAGAATGCACATACACCTATGTGACTAATAAATAAATATTAAAATAATGCATTAACCTAAGTAAACTTAAGTAAATGTAAATAGTGAATAATTATTTACACCAACACCCCCCTTTAAGTGTAATTTAGGGGAATTCCCTTAAGCTTACAAAAACTAGGATGAAAATGGATAATGTGTCCTAACTACTAGGACATTTTATGTACCCATGTAGATAATGAAAATGCAATCTCTCATAAAGCGAAGAAAGAGGGAAAACCTCATGGGAAAAACCCTCCACCAAAAAGAGAGATGAAAATAGGATGTGCGAATGGATGGAGTAATCAAGACCCACTATTATGACATACATCAAGTATATACAAAAGAGAAGTGGAAGGAAAAAAACCCTTAAGAGGAAAAAATCTACCCCATAAAGGAGAAGAAGGAGACAAGTTAGTCCTCTCCACAGAAATGCTCCATTGTAGAACCTAATCCATGGCCATTGAATAATGTTCCTCCCCTTTGGAAGAAAAAATGATAGAGGTACTAGTGAGATGCTTCCCCTGGGTGTGGAAAGAATCTCGATGATGAAAGGTGTCTCTAAAACTTGTTCAAGTGTTCCCTGTATCGATGTTGATGGTGGCTCCTTCAAAAACTATTGAGAAGAAGTAAATATCTAGCAAGGATTGTTGTCAAACCTATTCCAAAGAACTAACAGTCTCCTCAAATGATAGAGAGACCTCTTGTAATTGTTGTACATAAGGATCCACAATCACATCAACCTATAAAGAATGATCATGAAGAGAATAGACATGAGGGTCAGAGTGAGCCCTCACAACAACTATAGAAGGATCATCCTCATCAAAGAGAATTAGTATATCATCAAAGAAGTCTCCAAAATTGGCTGTGTGACTCCACAAAAAAACCTAAAATGTCAGTCAAGAAGTCATCCACTGTTGCTAGAGCTGGAAGACAAAGTGTACCCTATTGTGTTGAAGTACATGAATTGATCACGATGGCAATAGATGAAGAATTTTCCTCAAAGAGATTATGAATATCATTAATGATGTCTCCCACATCTTCAATGTGAGACTCCATGAATAGCTCTTCTATGTCTAGAAGGAAGTCATCACATGAAGGTAAAGTAAGAAGACCTAAAGGTTCCTGCTACACTAAATCTAAAGAATCTATGGCTAGAACTGGATTAGGAGTAGTAATAGGAGCATCTGGAGGTGTGATCTCATCTAGAGAGGATGCAGCTGCAACTAGACGTAGAAGATCTTTGGGGAATGGACGTATGTGTGGATCTCCATATGTCTCCCCAAGATGAATCCAATAAACATATGCATTAGATGACTTAATATCCTCGAGTGAATCCATAACCTCCATATCCATAAATAGAAAGAGAGTATGCCAAATGAGGGAAATTTTGTCCTCATTTTAGGTAAGTCCTCTTGCATATGGTAATGCATTGTGCTGACTAAGATATGTGATAACCAATTGACTCCATTCCTAGTAGTTGTCTAGTGTCAAGATAATTAAATAGTCATCTTTTATTATCTACTAATCAATGTAAGCCCCAAAGATTCAAGAAAAATGAAAGAACCCTCCCCCCTAATGTGAGATTTGGTGCTTGATAGGTGGTGCATGTACAATAGGCCACTTGTCAAAATGTAGAAGATTGAATTCTAATTGTTTTGGTTATAACTACCTTTCGAGGCCTAAATTTGGAACTAAGCATTGTAGCTCAAATATACAACAATTCTAAAAAGTAATTAAGCAATACATTATAGAAAAGGCCCTAATGCTGAAAGTGATATTTGTATCCACACAACCCTATAATCTAAATGCATATTTAGAAAGTAGATGAAAAATAACACACTTTTAAAATAATGGAACCTAAAAAGTTGTATAGATGAGCCCGTACGTAGCATTTCAAGTTGTAAAATGTAGGATTAGATAGGTACAATCACCAAAAGACACAATTTTTGACAAATTCATGCACCAAAACAAAAAAAAAGCACTTCCATGTTAAGATTATTTAGCCCTCCAAGTAAGTGGTCTGGGGTCATGTCAAGTGCCTTGAAAAGGTCTTTGCATGGATCCAATTGTTTTCCCCTTGTTCTACTTCTCTCTCTCTATTTATAGCCTCTTTCTAACACCTTTCTTTGGGAAACTAAGGACTTTGACTTTTTGGGTCAAGGATGACCTAAGCTACCACAATCAACCTCAACCCTAACCCTAGGTCCAATTTTTAAGTTTTGGTAGTTTTGGAATATTGGGCTTCAAAAAGTTTCATTTCCCACTTTTAGATTGGCTATTTTAGGTTTCAGAATGGTAAACTCTTAAATTGTAGTTAATCTAAGTCCATCTCTAGGGGTTAAGGTTACTTGAGATTTAATTCTCCAATGTTTTCCTTATCTAGAAGTTTGTGCCCTAGATCTCTATATAATGAAATCTTCTCCTCTCATTTTTTCTAAGAACAACGAATAAGGTGATAACATGAAACTAGAAGGAGACATTATCAAGTATTCAAGCATTCAAACATTCAAGATCCAATTCAAGGAGGTCTATTATTAACCATTGAATGGTTCAATCTCTATGGATCCCTCTTGTTGAAGATTTCTCCATCCACATCCATATTCATCCAAGCCTTTTCCTATGCAAAGATTCATTCAAGATTGGTGTTGAAGATCTAATGTCATCGATTTGAGACATCCTACATTCATTTCTACATTCATTTGGAGAATCCTCTAGAAGGATTTCAATATAAGCAAGGTGAAAATTTCCATTTACTTTGTTTATACATATTGTAATTTCAATTACATTTCAAGGATGATTCCAAACAAGGGTTTGACCAAGGAAAACCCTCCGTGCTAACAAAAAAAATCATTTTTCTTGTAGGTATAGGTAGAGGAAAGAGAATTAAAGTGCAAATTTGGATAACCTTTTCACCAAGCTTGTAGGATCCACAAACAAAAATTTTGTTGAAGTAATGCAAGTCAAGGTTGACTTTTTCGGGTAGGATTGTGCCCCACTATCTAGGTCAAGGTTGACCTACCCTCAAAAGGACAAGAATTTTCTAGGTTTTCTCCATCTTGACATTTCCAATCTCAAGAAAGTTGTATAATTCCCCAAAACTATACATAGACATCAAAAATCAACATTTTCTAGATTTTCCCTACCTCAAGGTTAGCATTTCTCATCTATCCATATTTCTTTCTATTCATTTTGGTGAACTCAAAATTCTTACCCTATTTTTTTTCATGGAATTAGATACCCTATTATGTTTTGTGCTATTAGATTTCCTTTCATATTATCTTGTGTGCTCACCTTCACTATTCATTTTGGTGAATCTAACCTGCTTAGCCTCTTTTCTTTTGTGAAATTAGATGCTTGATTGTGTTTTGTGGTGTTAGATTTCCTTTTTATCTTTTTAGTGGTAGATTTTTATTTTATGTTAAATTTTGCAAGTGAATTATATTTCTTACATTTATATTTCAAAAATTAAAAAAAATGCAAGATATCTTTCAAAATAGAAAAATATTCATGCTTTATGTTTTCTTAGATTAGTTCATTTGTATTGTATTGGTTTATGAGCTTTATTACTTCTAGTCCTACTTCTAATATTCTAGTTAGATGAAGTCATAGACTTATGGTTAGCTTTGATCTTGAGTCTTCTTCTCCATTCCTTAGGATCCCAGATGATTGCATCTTCATAATTCCATTCCTATTATAGAGAAAAACTATTCTCACTCATCCCATCACGAGGATGATGCTTTAAGACGTCATCCTGAACAAGTCCAAAAACATTCAACTACACTTGATAAAATGGGTAATTGGCTTATGCAAGAAAACTATAGTCAAGATTATATTCAAGCTATATAGGCTCTTAAGAAAGTTCTTCATCATAATGATCAAGGTGTTAACCTCGTGCATGGTATTACTCACCTTGTGCATTCAAATTTTTAACATTTAGCTCAAGAATCTCAACATTTAGGGTTGATTCCTCCTATCACTAGTGTAGAACCTTCTTATGTTCCTTTACCAGGTGTTCCTACCTATACTCCTTCTTTGGTGACTATGAAAATACCCTTGTTCATCTTATGTCCCTTCCTATATCAAAACCTTCTTCACATAATGTTCCTTTTACATATTCTAATCCTCTGCCAACTGTAGTTCCTAGTGTTTCTCAAGTTGTATCTTCCATTCCTATAGCTTCATACAATTTACCTAGTGTTTATAATCTTTTTATTCCTCCTATTTCCTCTAATGATTCAACACTTATCATTTTGGCTCAAACTATGTCATCTTTACAAAAACAACTTGCATCCTTGACACAAAACAAGTGTATTGTTCCTGCATGTGACATGGGAAGTCCTTTGTCCCTAGATATTATTCATACTCTCATTCCTTAGCAAGCTGATATGCCTCATCTTGAGAATTACAATGGTAAGGGAGACCTCATTCATCATCTTAAAACATTTCAAATCCTTTGTAGTGATTATGATCATGACCATAGTATTTTAGCCAAGTTTTTTGCTAGAACCTTTCATGACAAGGCCTTATAATGGTTTTGTTCCTTGGCTCCTTTTTTTATTGATTCATTTCGCCAACTTGCCAATGCTTTTATTCAAAAATTATAATAAAACATTAGCCCACAAGTGTCTTTTATTGATTTGATGCATTGTAAACAAAGTTCTATTTAAAGATAAACAAATAAGCAAGTGCAATTTCTAATCAACTTGTTGTTGCATCTCACAATGCCACTTCTGCATTAACTGGTTTTTGATTAAATCCTATGTTTACTCCTATTTTTGAATCTTCACATTCTATTATGAATAGGTTGTTAATAACTAATATGATTACTTTCCCTCCTATTTGACCTCTTTTACCTACTATGATTGCATCTAAATGCTTTGATTCTAAATTTTTTTATCAATATCATTGTTAGAATGGTCATCATACTAAGACATGCCATTCTTTAAAACATAAGGCTCAAAAATTAATCAACTCTAATGCCTTATCTATTGAGAATTTTTATGGTAGTGGGAATAAATCTGTTCATCCTCCTGATCAAAATCTTCAAATCTATATGAATCCTTTACCTACACATGATACTATTACTACTACTCAGCCATCTTCTATGGATATTGTGTATGATTTAAAGATGGATGATCTCAATCATTTTGTTAATCAAGTAGAGAATGTATTTCAGTCTGTATCTCCACCTCAATCTTAGTTTCAACGTCAATTAAAAACTAAACCTAAGCATAAATTCAAGACTCAACCTAAACCTTGACAACAACTTAAGAATAAAAAACCTCAAGAACTTTTGATTGCCTTTGATGATTCTAAGACTATTAAAGCTCCTGATGGTCTTGTTGATTCTACATCCTTAGCCAATCTTATCACTAAAGAAAATATTTTTATGAAAATATTACAATGTGATTCTTATGATACATCTGATGTATTGATTCATACTTGTAATGCTTTCCTTTATCCATCATTTAGTTCTATTAATTTACCGGTTGAACTTTCTAGAAAATTTGTGAACACTGCCTTTGTTATTGTTCCTACTTCTGATAATTTTCAAGTTAAGCTTGGTGTGTCATAGTTAAACACCATGCATGTTGTTTCTTCACCTATCCATAAATCTATTAAATTTATTCATGATAAAGAAGTGGAGATCATTAATCATAGTTTATACCAAACTTCTAGGCCCAAGGATTTTGCTACCCTTTACTTTGCTTTTCCTTCATTACCTAATTCATGTCCTTCTCAACCTAATTATCTTTTCCATTCCTATTGAGCCTATAAGCATTTTAAGATTCTCAAGTTTAGCTTACCTCCTATGGATCTTAATCATGGTCTTTTGCCTACACCTTCCATATCTCCTTTATCTATGGCTTCTACATCTGCTAATCAAGCTCCTCCTATTGCTTGTTCATTTATTGATAATCCTATTAATCCTCCTATAGAACTTGTGAGGGATCCAGTAATTGCTCCTCCTAGTTCTCAAAACATTTCAAACAATACAAAACATAATCAATCTACTAATGAACATCATAAGAAGCATCATGCTCAAGCTAAAGTTTGTAATTTTGTCCTTCAAAAATCTTTACCTTCTTTTAATACAACTATGAATGATGTATTAGAAGAGGGCATTGCTACTAATGATGTTAACATGCATGATTTTGATGATTCCATTCATATCTTAGATCCTATTTTGATTAATTTAGGTGAAGAAGATACTCTTGATGGTACTGATGACGTTAATGATGAATATGAAACTATTGACATTGACATTGATTTACTTAATATGCTTTCATTATAATTAACATTTTACACCTATTATCAAACATTGTGATTTTGAAGAGGATCCTTCATTGGAATTGGCTATCATTCCTACTATGTTGCCCACCTTCCCTAAATAATATAGAATGAGATGGGGAGAGTAGGTGACATGTTTAATTTACTACTCCTTCATGTTAGCCTTTTGTGTGTTTGATTTTTGTACTCTACTTCACTTGTGATATATTTTCTAAATGTTGTTAGATTTTTCTATACAATCCTTGTTGCTCTATTAGTGCAAGGTGATAAAAGAATCAAACCTATTTTACTATTCCTCTATATGTAAATTTATTCTTCCATATGTTGTCTCATGTTATGTTGCACCTGTGCTATTATTTGTAAATATTTTCTTGTGTAATCTACTTGGATTTGTGACTTGGTAGTACTAATTCTTTTAGTTCTCTAGGTCATGGTCTAAAAAGGCTCTTCTTTGTATGCCTTATGTGATCTTTCCTCCTTTGTGATTGTATTTCTAGTTTCTTTGGGTAATTATGTCAATTAATTTGCAATCGTGTGTGTGTGTGTGTGTGTGTGTGTGTGTGTGTGTGTGTGTGTGTGTGTGTGTGTGTGTGTGTGTGTGTGTGTGTGTGTGTATGTGTGTGTGTGTGTGTTTGTGATCTTATAATCATAATGACCCCATAGTAGGTAGATCACTTCTCAGTTCTATGTATGTTTATGTGGTATTTCCCTTGACTTGTCTTTGTCTGGGGGCATCTCATAGTGGAAACATAATTAGTGGAGTTGTTTATGTTTTCGTTCAAGTCATTGCTCTTGTTAAAGTGGTAGCAATGACATTAACATGGGGGCATACACTCTGCTGGCCTATTGCACACATGCACTTTTTGATATACATATATTATTTTTCAAGATATGTTTTCTCCCTTTTTGTATTAGTGACTAATCTTTAAAGCATGAATTTATATTTGAAGATATCTTAGAAAGATTTGACCAATACAAATCCACAAAGCCTGAAGAATACTTGCATGTATAATCTAGTCATAGAGAAGAAAAAGACAAGAGGAGGCAAGGGTATTGCTCTAAAAAATGCAAATTTTATTCTCAGAAATGAAAAATATGTAAGATAATTAAAAGAAATCTATCCTTATAGAAGGAAATCAAAACCCAAAAAGTGTAACCTAAAAGGTAAAAGGGTAACCTAAAAGGTCAACCTTAAAATAGTCTACAAACATCCCAAGACAAGATCCTAACATTAAATTCATGATCCAAATTAAATATCTAAGTTAGCGCATCAACAAGGTCATAGAAACATCCTTCCAAAACATGAAACACATACAATAATAATTACTAATTTTCTTTAGGCTTGATTAATTTTCATATCAAATTTGAGAAAATAGGGTAATAGAACCAACATAACTCCCCTATAATGCTGAGAGGTAAGACATGAAAAATAAAACTAAATGCAATATCTCATGCACAAAAAAGAACTAAGAACATCGAGAGTGAAAAAGAAGTACAAACACCTATAATGGCACATATCATCAACACATCATGAGGCTAATATTGTGAAAGGAAAACTCACTTTACAAAGGAAGATGGAGAATATGGCCAACATGAAACCCCCAAGAACTTCATAATGTGGTGCAACTACAACAAGACACAAAGATGTGCAAGATCCCAAAACGCAATAGAGTGACACTTTATCTTAGTGCGTTTGCAAATATACTACAAAAGGATGTCAAAAAAGATAAAAAGAGACATAAGGATGATACAATAGATAGTATAACCCATGAAAAATTATCTAAAACAACAAAAAAAATCCTCAAACCTAAAACAACCAAGATATCCATCAAAATGTAGAAAAGTAAAAAGCTAAATGGGATGTGCCTAGACTGAAATCTAAAAAATAGAATGTCTCAAAATGTCTCTGATAGCGAAAAATAGAACTTCTAAATTTGACAGCCAAAATAGGCCACATAAAAACAAACAAATCTTATTAAACTACACCATCATGATGGGCCCAAAACCAACATTTAGGTGATATCTCATTTGTGAATAACAGAGTCCATATGAGCAAGTTATGGCCAAAATTCTACGTGTAGGTCCAGAAGTGATGCCTCAAAATCTATGCCAAAATTCATCAAAAAGTGTGTCCATGTGCACCAAAAATTGCCTTGAGAAGTGTATTATTTCTATACCAAAACTATCTCAATTTGTGTGCCCCCAAAAAATCTCAATTTGTGTAAAAAGTCTCAATTTTTGTGTCAAAATTTACCAAATCACTACATCGAGAAAACTGCCAAAAATATCAATTTGTGTGTCAAAATTTATAAAATGGTCATTCAAGAAATGTACCAGAAGTTCCATTTGCAAAATAAAAATATCAATTTGTGTGCCAAAATTAGAAAATCATCACCTTAAGAAATGTACCCAAATTTAAAAAATCATCACCTCAGGAAACATGGCCAATTTGGTAACTATGTTTTTTGCCTCAGATTCCAATTGTGTCCAAATTTGACAAATTTTATATGAAAATAGGGGTTTTTGGGCACTCTAAGTGCAATAGTTATGTTTTTTTGGGCTCAAAGTGACCCAAAAATCAGTGATGCCCAAATTTGATATAAAATAACTCTGAAAAATGAAACCCTGTGAAAGAAAAAGAAAAGATCTAAAAGCCAAGCCAAACTTCTCATAAATAGAATAGGGGCATGAAGATATGGAGCTTTGATATCATGTTGAAGTTGATGAAAGATCAACTCTATAGCTCCCAAGAATCACCTACATGCAAACATCTATCACAGAAAGAGAGAAGCAAAAGCTATGGAGGCTAAAATTGCTAGATCCATAGATGAGACATTCTTGATGAGCAAAAATAGATTGCTATTATCAAAAGTGAATGAATAAATTATGAAGAGATCAATCCTTATAAAAGGAGATCAAAACTCTAATAATGTAAAACCTAGGTTGCATGATAATAATTAATAGAAGAATTAATTATTATATGCCTAAAGTTTAGCTTAAGTTAAGTAGAGATAATAAGTGACTTAATAATTAAATCAAAATAATTTATTTAATAAGGAAATACCTTATTACTCTAATAATCAGAGGATTTAGCAGAATATCCTTGTGAAGTTGAAAAGATACATTCGATCAAGAAGGATCAAGTATACAAGCTAGAATTGAGATCTATAATCAACAATTTAGTTGCATCCAGAATCAGGTCATCTTATTGTTACTCTCTAACCATTCTAGCAATGTTCTCAATCTCTTGACCGAGTTGACTTAATAACTATTTGTAAATCCTCTAACAAGGTGGCAGACTTACTTCAAGATCCTACACAAAAATAATGTAGACTAGGAAAAATGGGTAAAGTTCACAAGAAATTTTACAAAAACATATCATAGCAGGAACAATCGGTTGCTCCTAGCTGGTAGGATCAAATACAGTTTTCCAAGATGATAAAATTGCATATGTAAATGTAGGTATATATGTATGTATATATGTATGCATGTATGTATGTGTTTGTGTGTGTGTGTGTGTGTGTGTGTGTATACACAATATGTGTGTTTATGTATAATATGTATGTATATATACATATAGATCTTATGTATTGTGGAGATTAGTGGAGATCTAGGATTTCATTTCCATGCCCTTCTGATCATCACATTTTGTTGTTATGCCCTTGTGATCTCTGCATCTTCTTTTCATGCCCCTATGATCTCTATATATGTATATATGTATATATGTATATATGTATATTCATGTATATATACATATGTATATGTGTATATGTGTATATATACATACACACATATGTGTGTGTCTATGTATGTATGTATGTATATAAATAGAGAGATCTTGGCATAGCTAAGAAACAATAAAATCCACTCAACACATAGCATGGCTATAGATGCGATGTCAAAGCCTATTGAAAAGTAGATTTGTCTTTTTCTCTCTCATTTTTCATTTTTTTATTTTACTTAGACTATTATTTCTTAGGGGGCATTTTTTAATATTGCATTCATTTTATGTAGGATGTGATGAAGACTTTCCTGGATGTACCCATGTTAGATGTATGATATTCACTAACAAATTGTGATGATTTTCTCATGAGGAATGAAGATGGACTTTCCTTAAGAGTAGCAGGAGGTGATTTGGACATTCTAGGTAATTTAAAGATTGATCCTTTGTTAAATATTTTAGATGCTAATGGGGAATCTAGATGTTAGGGTGGGGCCAAATGAGCTTCCACCTTCATGTGGTTGGCCTTGATTAATAGTGAATATTAAACTATTATTGAAACCAAGTAAAGCTCACCATTAACCTATCATTGCATGATAACTAAATGTGTGAATCTCTTGGTTTCAAGCAATGTAGAAGGAGGCCATAGTTCAATATGTAATCTCAATTAATATGCATACAATATCAGGTGCAGCTAAAAAATGCAATAGGTTTTCATTTTTGTTAGAGGTATTTAATTAGGTATTTTAAGTTATAGCCCTTCACAAAAATTGTAAATTTGACTCTTATAGGAAAGAGTAATGTCCTCAACATGCAAGAAAATCAAGAGTTTCTATGTGTTGGCTTGCCTAGGACAATTGCTTGGCCATAATAGCTAGAGTTCTAATGTTCACAATGGTTTATATTTTTAAAAACTTAATAGACCTATTAAACAAATGTAATTGTGCTACATATTTTTAGTTGTGCCTATTGTCCATGCATATAGAACATAGTTGCACATGAATTCTTGATTCAAAGTGGAAAAATCTTATTTTCGATGTGACAAAAAAATGACATGTAGCAAAACATGAAAAAATGACATGCACCAGAAGATGGGAAAATGATGTCACTTTTGTAGGTCTAGAACCTTTTTTATACTTTAAATATTGATCATTTCTTAAATATTCAAGATGTTAGTAGGAAATTTAGATTTTTATTGGGGGGGGGGGGCGGGGGGGGGGGGGTAAATGAGCTTCCACCTTTATGTGGTTGGCCCTGATTAGTAAAGAATATTAAATTATTCTTGAAACCAAGTGAAAATCAAAATTAACCTATGATTGCATGACAACTAATTATGTGAATCTCTTAGTTTTGGGCAATGCAGAAGGACACCATAGTTGAATATGAAATCTCAATTCATATGTAAAACCATTCTATGACTAATAAATCCATATAACAAGGCATTGACTTCACCTTGATAACCTACTTTGGAGACCAAAGGTGATATGGTAGGTTATCCACTTGCAATGTCCCTCCCCATGTCCCTCAAGTGATTGTGCATTCTTATACAACCATATTTGTCCTCCTCAACAAGATATCTGTTGAAAAGAGTTCCCCAACTCATTGTTCCATAAAATACAACAACCTATGCTGAAATGGCCACACTTCTTCTTTCTCCAATGAAGAAACATGATGCATCCAAGAACATCTTCTCTTACTTCCCTAGAGAATCATATTGACTTTGAGCCTCTTTATGATGTTCTCATGGGGAATTTGGGAATACTCATTCAATGTTTGCCACAAATTTATTTTAATAATTCAGCAAGTAATTGAAATTATTATGGTATGTTTCAATAGATAGTGATCCTACCCATAGCACCGCTATTGGATACCCATCGCTTTTCCAACAACCTACTCCAACAGATAGCCATTGTATTTGCGATGATTTGCTATCACAATTCTGATAGTGTGAAGATGAACCCTTTCCCTTTCCATCTTCCAAGTTATGACAACTTTTTTCATTACAATTGCGATGAATGCCCTTGCCATCGCAATTTGCAATAATAAAATTCTGATGAGAGCCAATTTGTGGTATTTTTAGTTTGGCAATGAGTGGTCATCAAAATTGTAATTGTTTGCTATTATAATTTGGGCCTAATTGTAGTAGTGAGGGTAGCCATCACAATAGGAAATTACCTTACAAAATTACCAAACTAAGGAGGATGTCTTAATTGGTTCTAATACTGAGATTACAATTCTAAGTGGTTAACATGAGGGGTTAATATATTGTTTTATTATATTATTAAATTGAATAATTGTGGTTATATTAGCTAATGATAATTCATAAATCTCTCTAACAACCAGCCAATATAAAAGGTTAGAGATAGTAATATTAAACAATATCACAACAAGTTCTCAGTCCTTTATTTCCTATAGGTTGCTTCACTTTAGGGTAGCCATTACAGTAGAAAATCTGCTCACAAAGTTACCATGTTAAGGACGATGTCTTAATTTCTTCTAATACTAAAATTACAATATCCAAGTAGTTAATGTGAGGGTTCAATATATTGTTTTATTGTATTGTGAGGCTGAATAATTGTGGTTGTATTGGCAAATGATAGTTCAAAAATATTTGTAACAACTAGCTAATATAAAAGGTTAATGCCATTGGGTGATAAGCAATGAAAAAGATTCTTTGTAAGGCCTAAATTAACATTTTCTCAATTTTTACATAACCTATTGCTCGATATGATAATGTTGATGGTTAACATAGTTTAGTGACAATGATCTCCACTCATGAAAAATTTGACTAGAGCTATGTTTTATCTTGCACCAAGTTACTAAACACTGGTTTTAACTTTTAAGCTCCACTCTAATTGGAGACTGAACTTGAACAAATGAATGAGCTCTTCTATAAGGTTCTACAATCAAACTTGGTAATAAAAAGGAAATATGTTTGAATAGAAAAAAGAGAGAGTAACATTTTACATTACTATATTGCTTAATACAATAGTAAATCAAGTATGACTACTACATTATTACTTAGTAAAATAGTGTATCAAGTAAGACTACTACATCTCAACCAATGTGACTAGAAGTATAAATTTGGTATGAAAAATCAAAGTTTAGAATATATGTAGGTCTCCCATCATTTAAGGTGGGAAGCAACAAATGTATAGGCAACACTAAATAGTTTGACAAAAATGAGCATTTCTAGAAGCTTTTTTCACAACCAAGTTGAGCCTAGTTAGGAAACTTATAATCACTAAAATGTATCTACACTTGCTCAACAAAGAATTCCATACTTCTATAGCAGAAAGGAAGATACTTAAGCAATGTTAGGTATCTAAAAAATGTTAAAACTTGAAATCATTTATTTGAAGAATTAGGTATTGGTTTAGATGGTCTGAAATGATAAATGATTTCATTAAAAATCCCAATACCCATCAATTGAAAAAAATGTCCACAAATATAGTTTAGACAAGAAGCTAAGAAGTTATGACAAAAACCCACTCCTCTTACTATTGAAAATAATTAACCAATTGTATATTGTTTTTGATGTTACAAAAAATGTCATATGTGTAAAAATCAGTGTATGCTAAGCCTACTTGGGTGATGAAGATAGTTTCCTGTGTCTGCTGAGCATTCTAGTGATTGCCAAGTTTAGAAGACAATGTCTACTAAGTTCACTTGAGTGTCGAAGAGAAATTTTACAAAAGTTGAGTGTTAACTGAGATCACTTGGTTAACAAAGGAAATTTGGTTGGAACTATTGTTAACTAAGCTCACTCAATTACCAAAGGAAGTTTACAAAGTTGTAGTGTTAAACAAGTTCACTTGGTTAACATAGGAAAATCATTTCTGTGTTAGTGTCTACCGATCAAGATTGACTAACAAAGGATTTTATTGTTTTGGCATATTGAGTTTAATAGATTTGTTTGTTGGTTCCAACCGACTGAAGAAATGAATATTAAATATTCTAAGTTATATTCAATCTAACTTGACAATGTATATTGTATAAGTATAAGGTCAATTTTAGGATTGAATGTAAGTAAGACTATGTGGAAGATAAGAAGATGCTTAGAGGAAGTGAATTAGAATGATAAGAAGAATATCCTTGACCAACTACAAAAATACATTCGATCAAGAAGGATCAAGTATTGAAGCCATAAATGAGATCTAAAATCAGCAAAGATAAGTTTGCATCAGCAATCAGGTCATATCATTGTTACTCTCTAACCATTGTAGCAGTGCATTAAATCTCTTTATAGATTTGGCTTAACAGTTATTTGTAAATCCTCTAACAAGGTGGCATTTCTAGATTGAAGTGTCTAAATACCTCTAACTAGGGTAAACTTTAAGAAAGGCACCTCCAAAGAAAGATAAAAAATATTGGTGAACCTTTTATTATTTTAGAAAATTAAAATTATTTCTATTGAGCTTTATGTATAAAAATATTGATGAATCTCAATAATAATAGGAAGTTCATTAATCACCATGGAATATTATAAATCAAAATTGAACATTTTCTTACCTCATGGAATATTGAAGATCGTCACATATACTTTAAAACAATAGTGAAAACCAAATATTGGTGATATATCCTTAAAAGTAACGAATAATTATGATAATTATTGGTTAGTTCAATTTAATTTCTTCAATAATATATAATGTTTAGGTGAATCAAATCTAATAATGTATCGAATATTGTGGTGAATATTTGACTTTAAACTTTTCAATAAAATAAAATATTGAGTGATTTTAAATATTTTAGAACTAAAATTTATAAAACTATGGCAATTTAGGTTGTATAAATCTTAAATTATTAGCCAAATTACTAGCCAAAAATATCTAAAATTAGCCAATTTGTAAATATTAGCCACTAAAAAATACCTTGCCTCTAACAAGGCCACTCATAATAGGGTGATTAAATCCTCTAGTAGGGCCACACCTAACTATGTGTTTTGTAATCTTTAACAGAGTTGGTTCCTAGCATGGCTCACTTCAGAAGTGTGAAAAAAAATAACTAGTTGTAATTGGTGGTTTTTTCCAAATGGGGTTTCTACTTAAATCTTGGTGTCACTTGTGTTCATGTTTTTTCTTTGATGTCTATCCAACTAAGTTAATCAAGGTTAATCACACTTAATATCTTAAGATCTACATGTTCTATATTTGCCAAGTTACAACATATTGTTAGTGTTAACTGAGTGCTTGTGTGTTAACCAATTAACAATAATTTCAATACAGTTTATGTTTTGTTATAAAATCTAAATGATTTTTGATTTATTTTAGTGGTAACTAATTCAACCCTCTCCTCTCAATTACTCCTCTTATATTTCCAACAATTGGTATCAAATAATTTGGTGCTTCCAAAGAAGGTTTCAAGGACCTAAGCTAAAGACCAATATGTCTTATAAAAGAGAAATTCCCAAATTGAACAGAGATAACTTTTAGGTATGGTAGGAAGTTATGAAGCTACATCTAGTGACTATCAGCAATTTAGGTCTGAAATATGTGAATACCCAGTATAAAGCTCCTGCTGGAACTATGACTATGGAGAAGATTGTTGTAAAGAAGAATCATAACAGTATGATGATTGACATTACATCCATTCTTAACTATGTTGAATTTGATGAGGTCAAAGCAGGCACTACTACTCATGAAATGTGGACAAAACTAAAGGATATCTATGGAGGTTATGATAATGCAAGGTACTCAAAAACTTTCTTCCTATCTATGCAATTAGAGTGTCATCTATTCAAGAGATGATATGTGATCCAAATAATAAAATAACCTTGGATGCTCTAGTGGGAAGATTGACAACATTTGAGCTAAATAACTATGATAATTATGTTCCTGGTGCTAGTAATCTTGAGTTTGCATTGCAAGCCAATTTGTCACTCAAGAAGAAAGCTACAAAGTCTAAAGAAAAGCAATATAAAATTGAAGAGGAAGATAGTTCTGACAATGATCTTGAAGCCATTGAAGCCCTACTTGCAACAAGATATCCCAAAGGAAAAGGAAAGCGCATAGGTAAAATTCCTCTAATCTATTTTTCTTATGAAGAAGTTGGTCACATTGTTGCAAGGTGTCCAAACAAAGAAGATAAAGATGAAAAGAACACCGACAAGTAAAAAGGCAAGAAGGATTTCAAAAGCTATGAGGACTACAAGGATAAAGGTAAGAGGTCATGTTTCATGGCTAAAGATTTAGATAACAATGATGATGATGAAATGGTTTACATTACTATAAAAGATGAACTTGATGAAGAAGAAGATAAAATGACACATATTTCTCATGTTAGCAAAAATGATATATGGATTATTGATAGTGGTTGTTCTCATCATATGAATAGTAATAAAAAAAAGTTTGAACATATGGAACACTATGATGGTGGAAATGTAAGATTTGGAAACAATGAGCCATGTTGTATAAAAGGAAAAGGTTGTAATTTTCTAACCAATGAACTTAGATGTGATAATGCTTATTGGGTTGAAGGACTAAACCATAATCTACTAAGTGTGGTACAGTTGAATAACATTGGATTCAAGATAGAATTCATGAATGGTAAGGTCAAGCTACTTGATGGAAAAAGAATTCTAGTTGGGTCTATTAACCAAGCAAAATTTAACATATTCTACCTAGATTTAAGTGAAAGTTCATGTTTCATTGCTCACATAAGAGAAATTTGATTATGACACAAAAGGTTGTGTCATGTGAACTTTGATAACCTGATCAAGATAGGAAAAAATAAAAGAGTGAGAGGTATTCCTAGTATGAGGAAACTTGATATGGGTCTTTGAAAAAATTGCCAAATTGGTAAGATGGGCAAGACAGATTTCAAGTGAAAGAACTATCATCAGTAATAACTTTAAGAAACCCTTCCTAAAAATAATGCCTAAAATGCTGGTGAATCCAACAGTTTGTGGGCAGGAAATTTTTAATGTCGAGGGTGATTTTTTTGTTCCATATAGGGAAATAAAATATTATATGTTGGAATTTTTTTCCTTGCCCAAGAAAAAATCATTTTAAATGTGGAAAATTAATGTTTTTTCTTGCTGACATATAAATAAATGATTGCTATTTTTTCCCTTGCCAAAAATGAATTGATAATGTTAGAGGTGAATTACTTATTTTGTAAGAAAATGAATAATAATGGTCTTGGCTAATCTTTAGTGATAAACTAAAAAAATTATTTAATCTGAAAGCAAATTTATAGATGTATTGGCTAGTGATTGTACTGACTACTAAGTAGTCACTTAAAGTTTCAACTTGTGTATTATCTTAGGTCTATTATGAATAATGTCATAATGTTGTTACATCAGTGTCACTATTAGAAAGTTAGCTACAATCAATTTTGTATTGTTAATAGTAAATAGAATAGTTTTATTAATCATTGATTAATTAGAGATCAACAATAGAAGATGCATTTTGGGGCCACTCACTTGAAAAGACCTGGAGTCACATGAAATTCTCTAGAATGGAGACACATGGAAAGTTTTGCATGTAAACCATTAACTAGAATTTACTCAATGTCAAGGACTTTCGACTGTTCGACATTAATGCCAACACATTTTGGCATTTCACACACTTGAAAATTAATAGAAATATAAAAAAGTTAGATGTGAAGAATTGTGAATGCCAAAGAATTTAATGCAACTACCATTAAATAGCCTCTTCAATTCTTCTTTCATTATGATTTCTCAAATTCTTCAATTTGAATTCAATTTGTAGAGTTTCTTGAATGTTAGTCATGGATACACCAAGTTGCCTAAAATGTACTTCAATGGCTCTGCAAAAGCCCTTTTTGGGTAGGATTCCTGATGATGTCCTTGCCATGGTTTGCAAGCTAGATGTCCAAAGTCCTTTTATCCACCATGCTATATCCATGGTCCTTGGCCATGAATTCTTAAGAAATGATAAGAGGTACCATGTGTCCATAGATATTACCCCCCACTTCCTCACATCTCTTCTCAACCTTGGAGGTAGTCAAATAGACATTCTAATGCTTCTGCATAACATTTTTACGGAAACATTTTTAAGAGATGATGTCAAAATTCTTGTATTGGCCAAGTAAGTACCGAGCCTAGGCATTGGCATCCTTTTTGTAGATGTAGTAGAAAAGTGTTGGGAGCAAGGCATAGGGAGCATTATACAAAAGCGTCCTTTCCTGCTCAACATGAATGAATGATAATTAACTCACCATCAGAAATGGGTGTGGTTTAGAAGGGATTTTCTATGGAAGTGGTTGTTGTTAGACAATGTCAGCAAGATTGACTTCACATGGCTAAACGAGTTCAGCAACATCATCTTCTCCAATAGATTCCTCACAAAGGGACTTGAAGACCTTTCTGATTAAAGGCTTTAAGCCCTCAGCCCCTCATCCCACTGATGCTTCCAGCCTCCATGTTCCTTGGTTCCTTGTTCTCTATTTCTTGAATCTTGTTTCCTTAACCGTTTCCCTTTGGAGAAAAAATATTTTTAAGATATCTATTTTTTCTTTGGATTGGACCTTGCCCTTTAATGTAAATTATGAAATAGTAAAACCAGGCTGATTTAATTAGCTATTTTGAATATCTATGCTTTGTACATTCTAGAATATTATCAATGAAAATAATAGTTTTTGGCTTCTTAAATCACTATTCCAACTTCATGTTAGTATTTTGGGACTCAAAATTGAAGCCTTGATTTTGAGTACCATTGAGAGATCGAGCCCTATAAACCCTCTTTAATGCATACATACTCAGCTCACCATTTGAAACCTAAGAGGTATTCAATTTTTCTAACACCTTCCATTCAGTATGTCCACTCATCCCATGATGATAAATTTCCACTCCAAGTCATTTTATGAAGTTCCATATTGAGCAATTTCTATTTTTGCATTTTTTAAGTGCCAAACAATGATAGGAGGCTGTGTTTACAATTCAATATCTGGTACCCAATAATTTTTCATTACTCATCACTTTGGAAGTGTTTAGTGTCCACACTAGAGAGCCTACATTTCAGACTTTGAGTCATTCTAAATTCATTTGGCTAGGTTTTGAATCCCTCAAAGTTGGTCTTTTAATGTTGTCATGCTGATGGAATTAGTTCTAAATTCTAGGAGGCCTTGTTTGACTTGCCATAACTTTGACGAAGTTGACTGAAATGGAAAAATTCTTTTTTTGTTGGATTTTAGAGGTCAAATAATTTCTATGTTTCAATTTTGATCTAATGATGAATTCGTTTGAACAATTTTTGAATGCAATTACAAATGCAACTTGTAACTTTTTACTGGTGTCAAGAAGTGCAGATTTGTTGGAACCCCTATTCATGATGTCATATCCTAAAATCTATGATAGATGATATTGAATGGATTGTACCACTATGTTGTAACTAGAAAATATTTGAACTGTGTCAATTTTCATGTCTTGATGAATCTGTCTGCACACTTTCCCAAGTCAATTCCATTTGCAAAAAATGCTTCTCTACCATTGTTTCCAGTCTGTAAATTTTGAGTAACTCACTTTGAGCACTCACCATTTGCATCATTTTATTTTTCATGAGCCTTAATCATAGATTTATGTTTTCCTCATAAAAATGAACTAAAACCACATTTTTTATTTCCCCAAGTGTCAGTTTGCCCTATTTTTAGAGCCAATTCCAAGTGCGATTTATTATTTTCTAACATGTTTTCTAGTAGGTGATTTTAAGTAAGCAACTTTGGAGGTCGATATCTTTTGACCCCAATGTCTTCAAGAGATGAGATTTGAAAAAGTAAGAGATTGCAGAACAAAAAATCAGTATGTTTGATTCCAGAGCCCAGTTAGGTGTTTGTGTCAATTTTTAAAGACAGTCAAAGGACCTTCCTGACATGAAGTTGACAATCTATAGACAGGTGTGAAATGAGTTTTAAATGATCAATTAGCAATTAAATTTGATTATAATCAGTTAGAAATGATCAATGGATTAATTTGAGAACTCAGTTATTTGGAAATGAAATTTTTTTAGTTTGACCCACTTTTGGGGCTCGACTGATTTCATCAATTTTATTTTTATTTTAGAAGGGGAGGAGTTAAAGGAAATTATAATAATTTCTTTTAGTTAAAGTTGCCAAGGAACAACTCCATCAACATGCAGTGATAGGGGACAAGTGGCGACATTTTTTCCCAATTAGGAAGCAACACTTTTCTCTATTGACTAATGACTATTAAATTGATTAACTCCCAGTCCTCTACATTTTAAAAAAAAAATTTGAATGCATATATGGCTGACTCCACCATATGTACACCTCACTCTACAGTATGGTAGTGTAAATGTTCATTTTTGGAGGCAAGTGGTTTGATCATTGATGGAGTTTTTCTATGCATCCAAAAGAAAAGGATCCCACTATAGGGGCATTTTATGGTGATAGGAAAGTAAAAGCTAGGAATGTCCACAAAGCACTTAAGTTGATTGTGTCTCAGCTTAGAAATTTTTAAGTTGATCATAGTGTTCTTCCTCTCTTTGATCCAAATAGGATGATGGCATATCGACCTCAAATTGAAGATAACATGCCCCATCAGTCATGGGGACTCGGTCAGAGTAGCTCTTTGCCCAGTAATGGTGTCACAAGACTTGGAAAATCTTCTCAATATTTTGCCCCTCCTCTCCAACATGAAAGTTCTTATCCTTCCTTTGATCTTCCTCCTTTGTCTTTTGAGCTTCATCATGGATTATTCGTGTATGGTGGAGATCCTTCCCTTGGGGGAAATGGTGTTGGGAACTAGCCACCAATAGTTGTTATACCATAGGTGAATCAACAATTGCAAATTCCACTTTCATATGCAGATGCAATCATTGGCACAATAGGTTCCAATATTAGCTACATGTGCAAGACTAGTGGAGCAACAATAGCTATCCAAGAAAGTAGGGAAGTTCCTAGTGAAATGATAATTGAAATATGTGGAACTACTACACTAGTCCAAACTACCCAACACTAGATACAAATGAGATGTCATTATGTTTGTTAACAGATGTCAGATTAGTTGAAGTACAAGGGGAAGCCAAATTGCACAATGGAGAAAGCATTTTTGTTTGATAAGTTTGAGCGGCAGCAGGTTTAGAGGAAAGGTCCCCACTTGTAGAGGGAGAAAATCCAAAAAGAGGAGGTGTCGTCATGGCCATAACGCAAAAGGCCGAGGAAACTATAAAAGGATATATCTCACATTCACCGAGTGGGTGTATTTTAAATTATTTTAATACTCCTTCATGCATCATGTAGAATGTCTTAAGGAAAAAGGCTTTTGAAAAGTCACAACCTTGCAAGGAGGGTCCCACTTGGCACAAATGGCTAGTTGGGTGCCAAAACTAAAATTTTAATT
This sequence comes from Cupressus sempervirens, assembly GCA_028749045.1. Lineage (NCBI taxonomy): Eukaryota > Viridiplantae > Streptophyta > Pinopsida > Cupressales > Cupressaceae > Cupressus > Cupressus sempervirens. The sequence goes on from CM053784.1 coordinate 661,559,639, forward strand.
GATGAAGCAAACAGAAAAAGTTATCGAAAAAGCAAGAATTGTTACTGAAAATGTTGAGGTTTCTGGTGGTCACCATGTTGCCACCAGAAAATAAGAGGATTTTTCTTGTAGCAACATGGTGACCTCTCAAAAAGTTTAAATTCCAACTAGTGACCTCCCAAAAAAGAAAAATTTAGGCAAAGTATAAAATTTGGCAAGCACATTGATGATGTGGCAGTGATGTGGCAGGTAGATCTCACTAATGCATAGTATGGAAATACATGGCAGATCTAATGGTGGTTTCCATGTCCCCAAGACAAAGATGCATGATGGTTAACATGATGACATAGCAACCAACTAGGTGGCAGAGACATGGTGTTGATGTGGTAGCCTAAGAATGAACTAGAGGAATACATGTGGCAGCTAAGTGATGTGGTGGTGACATGTCAGAGTGAGGTGGATGAGTCTAATAGTGACACATGGTAGAGGTTTCTAAGGTGACATGCTTCTCGAGGTGTTGATGTGGCAGGGAGTGACACATGTCATGAGGTTGCCATGTCATTGATGACATGGCAAAATGCTGACTGGTATAGCGACATAGCTACCAACGATGTGGCATAGTGACATGGTGTTATGATGTGGCAAGATAGGAAACCAATGAGAAGATGCCACATGGCATCTAGATGGTAGGTGTAAGATGAAAAAGTAGTAGTTAGCCAATCACATGTCAACATGTGGTGATGGCTATCAACATGTGGTGATGGCAGTCAACCAAGTTTGACCTTAATAGAAAAATGAGGAAAATTTCAAAAATTTTGAAAGAATAATTTTTTAAATATTTTTTTCCAAAAAGTACATGGGTTAGCTTTTAAAATCAAATTTGAATTATTATATAGTTCAAACTTTATAAAGAGGTCAATTTTTTGCAATATTGTTTGGGAAGACTACAGAAGGAGCCTAGATTTTCAAAGGGACATAACCGAGGGAGTTTTTCACCAAAATGGCACTTCAATATACTGTTGAAACTAGGCAGAAATGAATTTTATGAATATGAAGTCAGATTTTGCACAAATATCCATTGGTTCATGCTAAAAGCAGATTTATGTTTTCCAAGGCATTTTCAGCAAAATGGGCAATTTTCACCATTGAGTATCAAAAATGGTTCGGAGACAGATATAAAAGACTTTTGAAGCCTGAATGTGGAAATTTTTTTTTTGAAAAGATTATATTTCATTCTAGAGGCCATTTAACTAATTTTTTCCTTTGCCTTGATTTGAGATTTGGCATCAAAAGCAGTTATTTTTCCATTAAGTTTTTGAATCACTTTGAGCTTTTGGGAGGCAAAATGATCAAGGATTTGATAGAGAGAGAGATTAGAGAGATTATTTTCACTATTAGGATAGGTTTTCCAAGTGGACACATGTTATCTTCACAACAAATTTGGGAATTCTTTCCTCTATATCATTCTCTTTCTTTCTCATTGTATAGGTTCTAGTTTTCTAAGAAAAACTTCTCACTACTGAGATACCATTCTTCAGCAATTTCTCTTGTATTGACCAACATTTAAGTTTTATGCAGATAGTTCTCATTTGTTAGGTAATTTTTGAAGTATTTCTATACATCTTTCATGTATTCATTTTCAAGGAAAATGAATAAAAACATAGCAAAGGCTTTTAATTCAGTCTAAATCTTGTCTCCTATTTATGGATTTGTAATCTTTTCTAGTTTGTGAACAAAGAGCATAAACTAGGTTGTATTTTGTTTAAGAATCTATGTGATTGAAGTATCCTATTGATGGAACAAAGAGCCATGTAATTATCTGATATTTATCATAGGGTTTGTAGATTTCATGATGGGATAGCTCAAAGTATGAGACTCATTTTGATGCAGATGTCTATTCATAAGGTGAAAAATAGATTAGGGATCTTGATGTAGGAGTTATGTCAAAGATCTCCATGAGATGTATGGTTGTAATTCATGTAATTGCCCAATAGATAACACACTAATCAGTTGCAAGATCATTCATTTTTGTTCCTCATAGCTAGGCCTTGTTGATATCAACATATTAAATCATCTTTTCCCTTTTATGTTGAAATTTATTCAAAGCTTAACCCTCAATTAGCTTACCAGTTTCATGAGTCATGCTATTACTATTTCATACTTATGATTTTTAGGTTAAGTATAGAAGATTTAGGGGTTTCATCTGTTATTCTAGATCCTGATTATGCTCATTTTATTAGTCACATAATCAGATCTTAAGAGGTTCACCTACCTAGGTTGTACAGTGCCTGAAGTAGAAGGGTCTAGCCTTATAATTGGCCTAGTGTCTAAAATGACATGTTCAAGATGGGAGTTAGTTGCCCCTAGATGTGTCTTGTTCTCATTAGGGTAATTTGAAACTTGTAGCATTTCAAAACACCAACACAGTCTATGACTTTGTTTTTGGCATCTTGATTCTCAATGCATTATTGAAATGTTAGTCCATGACTTTGTTTAAAATAATTAACTGCTAGTAGTTATAAAGTTAGAACTCAGAAACAAAAAAAGGGGTTTCAAAAAATCCTTTTATGGTTTCATATAATATATTTAATTAACGATTTATAGTAAAAAGTTATTCAATTGAAAATCATCCAATTAAAATTTTTGTAATTTCTAAAACTATTTTTCTTTAATTTGATTAGTTTAAACAAATGGAGTGGTAAGAGTAGATTGTAAGAAAAACTAAAGATTATAACTTTAACAAAGTTAAATAATTTTTTGATAATTTATGTGTCAATTTTTTATTTCATAACTATCTTGTCACCTAAGTTTTTTCATTATGAAATATTTTAAATGATGAAGAATAGTTTATAAACAATTATCACAATTTTCAATATATGTCAATAATTTATAAATAATTAAAGTATATTACATTTTAATTTTGAAACTAAATAATAAATATGAATAAAAATATAGCATTTGAAACTATATTTTTAAATTTTAATTATTTTATTTACATTAAACTATTGTCATTATTATTTCATATCTTGCACCAATTTATTTTATAAAATTGTATATATCTTCATTGAATTTTTCATATCATCTTTATAATAAAATGTTTGTGATAGAAAAGAAAATCCTTCATTTATATTATATTATAACTATTATAATAATAATTATAAATTATATTATTATATGTATGTATGTATGTATGTATGTATATATATATATAATATTTTATATAAATAATTAAATTAACATCATGATTTTGACATGGTATACTTAAAAATATAATAATAATAATTAATAACAAATTCTTTAACAATATTTATTTCAATATTTTTCTCTATATTAATTAATATGCTATTTAAATTCTTTTCAATGACCATTGCTCTATTTCAGGCCAAATTTTAAATGATTGAAGTTAAATTCTATTTCTACCTGAAATCAGGATGTGTACTCAAAGATTCTAACCAAAATCCCAATCGTTGACTAAAAGAAAGATCAATGACCCAAGATGAATTTAAGGCCAATTCGGAGAATTTTTTTCCATGTGCCTAGATTCATCCGAAATCATAACACATGTCCGGTTATTGCAAAACTCAATTAGGTGTTAGAACTCAGTTAATATTATCAATAAGTATATTTATAAACAATTAGCACAATTATCAATATATGTTAATAATTTATAGATAATTAAATTATATTACATTTTAATTTTAAAACTAAATAATAAATATGAATAAAAATATAACATTTGTAATTATATGTTTAAATTTTAATTATTTTATTTGAATTAAACTATTGTCATTATAATTTATTATTAGTACTTGCTAGTAGGCTTAGGGTTAAGTAATATTGTGATACATTTTGAATTTTAGACTTCGACTGGTGATTAAATTTGTTTCATGTTTTTATGAGTAAGAATAAATCATTGTAATTTCTTTTATCAAACTAATATATTACATAACATAGATGCAAAAATTTTAACCTTAAAATTTTTATAAAATATTTTTTTAAGTTATGACTGGATGAATTCATTAAGCTCTTATATTGGTTGTATTTGATATATTTCATTTAGCTCTTACATTGACCGAATACAAGAGCTAATTATTTCATTTTCAATGTGATTCATTAACGTTAATATTTTAATTTTTTTAATGTAAGTGCATTGGTTTATATTTTATATTTTAATAATGTATTTTTTTATAAATTATTATATATTTTTTGTCATTCAATTAAAAATAATATTATTTATATTATATAATCATTAAATTTTTATTATTATTATAAAAATATTATTACTTTTATATTATAATTATTTATTATATAATAGAATATATAATTATTTAAGATTTATTATTAGTATAAAACTATTATTGTTTTTATATTATATTATAATATAATATAATTATAACCATGTGATATATATGTAATAGAACATATATATATATATATATATATATATATATATATATATATATATATATATATATATATATATATATATATATATATATATATATATATATATATATATATATATATATATATATATATATATATATATATATATATATAATATTTGTGAATAAAATTTAAATTTCAATTAACATCATTATAGAATTATATAACATTTTTATTAATTAAAATATTATATATATTATAATAAATTTATTAAATTTAAATTAGATTTATATAAAAACTAAAGCCAAGTACTAAGCCACTATGTGGCACTTGTTTCATATCTTGCACCAATTTTATTCTATAAAATTTAATATATCTTCATTGATTTTTTTGTATCTTCTTTACAATAAAAAGTTTATGATAGAAAATAAAATCATTTCTATAATAGAAAAGAAAATCCTTTATTTATATTATATTATAACTATTATAATTATTATTATAAATTGTATTATATATATAATATTTATATAAATAATTAAATTAACCTAAAATTGGGACACGTGTACTCAAAGATTCTACCCAAAATCTTGACTGTTGACTAAAAGAAAGATCTACAACTCGAGATGAATTTTGGGACAATTTGAGGAATGTTTTCCCATGTGCCTAGATTCGTTTAGAATCATGACACGTATCTAGTCATTGCAAAGCTCAATTAAATGTCAGGACTTGGTTAATATTATCAATTATTATGTTTAGTCTTTAAAAAAAATTATTACTTAATCCTGACTTAGCAATGTTATGATTGTTAAGTAAAAGGTAGATCAACACCAACGAAAATGACCCAAGACAAATTTTAGGTCCACCATTGTTGTTGTCAAGAAACATCCAAAATTGTGACACGTGTCCTTGACAAATGTCATGATTCTAGATGACTCTTGACAACACTAATAGCATTACACAAATTGACCCGAAAATCATATTGATAATTGAGTTCAATTTTTATTAATTTATTTATCTAAAATGAACATTGAACAAATTTCAAAATTCAAATGTTTATTAATGTAATAATTTTTTAGTTTTTATTATTATAGTTATGTACATAACTACATTATTGAGTCTTTATGTCATTCATTAGTAAAGTACCTAAAACCAGTAATTACTTAACACTTTCATTTTAACTTCTAACTATTAACATTATATTTTTTAGATTATGGAGTTGAAAGTTTTGCAAGTCGAGAGTCCAATACGATAGGGTTTTCAAATTTCAACTTTTCAAAGACAGACAAAATTCCATTTTGTGTTCTAAAGAATGAATTCTGAAAGTGTGAAACTTGAGTATCAGAGGACAACACCAATTATCAAATCTCGATTTTGGGTATTTAAATTTTTTTTTAAAAAAATTCATTGCAATTTGCAGCAATAGAAATCTTAATTTTAATTGTCTTAGGTTTACACTTTACAAATTTTTAAATAGGGCTTGAAGAAGAAATTTGTGTAATAACTAGTAGCAGGCATGAGAAAAACAAAGTCAAAAACCTCCTGTATGAGTGCAAGCATAAAGGAAAAGAAAGACATTAAAGAACTCAGGCAAGTGCTACAAACCCCAAGTTTTATTGATGAATGTTGTGATATTTTTGATCCTATCATCCAAAAATATTTTGGAATCATGGGAATTAGAAATTCATTGTTTAATGAGTGGAAAGATCCACAGAAGGGGAGAATTTATTACAAATATAACAATAGAACTCATGCACATACAAATAAACTAGCTACTTTGGTTACTAGATTAGCAAACCTCATTGTACCTAAAACATTCCCTAGCCCTAAAGTTGTAATGCTATGCACCCAAAATTATGATGAAAGTAGAAAGGCAATTGTAAACCAAAATAGTCAAGATGAAATTTTATCCATAAATGAGAGTGAATTTTTCACTCTGTTAGACCTACGGCTAGGGTTTAAACCAAAATTCTTTAATGAGTGCATTGACTTGGATAAAATAGCACAGGCTTATGAAAAACTAGAAAGAGCTTTTCAAGATTCATATATTAAGGTTTAATAAAATTAGAGTCCTCTACTAGTGTTACATTGGACATAGACCATAAGCCTCCTTATCAATATGATATTTTTATGCCATGGGTTCAGAATACTATTTATTTGTTATCATTTTGTTTGGGATTAAATAGTAACAAGGAAGTGAAGGCCAATGTTCTTAAAAAGATTTATAATAGCCATTATCGAGGTCAATCAGTTGAGAAGGTAGATTTAAGAGATAATTTTGTTCAACACATTGCTGAATCTATGCAACAACATTTACTAATGATTAAAAAAAGTACAACTACATGCAAGATGAAGACATTTAGGTTCACAAGTTACTTGTGCTACCTTCTTTTAGCAAAGTATCACCCAATATTTGAGATAGAGAACGAAAAGCTTGATAGTGAGGTCTATAAGTTCAATGAGAAAACCTAGAAGAAATTAGAGAGTCCAAGTTCTGTATATGAGTGGACACATAAGATGAGGATGACTGCTAATAATGAAAACTACTACCATTTTGTTGACTTATTTTTGGCACCTATTTACCAAAACATCACTAGCACTATGATGCCTAGATTTCCTATGTCTTATAAAGATTGCATTCAACTGGGAAGTTAGATTCAATTGGTTGACTAGTTCTTCATGGAAGAGCACACTTTCTTAAGTTTTTATAGTTTAACAGTTGAACCTTGCAGACTTCCAATGCGTGTTGCAAAAAGGGCTTTTGCACTAGAATATGTACAATAGATGGAGTGTAGATGAACTTCTCACTGGACAACAAAAGAAAATGATATTTCCTTCCTTGCCTTTTGCAATTAGAGGCCACACATTTGAGATAAAGACTTTCAAAGTGGCAAATGAATTGGTAACTTTTTTTGGCTTTGATTTTGTCAGTCACTGGAATTATGATCCACTGAACATAATAAAAATAAGACTTATTGCCAATGGGAACTCTATGAGAAAATATCAACATTAGGAGATTCCATTAATAGAAAAGTTTTTTTTAAAAAAATTCATGGGATGAGGTTAAGAAAGAGATAGAGAAACATGCAATAGAGAATAATATTTTAATACAAGAATTGTCATCCCAAATTACAACATTGCACATATTAGAGTCACACAAATTAGAGCCTCTGACATACTTAAATTTCTGCAAGAAAAAATCTCAACCTTCTAAGAGGTCCATGCTGAAAGAAATTAAAGAGGCATGTGCAGCTGAATTGTGGTGTCAAACTAAGATGACTGGTTTTTGGAAAAATGAGGCAAAATTTGGATAGACCAATGACATCAGTGGGTTTTGAGGAAATTGAGGAGGATGAAATTTTTAGTGATTATTGGAATAAAGAGCATCCAACTGTACTATATGATTGTGGCAGTTGCAGTGACAGTGATATTTAAAGATACAAAGACCTCGAGTCTAATGCCAACATTCAAGGTATTCAAATTTTGGGTCAACTAGGGGCAGACATATTGTTAATCTTCAAATGAGTGATTTTACCAAAAAAAGGTATAGTAAAGGGGCAACTATGATACAAAAAATGGGTTATTAAAGTATAGAGCCCATTGGTGCAAGTGGTGAAGGGATTTGGAATCCAGTTCTAGTACCAGACCCACCAAAAAGAGGAAGTAAACCAATCATAGGACTCTCTGATGAGATTGAAGATAATTCATCTTGAAAGGGAAAAAAATATTATACTTCTACTTCTGAGGGTCATCCCAACACATTATTTCTTAAATATTCAAATCTAGTTGTAGTTGATCCCACTAGCACTAGCACTAGCACTAGCATGGATGACCCTTGTGCAAGAAAGCAAAAAACTATGACAATTACACTACAAAAAATGTTAGTGGTTACTTCATCAATGTATGCACCAGTAGCTTCTGTACAAAACCCTAAAAATAGTCTTAAAATGCCAAGATTTGGAATTTGCCATCTTCAATATGTTGGTAATCCTCAAAATAAAAGTGTAGGTGGAGTAAGTTTAACTAGAGTTGGAGGGGCATAGAACAATACAACTAATAATTCACCTTTCAAACACTCAATTGTGTTAGCAAACCCAAATTTCAATTTGAAGAAGTTTGCATCAAAGTGTGAATAGACAAGCGAAAGAAAAAGGAAAATTATGAAGACTTTAAAAAGTGATGTAGTTGTTGAATGTTAGGGATCTACTAACAGAATATTTCCAACATATGATCCAAATAATGAAATAATGAACTACATGGCTATTATGCCCCTAGGTAGAGATAGTAGTCCATTAGAAAATGTAATAAATTGTAATAATGTACAAGTTACCAATCTTCAAATAGATTCGTCAAAAGTAAAAAGTATTGACAAAATCAATATATCAAAAGAGAGCAACAAAATGGTCTACTCTACACTTCTGAAAGAGGAGAGGGGAAAAAGAAGGCTTACAAAGCAAATAGAAAAGTTATAGGCAAACCTTGATATTGTATAGGCCAAGGAGAAAGCAGTAGACAATAGGTTCAAAGAATTGCAAAATAGGATAAACAATTCTTCCTCTATCGAGGCAATTGTCCAACAAGAAAAGATGAATGAACGAGTGAAATTTTTTATTAAAGAATTGGATGAGTGCCAAAAAATAATTCAGCATGAAAAAACCTCTACTTTATAGTTGTTCAAGTCTATAGAGAGCAATGCACATGTCAAAAATAAATTAAAAGCTGACCTAGACTCTGCTATCAAGGAAAATAATAATTTAAAAATTAAATTGGAGGATTAAAAGAAAAAAGAGGAGTCTAAGGCAAGGATAATTTATAATTTGAAAAAGGAACTAGGGAATGAGAAGAAAAAAGAGGATTCTAGTGCAAACAAAATCCATAATTTGAAGAAGCAATTTGAGAATATAAAAAACAAAGAGGAGTCAACTGCAAAAATAATCCTTGATTTGAAGAAGGAATTGGAGAATGAAAAGAAAATGGAATCTAGTGCTACTGCAAGAAGTAACACAATCCACCATATGAGGAGGGAATTGGAGAATGCAAAGAAAAAAGAGGAGTCAACTACAAAGAAAATCCTAGATTTGAAGAAGGAATTGGAGAATGTGAATAAAGAGGAGCCTACTAAAACACTCCATGATTTGAAGAAGGAATTGGACAATGCAAAGAAACGTTGGAAATATTCAGGACTAACAAGGTTACTGAGAGGGGAGGGGTGAATCAGTAACCTTTAAAAATTTAAACCAATTCAGCATAATAACAAATTCACCATTCATTCATCTTCTTTACTATACGCATGAAAAGATTAACACACTGATTTGGTGACCCAGAAACCTTTCAATTTGAAAGTAAAACTGGGGTGGGGATGATGCCCACGAAACTTCAATACTACAGTATAAAGTTGGCCGGTTAAGGCTTACAATGATCACTTCTGGTGATTTCCCCTGTTAGGAGCAAGTAGGACTGCTAGATCCACCTTGTTAGAGGATTTACAAACATACAATGAAGTATGCACTCTATTAGGAGATTTACAAAAGAATTTTAAGTCTACCCTGTTAAAGGATTTACAAATTGATTCACTTGTTAAGATGAAGTAGTGGATCTGCTTGCAACTGGTTTGCTGATTAGATCTTATGTACTGATCACTTGATGTGATGGATATATCTTTGCTGCTCCTTGATAACCTTGCTGAATACTCTGCTGCTGATTCTCTTTCAGTTCACTCAATTACATTCTTACTTCTCTCTCTTCCAAATGGCACAATACATTACATATATACCATTCCAATATTTACAGCAACAAGGTCGATTGAACACAAGTGGACAAAACATTACTGAGTTGGCCAGATAGTAGAAAACTCAGGTTCCTCAAACTCACTTGGTGACCTTCTGACACTCGACATCCACTATATTACACAGCATCATCATGCACTCGGTAGAGGTAGGGACTCGGTCCATACTAATCACTCTGAGTAGCTTGGAACTTGGTAACCACTAGTGACTCGGTAAACATTGTGTCACTCGGTAGAAACTAACTCCTTTGATTCACTTGGTAAGCACTGAATACTTCTTTTACCTTTTTGTCTTGGTAATCACTGAAACCTTCATTTACCTTCCTGACTTGGTAAACACTAGATCCTTCATTTACCTTCCTGACTCAATAAATACTAAATCCTTCGTTTACCTTCCTGACTCGGTAAACACTAAATCCTTTGTTTACCTTCCTGACTCGATAAACACTAAATCCTTCATTTACCTTCTTGACTTAGTAAACACTAAATCCTTTGTTTACCTTTTTGACTCGGTAAACACTAAATCCTTTGTTTACCTTCCTGAGTCGGTAACCACTACTGAACATACTTGGTAACCAACGAATGCTCGATATGAACTATAAACTGAGTGATGAACTCAGTAAGCATTCATAATCAAATAAGTGTTGTAACTAATGACAAATGTATTATTATTCCAACAATCTCCCCCTTTGGCATTAGTGACAAAAACACGTATGAGCCAAAGTTTATATACAAGATCTGACAAAATTGACTTGATTTTGCTGTGTTGAATATACATGGGCTACCTTACATATAACTCCCCCATACATTATACACAAGGTTTTTACATGAGTTATATGTCTTTATTCATATTATCACCACTATCATTATTTCTTTATTACTTTATTACCTTCTCCCCTTTTGCGTCTAATTCTTCTCTATATATTACTTTCTCCCCCTTTTTGACAATAATGCCAAAGAATAAAGAATGTATTTACATGGAGACACCAAAATGTGTGATAAACTCAGAATGTACCTAAAGAATTAGTTGCAGAGTTTTATCCCAATTGTCTTGTAGGATTTTACATGTGGAGAGAGCTACTTGAACTTCTGCAGAAAGTTCGATCACATGGTCTGCAACAGAGAAGTTATTGTCATGGATCAATGTTTTTGAATATGCAATGTGTTTTTGCATTGTGTTCATGATGGGAAGGATCATGTTCTAGATTTCTAGCAGTGTAGACCTTATCCTTCCTTCGTATTTGAATAGCTCTACCTGCTTCTCTGCCAAAAATTTGATCCTGAGGTGATGAGATGAGCTTGAGTTGGGGTCAAGCTTCAGCGATTGGGCACTTATCTTCAGATCCTTATCTATCTTATTTAACTTTTCTCTTATTTCCTTTGTATACTTGGTAACATCACAAAGTTTTGCAAAAAGTGAGGTTACGTTATTAAAAGAATTTTCAATGTTAGACAAAATTGAGGTTAATTCAACCTATTTTATTGCTAAGTGCTGAGTAATGTGCTCAAGCACCTTATTTTCAAATTTCCTTTTTTCTTTCTCCATTAACTTTTCTTATCCTAAGATATCCTCATTAAATTTATTCACCGCTTCTTCTAGCTGCAACGAAATGTGTTGAGATGAATCTACATTAACACTTATAGCCTCAGTTATTATGTTTTTAGCACTCTCAATTATGTTGAATTCTCTGTCCCTTTCATTCCTTAGCTGCATTTGTTGTGCCTTTTTCTCTAGATGTTGACTAACCAATCTTAGTTCATTAACTGTAGCAGTTTCTAGATTTATCTTTGAAATGAAAATTTCTTCATCCAAATCTATATCACCATCTAATACATTGCTTGTAAGCAGTAGTTTCAATGATTTCTTTGTTTTATCTGCAGTACTTACCTCTTTTCCTTTTGAAGTAGATACAATGGTTGATGATGTGGGATTAGCAGTCAAGACTGGAATGGGACCAACTAAAGGTAAACTAAGAGAAGTGTTGGTTGTATCAAAACTTGATATACTTCCCAATACAATTGGAGAACTGACTGGAGCAAAAATTGGGGCCAATATGGCTGAAGAAGACAAAATTGATAAGAAACTTGAAAGACTTACTGTACAAGCTATAGGTGGAAGAGATATACTCGATGAAGTAACTACTGCAGTGGATGACTCGATGGTTGATGATGTGCTTTGAAGCTTAGTAACTGAAGAAGTGACTACCAACTCAGTAGATGAAGTGTTTGGCAATTGCATTGCAGAAACCTGGAGCTAAGAGGAGACTGGAGGAAATTGAGCAATGGATGTCTCTATTGTGCTCACAATCTTGCTTGAAGATCCTATCTCCATAGTAGATTTTACAGTCTTTGGTGGAGAGTGAGGAAGGGAGGCAATGACAGCTGCTGCAATTTTGACTACATCATCCTCTTCCTTAACATTTTCTTCCTCATTTTCTTCTTCTTCCTTCTTTTTCATAGGGCAATGGTTTTACCCATGTCACTCGAGGTTTGACTGCCTGGATGTAGACTCTATCATAGTCAACCATGAAACAGACATCATCCTTATAATCTTCAACAAGTTTCGGAGGTATCCTAAACCTGTTGTTCATCCTTTCCTTGAAATCTTCAAAATAATTATCCATTACTTTGTCAAAATTGATACCCATTTCTTCTATGAACTCATTTATTTGATACAAAATTGGAGTATCTTTCCTACATATAACTGCACCTTTAGATGGAGAGAATTTATGTACATAGAAAAATAAACAAACTAGCAAAGAACCAAATTTATAGGGGTTTGTCTTTGCAGTCCTTATGTTATCCATGTTTTTATTCAATTGTTTTAATAGCACATCAGCTAGGTCAAACTCCATGTTTTTCTTCACAATCTTCTATGCCAAATCTACAGCCTCACAAGGTACACTATTCAGCCTGCTAGAACTATACAGTTTGTATGCAATAACACAAATACCAAATTTCAGTTCTATATCTAAAACATTGTTAAGCTTTAAACCTCTACCATCCCATACAACTTGGGTTAATTTTTGAAGTTCATCTCGACCTAGGGTTTCGGTGGTTTTGGCTTTGGTCAACATTGGTAAACCTGTGATCTTGTGGATCATCTTCTTCATTATGAGGATGGGTTGCTCTAACCAAAATTGTCCATTATGCACATGGCTTAAGATATTACCCATTTCACTTGGAAACTCCTTGGCAGATGCAGGATATGGGTTAAACCTTTGGTTTCCAAATGTTTAAACTCGGGTTTTAGGGTTCCATCTATTCATAACTCGGCTAGGGTACTATCCATATCTAGTGTCCCTATTTCTTGCATAGTATACTTGAAATGAGTATGAATATCATTGATAAGAAGTACCTTTGGAGGGATCTGTGATTGAGCTCCATGCGGGTCGAGTGATTCAGCGATGGTAGGAACAATTTTGAAATTGGGTGCCTTCCATTTGACTCCCTTCACAAGCATTTCAGAACCTTTCTTCGCCTTGCTGCCACTAGTGCTTATAGATGCCATTGCTGCTCGGTGAGAGAACAATTTTGTAACACAAATTATTTGCTGGAAAATTGCTTCAAATTACTTGAACTCACTTGGATGCACTTTAAAATATATTTTCTCTGTGAACTCTGAACTCACGGTGAAAAATGAGATCAAATTCTACCTTTTTGATCAAAATTCTGTCATTAATGCTCGGGTATGAAGGTAGCTAAGAATTAGGGTTTTACAAATAGTCACCAACTTACTCGATAAACCTTGTAGCTTAGTGAACACACAAAACCTTTCTTATTTTCTCGACCAAGCTTGGTAAAGTCTGAAAGCCAACCTTACTCGGTAGATGCAACACTATGAATTATGACTTGTATCTACAATATTGATTTATCATTTCCACTCCTTCTATCTAGAACTACTTAGGATATGGCTTGAAGATGCAGTCCCTTATCCTTCTTGATAAGTCTAATTTGGAATGGTGGAGTCACCCACTTCTAGAGTGACATTTCCATCATTTGAATTTTCTTGCTTGGTAGACTTAGGAATCCACTGTTGTTTCATTTGCTTTCGAATATTATCAGCTCTAGTTTTCTTTAAATCTTCAACCTTTCCTATATTCATGCAATTCTTGGCTATATGACCAAGTTCAGTACAAGTATAGCATCTTATGGTTGTATCTTTCTTCCTTAGGTGATGCCTTCTACAGTTTGTTCCTATGTGTCCATATTCTCCACAATAGTGACATCTGCACCAAGTATTGTAATCCCAACCAAATATTGCTTTGAAAATTTGTTCTACTAGATTGAATAATTTTGATCTACATTCAGATGCCTTGTGTCCTTGTTTCTTGCATTTGTGACATTCGCCTTCAAACTTTGGTTTCTCCTTGCATTCATTGGCTTTGTGACCATGCTGATTACAATTGAAACATTTGCCATTGAATTTACCTTTACCATTACTCCAACATTTGTTAGATGTATGACCTATCTTGCCACAATGATTACAAGTGGGTCTTTGATTCCTTTGGGTACCTTGTTTAGAAGATTCACCTTCTTCCTTGTATCCATGACCAACTTTACCTCTTTGCTTATAAAAATTTTGCTCATTTTGTTGATTCAATTGATTCATGTCTGATTGAGATTTCATCATCCTTTCATTGACTTATTTTTCAACATTTAGATCATTTTCCAAGCTTTCATTGATTTGCCTTTTAGATCTTAGGTCTCTTCTTAGACTTTCATTGATTTTTCTTTCAATATTCAATTCATTTCTCATTCTTTCACTTTGTGCTTTGAGAATCCTGATTTCTTCATTTGCATTGGATAGTTGATCTGCTAGATCTTCATGTTCAAGGGATTGATTTTGAGTTTCATTGTCCCTTCTTTCTATTTCTTCTTGCATCATGTTTCTTTGCTCCATAATTTCACAAAATCTTATTGATTGAGTTTCTTGTTCCAATCTTAGCATCCTTACTTCTTCTTGCAAAGATCCATTCTTTTGTAGAAGTTCTTTGATTGCCTTGTTTGCCTCATTAGCTTCATTTGAACTACTTGATGGGATGAGATCTTCAATTTTTGTTTCAGTATACTGATGATCATTCATTTCTTTTGCAAGATCTTTCCTTCTTTTTAGGGATAGAAAAAGATGCTCTTTTTCTTTTTTGAGTTGTATCATGGCCATTTCCAAATCTAGCTTCTCATTCTCAATAGTTTTGTCAAGTCTAAATATCTCCATTGTCCTTGATCTTTGCTCAAGTTGTTTAAACTTTATCCTGAGAACCACAATGCTCTGATACCCATTGTTGGAAATATTCAAGACTAACAAGGTTACTAAGAGAGGAGGGGTGAATCAGTAACCTTCAAAAATTTAAACCAATTCAGCATAATAAAAAATTCACCATTCATTCATCTTCTTTACTGTACACATGAAAAGATTAACACACTGATTTGGTGACCCAGAAACCTTTCAATTTGAAAGTAAAACTAGGGTGGGGATGATGCCTACGAAACTTCAATACTGCAGTATAAAGTTGGCCGGTTAAGGCTTACAATGATTACTTCTGGTGATCTGCCCTATTAGGAGCAAGTAGGACTACTAGATCCACCTTGTTAGAGGATTTACAAACATACAATGAAGTATGCACTCTGTTAGGAGATTTACAAAAGAGTTTTAAGTCCACCCTATTGAAGGATTTACAAACTGATTCACCTGTTAAGATGAAGCAGTGGATCTGCTTGCAACTGGTTTGTTGATTAGATCTTATGTACTGATCACTTGATGTGATGGATACATCTTTGCTGCTCCTTGATAACCTTGCTAAATACTCTGCTGCTGATTCTCTTTCAATTCGCTCAATTACATTCTTACTTCTCTCTCTTGAAAATGGCACAATACATTACATATATACCATTCCAATATTTACAACAACAAGGTTAGCTGAACACAAGTGGACAAAACATTACTGAGTCGGCCAGATAGTAGAAAACTTAGGTTCCTCAAACTCACTCAGTGACCTTCTGACACTCATCATCCACTATATTACACGGCATCATCATGCACTCGGTAGAGGTAGGGACTCGGTCTATACTAATCACTCTAAGTAGCTTGGAACTTGGTAACCACTGGTGACTCAGTAAACATTGTGTCACTCGGTAGAAACTAACTCATCCGATTCACTTGGTAAGCACTGAATACTTCTTTTACCTTTCTGTCTTGGTAATCATTGAAACCTTCATTTACCTTCTTGACTCGGTAAACACTAGATCCTTCATTTACCTTCCTGACTCGATAAATACTAAATCTTTTGTTTACCTTCGTGACTCGATAAAAACTAAATCCTTCGTTTACCTTCCTGAATCGGTAAACACTAAATCCTTCGTTTACCTTCCTAACTCGGTAAACACTAAATCCTTCGTTTACCTTCCTGACTCAGTAAACACTATTGAACATACTTGGTAACCAACGAATGCTCGGTATGAACTGTAAACTAAGTGATGAACTCAGTAAGAATTTAGAATCAAATAAGTGTTGTAACTAATGACAAATGTATCATTATTCCAACGAGAAAAAGGAGGAGTCCACTACAAAGACAATCCATGATTTGAAAAGGGAACCAGAGGATGGGAAGAAAAAAGAGGTAACTACTACAAATATAATCCAAAATTTGAAGAAGAAATTAGAGGATGAGAGGAAGAGAGCAACTAATTGGCAAGGGCAACTAGAGGAAATACAGAAAAAGAGTGAAAAAGAGATGTTTGAAATGAAGAAAAAGATGGAGAATGTAATTGCACAAAATAGAATGACATCTTTCGAAGACTATCATGGGAAGGATACTATAATAAACATGGTTAAGCTTATCAAACAAGAAAACTGAGACAAAATAATGAAGAATAGTGATAGTTTGTTTGAATTTCTTGATTTAAATAGAAATCTCAGACTGCTCTTTGGAAATGTAAAAAAAGATGTTAGGGCTAAAAGAGGAATCTTCAAAAATTCCTTAAAAAATCATGCTAAACAAATTTTGAGTAAAGTATGGAGATCCAGTGACAGGAATTTGGCAAACCATGGAATAAAAAACCACTTAGATACCTCTGCAATGTCCTTTTCTATATGTCACAATTGTGAACAAGTAATGGAAATAGATGAAGCTCTCAAATCTACTTCCAAAGACTTGATGAAGAAGAATCACAACATACTGAACTTGCTATATGTTGGATTACCAAATCTAGCTAACTAAGAGGGCAGATTCATCGGAAAAGAAGATTACATGAAAAAGATGCAGAACACCATGAATTCTAATTTAGGCAACCTACCTAAGGAAATCAATCCAGCAAGAATTGCAACTTGCATCAAATCACTATCAACAATGAATGTAGTTTTAGATAAATTCCTCAATTCATGTAAAAATATCTCTATGAATTATTCATTGTTGATGAGGTTACAACTATCTAGCTACAACCTCAAATAAATGGAGGTTTCAAATTATGTAGAATGGAGCACCCTAAAGAACTTTGGAGCTGGGCCATCTTCTCAAACTATTACTATTGTTGTTAGTGGTAGTCATAGCTAATAGAACTAATAAGTAACAACGTAGTAAGTGATAGTAATATAATCATTTTGTTACTCTTTAATTTCAAATTTTGGATTTAATTTCAACTTTGTTTAATGTTAATTGTTATAGGAATCAAGAGCCAGTATATTAGGATAGTTGGATAGCCAGACACTGGCATACTATTACTACAAAGAGTAGATGGAAAAAATTTCCCTACTACTTGAAAATTTTTTACAATTGGGAATGTGAAAAATTGGCAATATGATTGTATGCACATAATGTATTATGTAGTAATAATCTGATTATATATACAATTACAAACTAACCTACAACTATTGTTGCTCCCTTGTATCTACAAAAGGGAATTCAAGGTCATTTCAATTTGACATTGAGTCATTTTCAAAGGTTTGTAATTATTTGTAATTGTTAAATGTATTATGTTATAGGCTGATTTATAATTATGAATTATAATAATATTTTTTTAAATAGAGCTTATTCTATTAAATGCATTATGTTACAATTTCTTAAAGAAAATAGAATCAATGAAAATCTAAAAGTAAAAATGTATAAAAACCAGAATGAATGAAAACCTCAAGTTCAACATGCACTATTGTATTAAAACTAGAATCAGTGAAAATCTTGACATATGTAGACTCTAAAAGTAATAACTAGTTTCAATGAACATCTTAACATGTAAGTTTGTAACATCAGCATGTTCAAAAAAAATTTAAGCATCTATAAAAGGATAGTGAATAAAGGCTATAAATTAACTTCTACAAATGTAATTAATTAGTAGATAGAGTCTTAGATTAGAGCTACTAGCCTACTTCTTGACTCACGTAGAAGTTAGAACTTGAAGTTGAGAAGCTACTATAGTTGTCACTCTGCTTGGACCAACTTAGCATCACTATCATCAGAATCCTCCTCATTTATTGCATATAAAATTTTATTATTCATTGTGTTTTCTTCAGATTCACTATTAGCATCAATAAGCATGCCGAATTCAACATCATCTTCATTGCTTCCAATATTAAGACATGAATCACTACCATCACCAGTGCCAGTGCCATTGCCACTGCCACTTGGGTTTGAAATGTTGACAATTCCTCTTCTTTGACATTGGTTTCTCCAAATGCTAGGATCCCTGTCATAAGGGAAACTATCTACCTCATACCTAGAATTATAGAGCCTCAAATAATTATCCAAAATTTTGTCTAATTCATTTCTAACCTTTGACTTTGGGAAGCCCAAAGTACTAAAAAATCTCACATCCTCCACTAAACCCAATATCATTATCAAACATAAATTGGTAAGCTTGAAATATTTTAATATTGACTCTCTGAACTGATTGCTCTCACCAAGTTTTTTTCAAAGATTTGTTACTGCTCCCTCTTCATTTGGGTTCTCCATAAGATCATATTGTTCCCTCATTATGTTTGCAAAATAATATGATTCATCTCTCAGTCGAGATTCATCAAAAATTCCATTTATAGTTACTTCATTGATTACTTTAGGTTTGCAAAAATGTTGAATCAAAGTCATCATCCTTCTTCAAAAATTAGTTGGATAGTTTAGAGATGAATATTGTGGAAAAACAATTGACATTACTTCGAGTAGTTCCTTTAGAGGGAATCTGAATCTAATTTCTGATGAAAGATTGTAGAAAACTTGCTTGATAGAGTCAAGCACAAAGTCTTTGATGTTATTTAAATCTTCACTTGTAACACATGAAAGTATCTTCTCTGGTTTTGATTCAACTTCACTTCCTGCTTTGTTGGGGTTGGAGTCAGGGCTGACACAGGCATAGTACTGCATTGGTATGTCAACTCCATGTACCCTAGCATATACCTCATCATTTGCACCAATATGTAAAAAGTTCTCAAGATAGTTCAAATATGTGATTTCTATCCACTTTACAAAATTTGATCCATCTAATGGTAGTAATTGATATAGAGTATCCAAGCTATTACATGTCATTTTATGCAGCTTATTATACTCTACAATGTACATAGCTCTTTATTGAACTTTTTTTATAATATATCTCATGCCCTGTAGCATGGGAAGAATAGCTACTAAATTTAAGAGTATCTTAACATTAGTTAGACTTGAATAGAGCTGAGGGAATTTGTCTCACATAGAGTAGATTAGTCTAAGCAATGATGGATATTTAGATATTTCTTGATGCGTTGGTCCATCCAAAGAGGTCCATATGGTATTGGTGTCTTTAAGAAGCTTCCTCCCATCAGTAAGTCCTTGAGAAAACTATTGAAATTTCTAGACTCATTTTGGACTTCAACAAAAGTATTGGTAAATATCTTTTATTAGAGATTCCACTTTACTTACACAACCAAAATTGCTAAAAATTTGAAAAGCTAGATTCATTCGATGGGCCATGCAATGAATGGGAATAGCATAGGGTGCCAAATCATTCTTGATCTTTATTCAAAGATCACCTTTATGACCTTGTATAACTGAAGCTCCATCCACTCCAACAAACACCAAATTTTTTGGCAATCTCCATGTTATCTAGACCTTCACATTCAATTAGAGTAGTCCTTAATAATTCATATAAATTCTCAGCTATCACACTACAATTCAATTTGGCAACAGATAGTAGGAAGGTTTGACAACAATGATCATTTATAGTATAAAAATGCATGCACACCCAAGAAGTATTATCAATTGTTGTAACTACATCTACAGACAATGCAATGAAGTTTGTGTGTTTTATTTCTTCTTTCATATCTTCTTTTTCAACATGTGCAAGATGTCTAGCCCATTTCGTCCTGCTATTTACTGACTAGTGACTCTTTGGATAGTTTTGAATATTGAAAAAACATAATAAGGCAGTAATTGAAGGGTAGTTTTTCATAAGATGTTATCTACTCAAAATATAAAAGACCACACTTAGTTGAACTACTTTTCCCATATTTTGCACTTCCATTACTTTCCCAATGAAATCTTCAATAAAACCTTTTACTACAGAATGCTTCTCCGGTAATTGCTGGTGTACCTCATATATTTTGGTTTTCCTGATATGCAGATAGTTTTCCTTTTTTTTCCAAGTTAGAATGGATTTTTTAAATTAATCTATAGTTTCCTTTTTGTAAACTTTACTGGCATGCTTTTCTATGGTATCAAGTTTAAGCTGCAACCTCTTCTCCTTCTTTTTTTATCTCTGTGCAAATCTTACATTTGCATTCTACAGGAGACTCATCGTCAATTATATTAGCCACTGGTTTAATGAACCAATTTTTTTTCACCCATTCTAACTGAAAATTCCTTTTGGATAGATACCAATGAGAATGACCTTTCTTTGATTCCAATTTTTTTTTCCCTTTTGCACATGAACATGATTTATGGAATCACTTTTGGTTTTCTCACTCAACTAGTCTGAGACTAACTCTAACTCTATAATATTAGCTTGCGACTCCCTTCTTAGGAGAAGTGCCTCCAAATCATGTCCAAGTTCATTCTTGATTGAGATATTAGGTTCACCAACTTGAACTTCTTCAATATGGTCTAAGTCTCCAACTTGTGATGAATCTCCTTTTTCAATAAGCATTGGAGATCTAACTTGTGAATCTTGTAGGTTGCCAACATTTCCACTACCAAAATATGTTGCTATGGTTCTATGTTTTGGTAATGGTGGCCTCTCTTTTCTTTCAGGGATCCTATTGAAACCCTTGTTACCCCTCTTGTTTGACATTGTACTAGGGTGAACCCACAATAGTGGGTTACACTTTTTTGCCTAAACTGACAATGAACTAATGAATTTTCAAGAAAACTTTCACTTTTGGATGCAAATTGCCATTTAATGGTTAGGAATTTGAAGATGAACTAAACTAGAGTCTTTTAGGATTTTCCATGTAGAATCTAAATATATATTTTTTTAAAAAAATTGACTTGATTTGGTTGAATTATTTTTTCTCCCATGAAAATTGGTATGTTATCAAAAACCTGGTTTTTAAAAAGTGACATTGTTTTTGACACACATAACTTTTTTTCTACAATAGATATCAATGTGATTCTTTCAAATTTAGTTTGTTAACATCCATACCAAAACCATAGAGGTGATCTGATGTTTTTATCCTTAGTATTTCATATTTTATTAGCGTTTAAAGTTGACCTAACATGAATCTGGACATGCATGGCTTTTGACAGATGTAACTTATTATATATTTACCTGATTTCAAAATTTCTTTTTTTGATTGATAGAGAACTTGAATGCAAAGACTGTAGTTATTTTTCAATTCTTTTTGGCTCTTATTTACTATTTTTCCATGAACATTCAATATAGAGATTTCATTTTTAGAACGAACCTCTATTCAATTCACATGCAAAAATGTATACCTAACAAATTCACAATATATCAAATTCATAGTCATTAGAAAGCTTGTTTAGAGTACTTCTTTCATGAAAAATGACATGATTTTAGTGCTCTATCTGGATCTAGTAATTGAGCCTTGAAGCCATGAAAACAACTGAAACTATTATAGAATTTGCAAAAGACATCTAGTTTTCTAGTTTCGATAGAAACTAACTTTCTATCGAAAGTTTTTACATAGTTTAGAAACTAGCAATATTTAGTTTTGATAGAAACTAAATAGTTAAATAGTTTCTGTCGAAACTATTTAGGTTTATTTTTTGTCCTAAATAGTTTCGATCGAAACTATTTAGTTTCTATCGAAACTATTAAGGACCCTTTTCTTCTATTTACTTAGTTTCAATAGAAACTAGGGTTCAAATTAGTTTCAATAGAAACTATATGGGTACTTTCTATTGAAATTTTTTAGGCAAAAAAATTTTCTTTAACGATTTTGGAGGAATTTCTTCCTCTGAAAAAGTGTAACCCACTATTGTGGGTTCACCCTGCAAATCGATAAACACTACAAAAAATAAATCAACTTAGTTTTTGAACAAAAGACTCAAATAGTGATGACTCTAAGACTATGAATAGTGGTAGTAGACTACTTAGACTACATATAATAAAATGATATGATTCATTCTCCAAAAAAGTGTACTACTGCTATGGTACTATAGTCTATGATACTACCCAATATGATTTGCAAACCTATAGGCTATCTTAACATGTGAGATGTCTAGTCACCAATGGACATTGGATAATAAAACTAAAAAAATAACTAGTACCATTGTACCAGTATGGTAGTACCACTATTGACATAAAAAAATTAAAAATCACTTGCCTTTTATGAAAACCAAGGTCCACGAGTCAATGGGCAATGCACTCAACACTCTAAAACTTTGGCAATAAAAAGAAATGCCAGTCTCCAGACCAAAAAAGAGTGAATTTTTTAGAATAATAATATCTTATAGTCCAATCTAGGTTAGAAAATTATGCAAGATTAACAAGTAGGAATGTCAAATGTAGTGTGAAACACACCTTCCTATGCAAGCCCATAGTAAAACAATTGGCTAAATAAGGCTGGTGGTCGACACATCTCAAGAAAATAGTAGGCAATGCCCAACCCAAGGGAAAATTATTTGGTTGTAGTAATGGTGAAAGAACATGGGCCAATAAGAAACAACATGCAAAGGATGCTGAAATGTTTAAAATAAATTTATATTACATTGACAATTGGATTGATATTTTTAACCAATCATGTGATAACTAATGGGCAACTACCATGGGCATTGGACACAAATTGGATAAATATCTGGCGATGTGGTCAACTTACATTCCATGCAAAGATTTTCCAAATGGTGAAGATTCACTACTAAAGTAATCTTTGACTATCATTCTGAAGAAGTCTTGGTGCTGGTTCATAGAGACCTTTGTAAACCTATTGACATTGAGAGATATAGTGGAGATAAGTAATTTATTTTATTTTTTGATGATTATTCTAGAATGATGATAGTAATATCTCTAAAAGATAAGTCTGACGCTTTTCAAAAGTTCAAGTGGTATTTGGCTAGAGTTGAAAAGGAAACATGAAAGAAGCTAAAATGTTTGAGATGAGATAGAGGAGGTGAACTCATTTCTAATGAATTCAATAAATTATGCACTAAGAAAGGATTCAAAAGACAAGTATCTACCCTTGGTACACCACAACATAATGGTATAGCAGAAAGAAGGAACAAATCAATCATGGATTGTACAAGAACCCTGATGATAGTAAAGAATGTTGCAATCAAATACTTGGAGAAAATCAATATAATAATTCATACCTTAAACAAAGTACAACTAAAGAGAGACATAAATTAGACTGCTTATGAACTATGGTATGGCTACAAACCTAATGTAAGTTACTTGAAAGTATTTGGTACAAAATGCTATGTCTTGAAGGAGACTAGGAAAGGTAAATTTGATGCCAAAAGTAATGAAGGAATATTCCTAGGATACTCCAAAAAAAGTAAATAATACAAATGTTTGAATCTAGCTACTCATAAGATCATAGAAAGAACACATGTGAAGATTGAAAAGTTTGCAGAAAAGAGTGAAGGAGAGAGGAACAAAGAACCTAAAGACTATAGATATTTTATTTACTTTGAACTTGATACATTGCATAATCTAATTGATATCTAGTAGAATTTACCTCTTGAGTCTCCAAAATCTCTAGCTGCACCCAAGTTGTAGCTAGTGCAACCCAAGTCATAGTCTAAAGGACTCGAGTTGTAGTCAGTGCAACTCACGTCTAAATCTAAAGGACCTAATATATAGGTAGTGGGACCTAAACATGATGTAGAAGATCATGGTGAGGCAAGTGGAACATGTTCTAAATCCAAACCTCTTTTATTAGCAAGATATGTTAGAAGGCACCATGCACCTGAGCATATCATTAGAAACAAATTAGATGGTACTATTGACCATTTTAGCCCCCCTTTCCTAAAATCCCAATTTTACCAATCTTATGAACATCCAAGATGATGCCTATGTCTATATTCATTAATTTATTCATTATTTCAATGCAAGTATATGAGGGATACGTAAAAACCTTATGCATTCTTTTTATATCCCTAGGTCCTTTGAATTCTTTCACATCATATGAGGTATTTTGATTTGTAACAATAAAATTTCCCTTCATCACCTTATTACTCTAGTTTAAAACTTAACTTTCAGGTGGGTTGCAAAGGTGTGAAATGACCAAGTTCACAGTTAGCATAGCTTCATAGTTGTTAGTGCCAACATTCAAATTTAGGTCATGAAGGAGTGACTAGCTATGGATCACATAATCATAAGCAACATTAGGATTAAAGGGATTCAAGTTGTGACAACACAAAAGCTAACCACATCGGCCTATTTCAATTTTTTTATCATCATAGGTGGTCAAGGTTAACCTAGAGCTATGGTGGAAAGGTCGTGAAATCCATTGTAAATGCAATATTGCAGGAAGTTCAAAGCAAACCCTATTTAAGGCTATGAAGCTATACAGTCCTTTGTTCATACCATCACAAAGTTTAAGTCATGATGGTGTGATGATAGGTAGTTTTTAGGTTAATCATAGAGTCACAACAGTTAGCGAAAAGAAACAACAAGCAATCACAACATAGTGATCAATGGTTGAGGGTTGTTTTCACAACTTCACTAGTTGACATGGTCAATGGAGGAATGAAGTGGTGAATTTGTGATCAAAAGAAAATTATTAGCTTCTGAGGGTTATCAAAATTTCACGGTCTAAAGGGAATTGAAGACTTTTCAGGTTGCAAAGCTATGAGGGGCATAAAATAGTAAAAGGAATATGGTCTTTGTGCCATTACAAGTGTCTAAGCACTAGCCAAATATTAAGTTGTGATGGTGTGAATGGTAATAATGACAATTAGGGTTCATGATACTTATAGTGTCACACGTATTTCATGTTAACATGAGGTTTAAATCATGAAGGTGTGAGAAATGCAAAAATCATCGCATGAAGTCAAAGATAACCTAAAGTTAAACTTGTGAATTTAGAAAACACTTTGTTCACTTATTCATAGGGTTAAGGCTATAGTTAAGATAATAAGTTGTGAAGTTGTGAAATAGTGATGGTGGTCAGCCTAAACTATGTTCACAACATTGTAAGGTTTAAACATGCTTGATACTTAGAGTTTATGAAGGGGTGACAAAGGTAAAATAGATGGCTTTGCATCATCACAAGGATAAGAGTTTTTAGATCCATGGAAAATACAAGGGTGTTAGGTGGTTAGGATGGTGATATTTGCAAGGTTGCAATGGTTAGAGGGCTTAAGTGATAAGGAGAAGTGAAGTAGTGATAAGGTGTAAATTAGGAAGGTCAAAATTTCATATGGCCAGGTAGTTAATAAAGAAGATAAGTTGTGAAGCCACAAATCAGTACAAGCACAAGCCAATAGGATAGTTAAAATTTTGGGTGAGCTAGCAAATTTTTTCAAGAGTATGAGGCTACATGACAATTTAAATGGTTAATTTTAGTTGACATGATGATGTGGCTAATCTAGCACATCGTGAATGCAATCCATGCAGTACTTGGAAAGATTAAGGAGAAATGATTTGTTTGCCTACAACCATTTTTTTGGGTGTCTTCAATGCCATTGTACTCCATGCTTCTTAAATACATATCATGATCGATTCTACTTTAATTTGATCTCTTTCGGGTTAGTGCACTCTTTTCCTTGTCCATTCTACCATTGTTTGTGGGTAGTTGCACTTCATGATCAAATTTTTCCTGATTCTCAATTATTATTCTCATCTACAATCTAATCTCATGGTCATTGTAGTTTATACTCAAGGTTGTATCTAGGTTATGCCTACACCATATAAAGGAAAGTTTTGTTGTTGTTCAAAGCATATCCCTTTTGTGGTCTTCTATATATATTCTATGTAAATATTCTTACCTTCTATTCAATAGAAATCATTGTTGTTATATCCATTCTCAGTCAGTTGAATTTGTGTACCTTAATTACACATCATTTTTTTGGATGTATTTTGATAATCACAACACTGTATGATCATGTTCATTCCCACTAGTTAATCTGTTAAGTGAATTATTGTATTCCTTGTATGGTTATTTTAGTTCTCGACTATTCCATGGTGTTAACATTAAAGGAATATGGATATTGGTATGTCTTTTGAGGTCTATTGGATTTGAGCACAGTTATTGGAAAGATGTAGATAAAAATACTATTTGGTGTATCACCCCCTCTAGATTAGAATATGAAGTTTTATTTTCATGTATTTCCTTCTCCCTTTTCCGTTCAAGAAGTATTAAGGTGTTGGAAATATTCAAGACTATGCTAGGTTACTGAGAGGGGAAGGGTGAGTCAGTAACATCTAAAACTTTATCAAATTTAGCACTTTATAGCAATATACCAATTATCATCTATTGATCTAATTAGATGCATGAGAAACTAAAAACATAAAATATTCATAACACTTGAACACAATAATTTGGTGACCCAGAAACCTTCCAAATAGAAAGTAAAATTGGGGTGGGGATGATACCCAAAAAACTTTGATACTGCAACATAAAGTTGGCCTGTTAAGGCTTACATTGATCACTTCTAATGATTTGCCCTATTAGGAGCAATCAGGACTGCTAGGTCCACCTTCTTGAAGGATTTACAAATATACAATAAAGTATGTTCTTTATTAAGAGATTTAAGAAAGACTGTTAAGTCTACCTTGTGAAAGGATTTAGACTAATTCACCTATTAGAATGAAATAATAGATCTTTGACTTACAACTAAATTGCTGATAGAGAATTTTTGAAAATAGAGATTCTTTGAAAAATTGATCACTTTTTGTGATGAATATGTCTCTTCTACTTCTTTTTTGATATGGCCTTCAATATATACTTTATCTACTACTTGATCACATTCACATTCTTACTTGTTCATTATCTTGCATACTACATTGGATATGATACAATACATTACATATATATACCAATCCAATTAAAAGAATTACAAAGTTTGCCAAGTATATAAGTTAACACTAATATTACAAAGTTGGCCCATATGAAGACACTCGAGTTCTGAAGATTGACTTGGTGAAGTTTTGATACTCTGCATCAACTATCATTACTTGGCATCATCATGCATTTGGTAGAAGTAGAAGCTCGATTCTTATTAATCACCTCAAAGTAACCTCAAAGTTGGTCTACACTGGTGAGTTAGTAAATATTGTGTCACTTGTCATAAACTGAATCACTTGGTAAACACTAATCATCACATATGGCTTGGTTAACACTAGCTTTGCATCACATGAACTACTAGCTTGGTAAAAACTATGAAGCTCGGTAACCACTGGAGTGCTCGGGTTGAGCTATTAGACTTCACACTACTTGATTCTACTCAGTTTGAACTATTGCACTTCACACTAACTAAATTCCCCTAGTAACCATTGGAATTCTCTGTGGCCACTTGGAATTAGTTTAGGAGACTTAGTAGCAACTATAGAGCTCTATGGCTACTAAATCACATGGAAAACACTATAGATTGTTCAATGAGCTCAGTAGCCATACAAAATATGAATAAGTGTTGTCACTAATAAAAAACTTGACTAATATGTCAACAATCTCCCCCTTTGGCATTATGACAAAAATTCTTATTAGCCAATAATTATATACATCACCATGTGATACTGGCTCTGTAGGGTATACTGTTTTGAGATTTTTCCAAAATTTGTCTTTGTAAGTATATGCAGTGTACTTTACAACATTTCTACAAAATTCTCCTCTATTATATACATTATTCTCCCCCATACAATATACATAGTGTCTCACTATACATAGTCTCTCCCCCTTTTTGACAATAATGCTAAAGATTTATTCAAAACTTATTTATGTAGAGACACTGATATGAGATAGAAACTCAGAATGTACCTTAAGTATAAATGCTAGAGTTTAGTCCCAATTATCTTACAAAATCTTGCATGTATAGAGAGAAATTTGTACTTTTGTAGAGAGTTCTATCATGTGATTTGATATAGAGAAGTTATTCTCATGGATCAAGGCTTTTGAATAAACAATATGTTTCTGCATTGTATCCATGATAGGAAGGATCATATTCTAAATATCTATCAATGTACACTAGATCCTTGCTTCTTCTCTCAACAACTCTGCCTACATGTCTAACATAAATCTAATCTTCATATGATGTGCAGAGGTTTAACTAGGGTCAAGTTGCATTTTAAGTGCACTAGTTTTCAGATCTTCATCAATCTTTGTTAGTTTTCTCTTTATATCCTTTATGAACTTGTTAACGTCACATAACTTCACAAAAAGTGATGTCAAATTGGTGCAAGAGGTTTCAAGATTGGTCAAAATTTTTGAAAGCTCAACTTGTTGAATGGAAATTTTCTTAGCAATGTGCTTAAGCACTTTATTATCAAATTTCTTTTCAGCTTTCTCAATTAACTTTTCTTGACCACTAGAGTCCTCATTAAACTTTTGGACTACCTCTTCTAGTTGCAATAAAATAGGTTGAGAAGAATCTATCTCAATACAAAATGTTCTTGGCATCATCAATAATTTTATATTCCCTATCTCTTTCCTAAAATCTGAATCTCTTTTGCTTTGCTTTCTTTTAGAGGAGTTGACCAGCTATATGCATTTAATCTGTAGTGAGATTATCAAAGTCCCATTTGGGAATTTTTATTTTCTCATCTAGGTTTATATCCTCTTCTATCTCCTTTTCTCTACCCAAAAATTTTATAGTCATTTGAACCTTGGGTTCAATTGTCCTTGTACTTAATGCCTTTGAATCTACAATGGAAGAAATTATAAATATACTAGGACTTGCTATGAAAATTGATATAGTACTTACTGATGGAATACTAATAGGAATGCTTGCTGAATTCAAAACTGAAGTAAACAAAATTGTAGTATTCAAAACTAAAGTACTTACTACTAAAGAGCTCAAAAATGGTAGAAGCCACTGCACTTATGCCTAATGACTCAGTAGCTAAAGAAGAAGGAGGTTGTAACTCAATAGATGAAGTGGTAGACACTTCTATTAATGATGTGCTAAGCTATGTGGGGGCGAAGAGAGATTGTACATTTGAAGTACCTATAGTCGTCATAATCAAACTTGCTAAAGTTTTCTCTAAGCTTGATATGGTTGTTTTTTTGCTTGGAGAGTGAAGAAGTGAGGTAATAACTATGGCTACTATCTTCATAGGGTTAGTCTCCTCATTATCTTCTTTATCTTCCTTAGTAGCTTATTCCTCTTTATCTTCTTCAACTTCCTCATTATCAAAATGTGTGGGCTTAGTGTATGTTTCTTCTTCCTCATCATCACTATCATCATCCTTAACTTCTACTGGTAAGTCGCTTTGTTTATGCAAGTGATAAATATTCTTCCACATGCTTGTGGCATTTTTAACCACATGCTCTATATCCTTAATAAAAAATAAACAAGTATTAAATCTAAGAGTCATCTTATCTTGATTTTTCTTTAAGGACTCTTTTACCTCAGCATCTATCAAGCTAGGTAGTAATTTCCTTAGGGTTTGGGCATAGATATCTTTTATTGTTTGCATAGAAAAGTCTCATCTTGGCTTTATTTTATCTAATAGTTCATTAGAGATTTGGGAGGCTATTTGATCTAGCAAATACTTCCATTTTCCTATTTTGGTTAACACTAGTTCTTCAACCTATTTCATTTTTGCCTGATCTTGTTTCATACTTCAAGGATTTGAAGTTTTTTATGCTTGCACCTTCTTCCAATTGTTTCAATTTTTCTTGGAATGTGTTAGGAGGTTTTCTAGAGACAATTTCACTGCCTTTCTTCCCAGACCTCCTTGTGAAGACTATCGTGGATGGTTTTGGTGGCTTAATGATGATCACCTTGTCTTCTTCAAGGATTATTCTTCCTTTTCAGACTCATCCTCTACTTCTTCATCTATAACTTATCCTTTTCCCTTAGTCAACATTAGAGGTGTGCTTGATTTTAGTTTTTCTATCCTCCTCTTACCTTTGTTAATCGCTTGAGGGAACTTTATCTCCAGCTCTATCCTTGCCTTTTCCTTATTATATGTTCCAAAGAGTGATACCTTTGGATCAATAGGTTCATTAATCAAAGCTTCAATTATGTCCTTTTCTTCATCTATATTTACCTCACAGGGAATAGGTTTACCCCATATAATTCTGGGTTTGATTGCTTGAATGTAGACTCTATCACAGTCTACAATGAAACAAACATCATCTTTATAATCTTCTACCAATTTCTTAGGTATTTTGAATCTATTATTCATTTTCTCTTTGAAAACTTCAAAGTAGTTGTCCATAATGCTAACAAAAGTCTCTCCCATTTCTGCAATATACTATATAATCTAATATAGTATAGGCACATCTTTTCCCCATACTACCATGCAAGGTGTTTTTTAGTGGCTAATATTCACAAATTGGCTAATTTTAGAAAAATTTCACTAGTAATTTCGCTAATAATTTAAAAATTAATACAACCCAAATGGCCATAGTTTTATAAAACTTAGTTCTAAAATATTTAAAATTGCTCAATAATTTATTTAATTGAAAAATTTAAACTCAAATATTCACCACAATATTTGATACATGATTAGATTTGAGTCACCTAAATATTATATATTATTGTAGAAACTAAATTACACTAACAATAATTGTCATAATTATTAGTTAATTTAAGGATATATCACCAATATTTAGTTTTCACTATTGATTTAAAGTAAATGTAACAATCCTCATAATATTCCATGGGGTAAAAAACTGTTCAATTTGATTTGTAATATTCCATGGTGATTAATGAACTTCCTAGTATTATTGAGATTCATCAATATTTTATACAGAAAAATTATGATTCAAAAATAATCATCAATATTAATCATATTTAGAATAAAAATTTGAGACATTCACCAATAGAAATAATTTTGTTTTTCCAAAATAATGAAAGATTCACCAATAATTTATATCTTTCTTTGGAGATGGATTCCTTAAAGTTTACCCTGCTACCATGCCTTTGGAAGGGAAGAATTTTTGAATGTAGAAGAAAAAATAAATCAACAGAGAGCCAAATTTGCAAGGGTTTTTCTTGGAAGTCTGAATACTTTCCATGTTCTTGCTGAATTGTTTCAACAATAGATTTGCCAAGTCATAAGACAATTTTTTCTTCACATCTTTGTAATCCAAGTCCACAACTTCACATGATAAACTATTGAGGTGGCTTGAACTATATATCTTGTGAGCTAACACATGTATCACTAATTTCAGTTTTGCATCAGTTACACTACTGATTTTTATGTCTTTTCCATCCCATTCAGCTAGGGTTTTCTTTTCTAGCTCATCCCAACCTAGGGTTTTGGTGTTTTTGCCTTTAGTGAGCATGGGGAGGCCAGTGATATGATGAATTATTTTCTTGGGTATTAAAATTGGTTTTTCAAGCCATAGGTGAGCATTTTTCATCCAACTTAAAACGTATCCAATCCATTTGATTTGAAAACCTTGGGGCATGTGAGGAATGTGGGTTAAACCTTTGTCTTCCAAATGTTTATGTTTGGGTTTGAGAACTCCATTAACACATAATTATCCTAGGGTATCATCCATTTCTAGGGTTCCAATTTCTGAATAGAACACTTGAAATGAGTTCGAATATCATTCATAAGAAGTACCTTAGGTGGGATTTGTGATTGAGCTCCACTTGGGTCAAGGGTTTTTGTGATTGTGGGCACAAGTTTGAAATCTGACACTTTGCACTCAAGTCCTTGAACCAACATCTTAGACCCTTTCTTTGCTTTGCTACTGCTACTACTTGATGCCATGATTACTCAGTAAATTATGAAACCCATTTGAACACCTTGCTAGAAATTCGCTTGAAGTCGCTTGATCACATCGGAATTCACTTCTTGTCAATAGAACTTAGATTTCATGGTGAAAAATGAATTCAATTTCATGCTTTTTGTTAAAATTTCACCACTAATGCCAAGTACAAAGGTAGTTGGATTGACATCATGCTTGACATTGTTCTCAATAGAATGCATTATAGCCTATCATCCACTATTCAATTGATTACTCAGTGAAAGTTTTGTGACTCAGTAACAATGTGTGACTTGTTACTCTCGACCTTGCTCGGTAGAGTCTATGACCCGACCTTACTTGGTAGAGAAGATAACTCAGTGATAACTGATACCAATATTCCTCAGTGATCCTTTTGTATCTTGAACATTGATTTGGATCTTTATCACCTTTCAATTGGAATTGTTTGAATGTGATCATGATAGAATAGTTCTAGTTCTCCTTAGGAAACCTAGTTTAAAATGGTGGAGTCACCCACTTCTTAAGTGACATGAGCCTCATTAATTGAACTAGCTTCCTCATTAGATATAGGAATCAATTACTGCCTCATCTACTTTCAAATGTTATCTACTTTTTCTTTCTTTTCATCTTTAACTCTACTTGTATTCATGCAATTCTTGGCTAGATGACCAAGTTTGGTACAAGTGAGACATCTTATGGTGTTATCTCTCTTCCTTGTGTGATTTCTAACATGGTTCATGCCAATGTGTCCATATTCTCCACAGTAATGACATCTACACCAAGTATTATAGTCCTAACTGAATATTACTTTCACAATTTTCTCTGCTAGATTGAATGACTTAGTTCTATAATCTAATGACTTGTGACATTGTTTCTTGCATTTGTGACACTTGCCTTCAAATTTTGGTTTCTATTTACATTCATTAGCCCTGTGACCATGCTGATTGCAATTGTAACATTTTCCATTGATTTTTTCTTTACCATTACTCCAACATTTGTTTGATGTATGACCTATCTTACCATAGTGATTGCAAGTAGGTCTTTGATTCCTTTGAGCACCTTGATTGAAGAATTCACCTTCTTCTTTGTATCCAATTCCTACTTTACCTTTTTTTCTATAGAGATTATACTCATTCAATTGATTTAATTGATTCATGTCTACTTGTAATTTCATCATTCTTTCATTGATTTTCTTTTCAGTGTTTAGTCATTTTTCAATCTTTCATTGATTTGTCTTTTAGATCTCAACTCATTTCTTATTCTTCCATTGATTTTTCTTTCCAAATTTAGATAATTTCTTAATCTTTCATTGATCTATCTTTGGCTCATGATTTCCTCATTTGCATTGGAGATTGGATCTATAAGATCTGCATGTTGAAGGGATTGGTTCTGGATCTCATTGTTTCTTCCTTCCATTTCTTCTTTCATCTTGTTCCTCTATTCCAAGATTTCACATAGCCTCACTGACTGAATTTCTTGTTCTCTTATGAGCTTTCTTACTTCTTCTTGCAAGGAACCATTCTTCTCTACAAGTTCTTTGATTGCATCATTTCCTTCATTTGAACTATTTGAAGGGAAAAGTCTTTAATTGTTTCTTCAATGTACTAATGATCATGAATTTTATTTGCAAGTTCCTTCCTTCTTTTCAAGGATTGGGAAAGTTGCTCCTTAGCTTTCTTCAGTTGTGCAATGACCATTTCTAGATCCAACTTTTCATTGTCAATTATCTTATCAAGTTTGAATATCTCCATATTCTTGATCTTTGCTCAAGCTGTTAAACTTTCTCCTAAGAACCACAAAGATCTGATACCAATTGTTGGAAATATTCAAGACTATGCTAGGTTATTAAGAGGGGAGGAGTGAATCAGAAACCTCTAAAACTTTATCAAATCCAACACTTTATAGCAATATACCAATTGTCATCTATTGATCTAATTGCATGCATGGGAAACTAAAAACATAAAACATTCATAACACTTGAACACAATAATTTGGTGACTGAGAAACCTTCCAAATAGAAAGTAAAATTGGGGTAGGGATGATAACCACAAAACTTCAATACTGTAGCATAAATTTGGCCTATTAAGGCTTTCATTGATCACTTTTGATGATCTACCCTATTAGGAGCAATTAGGACTGCTAGGTCCACCTTGTTGAAGGATTTACAAATACACAATAGAGTATGCACTCTTTTAAGAGATTTAAGGAAGATTGTTAAGTCTACCTTGTGAAAGGATTTTGACTGATTCACCTATTAGAATGAAATAGTAGATCTCTAACTTACAACTAAATTGCTGATAGAGATTCTTTGAAGTACTAATCACCTTTTTTGATGGATATATCTCTTTTTCTCCTTTTTTGATATGGCCTTCAATATATACTTTATTTCCTACTTGATGAAATTCACATTCTTACATATTCATTATCTTGCATACTACATTGGATATGATACAATAAATTACATATATATACCAATCCAACTTACAAAATTACAAAGTTGGCCAATTCTACAAGTTAACACCAATATTACAAAGTCAACCCATATGAAGACACTCGAGTTTTGAAGACTAACTTGGAAAAGTTCTTATACTTAGTGCCCATTGTCATTACTTGGCATTGTCATCCATTCAGTAGAAGTAGAAGTTTAGTTCATACTAATCACCTCAGAGTAGTCTTGAACTTGGTCTACACCCATGACTCAGTAAATACTATGTCACTTGTCATAAACTAAATCACTCAATAAAAACTAATCATCACATGTGACTTGGTTAACACTAGCTTCACATCACATGAACTACTAGCTTGTTAAAAATTGCAAAGCTTAGTAACCACTAGAGTGCTCAGGTTGAATTGCTAGACTTCACACTAACTAATTCTATTTAGTTTGAACTATTTCACTTCACACTAATTGAATTCCCTTGGTAACCACTCAAATGCTCAACGACCACTTAGAATTAGTCTAGAAGATTCAGTAGCAACTATATAGCTTGATGACCACCAAATTACATGGAAAAAATTGTACATTGTTCAATGAGCTCTGTAGCCATACAAAATCTAAACAAGTTTTTTCACTAATAAAAAACTT
Organism: Cupressus sempervirens; assembly: GCA_028749045.1. NCBI lineage: Eukaryota > Viridiplantae > Streptophyta > Pinopsida > Cupressales > Cupressaceae > Cupressus > Cupressus sempervirens. The sequence goes on from CM053784.1 coordinate 661,595,111, forward strand.
GACTGATATGTTAATATAAGGCACACCATGCTAGTGAGGAAGCTAGCCTTCTTCAGTCATTCAATGTTACATGAGGTCACTTGAGGGTCATACCTCAAGAAAATATGCAAAATTTGGTGTGAATAGTTTTTCTTATGACCAATGGGATAGACATTGGAACACTTCTTAAACCTACTAGTTCACTTGTGTCGAAGAAAATAACTTCAAATTTATGTTGAGGAGATAGTGCTTCTCATAGAATTTCAAGCCTTTGGGAGGCTGACATTCAAGCACTTGGCATCTCCATTTTTACATCTTGGTTTCTAGACCAAAATTGCTATGATTCATGCCCTAGCTTCAAAAAATGACATCTTATAGAGGTATTTTTCAGTATGCTAAACTTTCATTTTCAAATCTTAGAAGAAATAGAAGAAGACTCTCTCTATCACCAGTTAGGAGTTCAAAAGTAACACATACACCTACATGATCTCTTTCTACCCCTCCTATTGATAGATCACAACATAGGGTATGTGCACCAAGTTGTGGTGCCAAAAGGGGGGTATAAGTGGACACCTTTTTCCTGAAATCTACAAATTTTGAACTTTAGTAAGAATTTGAAGATATTTATGCTCAAAATTTTAAGATATGACAAAAAAAAAAGTTGTAGTCCTTTTAATCTAGTTTCTAAACTACTAATTTTTTTTCAAAATGGTTTATTTTTAGGTCCTCAAAAAAGGGGGCCACAAAAAGTGGTACTATTTATTCCAAAAAAACATAACACAGTACAAAGTGTGGCCCCCCTAAAATTTTAACTTTTTTCCTAAAATTCTTTAATCGCTCTAGTCAAAAGTTACTTAACACTATGTAGTTTATCCCAGATTTTTTGGGTAATTTTATAATGTGTATTTTTTTTAATGATTTTTTTAACTAGACACATCCCAAAAACATGAAATATTTGTATGCTCCCCCTAGAAATAATTAAAAACTAATCTAAAATCAAAACCTTTTTTTTTCAAAGTGTGTAGAATGGATTCTAGTTTCTAAAAAACTAAGTTGTTGCAAAATTTGATGGACAAGATAAAATCTATAGCCCAATTAGTACATGGTGGTTTTTGTCCAAAAAATGAACATACATTCAAAAGAAATTATAGATGAAAGTTTTGAAATAGTTCAAATTAAAAATAAATTATATGGTTAGATAGCTAACACAAAAACCTATAATGCTATGTAACATGGTCTTATTGATACCCAACCACAAGGAATCTTGAAGGGGAGCACACAAGAAAAAATAATCATTTTTGGTATGTTTGTTGGAAAACATGTCTCAAACCTATTTATAAACTCCAAACCTTTGGGTTGGATCTTCAAGGCAAAACCAGGCCTTAGGCTTGGGTTTAATACAAAGCTTTCAATAGCATGTGCACCCTATAGTGCACATGCGCTATTAAACTTTGCATTGCCAGTAGCGTGTGTGCGCTATAGTGCGCACACACTATCAATACCTAAATTGCAAAAGAGAACTAGGTGGGAGGGGAGGCAAGGGAATGGTTGTGTGTGTGAGAGAGAGATAGAGAGAAAGTAGGGGATGGGAGAGAGAAAGTGAGAAAGAGTAGAGGTGGCAAAGAGAGTATAAGATGGGAGAGAGAGGAACTGTGAGAGCGTAGGGGTGGCAGAGAGAGTACATGATGCGAGAGAGTAGGGGTGGCAAAGAGAGAGTGCAAGATGGGGGAGAGAGATTGACAGTAGGGGATGGGAGAGAGAGATTGAGAGTAGGGGATGGGGGAGAGAGAGAGAGTAGGCAATGGGAGACAGAGTGGGAGAGGAAAAGCAAGAGAGAGGAGGATGGGAGTGCATGTGTGTGAAAGAGAGAGAGTATCTAATGGGAGAGGGGGAAGACAGAGTAGCTTGAGAGAGAGTAGGTGATGGGAGAGGGAGTGGGAGAGGGAGAGAGGGGGGGGATAGAAATGTTTGTAAGATAGAAAGAGAGAGAGAGAGTAGGGGATAGGAGAGAGTGTGAAAATGTAAGGGAGAGTAGGGGGTAGCAGAGAGAAAGAGAGTAGAGAGGGGGAGAGAGAGTGTGAGAGTGAAAGTGAGAGTGAGTAGGCGGTGGGAGAGGGAGTGAGAGAAAAAGTAGGGGATGGGAGAGGAGAGGGGGGGGATGGGTGTGTGTGTGTGTGAAATAGAGAGAGTAGGGAATGAGAGAGGGGAGAGTGAGATAGAGAGAGAGTAGGAAATGGTAGAGGGATGGGAGAGTGAGAGAGAGAGAGAGAGAGAGAGAGAGAGAGAGAGAGAGAGAGAGAGAGAGAGAGAGAGAGAGAGAGAGTAGGAAGTGGGAGAGGGAGTGGAGGGAGAGAGAGGTGGAATGGAAGTGTGTAAGAGAGATAGAGTAGGGGATGTGAGAGAGTAGGTAGTGGGAGAGGGACTATGAGAGAGAGGGGGGGAATGGGAATGTGTATTTATTTATAAGAGAGATTGGGTAGGGGATGGGAGAGAGTGTGAGAGTTTGAGAGAGAGTAGGAGGTGGCAGAGAGAGCTCGTATGAGATAGGGGTGAGAGAGAGAGTAGGGGATGGGAGAGAGTGAGAGAGAGAGAGTAGGGGATGGAAGAGAGAGTGAGAGTAGGGGATGGGAGAGAGAAAGTAGAGAGGGAGAGAGAGTATTTGAGAGAGAGAGATAGTAGACGGTGCAAGAGGGAGTGGGAGAGGGAGATAGAGGGGGATGGGAGTGTGTGTGACAAATATAGTGAGTAGGGGATGGGAGAGAGTATGAGAGTGTGAGAGAGAGCTTGTATGGGATGGGAGAGTGAGAGAGAGTGAGATTATGAGATGGGAGAGCATGAGAGAGAGTAGGGGATGGGAGAGAGAGAGTGAGAGTAAGGGATGGGAGAGAGAGAGAGAGAGTAGAGAGGAAGAGAGAGAACTTGAGAGAGAGAGATAGTAGGTGGTAGGAGAGGGAGTGGGAGAGGGAGAGGGAGAGGGAGAGAGATAGGTGGGATGGGAGTGTGTGTGACAGATGTAGAGAGTAAGGGATGGGAGAGAAGAAGAATGGCGGGATAATAGTGTGTTTGTCTATGAAAGAGAGAGAGTAGGGGATGGGAGAGAGTGTGAGAGTAGGGGGTGGCAGAGAGAGAGTACAATGATGGGGGAGAGAAAGTAGGCTATGGGAGAGGGAAAGAGAGAGGGGGGATCAGAGTGTTTGTGTAAGAGAGACAGAGTAGGGGATGGGAGAGAGTGTGAGAGAGTAGGGGATGGGAGAGGAGAGAGAGAGAGAGTAGGGGATGGGGGATAGAAAGTAGGAAATGGGAGAGGGAGTGGGAGAGGGAGAGAGAGAGGGGGGATGGGAGTGTATGTGTGTGTAAGAGAGACAAAGTAGAGGATGGGAGAGAGTGTGAGAGTTTGAGAGAGTAGGGGATTGGAGAGGAGAGAGAGAGTAGGGGATGGAGGAGAGAAAGTAGGTGGTGGGAGAGGGAGAGGGAGAGGGAGAGAGAGGGGGGGATGGGAGTGTGTGTGTGTGTAAGAGAGACAGAGTAGGGGATGGGAGAGAGTGTGAGAGTGAGTAGGTAGTGGCAAAGAGAGTGCGTACATGATGGAAGAGAGAGAGTAGAGAGGGAGAGAGAACTTGAGAGAGAGAGAGATAGTAGGCAGTAGGAGAGGGAGTGGGAGAGGGAGAGGGAGAGAGATAGGGGGGATGGGAGTGTGTGATAGATGTAGAGAGTAGGGGATGGGAGAGAAGAGACTGGGGGATAACAATGTGTGTGTCTATGAAAGAGAGAGAGTAGGGAATGGGAGAGAGTGTGAGACTATGAGAGAGAGTAGGGGGTGGTAGAGAGGGAGAGTACAACAATGGGGGAGAGAAAGTAGGTGGTGGGAGAGGGAGAGAGAGAGAGAGGGTGAATGGGAATGTGTGTAAGAGAGAAAAAGTAGGGGATGGGAGAGAGTAGAGGATGGGAGAGGAGAGAGAGCAGGGGATGGGGGAAAGAAAGTAGGCGGTGGGAGAGGGAGTGGTGGGAGTGTGTGTCTATAAGAGAGACAGAGTAGGGGATGGGAGAGAGTGTGAGAGTGAGTAGGTGGTGGCAGAGAGAGCTCGTATGGGATGGGAGAGAGAGAGTGAGAGTAAGGGATGGAAGGGAGGTAGAGAGAGAGAGAGAGTATATAGGGAGAGAGAGAGATAGTAGGCAGTAGGAGAGAGTGTGAGAGTGTGAGAGTAGGGGGTGGTAGAGAGAGGGTATGATAATGGGGGAGAGAAAGTAGGTGGTGGGAGAGGGAAATAGAGAGGGGGGATGGGAGTGTGGGTTTAAGAGAGACAGAGTAGGGGATGGGAGAGAGTGTGAGAGTGTGAGAGAGTAGGGGATGGGAGAGGAGAGACAGAGTAGGGGATAGGGGAGAGAAAGTAGGTAGTGGGAGAAGGAGTGGGAGAGGGAGAGAGAGGGCGGATGGGAGTGTGTGTGTAGGAAAGATAGAGTATGGGATTGGAGAGAGTGTGAGAGTGAGTAGTTGGTGGCAAAGAGAGCTCGTATAGGATGGGAGAGAGAGAGAGAGAGAGTAGAGAGTGAGAGAGAGAAATTTAGAGAGAGAGATAGTAGGTAAGAGGAGAGGGAGAGGGAGAGAGATAGGGGGGATGGGAGTGTGTGTGATAGATGTAGAGAGTAGGACATGGGAGAGAAGAGAGTGGGGGGGTAAGAGTGTGTTTGAGAGATCTAAAGAGTAGGGGATGGGAGAGGAGAGAGGGTGAGAAAGGTAGAGAGAGTGGGTGGTGGGAGAGGGAGAGCAAGAGAGAGAGAGTAAAGGATGGGAGAGGGGAGAGAGTGTGTGTAAGGGATGGGAGAGGGGAGAGAGAGTAGGAAGAGAGAGAGGGTAGGGGATGGGAGAGAGTAGGGAGGATGGAGAGTGATGTGTTTTCACATAGTGTGTATGCACTATGTGAAATTACCTAAAAATAGGCAAAAAGAAACTTTGGGGCCCATTTCATCCATTTTTTGCTTTTGTTCTATTATGAACTCTATTATTTTGGTAGAAATCACAAGTTCCAACATATCAAACACTATTTCAACACTTTTGGAAGCTAACAAACACCAAATTCAATCATTGGATATGTGATTTGAAGACTTTTTGAATATTCCTTGTATAGAAAAGGTTGGTGTGATCTATTTTAAATATTGTTTGTTGATATATAGATACAAATCTTATTATAATTTGACATGTTGTTTAATAGATAGTGAATTCATTGAAATTTGTATGTTTGAATGAAATTTTATTTTGAAATGGTTAGAAATTTGACAAGTCATTCGATATATATTGTGTATTCATTCAAATAATTATAATTTTTATATGTATTTGAATAATTTGTAATTTACACATTTTAAGTAATTCATATGTTTGAATAATTTGGCATGTAGAAGTCATCATCATGCCAAGGGAAGAAACCAAAAATTCAAACAAATGAAGATAGGGAGATGGATTTGGCAATTAAAAGAGATAAAATGAAATTACTACATGAGCAAAGAAAATTGCAAAGCAATACTGAAGAATTGACTTTCGAAGAGGATCAAGAACCACCGGTACAAAGAAACAAAGAGGAAGAATTGGAAAGACAAAGAGAATGAATGAGACTATTACGCTCAAGAAGATAATTGAATTGTGAAGCTACACCATCTTCCAATGTTGGAGTCATATCGCTCGCTACACCATCTCCCAATGTTGGAGTCATATTGTCTGCTACACCATCTTCCAATGTTGGAGTCATATTGTCTACTACACCATCTTCCAATGTTGAAGTCATATCATCCTCTAATGTTGAAGAGACACTAATTTGTACATCTGATGATATATACACTCCATCATGTCATGTTGAAGGCACAACATCAACACATCAAGTAGGTGATATTCCACCTTTTGCATCTTATTGTCAAGGCACATCATCTTTGGTTCAAGGTACACAATACACTCAACCTTATGTTGATGTTCAAAATATTGAAGGAATGGAAAAGATTATAACACCTTCTAGAATTCATTTTAGAAAACCAAAATATTTGATTGATATTGATACTAACATTTTGAAATCAATGCCTAACAAGATTAGCAAGCGTACTTGTCAAAGAAAAGTTAATCGTATGTGGAGATTATTTTTTTGAAGAATTAAATATTACAGGTTAATGCCAATTATTTGTTGAAATGATGATGAATTTGAAATTTAGGCCTATCATGAAGATTCTTGGGCTAAGAATGATGGATGATTCAAATGAAAAAAATATTGTAAAGAATCTAATTAGTGCTTATGACAAAGTGGGTTCTAAATAACACACTAGACATAGTAATATCACAAGAGGAATACTTACATTGATAATAGTAAGTAGCCAAATGAAGAAATCTGGACTCATGAGAAAGACAAGAAAAACATTAAAAATTGGTAGAGGTACTCTAAGGAGAGCCATGTTAAGGCATGAGAGATTGGAAGATCCAACAAAAAATGAGTTATGGACATTTAGCGGTAGACTTCCACAAAAGGATAAAGAAATTAGTGAAGCCTTGAAATCATTGATCAAAGATTTTTGGAAAAATAACACACGTGTTTCCCCTAATCAAAGAGATGTTGTAAGAAGGAGGATTGGTAGCCAAAATTGTGACCCACATGCGAAACATTTTTTTGACTCAACTCAGACACAATTTTTTGCAAAATTTATTGGTATGTATCCTCAAATTCAAATAAGTCAAAGATTTTTTGAGATGGGTAAACCTTTTTATGTGAAGATAAATTACACATGCACAACTTGTTGTTGTAGGATACATATTGAATTTTCTAACCATTTTGATGTTTTTAGGCATATATGCATAGTTTTGCATTCTCAGTTTGTTTTGTAGGATTGTGAAATAAATGAGCCACCAAGATCTTCAAGGGATTTCATATCCAACATTTTATGTGAAATAGGGGATGGCCAAAAATTTTACAAGACATCATGCTTGGATGGTACATGCTTATTTTGTGGTTATTTCTGACTTTTATCAACTTGTTAACATATAGATAGTACACATGCAATTGAAAATGAAATAGTAGATTATGGAAAATTTAAGATAGTGACATATGCTCTAAAAGATGGGAAATATGGTAAAATATGTGATTTAGTCATTGAAAAGATTCCAATGTATGAGTTCATGAAGATTTTTTGTGAAAAGATTATTTACAAGTATGCAAGCCATACCTATAGAGCTTGATGGCTAGATTTGCAATTCAAGTTGTGCAAGGATAAATTTCCACTGGATACCATTATTTTGGTTGTAGATTTCATAGAGAACTACACACTACAACCACAAAATGAGGTGCAAGAAAAGTATTATACTTCTCAATAGGTTTCCATATTTGTTTACATAACATTCATGCAATCACCTACAAGTACAGAGGATGATAGGAAGATTCTTGAGGGAATACCATTTTTACATCAGTGATGATCGATCACATTCTATAGAGTTTGTGCATGGTTGTTTTCAACTATTTTATGGATATTTGGCTAACAGGAGCATAACATATCATCAGCACATTATTTGGTTAGACAATTGTGCATCTCAATTCAAGAATGCATGAATGTTCTATTGGTTGAGCAGGATGCACAGGTTGTGTAGAATTCAATATATGTGAAATTTCATAGAGGCTGGTCATGGTAAGGGAGAGCACGATGGTGTAGGCACATGCATTAAAAGAGTGTTGGCTCATGAAGAGATAAAGTAAAAAGATGGAGCAATATTGATAGATGCAAAATCCATCATCCAATGGTGTAATGCTACAATGGGTCCAAGTAAGGAAGGTGAGTCTATAGTTCATAGGATTTTTTGTTTGATAGATAATACTAACATTGCACCATATCAAGATTGTTGCACACTAACAAGATCTAGTGAGTTACACTATTTTAGAAGCTCTAATGCAGGTTCATGGAGTATCCACACATGAAAAATGGCATGCTATTGTCTATCATGTGTAGAGGAAAATTGGGATGACTATGAGTCAACTGAATGGGTGGACAAATGGGATATATGAGTTTTGGATCCAATTGACACCTATCATCCCCCACAAGCACTGGAAATGGTAGAGATGGATTTTTCTATTGACTTTGACCATTTGTCAGATCTAGTGCAACCTAGTTATATATATATTTATATAACTTTGTAATTTCAATATGTAACTTTATAACTTTTACCCAAGTATTTTCTGAATTAATGATCGCATTTTGTACATTTGTCACTGTAGGCCATGTTTTTGCTATTATTGTACCTGAAGACAATGAAGAAGGGACAGATTATTATTTGTTTCATTGTGTTGAAGCCAAACAAAAATTGGATCACTTGGTTATAGATGGTGAAGGTTTGGAGTACCATGTTAGTGCGGTGGTTGTAATAGGCACATGGCTTAGATGATATTCTATGAAAAACCCTAACTTGTGGTTATTCAAGGATTGGAAAATAGAGAGGAAGATTCTTCATTATTCAATCCTTGTTGTCACATCAAATTTCCACTTGATAAATTCTTCATTATTCAAATCTTTGGTAAGTTCATGAGTTAGACCATGAGGCAATACTTGAGACATTAAATTGTCGAGCAGATCCAATTGGCTCATTAGATTGAATAGGGAGAGAGGGAGAGAGAGGAAGAGTGATCAGTTGGATCCAAATACAATGTTACAACCTCTTCCCCAAGACTATCCACATGGCTAAGGTGGATCGTATTGTTATGATGTGTAAGTGATGAGATTTAGTTTTGATTTTTTTAAAATCTAAATACATTATTTGAATTTATATTAGATTCTTTAATGGGACCCACTTTTAGATTAGTCATTTGAATAAGTTAACGTTTAGAATTTTTTGTCTAGATCAAAATGTAATGAAAGAACATGAATATTGTTAGAATGTGAATGCTTTGTGATGTAAAGTCATGATTGTGTGCATGTAACCAGAAGCTTCAAACTGGTGAAAGCAAGGATATAATGGGAGAAGTTTTCAATACTCATCAAAAAAGGGTTATCATATAACTCAAAAAGAAAGGATTTCTACAAATGGATAATTCTTAATGACAAGCCAAATTCAAATTTTTTCATTTTCTAATTTTAGTGGATTAATCTTATCTTAGATTTTTTATTGTGCTAATTCTTCATTTGTAGGTCACCAAAGAAGAGGGCTAATAAAGTTGATGCACAAGTGATAAAGGGTGAGATGCAAAAATCATCTACGAAATGGTATTATCAATTCACATCCTCAATATTTATTAGTGTTCTTTGTTCAAGTACCATTGTATGTTAATCATCTTATGCCTGGAATTGCAAAGGATCACAATCATCAAAGAGTAAGAAGGAAAATAGGTCTCGATCTGATGATAATGGGGCAGTGACAGATATAGTTCTCTCTAAGGATAATGTTGATCAGCTGACGTATAGGTTGAGAGAACCAAAAAGACTATTTAGGTCTACTGAAAAGAAATCAAACTTTTGATATTTTAGGATTAAAAATGTATATTGATGGACTTGACAAGAATTAAAAGTATACATACAATCAATTTAGTCTTCCATAAAATGGTTCTTATATTAACAACTTTTACTGTATTTATTGATTTTGTTCCAGCATTTAATGTGATTTAAGTGATGCAGATATATATTGGGTAGGTTTAGCATATGCTTTGAATTATTTGTCCATGATCATCATGAGATGACCATCCCAAAAGTGTTTATTGAGCTCATTTTCTTGGCTACAAGACTAATTTACTCTTAATTTTCTTTCAAACCATGGTTGCTTGTAATAGATACCCAAGAATACTTGCAATCATTGCATTCCAATTTGTCAGATTTTGACTCATTATTATCATAAAGTTGGAATGTTGGAAAGGGTTAATACTTGATTCTATATATTCATCCCATGTGTGTTCCATGAGGTTAATACTATTATAACATTTTAAGATTTAAATTTTTGAATTTTTTCCTCATTTTGTACATGATCAGTTTGTTCAAGTGACATATGATGAGGTTGTTTGTACAATGTAATGATTGAGTTGAAGTGATTTATGAAGTAAAGGGCTATTTAATGTAGCTATTTAAATCATGCATATTTGATGGCCATTTCCCTCTATTTTGTAGTCCTTTTTCACAACACTATTTCTAACATGGTTTTGTTCAAGTTCATGAATGATCACAACATTCGTGACTATACAACAAGTGTGTGTGTTTGATGCAAAGCCCTCCTATATTCCTGTAGGAACCACAACTCAACTTTGGGATTCTCTTGTATTCTTGGAATCTACCCAAGGAATTACAATCTATTAGGGTTCAAGAGGAGGTCTCTGACTTGGTAAAATCTTCCTACAACCATGTCTAAGAGGTTATAACCCAAATCTTTAGTTTGTCTTCTAAACACTCACATTGTTCAGCATGCACCTAGTGTACCCTGGTGCCTCCAACATACCAAAACTTTTCCTTGGCTTCATACCATGACCCCAATACCTTTGATCATCTCAAAACATCCAATATAACATGTTCCAACTCCATGCACACTCTCAGCAACTCATCTTTTACACTTTCTCAATTTTGCCTCTTCTAGGCTTGTTCCAACTAGCCCTTGCTAGTCACTAATTTGTTGCTTTCTCCAAAATTTCCCACAGAAATTTCTAAACTATTGGGTGATTAAATACCCTTTTCCTCACTCTAAAATTTACTCCAAAACCAACTACACTTGTTTTGTAAAATATCACTCAAAACTGGCTATTTCAGTCTACCAACTAGGCCTAGTTTAAGGCCATTTACAAAGCAACTCACAATCCCTTGAATTTTGGAACTCCCATGACCCAAAAAAGTCTTAAGAGAGAAGTCAAATGAAATTATTCTAGTATTTTTGTTCTCATGATCAACCTTACAATGGTTTTTACAAAACCCTCCTTTCTAGCCCCTTTACCCTAGGGCTTTCTAGAAATCTTACTTTGCAACATCTCTAGAACCCCAAAATGGTTCAAACACCTTCAATTTGGTTATATTAGATGAATTCCAACATAAAATTCAACTCTTTTTTGGAGAAAACACTAAATCCAACTTTGGAGCAATCACATACCCCTTTTTATGCACTCAAATTTTAGGGAAAACTATACATTCATTGCTCAAACTTCAAAACTCTTACATTATCAATCAATTTTGACCATCCAAACTTCTTTCCCACATGTGGGAATGAGGTTTTAAACTCATTTAGACTCTCAAAACCAAATGAAACCTCCCTTTGGACCCCTTACATGACTCGATTAAGCCCATTTTGGCTTTACAAAATATTGCACTTTTAGTGCCTTTTACATCTTTTAGATGCTTTGATAGCCTTATTACATTATTCAATACCTTTATAGATCTTTTCTATCCATACCTAACCTAGGATCAATCCAAATCCATTCCTAGTGACCCCTAGGTACCTTGTAGGCTCAATAATGCCATTAAGGCTTACATTAATGGTTTGATTATAATATGATCAATCTATGATCAAAACAAGATCACATTTCCATGATTAAAATCATTACAAGTTTTAATGACCTTAGAAGGCCATTTGTCTTTCAATCCACTTAAGGATTGCTCATCTTGCCTCTTTCTTGTGACCTTGGTGCTCCTGCACCAGTGTTGGCACCCAATTGAAAAAAATTTGTTATCGATTGAGCTACTAGATCTTGTCATTTTTTATTTTTTCCCTTGAGCAAATTCGTACACTTAGCATAGCTACTATCTTTCAAAAGCTCTTCCTTATCCTTATAAATATTGGATTTGAGTATAGTTTCAATATTTGGTAGCTTATTACCAAGAGTAGTCATCTCATAGAAAAAAAGTCGTCTAGCCTAATGCAGAGGATAGGGTGATGGACCCAAGTAACAACCCAAAATGAGCAAATTTGTAACGATGTGCCAAGTCACCCTTCTAGGTCCTGATGTGAAAATCCCACAAACAGTCAACTCTAGGATTTTTTTAGCCTTTAATAGGTTTTTTCTAGCCTATCTAGCATGTTCCCATCAACACCTTTCAGTTTCCATACCGTGCAAGCCAAAATGCATAATTCACCCAAATGTTGTCAATGCATTTTCACAAGTCTGTGATAGCAACAAGACAAAATGATGGATAACTTTTGATTTTTTCAAATGACTCCTTGAATAAATGATCTTTCCAAATACCCTTTATCCTTTTCTAAAACATATCTAAGAATTAGATGCAACTCCTTTAGAAAATATCTGAGATTCTACACACTGCCCCTGTTTTCATCAATGAAGCAATAGTGCATTTACAAAGCAACATATAGAAATACTCAATGTATGGAATTAAAAATTTTCATAGGCTCTTAAAATGACTTCAATTAGACAAATCCACTCTCAATTTTAGTCTATGGGTTCCCTAACCCCAAAAGCCCCAATTCACCTTCTCAAAACCCTTGTTCCTAGGGCATCACCAATCTAACACATGCCAAGCCTTCTTGGACTAATTCAAAATTCAAACATCTGTGTTTTATCACCATAACATGAATCAACTCACAAACACTACCCTTATTAAGGAAAATCCCTTCCTAATTGATTGTCCCCTCCAAATAACCCTTGTTTTCACAACTTTATTTGATTTGGTAGCCACCAATCTCAAGTTAAATCTTCATTTCATGGTTAGAAATATTTTTAGAATTTAGATAAATAGAATTCCATGAATAAATAGTGAGAATTTCATGGAACGAACATGATTAGATGCAAAAAACTGTTAAAATGCTTAGAAATAAGACTACTATAGCAAACAGTATAGAAATCTGATGAACAAAATTTCAAGTTTGAATGCTAAACTAAGTAAAGAATCTCAAAACATGTCTACTAAGATGTTACCAATCATTCCAACACATGTAGGAACTCACAAAGAAAAGAGATCTTCAAATTACTCTTGAAACCAAGCACTTTCCTTCTATTTTTTTGAGACAGTTCATACAATCTGTGTTTACAGTCCATACAAAACAAATATTTATAGACTTGATTTTTTATTGACCAATTCTATCCACCATCTGTATAATGACCTTTTCCATGTGTGGGGATCTTAAGTACATTTCTTCGAGTAGTTATAACTTCCATTTGGATGGTTGGAACACCATACAACCTCATGTTTAGTTTGACAACTATTGTTTGCAAAATTTGCTCTTAGCAACTTTTTGCATTTTGCAATTTTTTGCACTTTTTTGCACTTTTGTAGGTTGGTTTAGTGGTTTTGAGTCTATAATAATCATTTGGAATGATTAGGATTCATTTAGGTTGGTGGTTATTTGAATTTCCAAAAAGTGCAAAAATTGCAAAGTTGCATTAGCAACTTTTGCAACAATTTAGCAACTTTTAGGAAATAACCATAAAACTATCTATATTCCTATATTCCTTTGAGGTTTTACTATTGGAAAAAAATTTCTAAGTCATAGAATTGGAATCAAGTGAAAAATGTAAAAATTACACTTTTTGTGCAAAGTTGCATTGTTGAAAGTTGTAAAAGTTGCTCAAATTTGCAACTTAGTGAAAAAAGGGTTGTGGGATCAAATTGTCTACTCTGTTAGCTCTGAGTGGCTGGGTAAACTCTACCCCTAACCTCATCCTATCCCCTTCAGTGCTTGAACATTCTTAGGCACGCTGAACTGGAATGTCCCTAAGGGTCACTAAATGTTGTAGGGCTGTAATCTTTGATGGGGCATATCTTGGAGCTCATGTGAGGTATGGATACAATTCTAATTCCTATAGGACCATGTTGCAGAGACCTACAATAACCTCTCTCACTTTTTGGAGATCACACTCTATTTTTATTTTACAATGCCATCTTGGGTGATGTTGAAACTTGTAGTATTGGCCAGTACAAAGTTGCCAACTGCCAAATCTCTCTCACCTTTCATCGTGTGATCAAACTATCTACTCCATTAGCTCTAGGTGGCCAAGTAAACCCTATTCCTAACCTCATTCTATCCCCTTCAGTGCTGGAACATTATCGAGCACGCTGAACCGGAATGTCCCTAAGGGTCACTAAATGCCATAGGGTTGCGATCTTTGACCAGGCATATCTCAAAGCTCGTGTGAGATATGGATGCAATTATAGTTTCTACAAGACCATGTTGTAGAGGCTTACAATAACCTCTCTCACTTTTTGGAGATCACACTCCATTTTTATTTTACAATTCCATCTCGGGTGATGCAAAAACTTGTAGTATTGGCTAGTACAAAGTTGCCAACTGCCAAATTTCTCTCACCTTTCATTATGGGATCAAAGTGTCTACTCTATTAGCTCTGGGTGGTTGGGTAAACCCTATCCCTAACCTTGTTCTATCCCCTTCAGTGCTGGAATGTTCTCGGGCACGCCAAACCAGAATGTCCCTAAGGGTCACTAAATGCCATAGGGCTGTGATCTTTGATGGGGCATATCTCAAAGCTTGTGTGAGCTATGGATGCAATTTTAGTTCCTAAAAGACCCTATTGTAGAGACCTACAATAACCTCTCTCACTTTTTGGAGATCACACTCCATTTCTATTTTACAATGCCATCTTGGGTGATGCTGAAACTTGCAGTATTGGCTAGTACAAAGTTGCCAACTACCAAATCTCTCTCACCTTTCATCATGGGATCTAACTATCTGCTCCATTAGCTCTAGGTGTCTAGGTAAACCCTATCCCTAACCTCATTCTATCCCCTTTAGTGCTGGAACATTCTCGGGCACACCGAACTGGAATGTTCTTAAGGGTCACAAAATGGCATAGGGCTGTGATCTTTGACGGGGCATATTTTGGAGCTTGTGTGAGGTATGGATACAATTCTTATTCCTATAGGATGGTGTTTTGAAGACCTACAATAACCTCTCTCACTTTTTGGAGATCACACTCTATTTTCATTTTATGATGCCATCTCGGGTGATGCTGAAACTTGCAGTATTGGCTAGTACAAAGTTGCGAACTGCCAAATCTCTCTCACCTTTCATCATGGGATCAAACTGTCAACTCCATTAGCTCTGAGTGGTTAGGTAAACCCTATCCCCAACCTTTTCCTATCCCCTTCAGTGCTCAAACATTCTCAAGCATGCCGAACCAGAATGTCCCTAAGGGTCACTAAATGCCATAGGGCTACGATGTTTGACAGAGCACATCTCGAAGCTTGTGTGAGGTATGGATGTGATTCAAGTTCCTATAGGATTGTGTTGTAGAGACCTAAAATAACCTCTCTCACTTTTTGGAGATCACACTCTATTTTCATTTTACGATGCCATCTCGGGTGATGCTGAAACTTGCAGTATTGGCCAGTACAAAGTTGCCAACTGCCAAATCTCTTGCACCTTTCATCGTGGGATCAAACTGTCTACTCCATTAGCTTTGGGTGGCCAATTAAACCCTATCCTCAACCTCATCCTATCCCATTTAGCACTCAAACATTCTCGGGCACACTGAACCAGAATGTCCCTAAGGGTCACTAAATGCCATAGGGATGCGATCTTTGATAGGGCATATTTCAGATCTCGTGTGAGGTATGGATGTGATTCTAGTTCCTATAGGACTATTTTTTAGATACCTACAATAACTTCTCTCACTTTTTGGAGATCACACTCCATTTTTATTTTACAATGCCATCTCGGGTGATGCTAAAACTTGCAATATTGGCCAGTACAAAGTTGCCAACTGCCAAATCTCTCTCACCTTTAATCATGGGATTGAACTATCTATTTCTTTAGCTCTAGGTGGTTGGGTAAACCCTATCCCTAACCTTTTCCTACTCCATTCAACACTCAAACGGTCTTAGGCACGCCGAACCAGAATATCCCTAAGGGTCACTAAATGCCATAGTGCTGCGATCTTTGATAGGGCATATCTTGGAGCTCGTGCAAGGTATGGATGCAATTCTAGTTCCTATAAGATGGTGTTGTGGAGACCTACAATATCCTTTCTCACTTTTTGGATATCACACACTATTTTCATTTTACAATGCCATCTCGGGTAATGCTGAAACTTGCAGTATTGGCTAGTACAAAGTTTCTAACTACCAAATCTCTCTCACCTTTCATCGTGGGATCAAACTGTCTACTCCATTAGCTCTTGGTGGCTGGGTCAACCCTATCCCAAACCTTGTCCTATCCCCTTCAGTGCTCAAACATTATCAGGCATTCTTGAACATTCTCCACTACACTAATTACAAACACTTTCGAGTTGTTTAGGAGTCTTTAAGACCTTCAAAATTGACTTGTAACTTTTAATGCCAACTTCAAAATTAAGAAATTTAATTACATTAAATCTAGGCATTATCTTTCAACAAAAATTTATTAGCATTCTTATTTAGCCCTATGCAAAGTTTTGAGAAAGATCTAGGAATAATTTGTGCTAAAAAATAAACTTAATTTAAATAGTAACCTTATGCAAATTCAAGGTTGACATTGTCCATGAACAAATCATTGCTCAATCAATGTTGTCCTCTCCAATTTGGAGTTCTCCTTTGTCTACCAAATTAGTCTACAAAAAAACTCAAAAAAGCCTAATCATTTTCAAATTGATTATGTTTGAGAAGGGTACATTGCACTCACCTTCAAGGTGTGAATCTCTTTGTAATGATAACATTGCTCTCACAAAAGCCATAATATTGAAACCCAATGAATGCATGAAAAAATCACATTGTAGGTCATGTGTCTAATGGATTCTTGTTTACTCATTTTTTTATATTCATTACACATCCAAATTGTCACCAACTTTGTAACTCTATATCCTCCACTAAAATCATCAAATTGCTAGAGGCAACTCATTGTTCTATGTTGTTTGTCATGACTAGGGATGATAAGAGTATGAGTAGATATAAAATATTTTCTAAAAAGTATAAATATATTCCTATGTGACAATGGATAATCAATATTGACTAACTTTAAATATGTTAAGAAAAAGGTGAAATTTAATTAAAAACACTGGAGATTTAGTTAAAAACATTGATAAATTGTTAATGAAGATAAAATATTGAATGGACTTATATCAAAGGTAGTGATGTAACAATAGAAGATATGAGTCAAATGGGGAGAAATGAACTATTGGAAAATGCTACTCAGGGAGAGAAGTGTTATAGTTAAGATATGAGTCAAGCAGAGACATGAAGTAGAGAAGTGTTACAAGGAGGAGATGAAGGGTTTATTAGTTCTATGAGTATTTTCATAAGGGGGAATATATAATAGAAAAAAGTGGAAACATTATTGTGTTTCATCATAATTTGAAGATGATAAATATTGGTGAGTAGAGGAGGTTTGAGGCCATGCACCAATTCATGCACCAATTATCTAGTAATTACTTTGAAAACCAAACCTAGTGTGACCTTATTAGGTCTATGTACTTTACATGGGTTAGATGCTACAAGAATGGAATTGGGAATCTAGGATTTGGAGTCTTAAATAAATTTCAAAAGGGTGTTTGAATCTACCCATAGAATAGTTAGATTTCAACCTAAGAGGAATTTAAGTCTAGAAAATCAGAGTAGGAGACCTACAAGGAATTCTATGATAGTCAACATTTTGTACTGTATGACAATTGGAGGGGTTAAACCAAGAGTTGATTCTCAATCAGTTCAACATAAGGAAGGTTTCCCAATAGAAACTTGGGCTTGGTGAAGCCATTGGTGAAGAGTTACAGTTATTGGCTTCGAATAGGGCTAGTATCCCTAAAACAAAAAGTTGCAAGATCTTGATTGGAGAAGTACTCACCTTGGAGGAGTTCACAAATGACCCTATCACTTTGGATAGGCCACAAAAATGATATACTAAAGGATTAAGATATCAAGAAGGCCACAAGTTTAGTTTGGTAGATTAGGAAGAAGAAAGTGCTTAAGCCTCACTTCTTGCTCAACATCTCTGCATTAGTGAGGGGGAGATGAAGAGGATAGATGGCTACATAGATATGGAAAAAATAGAAATATAAAGAGGGGGGGGGGGGGGCGGGGGGGCGGTGGGTGGGGGGTGTGAATAAGAGAAAATGAGATAGAAGATAGAGTGAGATACAAGGATAACATGAGCCAAAACTACCAAATTGTAGTGCTTGAATCCTTCATTAGAAAATTGACACCCAAATTTGAATACGAGTCTACAAAACAACATGTTCCCTCCACTTGTCATACTCTTTTATTTCCTTTTAAAGATGCTCTATGATTTTTACCTTAATCTAGTTACTATAGAATAATAATGACATATTCCAATCAATTGGTGATTATGTTACAATCATTAACGTATGAAAACACATAAAACTATAAGTGATTATGTTACATTTATGATTTTTAAAATGACTTTTTTTTGCAAATAATCCATCTTTTCTCTACTATCTCTGACATTTTTCAATTAATGATAAAAAATGGTGGTTATGTATTGAAGCTCAACAAGCTAAATGTGTTTTTTCTTCTTGTCTATTTTCTTTTTGTAACAATGATTTTTTCTTCTACACAAACTTTGTGACCACTTGTGATCAAATTTTTATCTTATTTTTAACGTAAATGTTTAGAGAACTTTTGATCTAATTTTTTTGGATAGAGTAATTTCAAACTATTCATTTCTTTAATGGAGCTCCTAATAAATCTCAAGGTTCTCATTTAGGTGAAAAATTTCTAGGAGGTCCACAAATATTGCATGATAAATTTTATTGCCAGGAGGTCCTAATCAATCTTGATTGATAAAGTTTATTGCCAATCAATATTGTATCAAAAATTCAAACTAATTAGGTAATGAATTAAACTTGATAAACAAATGATAGATAAGGAAAACTTTAAACATGAACAAGATCATAAATCATATGAAGATGAAATATTGCAAATGATTAACTTATGCTTAAACAATGATAAAGTTTATTGTTAATCAAAATTCTATCAAAGTTTTGAATAGATTAGGTATTGAATTTGATGTCATACATAAACATATCTAATTTAATGTCATACATGCACATATCTAATTTAATGTCATACACGAACATATATAATTTAATGTCATACATGAACAAACATATAATATAAAATGATAACCAATAATGTCATGTAAATTAAAAAATAGATAATATATTATGATAACCAATAATGTCATATATGAACAAACATATCATATATTAACCAATAATGTCATAAGTCAAATAATGTCATACATCAAATAAATTTCATACATCAAATATAGAATGTCATATACATCAAATGTGTATCGAATATGTCCAATGATGCCTATATATATACATGTCTAGATCAACTATATCTTTTCCTTTCCACAAGGGGAAGGAAACAAGTCTCTTGACGTCCTCTACCGTCATGTAGAGGGAGACGATGGAGATGATGGGGTCCTCCTAACATGCTCACTCAACCTCTTGTTGAGGCTCTTCTCCAACTCCAACTGATACAAAGAAAGTAGATATGAATCAATAGTTATGATACATTGAAATCAAATATATGTACACACAAAATCAATTATTTTCTTACTGCCATCAAATAGTCACTCTATAAGTCCACCTTGAATGCTCGTGGACGATCAAGCGTGACGAGACCCTACAACAATTCAAAAAATATAATCACTTATAAATAACATTAGAAATTTTGAGACTAACTATTATAAACAATAACTTAAAAAAAGAAAATTCTTTCATACCTCTGTCAATAGCTCTGAGCTAGCCATAGCTACGACCACTACACTATCAACAGACTGTCGCAGATGAGGAGGTGTGTCCGACATCATGATACACATTACATCTAACATGAAATATGAAATAAATATAATCAAATGAATTAAATTAACATGAAACAACTATACCTATGTGAAGCTCATACGATGTCTATGCTCCAAGTCTGTAGTAAAGGTTGAGGGTCCTGTGGAGAACTGATGCACATGCATAATTTTTTTTACCACTCCTTAATATGATTATGTAATAAATATATGTATTAATTAAAATGATTAAATCGATACATACCTTTGGACTCGTGGAAGGGACAAAAAATGGGCCTAGAGGATCACTGCTAGGCCCAGCAACACTTTGACCCTGAATTTTGAACAATGTCAATAAATGCTAATTAATTAATCATTCACTATACATATGAAATGTGATCAAATTAGTAAATTATAATTGTAATTTACCTATGTGTTAATGCCAAATGTGTCACTTAGGAACTGATTGGTGACGAGCCCATCATCCGCACCATCTCTAGCATGAGTGCCAAATGTGCATAGGGATCCGCATGAAGTGCACATGTGACCGTGATGCAAAAAAGGCTCCCCCTCAACTAATGGGCTCATGGAATGGATGAGGGTCTGTGTTAAAGCATTAATGGTCCCTAGAGTGCCGACCTCTACATGTTCCTTCACAACTGAAGGAATAGTCACATGCTCGTGCTATGGCTTAACCACAGGTGCCCTAACTACATTAGGGTCATGACATGCTCTCGGCCTCTCAAATAATGACACCCCACCTCTACCCTGGGAGTCTAATATATCAAAATAATTGGGGATCTCCCCAAGGAAAAACTCATAATATAATTTCTTCAAAAAATACATGGGGACCTCGTGATTGTTGCAAGGAGGGGCATCAAAAACCATCCACCATCTATCCCAAAAATTATTTCTAATAGCATCTTGTATGCACCAATAGATGGGGAATCATTTAGTACCCTCTCTAATAGTATTTTTCTCACCAAGTTTTCTAAATAATGCACATATACTACCTTTTGGTATTTCTTTTCTTTTAACATCTTCATATGAGAATTTAAATTTGCATAAGATATTTTTTGTTCATCCCTCTTAACCTACCAAATATCTAACTAACCACTAACTAAGGCTATCTAGGAGTTAATGGATTCTAGCAATAATGCCAATTGAGCCCTCATTGGATTGGTTTGTTTGAATTCTTTCAATCAAGCATTGAGTCTTTCTAATTCAATTTTGCCTCTCTCTATTTCATTTATTATATTTTCTTGTGTGCCTAGCGGAGGTCTTGCAATTGGTTTGGGTTGTGGAATTTGTTGTTCTTCTCAAGGAGGGTTTTGATTTTGAGGTTCTTGTGGATTTGCGGGTTGATTATGGACATTTCCTGATAAAAAATCAATTGAAATCATAATAAATAAACAAATCTAAATGAAATTTGTAAAAACCCTACAAAAAAATATAAAAAACCTACAAAAAAATATGAAAAACATATCAAACAATACAAATTTAAGTTTATATCACTTACGATGTCATTGTGGGTGTGCTTGTGGTCTTGGATTTCATTGGCGAGGAGGCATTTTGGCAAAGGATGGTGAAAATGTTGGATTTTTAACTTGCATACGCACTGCTCTCTATAGGAATAGCAAAAAATGTTGATGAAAATGATGGGCTACAAGTGTGCAGCCCATCATATATATATTTTTATTTTGCTAATAGTGCGTACACGCTATAGTGCATACGTGCTCTTGAACATAGGAAAAAGAAAAAAACTTGTCACCTTTTTGGCACCACAACTCAGTGCATATGCCCCATAGGGTACCATCTTTTCATCTAAATAGACCACTATTTTACACATGGCCCTCCCTCAAAATAAGGTTTTTATCACCTTCAATGTTGAGAATCCTCTTATTTTAGCCAAAATACATGATGTCCCAATAGCTTCTCTTAAAAGTCTACCAAATTTTACTAGTGAAACTTCAATCTCCCTAATATAACACATTCAAGAAGTCTCAAATATCGGTAATGCATGCTATTATAAAGGATGATATTGTTGTCAAATTTTTATCTTGATCTCTAAAGGGAAAAGCCTTACAATGGTATAGAGGATTGCCACATAACTCTATCAATAATTGGGATAAACTAGGAGAAAGATTATGCAAACACTTCAAATATAAGGGTGATCATCCATTACTTTTGGAACAACTAAATACAATTAAAAGGGAACCTCATGAGTTTATGATAGATTTCATTTATAGATTCCAAAATAGATGGGATAGAATCCCTACTTCAGTGAAGCCTACTCCTAGTACTAATTTCTTACATAACCTTAGAGCCTTTAATAGTGATGTTACTACCACATTGCAAACTATGGGAGGGGACAACTTGACAGCTACTTATGATATTTCTATAAGGTTAGAGAAAACTCTAATTCAAGGAGGAAAGCTAGCTCCAAGGCCTCTAATGCTACTATTTCCTGACTTTCCTACACATAAACCTACAATGGTCACCATCCTAGCTACAACTACATGTAAACATCTTCTTTTTACCCCTTAAACTTCCACATCCTCAAATGGAATAGATGAAATTAATCCCATGATGTAGGCTATGATGCAGATGAAATAAAGGATCATAACTTTGATATAGATAAAAGATTTAGGATCAAATGGTAGTGATACAAAAAATGAGCAATGAATTAGTGGCCTTAAAGAGACAACAAGCTTAGGGTAGAAGGAATTTTTAGACCAAATATTAAAATCTACCATTCAATAGGCCACCAAATCAAGGTCAAGGCTATGTTCCACATAACCAAAATATACTTATGGGCAATGCTACCCCTACAAATGCAAGTGCAAATCCAATAAGGATGATAGTTGCTCAAAACAACTTGGCTCAAAAATAAGAGTATTGTTTGGTTTACAATTTCTCATATGAGAAATGTATCTACCATAGAGTAGAACCTTCTCAAGCCTTGACTACACTAGAAAAAGCAATAGGGCATCAATAAGATGTTAATCAACCCACTATTGGTTTCAATCCAAACATCAAGGAGACTTTCATGAATTATTAGCTTGAAGATTACTACCATGTGAATCATGGTGGTAATGATGGAATAGATCATAACACTAGAAGAAAAAGGAGAGTTGTAGAGGAATATCCATCCTCTTCATCAAATTAGGATACAACCTTGAAGACTGTTCCACATGCCACAAGTGTAAATGTACAATAGAATGTTGTTGCTACAAGACTAAAGAGCCACATGCTTCTCCCATTCGTATATTGGACCTTGTAGTCACCAAGGTTCTAGCAAAGTCAACATAAACTCCTCTTAACATTGTAGATAAAATAAAGAGGACTAATATCAATTTTCCTAACTGGGATATTCTTGCAATTCCATCTCAATGGAATTTCTGCAAGAAGAATTAAAGCCTATCAAAGTGCAAGATAACTCAACTAACATGAAAGGAAAAATAAGCTTTGTGCAACCTACAAGGGAAGAAGAAACAAGTAGAAAAAGTAAAACTTCCTCCTTTTACCTCTTTTTGATTATAAAAGATAAATTAGTCCAAATTGCATGATAGAATCTAGAACTAGCATCTTAGTTATGCCAAAGTGTGTGGCTGATGGCCTTGGTATTCAATATGAGACAATGGCTAAATGAGTTCTTCAATTGGATGGTAGTTCTATTACAATAGTTGGATTGCTTAAAAATATGAAGATGGCATTACATGCATGCCTTGATTATACTATCACATGAGACATATCAATTGTTGAGCTCCCTCCACACTTCACTATTTACCTATCTAGGGACTTTACTGCACAAATTAATAGTTATATTGCATCTGACTAGTCCTATATGTTCTTCAAAACAAGATATGGAACAAAGGATTGTATGAATTATGAACCATTGGCCCTTAATCACATAGAGACTTATACTTCCATCCCCATAAATATGAATTGTAAAATCTAGGAAGAGGATGAGGGATGCATAGCTCACAAACATGCTACACTCTTAATAGGGGTTCCTAACCATCTCTTAGATGAATGGTGCAATGTTTTCCAACCTAACCCAATACGAGAAGCTAAAGAGACATGCCTTGGAACTTATTGTATATGAGAGGAAGGTGCTCCTATTCCCAATCTTATGAAAGCAAAAGAGGATACAAATGAAATGTAGAATATGTTCTTTGATGGATCAAGGAACAAAAATGGTTTAGGTGGTAGTGTAATGCATGTTTCCCTTGATTTAGAGAAATATTAATTTTCATATAGGCTCCAATTTAGCTGCACTAATAATGTGGCTAAGTATGAAGCCTTAATTCAAGGTCTCCAACTTGCACACAAAAAGAGGCATTAAGTTCTTGAAAGTATTTGGGGATAGTGAGTTGGTTGTAAATCAAATTAGAAATCATAATGCCATAAAGAACAACCTTTTCAAGTCATACAAACACAAAGTTTGGGATCTATTTGAGGGCTTCCAAGTGTTCAACATTCAAAGTGTTCCTAGGAATAAAAATAAACTTGCTGATAGGCTTGCAACAATTGGTGCTCATTATGACATACCAAGACATGTTATTAATGTAAAGGAATAATAGATCATACTAGTCGTAAGGCCTGATGTCCCAGATAATTGCACAAATTAGCAAGTATTTGAATCTAATTTACAAATTATTAATTTCCTAAAAAATGAAGTAGAATTCTCTTCTAAAAATCAGTCTAAGCTGAAAAGTTAGTATGGAGATTAGATTGTGAATCTTAATTTCAACAAATTTCCTAAAGGTCTAGTCACTTTAGAAGCCATATTCAACTCTGATGATCAAGCAAGAAGCAAGTGTTTGAACTTGACTACAAGGAGGGATGACTACATGCTTGTCACCATTAGTGATGGAAAGACTCTTAATTTGTGAAAGGTATGCACTAAAATTGAATAAGAAGTTTTCATTAACCTATGTCAAGAGTTCAGTGATGTTATTGCTTGGACATATGAAGAATTAAAGGGTTTTGACCCAAGTTTATTCTAGTATACTAAAGATTTAAATCATGATGCAAATCTTGTTAGGCAAAAAAAATGCCAATTAACCCTAAGATTGAACCATTAATGAGAAAATAATTGTCTAAGCTTATAGAAGCTAATATTATTTTCCCTATCAAGTACTCTTCATGGGTAGCCAATCTTATTCTTGTTAGAAAGAAGAATGGAAAAATTAGATTATTTGTAGATTATAGGGACCTTAATAAGACTTCTCTTAAAGATCACCATCACCTTCCTTCTATTGAGAAAATTCTACACAAGGTTAGTAGCTTAGAGAAGTTTTCCTTCTTAGATGGATTTTTAGGTTATAAGCAAGTGTTAGTCCAAGAGTTACACTAATACAAGACAACCTTCACTACCAAATGGGGTACTTATTCCTATTATAAAATACCATTTGGGCTAACCAATGTAGACCTGCTACATTTTAGAAGGCAACAAAGATGGCATTTAAGGGCATACTAGAGAATTTTGAGCTAGTATACATTGATGACATAACTACCTTTTCATAATATGCAACATATCACTTTGATTATTTGAAGCAAGTGTTCATTAGATGCAGGGAGTATGGTGTGTCGCTAAACCCAAAAAATTGTGTGTTTTCCATTGATCAAGGAAAGCTCCTAGGACACATTGTATCAAGAAGTGGACATGAAATAGATCTAGAAAGGGTGAAGACAATGCTCTCTCTCCCACATCCCAACCACAAGAAAGAATTGCAGAGTTTTCTTGGTAGGATCAACTTCATAAGAAGATTCATCCCTAACCTAGATTCCATGGTGAAACCCCTCATAGCCAAGTTAGAAAAGAATATAATGTTCACTTGGACGAAAGAAGGAAAGGCTAGTCTTGGGGAAATCAAAAAATATATATTGCATAATTTGCCACTCTTGTCAACCCAAATATTGACAAATATTTCATCCTTTACTCCCTTGGAGGAGAGTCAAGTATATTAGTTTTTCTAACATAGTTAAATAATGAGAATTTGGAGCAACCCAATAGCTTTTTTACTAAAGGGCTTAAAGATTATGAGAGAAAATATAGCTATGTAGAGAAGTAGGTTCTTGTTCTTGTAAGGGCTCTCAAAAAGTATAGACATCTTCTATCTCATAACAAGGTCGAGGTCTTGGTCCCACATGCAAATGTGAAGGATTTCTTTCTAAACAAGGATATCAATGAAAAGATAGTTGGATGGATCACCAAAGTTATAGAGTATGATGTTGATAACAAGATCACCAGGCTTATGAGAGGCAAGGGATTGTGTTTTAAAATGGCCTCATCTTTTGAGTCATCTGAAGAGGCTTCCCTCTTAATACAAGGTGAGCAACCAATAGAGGATGAAAATTAGAATGATTGGTTGCACAACGTGGCTACCTTCTTTGTAAAAGGAAGATATCCCCAATGTATAAATAGAGCCAAGAGAAGATAGTTTAGATTATAGCCTATTCCCTATGTCTTGGTGGATGGAATATTGTTCAAGAAAGATTTTGATGGATTCCTATTGAGGTGTATCAAAATTGATTAGATCAGTGGGTTATTAAAAAAGTTCCATGATGGCCATACTAGTGTTCATTTCTCATGTAGGATTATAGAAATGAAGATAATGAGGCTTGGTTACTATTGGCTGAACTTATTTAGTGATTCTCATAGGTGGGCTGGGAAATGTGAGAAATGTGCATTATTCTTAGGGAAGAAAAGATTGGCTGCCCTCCCTCTTCATCCTATTCAAGTAGATCAACCCTTTTCTCAATGGGGTTTGGATTTCATTGGTCCAATAAATGAACCTTCAATCTCTAGTCACAAATGCATCTTGGTTACCATAGATTACTTCACAAGATGGACATAAGTAGCAGCTTTGAGAGATGCAATAGAGGCTTCAGTGGTTGAGCTCCTTGAGTGACTAGATTTGGCTTTCCTTCAACTATCATATCAAATAATTCCAAGTCTTTTACTGGAACTCATATATCCTCTTGGGCCCTTGAACATGGAATATATTTGAGCACTTCCTCAAATTATTATCCCCAAGGAAATGGCTTGGCTAAATCCTCCAACAAGAACCTCCTTAGAATAATTAAGAGGACAATTAAAGATAATCAATGGTGTTTGCATGCCAAGTTGAGGACTATACTTTGGGATGATAGAATTACACCCAAGAGGGAAATTGGGAACTCACCCTTTATGTTGGTATATGGATGGGAAGCAAGGCTTCCTATTTCATTTGAGTTTCCCTCTCTTGAATTGGCTCATTAATTGGAGCTAGCTAAGAGTGATGCCATGACAATTAGGTTGGTAGAACTAGTTGAACTAGAAGAAAAGAGACAACAAGCTACACAAACACTTGAGGTGCATCACCAATAGGTGAAAAAAGAATCTTTGATGAGAAGGCTATAATCAAAATTTTCAAGGAAGTTGACCTTGTTCTCAAGGGGGATGTAGATAGAGATAAAATAGATAAAAAATCCAAGTTTGATGCTGTGTGGAGTGGCCCATATGTTATCACTAGCTGTAAAGAGGCCAATTATTTTTAGTTATACAAGCCTAATGGTGATATTTTCCAATTCTAGTTAATGGAATTCACCTTAAGCCTTACTTCTAAAGAAGGTTGAGGTTTTCTACACATATTAGAATAGCTTTCTACTTTCCAAGAAGTGCATAGGCACAAGTTATCTCTCTATGAGATAGCAATTTTTTGAAGTTTTTTAGTTGTAGGAGTGATAGTTGTTGTGGAATAGGGCTCATTTTATGACGATGTGCCCAATGGATTTCTTAAGGTGATTGGCCCATGCTTACTAGGAAAGCATCCCCTCTAAATTTTGAAAAATGTTGACCATTTTAGCCCCCCTTTCCTAAAATCCTAATTTTTCTAGTCTCATGAATATCTAGGATGATGGATATGTCTAAATTCATTAATTTATTCATTTATTTCCATGGAAGTATATGAGGGATACATAAAAACCTTATTCCTTCTTTTTATATCCCTAGGTCCTTTGAATTTCATGCATCATATGAGGCATTTGGAGTTACGACAATGTAATTCTCCTTTGTCACCCTATCACTCTAGTTTAAGATTTGACCATTAGGTGGGCTACGAAGGTGCAAAATGACCAATTTTATAGTTAGCATGGTTTCACAACTATTATTGTCAGCATTCAAATTTAGGTGGTGAAGGAGCCACTAGCTATGGATCACATGATTGTAGGCAACACCAAGCTTAAAGGGATTCAAGTTGCGACAGTGTGAAAGCTAACCATAGTAGTCTATTTCAAGTGTTTTCATCATTTTAGGTGGTCATGGTTAACCCCAAGTGAAGGTGGTGAGGTAGAAAAATCCATTGTAATTTCATCATAATGGGAATTTTAGAGAAAACCTTGGTTAAGGTTGTGAATTTGGGTAGGCCTTTGTTCACACCATCACAAAATTAATTGTTGAGTTAAGAGTTTAAGTCATGATGGTGTGATGGTAGTTAGTTTGAAGGTTAATCTCAGAGTCACATAGGTTAGTGGAAAGAAACAACGAGCAATCATGCAAAATGATCAATGGTTGAGGTTTATTTCTATAGCTGTGCAAGTTGATACAGTCAATGGAGGAATGAAGTAGTGAATTTGCAATCAAAAGGAAACAATTACCTTAAAAGGGTTGTCAAAATTTCATGGTTTAAGGGTATTGATGAATTTATAGGTTGCAAAGATGTGAGGGCAATCAAACTATCAAAAGAATATGGTTTTTGTACCATCACGAGTGTCTAAGCACTAGTCAAATCTTAAGTTGCGACGGTGTGAATGATAATATTGATAGTTAGAGTTAATGGTAGTCATAGTATCACATGAATTTCATGTTAACCTATAGCTTTAATCATTAAGGTGTAATAAATGCTAGCAATAGTTAAGTTTTAAAGCTTGTAGCATCGCATAAAGTCAAATATAACCTAGAGTTAAACTTACAAAATTGTGGAACACTTTATTCACTCATTCATGGGGTTAAGACTATAGTTAAGATAATAAGTTGTGAAGCTAAAAAATAGTGATGGTGGTCATTCTAAACTATGTTCACAACATTACAAGGTTAAAACATGCTTGATACTTGGTGGTCATGAAGGGATGACAAAGGTAAAATGGATGGCTTTACATCATCACAAGGCCAAGAGTTGTTAGATCCATAATAGTTGCAAGGGTTTGATGTGGTTAGAAAGGTGATGTTTGTAAGGTCACAATGGTTAGATGGCTTAAGTGATAAGGACCTGTGAAGCAATAATAAGGTGTAAAATGGGAAGGTCACAATTTCACATGGCCAAGTAGTTAATAAAGAAGGTAAGTTGTGAAGTGTGAACATGTATGAGTGTAGGTCAACTAGATAGTTAAAATGATAGGTGAGCTAGAAAAATGTTTCAAGATTATGAGGCCATGTGGTAGTTTGAATGGTTGATTTCAGTTGACTTGATGATGTAGCTGATCTAGCAAATCATGAATGCAATCCATGGAACATTTGGAAAGATTAAGGAGAAATGATTTGTTTGCCTACAACCATTTTTTTGGTGTCTTAATGTCATTGTACTCCATACTTCTTAAATGCATATCATGATTGATTCTTCTTTGATTTGATCTCTTACAGCTAAGTGCACTCTTTCTCTTGTCCATTGTGCCATTTCTTGTGGGAAGTTTCTCTTCATGATTAGATTTTCTCTTGATTCTCAGTTATTGGCCTCATCTGTAATCCAATCTCATGATTATTGGAGTTTAAACTCAAGCTTGTATTTGGGTTATGCCTACAACCTATAAAGGAAAGTTTTTTTGTTGTTCAAAGGATCTCTCTTTTTTGGTCTTCTATAGATATTCTCTATTTCTTGCCTTATATTCAATAGAAATTATTTCTATTATATCCATTCTTAGTTAGCTGAATTTGTGTACCCTAATTATAACTTATTTTTTTGGATGTATTTTGACAATCACAATATTGTATGATCATGTTTATTCCCAATAGTTAATCTGTTAAGTGAATTGTTGTATTTCTTGCATGGTTTTTTTATTTCTCAACTAATCCATGGTGTTAAGACTGAAGGAATACATATAATGGTATATCTTGTGAGGTCTATTGGATTTTACTACAGTCATTGGAAACAAGTAGATAAAAATATTATATGATGTATCACCCCCTCCAGAATAGAATAGGAATTTTGATTTTCATGTATTTCCTTCTCACTTTTCCCTTCAAGAAGTAGTTAGGTGCACCCTGATAGTGAGGAATCTAACCTTCTCTAGAGATTCAATCTTTGATTGCAAAGTCTCATAGTTTTTGGATTTTTTCCATGTTACATGAGGTCGCTTGAGGGTCATACCTTAAGCAAGGGTGTAGACTTTTGTGTCAATAGGTACAGGACAAGGAAAAAATTGAAACGTGTATGTTTTCTTATTAAATTTGAACCTAGGACAATTAAAGATGCTTTGGATAATGAAAGTTGGATTGAAGCAATGAATGAAGAGATGAAATAGATAGAAAGGAATAAGACCTAGACTCTTGTTCCTAGACACAAGGATAAGAATGTAATTGGCACTAAGTTGGTGTTTAGAAATAAGCTGAATGAAGATGGAGAAGTTTCAAGAAACAAAGTAAGGTTAGTATGCAAAGGATGTTCTCAAGAAAAAAACATTTATTGCGGTGAAATTTTTTCTCCTATTGTAATATTAGAAGGTGTTAGGACTCTACTTGCTTATGATAGATATAAAGGATTTAAAGTATATCAGCTGGATGTCAAGTTTGCATTCTTGAATGAAATTCTAGAAGAAGTTTACATAGAGAAACCTGAAGGTTTTGTAGATTCTAGCAAAAGGGAAATGGATTGTAAACTACATAAAGCATTGTATGGTCTCTATAAGAATTTTCCTTAGGGAAAAATTCACCCAAGAACTAAGAACTCAAACACAAGCACAACTGTAGACCAGAAAGAGTATGATCAGAATATTAATATGTATTTGATTCAATATTATGAAAGTAGATTAGGAGTGATTGTATATAAAGGCCTCTAAGATGCATCTAGAATGCTTAAGAATCAACATCATGATAAGTCATACAACCAGGCACATGTCCACCAGATATGGGTTATCCTCCATTAAGCACAAAAGTAAGTGTGATGATGAGAGCATAAGCTTACAATGGTGTAGAACACAAATCAATGTTGTAGACAACATGTGCTAAAAAGGGAGTGTGAATAACTATGTTGTCTACATGATAACTCAGTGAATGATGCAAACTCTAGTGTTGTAGACACCATGTGCTAAATTAGAGTTGCATACTTTTGTGTTGTCAACATGACAACTCATAAAGGTGTCAAAAATCCTAAGTGTCTCACAAAATAAATAATAAAATAGTGCAATATAATAAAATAATGCATTAACCTAAGTTAAGTAATTGTAAATAGTAAATATGTATTTACACCAACACCCCCATCTAAGTGAAACTTAGGGGAATGCCCTTAAGCTTACAAAAACTAGGATGAAATACAAGATGGGTCCCTATTACTAGGCCATGTTAGGTACCCATATACATAATGAAAATGAAATCTCTCATAAAGTAGAGAAAGAGGGAAAACCTCATGGGAAAAATCCTCCCCCAAAAAGAGAGATGAATAGGGATGCATGGATGAATGGAGTAATCAAGACCCCCCATTAAAACACACATCTAGTATATACAATAGTGAAGAATGAGGATAAAAAGAGCTCATAAGAGGAAAATGTCCCCCCTCATAAGAAAGAAGAGGAAGAGAGACAAGGTAGTCCCCCCTGCTAATGAAGAATGTCAACCAGTGATTGCTGCTCCAAGGAAGAAGCTGGTCTAAGAATGATGAATGATGTTCCTCTGCTTTGGAAGAAACAATGGAAAAGTTACAATCTTGAAGATGGATGGTGTCCTTGAAACCTACTAAAGTGTCCTTGTGTTGATACTAATGGTAGCCCCTTCCAACACTACTGAAAAGAATGAATGTAGATCTGGCAAGGATGTCTATAGAACCTATCCCAATGAGCCATTTGTCTCCTCAACTGATAAAAAGACCTCTAACAACTGCTATACACAAGTATCCACAATCACACCAACCTATAAAGATTGATCATGTAGAGAATGGATGTGAGGTTCAGAGTGAGCCCTCACAACAACTATAGAAGGATCATCTTCATTAAAGAGAAGACGTAAATCATCAAGGCAATCTCCCAAGTTTTTAGTGTGTGACTCCACGAAAAAACCTACAATGTCTGCCAAGTAGACATCAATTGAAGCTAGAGTTGGAAGAAGAAGTGTACCTTGCTATGATGGACCTTTCATTGTGGCAATATATGCATGTTGATTATACTTATTTCATGACCTCTTGCTACAATTATCAATAGAACCCCACGTGTCTAAATCTATTGAAGCACTATCATTGGTGTCACTATCAGTTTCCACAATATATGAAGTGTGGAAAGGATTAGAGGATAAGCTAGGTGAACTTTCCTCAAAGTGAACATCCTTCTCCACAAAAATCTTATGAGTCTCAAGATCCATAAGGCTTTATGCCTTAGCATTGTCTTCATAACCAATGAAATTACAAGGCCTCAGTGATGGTGCCTTGCATCTTGTTGATGATATGTTTGCCCATGCTGGACAACTAAAGGCTCTAAAGTGACACACAACTAGTTTTCTACCACACCATGCCTCAAAAGGAGTCTTCCCCTCTAGGGAATTATGAGGAGACCTTTTAAGTACATGAGTAACACTGCTAATGGCTTCGATTTCAAGTGTTGGATCAAGAGACTTGGCTTTTATCATGCAAATTGCCATAGACTTAAGAGTTCTAATCCTCATAGATGCAACATCTGTCTTATGCAAACTGCATGCTGGTGAATTCTGAAGATCAATTCCCTCAAATTTATAGAAGTACTTAAGTCTTCTATCCACATATCTACTTACATTATCCATCCATAAAATCTTGATGGCTTTCCTTGATTTCTGTTCAACATGAATCTTGAAGGCTTGTAGCTTATCAACCACTTCATTCTTGTGATGAAGGAAGTAGACCCATGTGAAACATGAATAGTCATCAATGAAAGTAAGGATGTAGTAGCCTTGGCTAATTGAAGTGATTGCAAAAAGTCCTACTAAAACCATTTGAACCAACTAGAGAACAAATGGTACTCTAGAAGACTTCCCTTTATCATACTTCTCCTTGAGATGCATATCTACTGAACATGATAAACACTCATCCTTAGAAAATTTGATGTTAGGTAGAACCTTGACCATGTGTTTTCAGAAGAGTTGCTAAAGATAGCAGAAGACAAGATGACCAAACAACTCATGCCATTGTTTGATTTGTGAATTAGACTGAGTGAACAAGGCTTGAGAGGAGACTTAGGCAAAAAGTGGGAGAAAGAATAAAAGCTCTTCTCATGATTGACTTTCCCCACTAGAACCAATGAATCATCTCTAAGACATCACACCACCACTAAATCTAGAAGGAACTCAACTTTGTGATCATCTCCAAGGTGAGTGATTTGGTAAACTAAGAGGAGATTGGAGCTAAGGTTTGGAACATAGAGAACATCTTTGAATTCCCCATTTTCCATTTCCACATCTCCTTTCCCTTCAACTTCCATTTTAGTATCATCTCCCATGAAGATGTGTGGTACCTGTGACTACTTTAATGAGGAAAAGTATCCCTTTGAAGAACCCATGTGATAGGAGGCACCTGAGTCAAGTATCCATTCTGATGAAGAACATGAGTTTTCCATAAGTGCTTTCCCTTTTCCCTTTGAAGAGGTCGGAGTTGAATCCTTGGAAGTACCTGGTACTTGAATTTTGTTCTTCTTGAGTAGGTTGTCCATGTCATCAATTCTTTTAATCTTGCAATGATGCTCACCATGATTTGACTTTTTGATTTATGCATAAAATAGTTTGTCCTTCTTTTCATTACTTCCCTTCTCATTGGAAGAAGAATTACCTTGTTGTGAGGAGGATTTTTGTGTCTTAGATTGTGATTTCTACTTCTACTAATTCTTGTTGTTGTTGCTAGAACTTTTCCCTCCTTGACTTGAGTGGTACTCATCACTAGGCACCAATGATTTGGTCTTTGATGTCATGAGAAGTCCCAAATCTATCAAGTGAGATTGTTCAACAATCAACATCTATGCAAATGCATCAGATGTAGGCTTCTAGAAAGCACTTCCACGATCAACCTATAAGTATTATAACTCAAAACAAAGGAAGCATACTCTAAAGGTAGCCTCTTTAGGATGTCATGAATTAACTTTTCATCCTTCATGAGATTTCCACAATCTTTAAGTACTACCGTATACTCATTGGCCTTGTTGATCTAATCGTGAATTATGTCAAAGTTCTTTGGATCTACCAATCTAAAAACTCTTTTCCTTATCCACCTTACCATAAAATGATTCAAGTTTGTCCCATGCAAGTTTGGATTCTATGAAATTGGCAATGTGAAAGAAGAGATCTCTATGTACATAACTCTTGATAATTCCTAAATCCTGATTGTCTATAATTTTCCAATCAATGAGTTCTTTAGCATCAGTAGGTTTTGGAATTGTACCATCAACATAAAGATTTAGACCTTTTTCCATTAATCTACTCCATACAATATCTTTCCATGTAGAATAATTGTGTGAAGCTAGAAGTGGACATTTACGTGAACCCATGATGCAGAAATAAAAAGAGCATAGAAGAGAGACACAAAAGAACACTACACACCCCTCCTTTTCACTCAATCAAAATGTACAAAGTGGACTTATGCTTTTTCTTTTTACAACTACCTTCTAAGGCCCAAATCTGTCACTAAGAATTGTAGCTTAGATGTACAACAATTTTAAAAAGTAATCAAAACATTGCAATGTAGAAAAAGCCCTAATTCTGAAAGTGGGAATTTTGTCCACAAAACACTAGAATCTAACTATAGATCTAGAAAGTAGACAAAAAATAACACATTTTCAATAAAAATAGAACCTGAAAAAGTGTCTAGATGAGCCCGTATAGAGTGCTTGAAGCTACAAAATGTAGGATTAAATATGTATAGTTGCCAAAAAATGCAATTTCTAAAAAACATTGCACTAAAACTAGAAAAGAACATGACCAATAGAATGTCAAGAAAATTTACCCAAAATTTAAAAAATTGCACCTAATTTGGAGTCTAGATGACCAAGTTATGGCATCACAAAGTTAGATTATAAAATAAAAATTCAATCTGAAGAGGGGTCTGGAAGGAAAACTGTGTGCTTAAATTTGATGGTCAAATGAACATCACAGTAGTTATAAAAAGCCTAGAAATGACAGTAAGATGGTCGTCAATTTTTTTCTTGTGAAATGTTGATTTAGGCAAAAAAAAGTGCCCCAAGGTGACGTAGTAGCTGATTGGGGGTACCATACTATACAGATGTATGGAAAAAGTGACATGGAAAATAGTATGGATCCACATGTCTTGTCCATGTGGAACTTATGTGGTTATGTCTGTTAGAGTAAATAATTAATTATTAATTATTTATTCTATTACTTAAGCTTACTTAGGTTAATGCATATTTGGTATTTAATGCATGTAGTGGTTGTTGTTGACAACTCGGGAGTTTTCTCCTTTTTTAGCATATTCCACTTTTTGAGGATATGTGCTGAGTTGTCGTTTTTGTCCTCTACCTCCTTCCAGCTTGTTCTACAAGCTTCCATGAGGCCTTTTTAAACGGTCTCTCTCTCATTGTAAATAATTCCATTCATATAGCAATCTCATTTTTCTATTGTGAAATATTTCCTCTTGAATTGTTTGCTTCATGCTCTTGCTCTTTCGGTTTCTCTTCAGCAAGCTATTTGCATGCAGGTGATCTTGGCGACTGCGGAGTTGGATTTCATCAACTCCTACATGGTATCAGAGCCTCCCTGCTGCTTCTTGTTTGAAGGATTTGTGAAGCCGTGATTCGAAGTCACAAACCCTAGTTTGTTTGTGCATTTTTTCTTCAAATCAGGGCTAGAGCGAATTTTTGGAGCACTTTCAGCCCAAACGGGCATCACCATTGGATCCGGAAGGCCATTTATAGTCAAAATTCATATAAAACTTTCCGTTTTTGGAGACAGAGCTCTGGAAGGCAAAATTTTTTTACATCAAAGCTTCCGTACGGACTGTACGGACGATTTGCGATTTTAAAATTTAAAAAAAAGAGGAGGCGCTCCGCCAGGGCACCACCGGCGGGCCAACCCGACACCGCCAGCGCTCCGCCACCAGCACAGCACCACCGGCGGGCCAACCTGTTTTCGACCGCCGCAGCGCCTCCGACAGGCCGCTCCGCCAGTGGCCCCCGCCGCGGCGCCACCCCCTCCTGTCTGCCGCCCGGGCGCAACAGCCTCCACCCCCGCAGACAGTGGCACCGCCGGGTTTTCCTCCCGGGCGCCACCGCCGGCGGGTGATATTCCTCCGACGCCGTCTCCAACTTTTTCGACCATGACGTCACTTTTCTGACGCTGACGTCTTTTCCAGTCAGTGACGTCATTTTCCGGAAAGTGACGTCTTTTTCCGGTAATCAGATTTTTTTTGCCGGCGACTAGTCTGTGACGGGCATACGGCCGTCAAATTTATGCCAGTGTCTGTAATTTTTTAGCAAGTGCATTTTTGGAGCAGCAGTCGGTTTTTTGGCTATAACTTGAGCATACGGAGGTCTTTTTCTAATCCGAAAGAAGCGTCGGAAAGCTGACTCAGAGACGGACACATTGGTGCTAGTTTTGCACAATTTTGAGTTCGTTTGAGCTTCTCTTTTTGGTGTCAAAGTAGAGGCTTTTGTTTCCTCTTATTCTGCATCAACAAATCCAGGTTCCCTTCCAGTTTTTTGCTTTCCTTAGTTGTTTTTTTTGGTATTTGGGAGATATTTTTGTACGTTTGTGGGGGGGTGTCTTTCTTTTCTGTAGTTTACTTCAGTTAAGACCCTTCTACTTTCGTCTTCTTCTTTCTCTCAATGGCGGATCCATCTATATCCCGTCTCACACCACACAACTACCACACATGGAAGGCACAAATGACTAGACTTCTAATGTCAAGAGGTCTATGGTCTTGTCTGGATGAGCATCAGCCTAATCTCCAACGACCTTTTGAGATTCTACAACACAGGAACAAGATGGATGAAGCCATGGGGCTTATTGCACTCAACATTTCAGATAGCTTGTTGTTTCACTTGGATGGTTTGACTACTCCACGGGCTTATTGGCTAAGATTTTAGACTTTGTTTGGACAAGTAAATGAGTTTCGGGCACTTCAGCTAGATGCAGAATTGACTTCTTTGACACCTGATCACTTTCCCACCATTGAGGACTTCTTGATGAAGTTCAAATCTCTACGTACACTTTTGCAGGGATGTGGGAAGAACAAAACAGATGATGAGTGTATCTTTTTGGTACTCTCAAAGTTAAAGGGACAGTATCAGATCTTCTCTTCCACTTTCTACTCCACTATGGATGCCTTGGGTGATAGACATAGGATGCCTTCATTTGAGATATTTTGTAATCGGTTAACCCGTGAACAATCGAAGATTACTCAAATGGATTCACTTTCAAGTTCTCAATCACAGGTATTGCTTTCCAAGGTTACACAGGAACAGAAGTTGAAGCAGCTATCAGATCCCTCTTCTACTAGTTCATCATCTTCTAACAAGAAGGAGAAAAAGAAGACCGCAACTCCTACCTGTTCCTATTGTGGGAAAGGATCTCATGATGAGGCACGTTGTTTTCAGAAGAGATGTGATGGCTATGAGAAACAGATTGCTGATTTGCACGCTCTCCTTCAGAAGAGCACTATTTCCTCTCCATCCTCTTCCTCCTCACAAGGGTCTTCTTTTCAGGCTTCTTCCACCTCTTCAACATCTACATCAGATCTTGGAAAGGGTCATGCATTACAGGCTTCTATTGCATCTTCTTCACAGGTTCCTTGGATACTGGATTCAGGTGCTTCTCACCATATGACATCTTCTCAAGGTGTCTTCTCCACTCTTGAGGCTTCCCCTATTCCTCACATTCTCATGGGGAATAACACTGCTTTACCAGTCTGTGGGAAAGGTTCAGTTCACATCCAAGATGGTATATTCAATGATGTATTGTATGTTCCATCTTTGTCTGCCAACCTTCTCTCAATTTCTCAGATTACACGCAGTGGATCAGGGAAGACAGTTGAGTTCACTACTGATTCAGTCTTCATTCGAGATCGTGC
Organism: Cupressus sempervirens; assembly: GCA_028749045.1. NCBI lineage: Eukaryota > Viridiplantae > Streptophyta > Pinopsida > Cupressales > Cupressaceae > Cupressus > Cupressus sempervirens. The sequence continues at coordinate 661,632,980 of CM053784.1, forward strand.
TACAGGAGATCTTATTGCTACAGGGGCAGTTGATCCTTCCACTCATCTCTATACCTTCTCACACTTTGGTCCACCATCTCCTTCGCAGGAGCATCGTGTGGTGCAGTCAGGACACTTGAACCTTTGTATTGTTCCTGAGATCCCTACTTTGACTGCCACACCACAACCAGATGAGGGCTTTTCCTCTCTACAAGATTCTCCTTCCGCTCTACCTGATCTTCCAGCTTCATTTATTGAGACTCCAGGTACACTTGTTGCAGATACTTCAGTGGACATTCATGACACTGTCATCGCACCTGCCTTGGGGATTCCCTTTTCGGTTCCTCATACATTCTCTTTCGGACATCAGCTAGGCTTGCCAATTGCTCCTCTCATGCAGGGATTTCCTTGTTTCATGCCTTTGTTCCTTTTGAATTGGAGTTTCATTGGTTCGATCATTTCTACAGGAGCTCCATCATTATGGGGGGGGCTTGGTGTCTATTCTCATGGGGGGGCTGGTTGTACTTATGGTTTTGAGAGAGTCTCTTGAAACATTTTTGGTGGAAGTTGTCCTTGGGGGGATTGGTTGAGGCCTTCCTTCCTTCACTTCATGTTTTTTTTAGCATGTTGTTTTTACCTCTTTTTTGGAGGAGGGTTTTTCCCATAGGGTTTTCCCTCTTTCTCCATTTTACAGAGGTTGCATTGTACATGGGTACCTAACATGGCCTCGTTGTCGGGACCCATTATGCATTTCATCTTAGTTTTAGGAGCTTAAGGCATTCCCCTAAGTTGCACTTAAGGGGGGGTGTTAGATTAAATAATTAATTATTAATTATTTATTCTATTACTTAATCTTACTTAGGTTAATGCATATTTGGTATTTAATGCATGTAGTGGTTGTTGTTGACAACTCGGGAGTTTTCTCCTTTTTTAGCATATTCCACTTTTTGAGGATATGTGCTGAGTTGTCGTTTTTGTCCTCTACCTCCTTCCAGCTTGTTCTACAAGCTTCCATGAGGCCTTTTTAAACGGTCTCTCTCTCATTGTAAATAATTCCATTCATATAGCAATCTCATTTTCCTATTGTGAAATATTTCCTCTTGAATTGTTTGCTTCATGCTCTTGCTCTTTCGGTTTCTCTTCAGCAAGCTATTTGCATGCAGGTGATCTTGGCGACTGCGGAGTTGGATTTCATCAACTCTTACAATGTCATCATGGTCCACATGGCACTATACAAAATGGTAGATGTGGTAAATTTAGCACCAATATTGTAGTTAGTGGGCAGTCCATGTGGTGACTGTGCATGTAGACATTAAAGGGCCACATGGCAGTGCCTAGGTACACCACATGGCATCTGCTAGCATTGCCAAAACTATAGTAGAGAGTACCAAGGTTTAAAGAAAGATGGTTAGAAAGATAGCAGGGGCACTGTAATTCTTTTCTATGGTGCCAAATGTTGAAGTTTTTGTTGTCATCAATGGGAAACTATTTTTTGGTAACAATTGTGTTGGTCAAGTTCTATCATGTCTATTAGAAGAGGTTGCCAGTGCAGGAGGTGGAATGGCCATTGAGTCAAAACCTTTGTGCATTACCAAAAAGTAAAAAAACTCTACTAGTAACGAATTTGTGATAGCTAGGAATTGAAATTTTAATCCCACATGTATCATGGGGCAACATTTGAAGTGTTTAAAAGTATGCCATCACAAGTATCAAAAAAACCACCTCTAATGGTGGATAGTACTTGCCACTAGTGGTAAATTTAGTCAATTGCTCAGTATGCTCTGCTAGATTTGCTTTGTTTGTCAGTAAGAATGTGCATGGCTGGAAAATGGATAATGTGCCCACTTAAATGATAAGGAATATACTTTGAACCAAGGAGGAATATTCTACATAGGGCCATGGTGTGACTACCCGATTCTACAAAAAACATTTCTCTACAAAGCCACTTGGCCTAATTTTTTTTCAAAAAAATGCAAAGAAAAATAAATTACAAATCCAAAAAATAATTAATTAGATTTGCAAAATGACCATACCCAAGTTGCAAATTAGGGCCTCTAGGTGCCAATTTGCAAAAAAAATGCCTCATGATCAACCTTGGCCTAGGGTAGCCAAATTTATAGCCAATTTGCACTAAATCGACATTTTGGATGACATGGTAAGGTCTGTTCTGGCTCTAGATGCTCCCAATTTCTATAGTACTCCAATCCAGGCCAAGGTGTTGAAGCAACAATGGTCTCGAACAACTATATGAAGAGAAATTCTCCAAGTTTTGGTACTATGTAAGAATTTTTCTTAGGGAAAATTTTTCCCAAGAACTAAGAACTCAAACACAAGCACAACTGTAGACTAGAAAGAGTATGAGCAAAATATCAATATGTATTTGATTCAATATCATGAAAGTATGCTACGAGTGCCTGTATATAAAGGTCTCTAAGATGCATCTAGAATACCTAAGAATTAGCATCATGATAAGTCATACAACCAGGCACATGTCTACCAGATATGGGTTATCCTCCATTAAGCACATAAGTAAGTGCGATGATGAGAGGATAAGCCTATAATGGTGTAGTATGCAAATCAGTGTTGTAGACAACATGTGCTAAAAATGGAGTGTGAATAACTATGTTGTCTACGTGACAACTCAGTGAATGATGCAAACTCTAGTATTGTAGAGACCATGTGCTAAATTATAGTTGCATACTTATGTATTGTCAACATGACAAGTCATGAAGGTGTGCAAACTCCTAAGTGTCTCACAAAATAAATAATAAAATAATCCAATATAATAAAATAATGCATTAACCTAAGTAAACCTAAGTGTAAATAGTAAATATGTATTTACACCAACAAAAAAAGCTCCCAAAGCTTGGTATGAAAGACTTCATAATTATCTTATGAAGATTGGTTTTTAGAGAAAAAATGATAACAACAACCTATACATCAAAGATGGACTAGACAAGAAGATTGTGTTGGTAGAAATCTTTGTTGATGATACAGTGTTCACTGAAAATGATGATTTGTGAAAATCTTTTTCAAAATAAATGAGTAAGGAATTTGAGATGTCAATGTTTGGAGAAATCAAATTCTTTTTTGAGTTGTTGATTCAATTGAAGAAAGATGGTATCTACATTACTCAATCTAAGTATATCAAGGAGATACTAAAGAAATTTGGAATTGAGGATTCAAGACTAGTTGGAACATCTATGTCTACTGGACATATGATTTCCAAAAATGATGATTCCAAGAAGGTAGATTAGACCAAATACAAATCAATGATTCCTAAACTATAGTATGTAGTACATATTAGGCCTAATATTGCTTTTGCAGTAGGTATGGTGACAAGATTTTCAGCTAATCATAAAGAAAATCATATGATCAAAATAAAGAGAATCATTAGGTATCTGAAGGGTACTAAAGATTATGGATTATGATACAAGAAAAATGAGGCAATTTAGATTTGAAATCCTTCATTAATGTAGATTGGGTAGGAAGTGTTGATGACAGGAAGAGCGCTAGTGGTGGATCATTCTTTCTTGGTAAGAAACTAGTGTTTTGGACAAGTAAGAAGAAAATTTTTATTTCTTAGTCTACAATAGAGGTAAAATATGTTCTAGTAGTAATTAATTATTCCAATGTTGTTTGGTTCAAACAACTATTGGTAGGTATGAAGGTAGAAATTAAGGATCTAGTGGTTATCTTCTGTGATAGCACAAGTGCAATTAATATATCAAAGAATCCTATGATGCATACCAAGACCATGGAGAAATTGCAATAAAATATCATTTTCTAAGAGAATTAGTGAAAGACAAAGAGCTGAGATTGGAATATGTGAATACTAAAGAACAAATCACAAACATATTCACCAAGCCATTACCTAAGGATGTATTTTTGTATCTAAGAGGTAAACTAGGGGTTATTCCCCTATCTAAAGCTCACTAAATGAAGTTTAATGATGCATCAACTAGAGCATGTTGAAGATTAATCAAGTTGATGCAATAATGAAATGGCAGATTGCATATGAATCTCTACATTAGGTACATTGGAAATTCACCGAATATTGTCAATGGAATAAGATGTCAAAGAGGGAGTGTTTTTTGTGTCATATCACAAAAAAATTCTAAAGAGGGAGAGTATACTATATCACAAAATTTTTTTTTGAAGATGTCAAATAGGGAGAACTTGGTTTGATATTAAAGAGGGAGAGTTTTCTATCAGAAGAATATGTTGAAGATAGATTAAACTTGGAGAGTTTGGTGATAGAGAGAGTTCTCATGGATAAGAATTAGAATGAAACTAAGGATATTTTTCATACTTTTATTTTTCTCTAAAATTTCATTGTATTATAACATGTTGTGTTTCCATCAATGTAAAAGATGGAGATTGTTGAAAATAATTAATTAATTGTATACTATCTTTGATGTTACACAAAATGTCATATCTATACTAGTCAGTGTATGCCAAGCTCACTTGGATGATGAAGATAGTTTCCTATTGTTAGGATAAAACCATAGACAAAAATAACAATTACATGCAAATATAACCAATAACAAAAAATAATAGATCACATAGAAAAGAACACAAGGCACCAAGATTTAATGTGGTTCACTCAATCCCTGGGCTACGTCCAACAAACAACAAGACAATATTATTATGATCCAGTGATTACAACTTAATTACAATCAGTAATCCCTTATAGCTCAATACCACTACAAGAACTAATTTCACATCACCATAATGAAACAATCCCTAACCCTAAGCCCTTTTATACAAGTATTTTTATGCTACTTTAGGGTTACAACATGTCAGCCATATGTTGGCCATATGTCAACCACAACGTCGGTACTCCCCAAAGAATTTATAAAGTATGTACAGTACTTCCTTAATCAATCACCACAAAATAACAATCTCCCACTTGGGGACTGATCAAATTCCATACTAGACAACAATCTTCATCTTGGAGACTGATCCTATAGCTACACTGCTATGCCATGAGGCTCCCACTAGACCAAACCACCCTAGACTTTGATGTCCTTGTATTCTTGTTTAGTCTAGAAGACAAACTCAAGCTGAAGAGGAATTTAACTTCTCCCTTTTTACTACCTTTGTCAACATATCTGTTGGATTATCATCTATATGTATCTTGTCCAACTTAAACTATGCATCCTCCAAAACTGACTAAATGAAATGGTACCACAACTATATGTGTTTCATCTTTGAATGTAGAGCTGAATTCTTTGAAAGATGAATGGAACTTTGACTATCTATAAACAAATAATTATCCCTCTGAGGGTGTCCCAATTCTTCCAAGAAGAATTGAATCCATAACATCTCCTTCACTACCTCTATAATAGTAATATACTCTGCCTCTGTAGTGGATAAAGCATTAAACTTCTATAACCTAGAAACCCAACTCACGGATGCCCCACCAATAGTAAAGACATAACCTGTAGTACTATACCTAGTATCAATATCCCCTACCAAATCTAAGTCAACACAGCCCTGTAAATTAGTAGTAGGGCCCACAAAGTGCAAACACTTATTGGATTTTCCTCTCAAATATCTGAGAATCCACTTGACTGCATTCTAATGCTCAATTCTTGGATGACTCATATACCTGCTAATGACTCCCACTACATGTGCATTATCTAGCCTTGTACATACCATAGCATACATCAAGCTTCCTATAACTAAATCAGAGGGTACCTTGGACATTTTATCCTCCTCCTCTTGTGTCTTCAAACACATCTCCTTAGTCAACTTCAAATGACCAAGTAAAGGTGTGCTAACAACTTTAGCATTCTCCATAGAGAAATCTTGCAACACCTTCTCAACATAATCAGCTTGAGATAGCATCAATTTTTTATTCTTCCTATCTCTACAAATCTTCATACCAAGGATTTATTTTGTTTCCCCCAAATCCTTCATAGAAAATGCATGTACTAACTGGTGTTTCAACCCCTTAATATGATCCATGTTAGACCTAGCTACAAGCATGTCATCAACATATAAACATAAAATAATGTAGGTATCATCATCCAACCTCTTAAAATAAACACAATGATTTGAATGACCCCTATTATACCCATGCTCATGCATAAAATCATCAAATTTTAAATACCATTGCTGAGGTGCATGCTTTAAGCCATATAAACTTTTCTTCAATTTGCACATGAAGTTCTCCTTACCTTTGACCTCAAATCTCTATTGTTGAGCCATATATATCTCTTCATCCAAATCACCATGATGGAAGGTTGTTATATTATCAAGCTACTCTAAATGAAAATCTCCAATAGCCACAATACTTAAAACAGTATAGGTAGAAGACATCTTAACAACAGGAGAAAATATCTCATCAAAATTGATACCTTTTTTCTATTCAAATCCTTTTACAACTAGCCTGGCTTTAAATTTTTTTCTTACCTCCATCCTCTTCTTTCAACCTATAAACCCACTTATTCTATAAAACCCTTTTACCTATAGGCAACTTGCATAAATCCCATGTCTTATTCTTTAGCAAAGAATCCATTTCATCTTTCATTGCTAACTCTCACTGAATCTTAGTATCCACCTACACCTGTTTATCATAACATTCAGGTTCATCAACATCTATTAATAAAATAGAAAATAAAGAGGGAGAAAATCTTTTTGGAGGTCTAATTTTCCTTGTTGACCATCTAACATTCACCGGTGTGTGTAGTATTCATTGTTTTAGTTGTTGCACATCATGAGAAATGGTTGGAACATCATCTTTTGGATTATCATCCAACACTACATAATCATCTTGTTTCTTCTCATGTTGCTACAACAGATATTTGTACGACACTTTCTCATTAAATATGACATCCCTGCTTCTTACAATTTTATGATTTAAAAAAATCCAAAGCCTATAACAAAATTCATTAATTCCATATCCAACAAATACACATTTCTTTGACTTAGCTTCTAGATTGGCTCTATTTTAGAATCTATGTGAGAAAATGCTTCATAAATGAAAGTTTTGAGAAAAGAATAACTCACCTTCTTACTAGTTCATGCTTCCTCTGGAATACCACAACCCAAAGAAGTAGAGGGACTTCTATTAGTCAAATATATATTAGTATTAACAACCCCTACCCACATGTGTAAGGGAAACCTAGCATGCAACCTCATGCTCCTTGCATGTGCCATTATAGTCCTATTTATGCCTTCAACCACTCCATTTTCGTGTGGAGTCCTTGGAAAAGTTTTTTTGTCTATGAATACCATTAGTGGAGTAATAATATTCAAATTTATGACTACAATACTCACCACCATTATCAGATCTAAGACATTTTAGTTTCTTACTAGTCTCATTTTCAACCAAGCATTTTCATTTCTTAAAAGTTTGCAATACATCAGATTTCTATCTAAGGAAATAAATCCATACCTTTCTAGTTGCATCATCAATAAATATAACATAATAATGAGAGCCTATAAGAGAAGATACTTGAGTTGGTCCCCATACATTGGTATGCACAAGCTCTAACTTCTTCTTTTTGTTTTCCTTCCTAGTCTTTACAAAACTCACTCTCTTTTGTTTTCCATACACAACTTTCATAGAAATCCATATTAACATATTTCAGACTTGGTAGAGGTTTCTTTGAATGAAGTACTTTCATACCTTTCTCACTCATGTGCCCAAGTTTTTTGTGCCACAACGCTGCATCAAAATCTACAACAACTATTTGTTCTCCTTGCTCAACTGCAACAATTGTTCATGGGCATTCATTTTTCTCTAAAACAATTAAAGTAGAAGGAACAATATGACCTATACAAAGATATAAGGTGCCTACTTTCACAACTTTTGCTACTACAAGGGAACCTTTTGAAACCTTCCAATTTTTATCATTAAAAGTAACTACATAACACTCATCACCAAGTTTCTCTACAGAAATAAAATTCCTACTTAGCCTTGGAACATGTCTTACCTCATGTAGCAACCAATGATTCCCATTCCAAAACTTAAACTTAACTTTTCCCTTTCCAACAATCTGATAGGATTCATTATCCCCCAAATAAAAAAGGTCCAAAATCCACTTGGATATAATCACTAAAATAACCTCTATGAGGTGTAGCATGAACTAAAGCACCAGAATCTAAAACCCATGAATCATCAACACTTTCTAAAGATAGAAGCAAAACATCCTCTTCAGATTTTTTACTCACCACATTTGCCTCCTTGTCTCTATTTGGTTTATCTCCATTTTTATTTTGATTCCAACAATATTTCTTTTTATGCCCTAGTTTCCTATAGTATTAGTAGTCATTTAGTCCTCTCAATTGAGACCTCCTCCCCTTGGACTTTCCTCTTGATTTCCCACAGTTTCTAGAATTACTTCCTCTTCTAGTCATTTTGCCTTTACTTTGTGCATTCAAAGCACTTCTTGATGTAGATCCACTTGAGGATTTCCTACGAGTTTCCTCACTCAAAATAATATTGATCACATCATCATGTTTTAGGGTACTAGACCTAGGATCAGAATTATTCACAGTCATTACCAAGCCATTCCAACTTTCAAGAAAAGAACATAAAATCAAGAGAGCTCTAATTTATTCATCAAAATTGATACCTGAAAAAGATAATTGAGTAACAATAGTATTAAACTCATTGAAATAATCTACAATAGATCCACCTTCTACCATTTTCATATTAAATAAATACTTTATGAGAAATACCTTGTTTGAAGTAGAGGGTTTTTCATATAGTGTCGCTACGGTTTTCATCAACTCTTCTATTGTCTTTTCTTTTGTAATAATAAATGCCACTAATGGTTCAAGGCATAATCGAATACTTCCAAGCATCTTTCTATCTAAAATATCCCATTCATCATTTGACATAGATCCTTGATTCTTGGTTTTTCCTTCCAACAGCTTAAATAAATCCTTTTGATAAAGACAGTCTTCCATTTGCATCTTCCATAATTGAAAGCTTTGTCCATTAAACCTATCAACTCTCATTTTTACCTCATCTACCATCACTCCCACTCGACTGTGAGACTCCCACTCAACTATGAGACTTTTTTATAGAGGATAACTGAAAAAACCACAACCTCGCTCTAATACCACTTATTAGGATAAAACCAAGGATAGAAATAAAAATTACATGCAAATATAACCAATAATAGAAAATAATAGATCACACAAAAAAGAACACAAGGCATCAAGATTTAACATGGTTCACCCAATCCCTGGGCTACATTTACAAAACAAAAAGTGTGATATTATTATGATCTAGTGATTACAACCTGATTACAATCTATAATCCCTTCTAGCTCAATACCACTACAAGAACTAATTTTGCATCACTACAATGAAACAATCCCTAACTATAAGCCTTTTTATACAACTATTTTATGCCAAGCATTCCAGTGTTTGTCAAGTTCAGAAGATAGTGTCTACTGATTTCACTCAGGTGTTGAAGAGAAGTTCACAAAAGTTGAGTGTTAACCTTCCTCACTCAGATAACAAAGGAAAGTTGGATGGAACTAGTACTAACCAAGCTCACTCAATTACCAAATGAAGTTTATGAAGTTGTAGTGTTAACCAAGTTCACTTGGTTAACACATGAAAATCATTTTAGTGTTAGTGTCTACTGAGCAGGGTTGGCTAACAAATAATTTTCTTATTTTGCAATATTGATTTTAATAGATTTGTTTGTTGGTTCTAGCCAACTTAAGAGATGAATATTAATTTTTCTAATTTTTCTTCAAGCCAACTTGATAATGTATATGGTATACATATAAGGTCAAGTTGACGATTGAATGAAAGTAAGAAAGTGTGGAAGATAAGAAGAGAATTAGAAGGATAAGAAGAATAACCTTGAGGAGCTACAAAGATGCATTTGATCAAGAAGGATCAAGTACTGAAGCCAAAATTAAGATCTAAAATTAGCAAAGATAAGTTTGCACAAAATTTAGGTCATATCATTGTTATTCTCTAGCCATTGCAACAATGTATTAAATCTCCTAAAAGATTTGGCTTAACAATTATTTGTAAATCCTCTAAAAAGGTGGCATTCTAGATTGAATTGTCTTAAGACTTCTAATAAGGCCACTCCTAATAGGATCACACCTAATAGTGTTTTTTCTAACCTTTAACAGGGTTGGATCCTAATAGGGCTCACTTCAAAAGAGTAAAAAATAGTAACTAGTTACAATTAGTGGTTTTTCCCAAATTTGGTTTTCATGTTAAATCTTGTTATCACTTGTGTTCATGCTATTTCTTTTATGTATATGCAACTAAGTTAATTAAAGTTAATCAAATTTAATATCTTAAGATTTGCATGTTCATTATTTTTTGAGTAATAGCTGATATTATAGTGTTTTGCAAGTTACAACATATTATTAGTGTTAATTGAGTGCTTGTGTGTTAACCATGTCACAAAAATTTTAGCAGAGTTTGTGCTTTGTTCTAACATCTCAAGGATTTGGGATTTATTTTAGTGGCAATTAATGCACCCCTCCCCTCCCAGTTACTCTTATATTTTTGACACCAATCACAATAGAAAGAGGTATTTTGCTTCTATAAATAAGAGTTGGAACTAGAGGAGGCAAGCATGCATTTGAATCCCTCTCCCTCATGCCATCATAGCTGGTAAAATTCAAAATAAAATGAGATCTGGTTAAAGATAGTTGAAACTATAAAATCATATTTCAAAAAAAAATCAAATATAACTATAGTATGCTAATTTCCAATATTTATAATACCCTATATATACTAGTAAATCCATTCTAATAATTCTTATTCTTTCCACTTTTTAACCATTTAACTTATAGAATAGGATTGTAGAACATCGATTGTAGAACCATGATTGATGTAATGACAAGTTGATAATCTAGACTCAATTCTCTAAAAGGTATGTATGTTGAAGAGGGAGAACACCCACCTACTAAAAATGCTAAAAATATATGGCCTATTGAGAATTGGTTTTTGATTATTACTATATGAACATTCCATTTTGTTATGTGTAGTGAGGATATTAGCCTCATAGGTCATTAAAAGAAAACATAAACGCATTGCTCTTTCTATGTAGAAATGATTGCAATACTTCACTCATATATGTGTATCTATAGGATCATGGTGTGTCAAAAAGTGGTGATGAGAAAAAAGTGGAGTTTGAAAATGTCTAAATCCATTTCAAAATTTGCTTTGACTTTTTTCCACCCATCCTGATATGAAGGCTAAAAAGTTTGGACCAAGCCATTTCAGGTATCTAATTTGTAATCAAGTATATCCAATATCAGGTATCTGATATGAAATTAGATACACAAAACTTGCAACATAGATTTAAAAGAAACAAAGCTCAAGAGCTCTTTTTACATTGTCACAAATTAATTATTTTAAATTGATTTTTTCAAAATTAGGTTTTTCAATAGAAATTGTTGAAATTTAGGTTGTTTTTAATAGAAATTATGTTTTGTTAATTAATAGGTATGGCTGATCCAAATGATGATAATAAGATAGGAAATAATGTTCCTCATAACCCTCCACCAAATGATCCAGTACCCCCTCAAAACTAGCCACCAATTGATCCCCTAACCCCTCAAAACCCTCCTTGAATTGATGATTTGATATTTGAAAACACTATACATGCATTGGCTCCTGTGTTATCCATGTTAAACACCATAATGGATAATATTGAAACACTTACTGATGAAAAAAAAATGCTTCTCTTCATTGGCATGAGAAAATGCATGCCATGTTTGGTGATGGGTAGGACTATGATGAGGTTGTGGTCCTAAATATAACTAAAGATGATATAGTTAGCCTTTTTGCGGACCCAAAAAATGGTAAACAAGTAAAATGCACAAAGCCCAAACTATCAATTAAATGGTGTATAATGAGACTATGTGTGCAAACTTTAGGGATCATTGGTGGATGGTTTTTGACATCCCTCTAAATAGTAATTTATAGGTGTCGTTCTATTTCATTAAAAAATTGTAAGTCAAATTTTTGTTGCACCTCAAGGTGAACTATTGGAGCATGAGGTCCAACATGGGTGTAGGAGGAGGAGCTCCTTAGAATAGACTCTTTGCCCATTGGAAGAAAGTTGGCACTTTTTTCCCCTCTACTAATGTCTCCCCCCTTCCTCCACTACAATATCCTGATATCAATGCAAAGAATAGCTCTTAGACTATTAGAGCCATCCATAGATTGAGTAGCCTATTGATATCTCTAACTAGGTTAGTGTTGCCTCCCTATGTTGATGATGCTAGCACAAGCTCATTATTGGTAAGCTCATCACATGTTTGTGTGCCCCATACTTACATAATGTGCAAGAATATTTGTTTGGGTCCTATAGGTGATCTTTCTGAGTATCAGTTTGTATTTGAGGAGGATACACCAGATGCACATATAAAGGCTACACACCCTAACATGAGAGAGGAGGGGCATGCAGAGGCATGTAATCCTTCTATGTCAGTACATGTATACAATTTTTTGTTACGACATATGTTATTTAAAGTTAATCTTTATAAAATAGTACTTTTAATTTTTAACCCATATTGACTTACACATGTATGTGATCATTCATGTTTAGTTGATGACTGAGGAGGAGTTGAGAGATTTTGATAATGTTGTTTCTCAGCTATTTCATTTGGCCTTGAGACATCTATGGTATATTATGTTGTGTTCTCATTGTTTTTATATTTGATATTGGAGCATATATGGTTTCTAATCTTTCATTTCTCTAGTAGGTATCACCTGTCAGTGGGGAGTAGAGTGTGGAGGATGAGGCATAAGCCATTTACAAGGGAAAGGTAATTAGGTTCTTTTAAAGTGATTAAATATCAATGCATTCTTGTATAATTTTTGTGGTAATGAAATTTAATTACATTCTTTATTGTATAGGGCATGGCATCAGGCATTTCCATTCATAGTGAGAGCCCGATTCTATGTATAAGTATCATTTTATTTTTTTTAATAAATAAATTCAAAATTAATTTCTGTGATATTAACTAGTATTTTGTATCTCATAGTAAACACCTAGTGTACAAGAGGCTAGAGGCCAGAGTTTTTTTATCTTTGCTGATGCAACCATTATATCTAGAAGAGGAGTCGATAGAGCTAAATTGTAGTCTAAATTCTTGATTATATGTTATAAATTTAGCATCCTATGAATTATAATTTTATAATTTAAGTTGTAGATTCATCTAAAAAACATACTTGAACATACATAGGCCACAATCAATGAGGTTCAAGCATTTTCGAGGACATATGAGAGGACTCCTGATCGACACAGGAGGTTAATGAGAGAGGTATTTATGATGAAATTTAAATATTATAAATCTTATTAAAAACATGATCATTATGTATTTGAGTAATTCAATGTTAGATACATAGAATCATATAAATCTAGTAGTCTAACTTTGGGTTTTTCTTTTTTGTTTATGTAGGAGGCATCTGATCCACCTAGTACAGCGAAGAGGCTACATTTTGATCATCTGACTGTAACATAGGATAGTATAGTTGTCATAGGATGTGTCATGAGAAATTTTTAGATGGCATATGCCACATTGTATATAGAAACATTGATATTATACACATTCTAATGGCATGATCAACCACACTTTGTAAGATGATCTATTTATTTTGATGTATATTTGCATAATTTGTCAATGGATACATGAAATTTGATATATATATATTTGTGTAATTATCTATGGATACATGTATTTTGATATATATTTTTGTCATTTATGTACACAATGATATACATATTAATTTAGTATAGTATTTTTCAATTTATTGTGGATCATGTGTATTGTTCATGTTTATGGAATATCATTCATTTTGATTAGGTTTTTTATATTTGATTCAAATGCAATAACTTGTGAATAACATTTTAACAACCTTTATTATCAAATTTTGATGCAATATTTAAATTGAAATGATCTCTACAATCTCATAAGATGTCACTATGGTTCACCAGCCCAAATGTACTTAGAGAATCTTGGAAATGAGATAGGTTATTGTAGGCCTTGGAATGACCATCATATAGTATTCAATGTTTCATCGATAGCCCCCATGAGATCCAAGTTAAGACCCTCAAAATATCAACCTAAAAATGCACTAGGGTTCAACCACCCATTTGGATCTAATGGCACTAGAAATTTGATGCCAAAATCAGTGGTTTCAAAGTTACATAGCGTTGCACCTATGAATTGAGGCACACAATGAGTTTTGGCATCCAACATGATCACTATGCCAAATTCAAATGGAATGTGATATCTCAAAAATGAGATAGGTTATTGTAGGCCTCAACATGACCATCTTGTAGCATTTGACATTTCATCAATATCCCCCACAAGGCCTGAGTTACAACCCCCAAAAGATTGACCTCGAAATGTAGTTAAAGCATGTTGGAGACTCTTCGACACAAGGTGGTCACAAATGGTGGAGGTTGTCTACTACTAGAAAAATGGTGTCACTATGGTTCACCCACCTATTTGGAGCTAATGGTGCTAATTATTTGATGCCAACATAAATAGTTTCAAAGTTATGCAATGATGCACCTATGTACTAAGGCACACTGCGAGATTCGGCATTAAGCGAGATTACAGTGCCGAATTCAAATGGAATGTGATGTCTCAAAAATGAGATATATTATTGTAGGCCTCAACATGAATTCCTTGTAGCATTCAACATTTAATGACTAGCCTCCATGAGCTCTGAGTTACAACCCTTAGAGGATCGACCTTAAAATGCACTTAGAGCACCTTGGAGACTCTTTAGTATGGGGTGGCCGCAAATTATGGAGGATCTCCATGGCTAGAAAAAGGGTGTCACTAGAGTTCACCTACCCATCTTGAGCTAATGGCACTAACAATTCAATGCCAAGATCTATGGTTTCAAAGTTATGTTGTGATGTACCTATGGACTTAGGCACATTGCAAGTTTTGGCATTAAGCAAGATTGATTTGCCAAATCCAAATAGAATGTGATCTCTCAAAAATGAGATAGTTCATTGATAGCCCTCATAAGCTCCGAGTTACAACCCTTAGAATATTGACCTCAAAATACACTTAGAGAACCTTGGAGACTCTTCACTATGGTGTGGCCGTGAATGATGGAAACTCTCTATGGCTAGAATAAGGGTGTCATTAGGATTCACCCACCCATCTAGAACTAATAGAATTGACAATTTGATACAGGATTTATGGTTTCAAAGTTATGTTGTGATACACCTATGAACTAAGGTACATTATGAGTGAGATCATTTATTTGAATCCAAACAGAATGTGATCTCTTGAAAATGAGATAGGTTATTGTAGGCCTCGACATGATTGTCTTTTATCATTTGACATTTCATTAATATCCCCCACAAAGTCTGAGTTATGACCCTCAAAATATCAACCTTGAAATGCACTTAGAGTACCTTGGAGACTCTTCAGTATGGGGTGGCCATGAATAATGGAAGCTCTCCATGGCCAAAAAAATGGTGTCACTAGGGTTTACCCTCCCATCCAAAGCTAATGGTATTGACAATTCAATGTCAGGAGTAGTGATTTCAAAGTTACACTATAATGCAGCTATGAACTGAGGCACACATGAGTTTTGACATTGAGTGAGATCTGCATTGAATCCAAAAAGAATGTGATGTCTTAAAAATGAGATAATTTATTATAGGCATTGGCATGAATTTCCTATAGCATTAAAAATTTTATTGATATCCCCCATGAGCTCCAAGTTATGACCCTTAGAAGATTGACCTCAAAATGCACTTAGAGCATGTTGGAGACTCTTTGTATAGGGCCACCGCAAACAATGGAAGCTCTATGTTGCTAGAACAAGGGTGTCATTTGGGTTCAACTACCTATCCAAAGCTAATGGAACTAATTATTTGATGTCAATATCAATGGTTTCAAAGTTACCTAGGCATGCACCTATGAATTGAGGCACACTATGAGTTTTGGCATCGAGTGAGATTGCTATGTCAAATCCAAACAAAATGTGATCTCTAAAAAATAAGATATTTTATTATAGGCCTTGACATTAACATCCTATAGAATTTTACATTTTATGACTAGCCCCCATGAGCTCTAAGTTATGACCGTTGGAAGATGGACCTCGAAATGCACTTAGAGCACCTTGGAGACTCTTTAGTATGGGGTGGTCGTGAATGATGGAAGATCTCCATGGATAAAACATGGGTATTACTAGGGTTCACCTACCCATCCAGAGCTAATGAAACTGAAAATTTGATGCCAAGATTACTGGTTTAAAAATTATGTTGTGATGTACCTATGAACTGAGGCACACTGCAAGTTTTGGCACCGGGCAAGATCAATGTGTCAAATCCAAACGGAATGTGATCTCTTGAAAATGAGATAGGTTATTGTAGATCTTGACATGACCATCCTATAGCACTCAAATTATCATCGATAGCCCCTATGATTTTTGAGTTACGACCTTGGAGAGATTGACCTCAAAACTCACTTAGAGCACCTTGGAGATTCTTCAGTATGGGGTGGATGCAAATGATGGAAACTCTTAGTGGCTAGAAAAAGGGTGTCATTAGGGTTAGTGTTGAGTAAAAACATTATTTTTTACCTCTCTCAATATTTTGGCATTGGACAGAGTGCGAGTTTTGTGTTAGTATGTATCAAAAACATCATTTTTTAGGTCCCTTCACATAAATTGCATTAAGTAAAATCATCTTTGTTTCTTAAATTAAATCAAAAAGTTTAAATTTACAAAATATCAAGTGTTTCATCATTATCACATCAATACACAACTATTAAAAATAATATTGTCAAAAATAGTAGTGTCAAAAATCATAGTGTCAAAACTAGAATAGATTTTTCTTCATTCTGCTCCTTATTTATATTTTTATCTTTATGCATGGCCACCCTTCATGATGTACCTACATAACAATATAATAAAGCATATTAGTAACTTATTGCATTAAAAAAGATAATTATCGGTTCACCAAATCATTATGAACAAAAAAACATAAGAAGTAAATAGACCTAGTCGAGTGTTCCTATAGGGTCCTCTCTCGATTTTAGGGTCTCAAATAGGGCTTCATGATCAACATTAGTAATATTAAAAGGGTCTTTTACTTTTGGTCTATCTTGATGCTTCAAAAAGTTCACATTTGTTGCTCTAATAATATGCAAATATATGAGAATTGTTTTGTTCTTTTGATAGTGTTTGAATTCAGGAATTCCATTCCTTCTAAGCATGTATGTCTGCATCCATGTTCCAAAAATAACAACTAAACAAGTAGGATATGTGAATCCATCATCATTTATGATTAGTTATGCAAGCTTTTGTTTACCTCTTCCACAATGTGCTAACCAATAATATGATTTCTCATTATTCCCCTATGGTGCAACCAATGCAAAGACATGTCCTAGTTGAAGAAGATTTTATAGATGATTATGCTCAAGTGAACTTTCAATGTAATCATTTTTTATAGAGGATATGATAGACAATGGAGTAATATAATGTGGAGCCCATGTGTCCACCTACTCACTTGACTCATTGTGATCCCAATCACACTAAAAACAACTAGGACAAAAGCAAGCTAGCTATTGTGTCCAAATGGTCCATGTACTAGAATAAGAGCTCTAGAATGAATGCATTTTTTGATGTGTCTCTCACAGTAGCACAATTTGATCTATCACCTATGGACCCTTACTCAACCAACCAAAAGAACCTACATACTACTGAATCAAGAGTCCCTCATTGTGATAATGTTGAACTAAACTAATCAACAATGCTATGAGCATCATGAAGCTCTGCTCCTAAAATCTTCAATTTCTCCTTAACTAGAGCTCTATTCACACATGCCCCTACTCCATCATGTTCTCGTTTCACATGGCCATACTCAAAATAATTCCAAATATGAGGCAACCCCCTCTCTACATGCATCCTACACAACCAATAAAACATGTGAGCATTCTTGAATTGACCTATGCAATTATCTGACTAAATGATATGTCTATCCATAGCAATGTCATGCTCCTATAATAAATCTAAGTAATTCTCAAAAAAATGTTGCAAAAACTTGTAAGAGTGAGATCTATCATCACTCATATAAAAATGGTACTCTCTAATAATCTTTTGATTGTCTTCCACAGTATCAAGGGAATGGCTATATGTTATGTATACAAAAATAGCAATTTGAATGGAGTTGTAATATTGAGATTGTGTCTCATTTCAAGGCTACAATGTGTAGTTCCAGGAAAGTCAACAACTAATATAACAATGGCATTGGAAAAAGTCTCATTACATATTCTAAATTTTTGATCAAACCACTAAGACCTATGACTATGCCTTGCATACTTGTAGAAAAGACTTGTCTTGAAATCTAAAATAAAACTAACCACATTGATTTCTTTTGCAACCAATTCACATCTAGAGCCCTCATCCCCACTCTTCAATGCGTATTTCACCATTTCATATACCATTTTTTTTTTACTATTTTCTTCCCAAGATCTTGTTCACACCCCTCATGGAAACATGTGTCAAACTTGGATAAGAAACCACATTCTAAAAACTTCTCATTTAAGTAAGCATTTTTGTAAAAGAAACAACCAGCAACTCTATGACATAAAAATTGATCTAGCAAGTCTCTTGATGATTTTGGAAGCCCACTAGTACCACAATTCTCCAAAATTTCTTTACTATGAAAAGTAGAATGGATGAAGTATAATACTTCATGGTGCATAGAAAACTCAACATGATATTTGCAACATGTATTTCAAATTTTAAGTGGCACACAATAAAATGGCTTCAAAGATTCAAAAGCCCTTTGTGATATATGTAATCTTGGATGACTCTCTCTAAATTCTTTGAAAAACATAGTTTGACTTACCTCCAAATAATATTTAAGATGTGATCTCTGATGCCAATTATCAACTTTAACATGTCTTTAGCACTGGGTGATATTCTTGAGCTAGAGTGCCAAAACTATGTAATTTCTTCCTTCACATCATTGGATAACTTCTTATCAAAATTTGGAAGTTTCCCACAAAAAGCCCATGTTTCATTTTGAAAAGGATCATCAATTCTCTCACATCTACTAAGTACTCTTCTCAAATAGTATGATTTAGGTTCAATTCAATATAAGTTTGTTTCATTTATCTACCCTTTTTCAAATGATGACTTACCAAAGAGGTTGTAATAAGCCTTCAAGAAGCTCTCTTATCCTTCTCCTTGCTATTTTACCCAATGCTATTGAGAGCACTAAAGGATTCTTCACAATAACGACATTTCTTTCCAATTTTTTATTGACACGAATCTTCAATTTAGAAACCGAAAGTCTCATCTTTTGTATCTTTAATAAGTGCATAAAAAGTTGACATTGCTCCACCATTGTCTTGTTGTCAAAAACATCTTATATAGTCTTTGTGATTTTTTCTAGTAATAATCATTTCATCAATTTCAATTATCCATCTTGGTGTTCTTAGACCTTCATGTCAATTATAATTAGGAGATGTGTAACGTTCCTGTACATTGTCATTTTTGACATGGTGAGTCATGCAATTTACATTATGAACTAGTAAAATTTCATTCTCCAAATTTTCATTCTTTAAACTTTCAATCCTAGCATTATCATTATCAATTGGAACATTTTCATTTCCCAACTGGACATATTCATTATCTGGCTCTACGATTTCACCTTTGATCAATACATCATTAACTTGACTCACATTTTAACATACCTTGCCTTCTCCTTCGATCATTTACCTTGTCCCTTTCCCTATATGCTGCAATGTCTTCATTCGATACCTTCCTTTTGCATTTAGCCTTTCGATGACTACCATTTCCCATTCAAATAACAATATAGGACACCTAATCATAAAATATAAAATCTTTTTCAATCATATGGGCCCCAAGAAAGCATTTTTCTCCAAACTCGTGAAAATGGACCCCAAAAAACATGATTGTTGGGTCTAAAGTGACAAAGAATATTTTGGAAAAAGTATGCCAGTATTTTAGGTACCCAATCCCATATTGGGTACCTGAAATGGATGCCCAAATTTTGGAGGGAAGTTAAAATTTGGCAAGTGTGGGCAACGTGAACAAATTTGTACATTATTATATATTAGTATTTTATAAAATATAATATTTCTATATAATTATTATTATGAATATAATTATTATAATTATTATGATTATTATTATTAATATTATTATTAGTATGATTTTTACTATTATTCTAATAATTGATATTATTATTATTCAATATAATATAGTAATATTTATGATTATTGTTATTATATTTAATAGGATATTATATATGATTATTATATAATATTATTATGACTTTTACTATTATTATTAAATATAATATAGTAATATATATTCTTATTATTAATATTATTATTATTATGACCTATAAATATAAAATATTAATATATATGATTATTAATATTATATTTAATACGATATTATATATGATTCAATCGAATGGGTCAAAAGGGCTCACAAGATAACCTATGACCCCTTTCAACACATTTTATGACAACATATGTCCCTAAGGGTCCTAGGACCCCTAGAGGCCTATTTGGTTGGTTTCAATGCATCAAAAGTGGTCATAGGTTATTGTATGATCCCTTTTGATGCATTTCATGACAACATATGTTTGTAGGGGTCCTAGGACCCCTAGGGACCTATTTGGTTGGTTAGAACATGTCCCCTTTTACATCAAAAGGGGTCATAGAATAACCTATGACCCCTTTTGATGCATTACATGACAACATATGTCCCTAGGGCCCTAAGACCCCTAGCAAATTATTTCGTTGGTTTGAATGCATTGAAAGGGGTCATAGGATAACCTATAGCTCCTTTCGATGCATTTCATGACAACATATGTCCCTAGAGGCCCTAGGACCCCTATGGACCAATTTGATTGGTTTGAGGAAATCCATTGAAAGGGATGATAGGTTATCCTGTGACCACTGTTGATGCATTTCATGACAACATATGTCCCTAGGGGTCCTAAGATCCCTAGGGACCTATCTGGTTGGTTTGAAGAAATACATCGAAAGGTGTTGTAGGTTATCCTATGACCTCTTTTGATGCATGTCATGACAACATATGTCCCTAGGGGCCCTAGGACCCGTAAGGAACTATTTGATTGGTTTGAAGGTGTCGAAAGGGGTCATAGGTTAACTTTTGATACATTTGATGACAACATATGTCCCTAGGAATCCTAGGACTCCTAGGGACCTATTTCGTTAGTTAGAATGCATCGAAAGTGGTCATAGATTATCTTGTGATCCCTTTTGACGTATTTCATGAGAGCATATGTGGGACCTATTTGGTTGGTTTGAATCTATTGAAAGGGGCTATAGGTTATCCTATGACCCCTTTTGACCCATTTTATAACAACATATGTCTCTCAGGGTCCTAGGACCCCTAGGGACCTATTTGGTTGGTTTGAATGCATCAAAAGGGGGCATAGGAGAACCTATGACCCCTTTCGATGCATTTCATGACAAGATATGTTCCTAGGGGTCCTAGTATGCGTAGGGATCTATTTTGTTGATTCACACTCCTAGAGATCTATTTAGTTGATTCAAATGCATCAAAAGGGGTCATAGGATAGGTCATCCTATGACCCCTTTTGATGCATTTCATAACAACATATGTCCCTAGGGGTCCTAGGATCCCTAGAGACCTATTTGATTGGTTTGAATGTATCGAAAGTGGTCATAGGATAACCTATGACCACTTTCAATAAATTTGATGATAGCATATGTCCCTAGTGGCCCTATGACACCTATGGACCTATTTGGTGTTGGAAGATTGGAAAGATTAGATAGATTGGTTTTATGATTTGTTACATTCATGACTAAGTTTATCATTGATGTCAACAGAGCATGTTTGATGTCTTTTGTGGTATTTGATAGAAGAATAGTAGAAAGGTCAAGTTGGTATGGATGGCTAGTTGAGAATAAGAACCACCCAAGGTTATGAGAGATACCTTGGAGTATCTGGTATATGCAGTTAATGTTGAAAGTAGAAAGGACAGGTCTAGAAGAAGTTATGTAAGTTTTGGTGATGTTTATTTTGAGATAGAGTTTACATAGACATGTTATGGTAAACTTGTTATATGAAGAAGATATGTTGAGGATGATGTGGCTAAGCTCACTCATCATAATATTACATATATAGAAAGTTATTCAAGTTGCAAAGTGGAAGATTAAGGTTATTGCTAAGTGTAACATGTTCTTTGTGAGGTCCTATACTAACAGTTGACTTAGAGAATTTCTCTATGGACTTGGTATAAAGGAAGGACATTTTCCTTTATCATGATGTGTGTTGATATGATTGAATGATTGATGATAAGTAGTAGAGAATGCATAATGTGAAGTTGAGTAAAGTAGTGTAGAAGTGAAGGAAACTTCATTATTGACATTTTGCCGAGTGATCCAAGGTTTGTGACCTAGTCTACAAGGTTTGATATTTATTGGTCTAGTTAAAAGGATAGAGGAAATAAGAAGATACTAGTAAATTACTTGTTTGAGTAGTGAGCTCTTCTTGTAGTTGAAATTGCATGTTTGGGTAGTGGGCTTTCCTTGCATACATTATACTTCAAGTCCTAATAGGGTTGGAATCTCCTAATAGGGATTCAAAGTCTCCTAACAGGGACTCATTGTACTAAATATTGTAGTAGATTTCTAAAAGGTTCTATCCTCTAACAAGGAATATTTATATTAATACATCATCTTGTGGGCATCATTTCCATTAGGATTTTCTCTCTAATCAAGGGTTTCACTAGTCAACATATCTAGTGTAATTGTCTATGTGCATATGTGTATGGTTGATGTTTACTTTGGTGGAATGGTTAAGCTTATTTAAAGAAGATAAATTTTATAATTGTTGGATAACTTATTCACCCTCCCCCCCCCCCAAGTTATCTTCGTGCACTATTGTTTCTAACAATTGGTTGGTTCAAATGTGTGAACTTTCAATGCATTTCATGGCAACATATGTCCTTAGGGGTCCTATGACCCCTATGGACCTATTTGGTTGGTTTGAATGCATCAAAAGGGGTTATAGGTTATCCTATGACCCCTTTTGACACATTTCATGACAACATATGTCCTTAGAGAGAAATTTGGTTTGTTTGAATGTGTCAAAAGGGATCATAGGATAACTTATGACTCCTTTCAATAAAGTTCATGAAAACATACGTCTCCAGAGGTCCTAGGACCACTAGGGACCTATTTGGTTGCTTCAAATGTATCAAAAGGTGTCATAGGTTATCCTATGACCCTTTTCAACACATTTCATAACAACATATGTTGCTAGGGGTCCTAGGACCCCTAGGGACCTATTTGGTTTGTTTGAATGCATCAAAAGGGCTCATAGGATAACCTATGACCCATTTTGACAAATTTCATGACAACATATGTCTCTAGGGGTCCTAGGACCCCTAGGGACCTATTTGGTTAGTTTGACTATATTGAAAGGGGTCATAGGTTATCCTATGACCTCTATTGACACATTTAACCTATGACCCATTTCGATGCATTAAATACGTTGAAAGAGGTCATACGATAACCTATGACCCCTTTCAATGCATTTCATGATAACATATGTCCCTTGGGGCCTAAGGACCCCTAAGGATGCATTTGTTTGGTTCAAATGCATTGAAAGGGGTCATAGGATAATCTATGACCCCTTTCAACTTATTTCATGACGATATATGTTCCTAGGGGTCAAATGTGTCAAAATGGAGCCCATGAAGAAATATGGTTGAGGAAGCCATTATTTGGAATATTTCAAAAGAAACTGAATCCTATAGTCAATAATTGTGATAACTAGAGCTGCATCAAACTTTCTGCAAATTATGTCTTCCACAATCGATCAAAGGACATTGAGACTCCTTCTACCACTATATAAGAGACATGGTTCATATAAATGCTATTAAGTTGATTTATATTAATGAGAAAAATGTTGATAGTTTCGCCAAGCCTCTTACAAGGTTAAAAATAGAGTACTTCAAAGGTGAACATAGGATGACAAAATTGTAAAAACTATATGTATATTCATGAATAATTTAAAATTTTCGTTTGCAAACTTGTGTTATGAAAGGTAACAATCTTTCATATGTATAAGATTACTATTTTAAGGTGGGAATTTATCAATAGTTCATCTATATGCTACCATTAAATTGTCCTAGATAAAAGTGTTATGTTGGTTCTTTGGGCCAGATTTCGCTAGACACTTTGATAACCTTCATTGTTCTTTAAGTCGGATTTTGTAGGACACCATGAAAATCAATTACAGTTCTTTGGGCCAAATTTTTCCAAACACTACTATTTTCAAATCACATTTTAAAGTAAATATTTTTTGCATTAAATATGTCATTGAATGCCTTTATCACTAAAGAGGGAGTGTTGAGGATATTAGCCTCATAGGACATAAAAAGAAAATATAAATGCATTGTTCTTTCCATGTAGAATTGATTGCAATACTTCACTCATATATATAATAAAATGTTATATTCCTCAATTAACTAAATCATGTTCTAAACATCATAGAATATCATCCATCGTATGGGTATGTGTAGGATCATGGTGTGCCAAAAAGTGGCGATCTGAAAAATATGTAGTTTTGAAATGCCTCAAACCATTTCAAAATCTATTCCAACTTTTTTCCCACCCAACCTGATACTAAAAGAAAATAATTAATATCTTTATAAGGTCTACTATATCTTTTGATACTAACCCTATATGGTCAACTTTAAAAGCATCCTAAAAATGTATTTTTAGCCTATTTTTATCTAATTTTTACTTTAAACATGTAGTGACGACTTTTTCTTCACCAAAATTTGATGAAATGAAACGGGTTTCTTAAGAATGTTCTTATCTTTCCATAAATGTAAGGTTTGTTAAATTATTATTTTAGTATGTTATTATTACTCATTTTCTAATGGAGTTACGTATAAAGTGCTAACAAACACACTACTTGGAAAACAACTATAACTTTCAAATGGTAAAACATATTTTAAATCCAAAAGATGCATCACATTCTATGTTTCTTCCACTATAAGGAAAAAAAATGAAAAATTAAATTTTGTAGACTATTTAATTAGTTAAGGTGGTTAAACACGAGAATTTTTTTATTCTAAAAATACTAAAGTCAAAAATTAATAATTAATTATTTATTTGGAATAAAAATACCCCAGAAATATGTGTCACATCTAGACATGAGTCTACTAATTATATCTAGAATATTGTTAAAAAATATTATCATTTGATTTTGATTAAGGTGGTCAGACATACATCTACTTCTTATTTTTGTTTTGAAATTTTTGTAATATTGCATTAAAATTCAAAATTTTGACCAAATTTTTTTTATTTTTTTGAGATAAGTATTAGTAGTTTTGAAACTAAATTCAATTTCCTAGAGATTCTTTTCTCTTAACTTTTTGATATAAAGGTAATAACAAGTAGAAAATTGTGTGTCAAGTTGACATAACCATAATTTTTTGATTTTTTATTGCCACTTAAGAGCATAGTTTGGTTGACCATGATCCTGCACATACCCTTATATATGAGATAATTCTATTTCATTTATTATAAAATTTGTAAATTACACATTTTCCTCTTGATCAGACATCAAATATAATTTGGTAACTCTTCATGATCAGACATATCTTTAGCTGTTATTGTCAAACACCAAATGGTTATAAATTGGTGTGATGGGTATAATATTAAATATGTGTAGAGGCATGGCCATGTAGAGTCATGCCCCTAGAAAGTCATGTCTCATACACATATAAAATATTTTTTTATTTAGGACTAGGTAGAACAATATCAATAAGTGTGGCATATACATCTCAGTCTGAATATTGAATAACTATCATACATTAAATAATAAGTCAAATCTAAATCCCTATACAAGAAAGATTTACTGACATAAAAAAGAATACATAGAAGAAATATAAGTTAGGTTGTCTCTACCAGCTAATATCTAAACTTTACAATGTGGGCATGCAAACGAACACTAGTTTCTTTCTAGAATATCAATTACCATAGTAATGAAAATGTGTATACGATGGAATTACAATATTGTATATTGCCATTTTATATAAAGATCCACAAGTCAACTTTAACTTCTAAGAATGGGATTCAAATTCATAAGCTAACTTTAAGCATTATCAATGTGTGTGCTTCTACCTTATTGTTCATTCCAAAGGGGATGAACATGTAAGACACCATAGTCATTTTACCATCGTGATTTTTTTGTCTCTAAAGATACAACCAAGGACAATAGATGTATAAATTTATATAAGATGAAATACCTTCACATCAAGGAAATGGCCATTATAGTAGAGACAAAGGAAACACACAATATCCTACCTTAAATTGCATGATTGATAATGGAAATAAGGTAAGAGTCCTTCAAATTCAGTTTATCCATATCTATTTTGAACTTTGTGTTGGTTCAACATAGACTTAGAAATAGCTCTAATAATAGGTTCAATACATATCTAAAGCTACATGTTTTTCTATAACTATCTATTGGATCACGTGCCTGAGGTATAAGCAATGCTAGTTTGAGTAGACTATTTGATTGATGGTAGTACTAACTTTCTTTTTTAGGAAAGGAAACCATATCTTTTACACTTTTGTAGGATTGTTTGTGTAACTTGATGATGAGTGGAAAAATGGCGAGCAACAATGACAATGCCCCCTATGTAGTAGGCTAAGGTGGCTATAATAAATGACAACTGGGTGGGGGCCAACTTTGACTATTTAACACTTTTAGCCTAGGAATCAATCCTTACTGTGTGATGTTTAATCCATCCACTAGGTGGTTGGCAGAAGGAATTTTCACCTAGTGTGAGAAAGGTAAAACTCCTCTTCTCATTGGCATCATATAAGCCCCTTTGTGGCCCAGTGCATAGAGACTTACCTAGCCCAACCACAATAAAAACATTCCCTATGCATCCCAATCTCATAAGCCCCTCTGTGGGCCAACAAGCAGCTTGGTGACCTATGTATGTGCAGGTTCAAAAAAAATGCAATAAAGGAGCTGTAAGAACCATGTCCTAATTTAAAATTACCACATCAAAAAATTGTGGAAAGAGTGGAAAAGAACCAATCATAACCAATGTGGAAAAAGTCAAGACTCACTCATTATCATTAATTGATAATTATTACAATTAGTTTATCAATAGATTCAATGTAATGTTAAGGTGTTGATCTACAATTTTGCATCTTTGGAATATTCAAAGAATGTTTAGAGTTACATCATGATGGTGATGATTAATCACATTAACACATCACATGTTATGTTAGAGAACTAATTAACACATAAGACCAAGTTGCTAGTCCAAACATACATCAATTACATTGAATATATATTTACATCAGTTTCCAAAATTTACATTGACATTATATACAATTACATAGAACAACTCATCTTAAGGATAAAAATACAATAAAAGCTAAGTTTATCCATTCCTGTTGTGACCTTTAGCTTAACCTATCTCCAAGCCATAGGATGTTGTCCATCTACTATATGAGATGGGAGTGTGGCCTAGGTGCTTTTTCCTCACCAACCATAGAGTAATTTCTCTCCTAGAATGCTTCCTAACATGAAGAATGCCCCAACCTTGGCATGAGAAGCCTAGTTTCCTAGAACAAAATGGATTGGATGGATCCGGTGCAACCGTGAAACATACTACATGCAACCATGTGCTTAGCAACCTAATCACAGAATGTAGTAGGTAATTAAAATAATACTACACACTTACACATATGTAGTGAAAGAAAATAAGTATAGTCACACACACATATGCATTATCTAGACCACATAATTAAATGCAGAAAAATAGGTGGCTTGGCCAAGCACTTATAGAGCTAGATTTACCAGTAGAAGAAACAAGAACAACATGTATCCATTCTACAGAATTGGAAAATTATTGCTACATTTCACCCATCCATGAAGGAAAATACACATCTACTCGCTGAATTACAACAAGATTTTAAAGCTAATGCTAATTGTATTGTATTTCTGGATAATGACCTAAAACTCAGTAACACCGTCATCTGTAAACGAGTTTTTTTTTGTCAAAGGATTTTAGTCTAGGACTTGTAGTGATTATACTACTACAACTAATTAAAACACATATGATCATTCTCTTTGTATGATAAAATCAAACACATAAATGCCAAAATGAATACTATAAAGCCTTAGACAACCAAGAACAATTCATTTAAACACTTGGTTGTAGAAAAGTAAATGAAAGAAAAGAAACAATAGTCCAATTAACCATATGAATGATAAAAAAACATTGGTTCAACCAAAAAAAAATGGCAGTAGTACATTATGAAAGCTAGGATTATTTAGAAACAAAATGACAAACATCCTCAGAATTACATCTAAATCAAAAATTAGTTTATTAAGGGTATTTTCTCGCTACTGATTTCGAGAAATTTCACATCTTAGTAGTGCTCCACAATCAACATGCTACATTTCATCATGGAAGAAGTAAAATGAATATTTGTTTATAATATCCTAATAGAATCTAATATTTATACACTAAATAGAGAGTTGTACAATGGAAGAAAATTAGTTATCTTGGATAGTCTCATTTCTTGTTACAACACAGATTGTTTCAATCTTTATCCGATTAAAGTGGGGATATTGTGGAAATACTCTACCCTTGTTGCTAGATAGATTAACCAAAGTTTTCAGAACATATATCATCTGAGATAAACACAAACTAGTATAGAGTAATGACCTAGAAGGAACAACTAAAAGATTTTGATAACAATATCAATCAGCCTAAATGAATGGCCTAGAATGGTATGCATAGCATCATCGTGTGCCAAAAAGTGGCGATGTGAAAAAAATAGAGTTTGAAAATGTCTAAAAGCATTTCAAAATCTGCTCTAACTTTTTTTCACCCATCTTGATACCAAACCTGCAAAGTAAAGCCCAACCCTTATCAGGTATCCAATTTTATATCGGATACCCGATATTATATTGGATATTAAAAATTATTGAGTATCCGATATTATATTAGATACCTAATAATTGACAATGTTATTTAAAAAAAGCATAACCTATAGGTTGTGTTTCACAGTCATATATTGGGTTTACAATGCGAATATCTATTTTTCAATTGGATACATGATAATAGGTTGGTTTCTTTTTTGTTTTTAATCAATTTTAATATAAATTAAAAAAATTCTATTATAAAATTGTTAGTTTTAGTTGAATTTGTTAGAATCTAGGGTTTTTTTGATAAAAATTGTTAAAATTTAGGTTTTTTTAAATATAAATTATGTTTTGCAAATTAATAGGAATCGCTAATCAAAATGATGACCATGAAGTAAGGAATAATATTCCTCATAATCCCCCACCAAAGGATCTAGTGACCCTGCAAAATCATCCACCAAATGATCCTTTACCCTCTTAAAACCCTCCTTGAATCATGGATTTGATAATTGAAAATCTCACCAAATTGAGGGGTTTGCGAAGAACATATAATAATGTACCCACATTAGCTCCTATGTTATCCATTTTAAACACCATAGTGGATAAAATTGAAACCCTTACTAATGAACAAAATGTCGATCTTCGTTGGCATGACGGAATGCATGAGATGTTTGATGATGGCTTAGACCATGATGAGATTGTGGCCATCAATATAACCAAAGATGATTTGGTTAGCCTTTTCTAGAAACCCAAAAACCGGTTTACTAGTCAACCACAAAAAACCCAAACTATAGATTAAATAGTGCACAAATGATGACATACGTGCAAAATTTTGGGATCGTTGGTGGATGGTTTTTGATATCCCTGAACATAGCAATTTAGAGGTACTATTTTGTTTCCTTAAAAAATTGTATGCAGAATTTGTGTTGAAACTCAAAGTGAATTATTGGAGCATGAAGCCCAACATGGGTGTAGGACTAGGAGTTCCTCAGGATAGACCCTATTCCCAATGGAATAAAGATGGAACCTTTTTCCCCCCTACTAATGTCTCCACGCCCCCCCCCCCCCCCTCCTCAAGTGTAGCATCCTAATATTATAGCTGAGGCTAGCTCTTAGACCATTAGAACCATTCATAGATTGAGTATCCTATTGATATCTCAAACTAGGTCAGTCTTGCCTCCCCATGTTGATGATGCTAGCAATAGTTCATCATCAGCTAGCTCATCACACATTTGTGTGCCTCACACTTGCATTACATGCAAGAATATTTTCCTTTTTCCCATAGGTGATCTTCCTTAGTATCATTTTGTATCAGACAAGGATACACTAGACACACATGCAAAGGCTACAAACCCTGATCCAAGAGAGGAGGGGAATGCAAAGGCATGGACTCCTTCTGTGTCGGTACATGTATACAATTTTTTGTTATGAAATATGTGATTTAAATTTAATTTTTATAATAGAGTAATTTTAATTTTTAAGCCAAACTAACTTATACATGTATGTGATCTTCATTCATGTTAGTTGATGACCAAGGAGGAGTTGAGATAGGCTGATGAAGCCATGCTCCTAGCCATTTCATTTGGCCTTGAGACATATATAATAAATTATATTGTGTTATCATTGGATTTTCTATTTGATATCGAAGCATATATGGTTTCTAATCTTTCTTTTATTTTGCAGGTATCACCTATCGCTAGGGGACAAAGTGTGGGGGATGGGCCAGCACCCATCGACAAAGGAAAGGTAATTAGGTGCTTTCTATTTGATTAAATATTGATGCATTTTTGTAAAATGTTTATGGTAATGAAATTTAATTACATTCTTTATTGTATATAGGTCGTGGCTATTGGTGATGAGCCCATACAGATTTCGTATTGTAGACGCTCAGGCATTTCCATTCACATTGAGAGCCCCATTGTATGTATAAGTATCATTTATTTTTCAATTTCCTTATCTAAATAAATAAATTCAAAACTTAATTCTAAGATATTAACAACTACTATTTTTTATCTCATAGGAAACTCCTAGTGCATACGAGGTTTGATGAGAGAGTTTTGTAGATTTGATGATGTAGCCACTATATCTTGAGGAGGAGCCTACACTAGTAAGTTGTAGTTTGAATTCGTGATTAAATATGTTATAAATTTAGCATGCTACAAATTATAATGTTATACTTTAAGTTCTAGATTCATCTAACAAACATATTTGAACATATACAGGCCACAATCAACGAGGTACAAGCATTGCCAAGGGCATACAAGAGGACTCCTAACCAACATAGGAGGTCAACAAGAGAGGTATTTATTATGAAAGTTTAATAGTATAAATCTTAATTTAAAAAATATCATTATGCATTTGAGTAATTCAATGTTAGATACAAAGAATCATATAAATTTTGTAGTCTAACTTTGGGTTTTTCTTTTTCGTTTATGTAGGAGGCATTTGATCCACCAAGTGCAATGAAGAGGCTACATTTTGATCATCCACCAGCACCCTAGGATAGTATAGTTATCATAGGATGAGTCATGAGACATTTTGATATGGCATATGCAACATTGTTTATAGAAACATTGATATTATACACATTTCGATGGCATGATTAGCCACATTTTGTATATGGATCTATGTATTTTGATATATATATTTGTGTACTTTGTCTATGGATAAATGATCTTTGATATATATTTGTGTAATTTGTCTAAGGATACATGTATTTTGATATATATATTTTTCATTTATGTGCACAATGATATACATAATAATTTAGTATCTAGTATTGTTCAATTTATCGTGGATCATGTGTATTGTTCATGTTTATGGAATATCACTAATTTTGATCACATTTTTTATATTCGATTCAAATGCAATAATTTGTGAATAACATTTTAACAACCTTTATTATCAAATTTGGATGCAATGTTTAATTTGAAGAGCTATCATGACACAAAGACACTTGTTAACCTCCTACACAAGGTTCACATAACCCATACTAATCCACTTAACAAAACTAGCTTCATTAATGCATACTATAATTTCACACCTTATATATGTGTTTTCAACCTTGTATGGTCTTGTTCAAACCCCTAACTAACTCTTTGCACTCATTTTCACTTTACAAGAAAAAGTTGCATTATTAATTAGAGAAGTTCACCAAACTTGGTAAGGGGTTATCAATAGCCCTCACAAGCTCTAAGTTACAACCCTTAGAAGATTAAACTCGAAACACACATAGAGCACCTTGGAGACTCCTCGGTATAGGGTGGTTGTAGATGATGGATGGTCTCCATAGCTAGAACAAAGTTGTCACTAGGTTTCACCCACCTATATAGAGCTAATGGCTCTGACAATTTGATGCCAAGATCAACAGTTTCAAAGTTATGTTGTGGTGCACCTATGAACTAAGGCACACTGTGAGTTTTGGCATTGAGCGAGATCATTGTGCCAAATCCAAACAGAATGTGATATCTTAAAAATGAGATAGGTTACTTTAGGCCTCAACATCTCTATCCTATAGAATTTGACGTTGCATCGATATCCCTCACAAGCTCCTAGTTAGGACCCTCAGAAGATCGACCTTGAAATGCACTTAGAGCACCTTGGAGACTACTTGGTATAGGGTGGTAGTAGATGATGGATGGACTCCATGGAAAAAACAAGGATGTTACTAGGGTTCACACACCCATTCAAATCTAATTATGCTAATGATTCAATGCCAAGATTAGTGGTTTCAAAGTTACGCTATGGTGCACCTATGAACTAAGGCACACTATGAGTTTTGGCATCGAGTAAGATCATTGTGCTGAATCCAAATGAAATGTGATCTCTCAAAAATGAGATATGTTATTTTAGGCCTCAGCATCACTGTCCTATAGAATTTTACATTTCATCGATAGCCCTCATGAGCTTTGAGTTATGACCCTTGGAAGATCGACCTCAAAATGCACTTAGAGCACCTTGGAGACTACTCAGTACGGGGTGATCACAGATGATGGAGGGTCTCTCTGACTAGAAAAAGGGTGTAACTAGGGTTTACCTACATATCTGGAGCTAATGACACTAATGATTCAATGCCAAGATTAGTGGTTTCAAAGTTACGCTGTGGTGCACCTATGAACTGAGGCACACTGTGAGTTTTGGCATCGAGTGAGATCGTTCTGCCAAATCCAAACGGAATGTGATCTCTCAAAAATGAGATAGCTTATTTTAGGCCTTGGTATCACCATCCTATAGAATTTTATGTTTCATCGATAGCCCTCACAAACTTTGAGTTACAACCCTTGGAAGATCAACGTCAAAATACACTTAGAGCACCTTGGATATCTTTCCTTTCTTGTACATAGATTCAATAGGAATTTTGAATTCTAGATCAACATTTTTTAGTATGTATGATGATGTGACTACCACCTTTCTCTTCTAATAAACCAACATGGAAAAATCTTGAAAGGTGAAACACTTATTTTAATTTGACATATCTTTAGAGCTGTTAATTCACCCCCCTTAGGATCATAAAACCCATAGGCTTTACTAGAGTCATAATAACCAATAAGGATTAATTTTTCAGTGTTATTATAATAATTCATTGTCTTCTCTTTTTGGGATATGTTAACCTAGGTTTATTGAGTTTATAATAGGTTAAACTAGGTTGACTGAGTCTAGAATAGGTTAACCTAGTCCAACTATTCCAAAATAAGATGACCTGGGTTGACCTATTCCCTAGGGACTTTGGGTCCCAGTGCAATTTTTTTCTTAGAGTTGTAAATTTGGAATTTGGGTGACTTTTAGGCTTACTTTTTTTCTTTCCATTAAAGAATTTGAGCAATATAAATTCATGAAACCTTGAAGAACACATGTATGCAAGAACTTGTCACAGATAAGTAAAGAGAAAAAAGACAAGGGTTTAACTTTGACAATATACAAGATCACATTATTAGAATAAAATAATGAGTAAAATATACAATGGATATATATGGACAACAATACTTAGACTTTATACAAATAAATTAGATAAATGATGCAAAGCACACAAGTGTTTCAATAAGTTTATGTGATTTTTGTCACATAATTAGGGCCTATATAATATATAGAACACAAAATTTGACTTGAACTATAACAACCAACTTTAATAAAGTCTAATAGAACCACCCTAGAATTCCCAAGATATAGAAAAATACTATCCAAATCAACTATTTCTTCCACCCATCCCTCTTCTTGCACCACAAGTCTTTGTTTATAATAACCTAGAGATGGAAACCTCACAACATAAAAAGAAATGAAATGCATTGATAAGACTTGTAGTAAAATGCTTACACAATATTAGAATCATAAAATAACTTCTTGTTTCAATGCCTCATTGTGAATGAGTATTCAAACTTATTGACACCTTCCCCAAATTTTTTTTTAAGGAATTAAGTATTCTAATTGTTCATCCATATTTTCTAGATTTGTCTTATTTGATTAGTTTGATAAAAATGGTTTTAATAATCATAATGTCAGCTCTATGTCAAATAAGAAAAAAGCTAAAGTTGTAATAAGATATCCACAAGAAATTATCTTTCATTGTCTCCTTGCTTCAATAATCATATAGCTATAAATGCTCTTAAAATTATCCTTATAGCCTTGTATCACATGTAAATATGATTTGTATGAAATTATTCAATATATTCCTCTTATAATTTCTTACAAAGAACCTACCAAAATACAAATTAGGATATGTAATTAATTTAACATGTCTTTTTCATTATTACAAAAGCCATATATAAAAAAAAACTTCATATTTTACATCATAATACATCATAAATCTTAGGAATTCTCCCCAACACCCCACCCCCCTTCTCTTCATGATGTACCTACATTCCAATATCATAAAAAAATATTAGTACCTTATTGTATTAAACAAGATAATCATCAGTTCATTGAATCATTATGAAAAAAATAACATAAGAAGTAAATATACCTAGTCGAGTGTTCTAGTAGGGTCCTCTCTCTATTTTAGGGTCTCCAACAAGGCTTCATGATCATCATTAGTAATAGTAAAAAGTTCTTTTAGTTTTGGTCTTCCTTGATTCTTTAAAAACTTTACATTTGTTGCAATAATAAGATGCAAATATATGAAAATTATTTTGTGCTTCTGATAGTCTTTGAATGCAAGAATTCCATTCCTTCTAAGCATTTATGTATGTAGCCATGTTCCAGTGAAAACCACTCAACTAGTAGGATATGTGAATCCATCATCATCTGTGATTGATTGTACAAGATTTTGTTTACCTCTTACACAATGTGCTAACCAATAATCAGATTTCTCATCATTCCCCTATGGTGCAATCAATGCAAAGACATGTCCTAGCTGAAGAAGATCTGATAGATGGTTATGCTCAAGTGAACTTTCAATGTCATCATTTTTTATAAAGGGTATGATAGAAAATGGAGTAAGATAATGTGGAGCCCATGTGTCCACCCACTCACTCAACTCACAGTGATCCCAATCAATTGAAAATAACTAGGACAAAAGCAAGCTAGTCATCATGTCCAAATGGTCCATGTACTAGAATCAGAGCTCTAGAATGAATGCATTTTTAATGAGTCTCTCACTATAGCACAATCTAATCTATCACCTATGGACCCTTCCTCAACCAACCAAAAGAACCTACGTACCATTGAATCAAGAGTCCCCCCATGTGATAATGCTATATTACACAAATGAACAATGCTACAAGCATCAAGAAGCTCTACTATTGAAATCTTCAATTGCTCCTTAACTAGAGCTTTCTTCACACATGCCCATACTCCATCATTTTCCCCTTTCCCATGGTTGGACTCAAAAAAACTCCAAATATGAGGCACCCCCCTCTCTACATGCATCCTACACAGCCAATAAAATATGCGAGCATTCTTGAATTGACCTATATAGTTATCTAACCAAATAATATGTCTATCCATAGAAATTGCATGCTCCTGTAAGAAATCAAAATAATTCTCAAAACAATGTTGCACAAACTCATGAGAATGAAATCTATCATCACTCATATAAAAATGATACTCTCTAATAATCTTCTAATTATCTTCTGCACTGTCATGGTCATGTCTATATGTTATGTGGATGAAAATAGCAATCTGAATGGAGTTGTAATACTGAGATAGTGTCTCATTTTGAGGTTGCAATGTGTAGTTCTTAGTAAAATCAACAACTGATATAATAGTGCCAATGGGAAAAGTCTCATTACATATTCTAAATTGTTGATCCAACCACTGAGACCTGTGACTATGTCTTGCATACTTGTAGAAAAGATTTGCCTTGAAATCTGAAATGAAACTAGCCACACTAATTTCTTTTGGAACCAATTCACATCTAGAACCCTCATCCCCACTCTTTAATGTGTATTTCATTGTTTCATGTACCTTTTTATTATTATTGTCTTTCCAAGATCTTGTTCACACCCCTCATGGAAACATGTGTCAAACTTGGATAATACACCACATTCTAAACACTTCTCATTTAAGAGAGCATTTCTATAAAAGAAATGACCATCAACTCTATGACATTAAAATTGATTTAGGAAGTCTCTTGATGATTTTGGAAGCCCACTAGCACCACAATTCTCCAACATTTCTTTACTATTCAAAGTAGAATGGATGGAGCGTAATAGTTCATGGTGCATAAAAAACTCAACATGATATTTGCAACATGTATTTCAATTTTTAAGTGTCACACAATAAAATGGCTTCAAAGATTCAAAAGCCCTTTGTGATATATGAAGAATTGGATGACTTTCTCTAAATTGTTTGAACAACATAGTTTGACTTACCTCCAAATAGTGTTTAGGATGTGGCCTGTGGTTTTTTATGCCAATTATGAACTTTAACATGTCTTTAGCATTGGGTGATACTCGTGAGCTAGAGTACCAAAATTGTGTAATTTCTTCCTTCACATCATGGATAGCTTCTTATCAAAATGTGGAAGTCTCCAACCAAAAGCCCATGTTTCATTTTGAAGAGGATCATCAATTCTCTCTTGTCTACTAAGTGCTCTTCTCAAAGTAGTACAATTTAGGTTCAAGTCAATACAAGTTTTTCTCATATATCTACCCCTTCTGAAATGATGACTTACCAAAGAGGTTGTAATAACCGTTCGAGTAGCTCTCTTATCCTTCTCCCTGCTATTTTTTTGAATGCTATTGAGAGCATTGAAAAGATTCTCCACAATAATGGCATTTCTTTCCAATTTTTTATTGACACGAATCTTCAATTTGGAAAGCATAGGTCTCATCTTTTGCATCTTTAATAAGTGCATAGCACTGTCTTGTTGCTGAAAAACATCTTATATAGTCTTGAAGCCCCATAACCGAATGGTTCTTTCTGATATTTTCCCTTCCAAATTGGTAATAATCATTTCATCAATTTCAATTATCCATTTTGGTGTTCTAGAACCTTCATGTCGATTATAATTAGGAGATATATAACGTTCCTGTGCATTGTCATGTTCGACATGGTCAATCATGCAATTTACATTATGACCTGGTAGCATTTCATCCTCCAAATTTTCATTCTCTAGAATTTCAATCCTAGCATCATCATTTTCAAATAGTACATTTTCATTCCCCAACTGAACATATTCGTTATTTGATGTTATGATTTCACCTTCAACTAATTCATCGTCAACTTGACTCACATTTAACATACCTTGTCTTTTTCTTCGACGATTTACTTTGTCCCTTTAACTATATGTTGCAATGTCTTCATTGCATACCTTCCTTTTGTGTTAAGCCTTTCGATGACTCTTGCTCCCCATTTAGATGACAATATCAGACACCTAGGGATATATTATCAAACTTTTTGAATGGTTTGGGCCCCAAAACATGACTTTTCCCAAAACCCATGAAAATAGCCCACAAAAAGCAATGTTGTTAGGTCTAAAGTGATAGTGAATATTTTGGAAAAATCATGCCAGTAAAGTCAGGTATCCAATCTAAAATTGGATACCCGATAATAAATTGGATACCCAATTTTAGATTGGATATTCAATATTTAGCCCAAAATAATGGAGGGAAATAAGAATTTAGATAAATATTAAAATGAGTTATGAGTTATGTTATGTAAGAATTGAGATAAAGTTTATAATTAAGATAAAGATTAAATATAATAATATATGTTATTATCATTATAATCTATGAATATATAATATATTTATATATATATATATGAAATTATTATATTATATTATATTATTATTATTATTAAATATAATAACATAATATATGTTATTATTATTACTATGACCTATGTTAACTATTAATATACAATAATATATTATGTTATTACTATTATTATAATCAATAAATATAATATATATTAATATATATACACATAATTGATTATTATATTATATTATTATTATAATCATTTATCTGGGTCAAAAGGGGCCACAAGATGATCTATGACCCCTAAGGATATATTATAATTGTTTATATGGGTTCAAAGAGCTCATAGGATGACCTATGACCCCTTTCGACACATTCCATGATGACATATGTCTCTACAGGTCCTAGGACCCCTAGGTACATATTATAATCATTTATATGGGTCAAAAGGGGCTATAGGATGACCTATGACCCCTTTCGACACATTTCATGATGAAATATGTCGCTAGGGGTCCTAGGACACCTAGGGACATATTATAATCATTTATATGAGTTGAAAGGGGCCATAGGATGACCTATGACCCCTTTGGACACATTACATGATGACATATGTCTCTATAGGTCCTAGGACCCCTAGCAACATATTATAATCATTTATATGGGTCAAAAGGAGTATAGGTTGACCTATGACCCCTTTCGACACATTTTATTACAACATATGTCTTTATGGGTCCAAGGATCCCTAAAGACATATTAGAATTGTTTATATGGGTCAAAAGGGGCCATAGGATGACCTATGATGTATTTCAACACATTCCATGATGACATATGTCTCTAGGACACCGAGGGACATATTATAATCATTTATATCGGTCAAAAGGGGCCATTAGATGACCTATGACCCCTTTCAACACATTTCATGATGACATATGTGTCTAGGAGACCTAGGACCCCTAGGAGCGAATTATAATAGCTTATATAGGTTGAAAGGGGCCATAGGATGACCTATGACCACTTTTGACACATTTTATTACAACATGTCTCTAGGGGTCCTAGGACCCCTAAATACATATTATAATTGTCTATATGGGTCAAAAAGGGTCATAGGATGACCTATGACCCTAGGGACATATTATAATCATTCATATGGGTTGAAAGGGGCCATAGGATGACCTATGACCCCTTTTGACACATTTCATGATGACATATGTCTCTAGGGGTCCTAGCTGGGGACATATTATAATCATTTATATGGGTCAAAAGGGGCCATAGGATGACCTATGACCCCTTTCGACACATTCCATAACAACATATGTCGCTAGGGGTCCTATAACCTCTAAAAATATATTATAATCATTTATATGGGTCGAAAGAGGACATAGGATAACCTATGACCCTTTTCAAGACATTTTATTACAACATATGTCTCTAGGGGTCCTAGGACCCCTAAGACATATTATAATTGTTTATATTGGTCGAAAGGGGTCATAGGTCATCCTATGACCCCTTTCAACACATTCCATGATGACATATGCCTCTAGGGGTCCTAGGACCCCTAGGGACATAATATAATTGTTTATATGGGTTGAATAGGGCCATAGGTCTTTCAACACATTTTATTACAACATATGTCTCTAGGGGTCATAGGATGACCTATGATCGCTTTCGACACATTCCATGATGACATATGTCTCTAGAGGTCCTAGCACTCGTGGGCACATTATAATCATTTATATGGGTTGAAAGGGGCCATAGGATGACCTATGACCCCTTTCGACACATTTTATTACAACATATGTCTCTAAAAGTGCTAGGACCCCTATGGACATATTATAATTGTTTATATGGGTGGAAAGGGGTCATAGGTCATCCACTAACCCCTTTGGACACATTCCATGATGACATATGTCTCTACGGGTCCTAGGACCCCTAGGGACATATTATAATCATTTATATGGGTCAAAAGGGGCCATAGGATGACCTATGACCCTTTTTGACACATTCCATGATGAAATACATCGCTAGGAGTTTTAGGACCCCTAGAGACATATTATAATCATTTATATGGGTCGAAAGGGGGAATAGGATGACCTATGACCCCTTTGGACACATTACATGATGACATATGTCTCTGTGGGTCCTAGGACCCTTAGGGACATATTGTATTCATTTATATGGGTCGAAAGGGGCATAGGATGACCGGTGACCCTTTTCGACACATTTAATTACAACATATGTCTCTAGCAGTCTTAGGACCCCTAGGGACATATTAGAATTGTTTATATTGGTCGGAAGGGGCCATAGGATGACCTATGACACCTTTCAACACATTCCATGATGACATATGTCTCTAGGAGTCCTAGGACCCCTAAGGACATATTATAATCATTTATATGGGTCGAAAGAGGCCATAGGATGACCTATGACACCTTTTGATACATTCCAAGATGACATATGTCTCTAGGGGTCTTAGGACTCCTAAGGACATAGTATAATCATTTATATAGGTTGAAAGGGGCCATATGATGACCTATGACCACTTTTGACACATTTTATTGCAACATATGTCTCTATGGGTCCTAGGACCCCTAGGGACATATTATAATTGTTTATATGGGTCAAAAAGTGTGATAGGATGACTTATGACCCCTTTCAACACATTTCATGACAACATATGTCCCTACAAGTCCTAGGACCCTTAGGGAAATATTATAATCATTTATATTGGTTGAAAGGGGCCATAAGATGACCAATGACCCCTTTTGACACATTCCATGATGACATATGTCTCGATGGGTCCTAGGACCCCTGGAGACATATTATAATTTTTTATATGAGTCAAAAGGGGCCATGGGATCACCTATGACCCCTTTCGACACATTTCATAATGACATATGTCTCTAAGTGTTCTAGGACCCTTATAAACATATTATAATCATTTATATGGGTCCAAAGGGGACATAGGATGACCTATGACCCCTTTCAACATATTTTATTACAACATATGTCCCTAGGGGTCTTAGGACCTCTAGGGACATATTATAATTGTTTATATTGGTCAAAAGGGGTCATAGGATAACCTATGACCCCTTTCGACACATTTGATAATGACATATGCCTCTAGGGGTCCTAAGACCCCTAGGGACATATTATAATCATTTATATGGGTCGAATGGGGCCATAGGATGACCTATGACCCCTTCGGACACATTTTATTCAACATATGTCTCTAAGGGTCCTAGGACCCCTAGGGAAATGTTATACTCATTTATATGGGTCAAAGGGGGCCATAGGATGGCCTATGACCCTTTTTGACATATTTCATTTCCACATATGTCCTTAGGGGACATAAGACCCCTAAGGATATATTAGAATTATTTATATGGGTCGAAAGGGGCTATAGGATGACCTATGACCCCTTTTGACATATTTCATTACAACTTATGTCTCTTGGGGTCCTAGGACCCCTAGGGACATATTATAATTTTTTATATGGGTCAAAAGGGGTCATACAATGGCCTATGACCCCTTTCTACACATTTCATTACAACATATGATGACCTATGTCCCTTTTGACTCATTTCATTACAACATATGTCTCTAAGTGTCTTGAAAGCCCTAGGAACATATTATAATTATTTATATGGGTCGAAAAGGGCCATAGGATGACCTATTACCCCTTTTGACACATTCCATGATAACATATGTTGCTATGGGTCCTAAGACCGCTAGGGACATATTATAATTTTTTATATGGGATGAAAGGCATCATAGGATGACCTATGTTCTCTTTCGACACATTTTTATTACAGCATATGTCACTAGGGGTCCTAGGATTGCTAAGGACATATTATAATCATTTATATGGGTTGAAAGTGGTCATAGGCCCGTTTGACACATTACATGATGACATATGTTTCTAGGGGTCCT
The DNA here is from genome assembly GCA_028749045.1 of Cupressus sempervirens. Classification (NCBI taxonomy): domain Eukaryota; kingdom Viridiplantae; phylum Streptophyta; class Pinopsida; order Cupressales; family Cupressaceae; genus Cupressus; species Cupressus sempervirens. Next base: position 661,674,964 of record CM053784.1, read on the forward strand.
AGAACCCCTAGGGACATATTATAATCATTTATATGGATTGAAAGGGGCCATAGGATGACCTGTGACCCCTTTTGACACATTCTATTACAACATATGTCTCTAGGGGTATTAGGACCCCTAGGGACATCTTATGATCATTTATATGAGTTTAAAGAATTCATAGGATGACCTATGACCCTTTTTGACACATCCCATGATGACATATGTCTCTAAGGGTCCTAGGACCCTGAGGGACATATTATAATAGTTTATATGGGTTGAAAGGGGCCATAGTATGATCTATTACCCCTCTCCACACATTTCATCATAACTTATGTCACTAGGGGTCCTATGACCCCTAGGGATGTATTTGGTTGGTTCCAATGCATTGAGTGGGGTCATATGTTAACCTATGATCCCTCTCGACACATTTCAAGAAAATGTATGTTCCTAGGAGCCATAAGACCCCTAGGGACCCATTGGGAATGCGTTGAAAGGGGTCACTAGGGGCCCTAGGGACATATGTTGTCATGAAATGCATCAAAAGGGGTCATAGATTAACCTATGACCTCTTTCAATTCATTTTATGACAATATTATATTTAATAATAATATAATATTGTATATTTTAATATAATAATAATAAATTATTAGATTATATAACAATAATAATCATATATGTTACTAGATTATATATTTAATAATAACAACCACATATATTATTATATATAATAATAGTCATATAATATTACTATATATATTTAATAATAATAATATTTATCATATATATTACTATATTATTTTTAGTTATAATAATAATTATTATATTTATAACTATATTGTATTTAATAATAATAATCATACATATTACTATAATATAATAATTATTATAATCATATATAATAATAGTTAATAATAATAATATCAATGTCCACACTCCCCCCAAATAAATTTTCCTCCCTCCAAAATTGCATTGCAATATCTTTCCTCTCAAATTTTCCTCCAAATTTTCAATTGAAAAATCATGAACCTGATTGGATAGCTGATTTCAAATCAGGTATCTGATTTGAAATTAGATACCTGATTTGGTTTTGGGTATCTAATTAGGCTCGATATTTACCCAGCATATTTGGTCAACCTAAAAAATATGTTTGAGAAGGGTTTCACTGACACCCAGACTTTGGGTAGCCATCTGACAATGTTATTTTCATTGAAATTGAATGAAACAAAAAGGGTTTTTTTATAACACTCTCGAGACTCAATAGATATAATTGCTATCAAATTCTGAGTTCGATAAGTATTTATTAGTTAATTTTCAATGAAGATGATTGTAAAGTGCTGATTAATATACTGATTGAAAAATAGCTATAACTTTCAAATGGTATAACATTTTTTAAATCGAAAAGTTGTGTCATATTCTATGCTTTGCCTACTATAAGAAAAATAAAAATTAAATTTGCTAAATTTTTCTATTAGTCAAGGTGGTTAGACACGAGAGTTTTTTTTTCTAAATTTTTTTTGTACAAAATTCATATTTAATTATTTATTTGGAATAAAAATACCCAAAAATATGTGTCACATCTGGGCATAGGTCTACTTTTCATATCTATAATTATATTAAAAAAATATTATCATTTGATTTTGATTAAGGTGGTCAAACATACACCTAATTTTTATTGTCGCTCCGATATTTTCATAGTCCTGCATTAAAATCTAAACTTTTGACCAATCAATTATTTTTTTCTCCAAATAAGGCCTAGTAGTTTGGAAACTACATTCAATTTCCTATAGATTATTTTATTACAATGTTTTGATATAAAGTCCAAAACCACTTTAAAATTATGTGTCAAGTTGACATAACCCTGATTTGCTGGTTTTTTGCAGCCACTTAAGGCCATAGTTTGGTTGACCATGATCTTGCACATACCCAAAAGGAATAGCTCAAACATTCTAACAATAATACCAATTAGCATAGAGGGATGGCCTAGATTCTATGGGTTCTGGGCAATTAGTTATTACAAGATTCTATGCATTTTGGGAAATTGGAACAACTAAGATGTAACTACATAGATATAATGTGTTTCTTGACATTACAAATGTGATACAACTTTAATGGCCAATCAAATTTCTAACTCCTAGGGAGTTCAAATCTCAATTTTTGAAGTCCACTCAAAAATCACAAATTGAATTAAGAATGGGTTATAAGAAAGAATGACACCTATCTCTATTTTGTGGCATGTTCCATTGAAAAGAGAGTTGGTTACTAAGTACAACTCAGGCATTGAGTGTTTTCCATCTTAGTGGCTAGGGTAGTTTAGGCAGATGCACAACTTACAGGACTTGAATTTAGAGCTTACATTCTATTCAATAAGGGTTCGAATTCAAGATTTACATACTAGCAACAAGAATTAAATTCAAAAGCTACATTCTACACAACAAAATTGTTTTCTAAATAGAAAGAATTAGATTCAAAAGAATTATTACAAAAAAAAGAGATGGGAACCTAAGAATACTTCACACTTGACCCAACCATTCCTGTCTCTAGTCCCCAATTATTTTACATGCCCAACTCCATTCTTTTTAACAAAATCTCAAAATATAATAGACCTAATCCCCTGTCTGATGGCTTCCTCCTTTTGCTTGTTGGATGTTTAAAAAATAAAACCTAAAACAAATTTTATGGAGCCCAAGTATGTATTAAAATATAATTCTATGTTCCTATTAAAAAATCAAGGTGGAACTTTTCATTGTATGGAAAAAACTCATCCATTAGTGTCATAATATAATAATAATCTATCCATACATCTTTTCATAAAACCAAATCAAATGCAACAACTAAATTTCACTTGAGCTTTCAAGGTTAACTTTTAGTACATGTAATGCAAAATATCATGAAATCCTATGTGATGTGTGTGTGGCAACATGGTCATCTGATGCAACCCCTTCTAAGAGGCTAGCCCTCTCTACCCCAATCACACTCTTGTCATGACAATTTCTGCATCTACTCAAACACTCGCAACCAATAATGAGTCAGTACCCATCATAATCTAACATATGACATCTAAATTACATAATCATAAGAAAGTAAATACATTAGCATAATCACATTGATATTAAATTATGACATTTAACAACACATTTTATGTCAACATCATCATAACATAAAAATTCATATATTCCATCTTAAAATAAATCATTTAATTTTTGGTGTAATCTAAGATGTTAAACTTCATTTCTCTTAAAACAAGATTAAACCATCTTTGACCAAGTCAGCATTTGGCTATTCACCACATAAATAAGAAAAATAAAATGATTCAAGGGCAAGATGTGATAGGAGCAAGGAGGTGGGACAGAATGGATAGAGATAATGGGTGCCATCGTCTTGCATGCCTAAGAACCCTTTACAACTGTTGATAAGAAAAGTGAACCAAAATTGTTGAAAAAGGGTATGCCTTCAGTGTTATTACATAGAACATATAATACAAGATAAAAGGACTTCAAATAATTTCCATTACTAACCATAAGATATTGGGAAATTGTACCATTAAGCATCTACATTGCTAAGTTCAAATCAGCCTACAAATAAACAAAAACAATTCCCTAGTTTCTATCTACCCTCTTTGTTTGTCTTGTCTCTAATTAGAAAGATGAAATGTTAGAACATTGCTAAAGATGAAAAAAAAATTGATATTCCTTGATGAAGGCAACATAAATGTACATTTTCTCCTCATAATTTGGTCCAATAAATGACATAAAGTTGCAATCAAGGCCACCTATGTAGATTTATTATGAGGTCATGAAATGGTTAATTGTGGCATTTTGGCCACCTATGCTCTAGCTAAAAATGACTACTCGAATATTCACTAGACATTTAAGGTACAGATTTATTCCACAGTATTCAAGTCCATCAAGCTCTCGCAAGAAATTTTAGCATCTTTAGAAAATCATGACATATGAATTGTCTACGTCGATCTCCACCAACTATTTCTCATTGCAGAATCTGAAGGCTTTTAATCCAAAGAAAAATAGTAAGAGTATCTTTTCTCCATAGTTATTATACTACATAGGGATGCTCCACATTTTTTGGATAAATTTAGGAAATCTTTTGTTATAAACACCCTAAGTCGAATCATAAAGCAATGAGTGTCTACACAATTAGGAAATGATAGAGAAAAGTGTCATGGCTAGGAATATTCTTGTAGGGTGGATGATGGGCTCTTTGATATGGAAAGTAGTTGAAGGAGGAAGAAGTGGGCATATACTAGGGATTTTTGTATTTGGGGACTCATTAGAAAATGTAGGAACTAACAATTTCATTCCAAATTGTACTGCTAGGGCTAACTTTATACCATATGGTGTATCTTCATTCCTCAACCCAGTTGGTTGCTTCACAAATGATCTCACTATTTTTGATTTTATAAGTGTGTATTGTTTTTGTATGGGTAATAGTCTAAAGTCAAGATTAATCTTTATTATGTGTTGTGATTAATTGTTATTATTTATTTAGCTTAGTAGACTCGCACTCAAATCTCTTGGATAAGAACTTCTTAGGTGAAAAGAACTTGAATCATGTATGCCTATTCACCAACTCAGCACTGACACAATCTTTAAGGAGAGAACTAGTTCTTAACAAAATATTATATAATTCAAATCAATCTATGATATGATTGGCATAAACCATATGGAAAATCTTCTTGATGTTCTAGGCTCATAATTTTACCATTGTGTTGTAGACTCTTGCCTAATATAAATGTATTTTGTTTACACTATTTTTTCAAATTCTTTTAAATGTTCAAAATTCAATCTTATGTCAATGAGTCTTTGGTCTATGGGTGAAGTAGAATATTTTTGAATGAGCCTCCCAAAGATCAAGTCTTGTTGAGTGCATGGCTCTAAAATCTTAAGAATTGAAATTTTTTGATAAAAGGAATAGCCCTCAGCCTTTTACTTCTATTTGAAAAGATTCTCCTACCATTTAACCAAAAAAAAATCAATCTTATAGAACTTTTGGTTAGCCAATGTTTCAAAATAACATGGAATGCATTTGTAATTGTAGCTACTTATTTGGAGCTCCCTCTTTTACCTCTCTATCATGAGCTTCCTTATCATGAGCATGGAATTTATTCACATGGGACTAATTTTTCATCAAGAGGAAGTGGATTGCTGGATAATCATCACTACTTTTTGTTCCAGGTAATTTATCTAGTAAGTGTTAAATAATATTGATATCCCATATAAGTGTTGAGAATCACTATTTCGAGTGGCCTTGAAAACTATATCTGGTTTTTGGAGGCAGACATGATTTCAAGGATCAATATGACATTGTCAACATACAAAATGTATAGAAACATAGGACAACTCTAGTACAAATTGTAGAAATCCAAGAATACACCTTGTGGAAGGTGGATGGACAAAATAAACTAAACCGAAAAATACTCAATGTGTTGCGGCACTAATATATTTCATTAATCATTTTGTCCATATCAATTACATTACATGATGCCTCTATTTATAAAGTTCTTAGATCATTTTCAGAAACATCTAAATTGACCAACATAGAAAAAATAGACTTTTCTAGAATTATCTATGACTTCCAGAACTTTACCTAACCCTATTGGTCTATCCAAGAATTTTGAGAATCCTCTATTATGATTTTACATTTCATTCGAGGGGGAAATTACACATTCCAACACTCCCCCCTAATTTCAACCTCAAATGTTGTTGCATACAAATCCAAATCCTTTTTTTTCTTGATGCCAAAATGTCATTTTTCGATAATCTTCATATCTGAATAGTGTCTTCGAAGGCTGTGGCCTTTAATTTATACAATCATTTTGTCAGCAATTGGTTGCCAATGATTTCCTCTTTTCACAGGATCCATTGATAGTCTTGATAATCTTGTCACATCTATCACAAGTGTCAGTGACAGGATTCACTAATAACCTTGATCATATTCATGTCTTCTTTCAGCTACTCCTTGATAGCTTCATCTATCACAAATGGTGACATGGTTCTCCAAATTAATCTAGCTTTGTTTCGTCTGTCACAATTGGTGATAGGAATTTCTTGTCCCATCTCTAATACCACTTGTAGAAACCCAAAATAACTCTAATACAAATTGTAGAAACCTAGGAATACACCTTGTGGAAGGTGGATGGACAAACTAAACTAAAACTAAAAAATACTCAATGTGTTTCCACTAATATATTTCATTAACCATTTTGTCCATATCAATTACATTACATGATGCCTCTATTTATAGAGGTCTTAGATCATTTCTAGAAACATGTAAATTGACTGACATAGAACAAATAGACTTTTCTAGAATTATCTATGACTTCCAAAACTTTACCTAACCCTATTTATCTATCGAAGAATTTTGAGAATCCTCTATTATGATTTTACATTTCATTTGAGGGGGAAATTACACATTCCAACAAAAAGTTTTTGTTTCATCGGACAAGCTTAGACTTTAGATTGAAATTTGCATGATTTGTCAAAAGTATTAAAATTAATGTATTATGTTTCAATGACCAATATGAAATCAAGGGAAGAAATTAATGCATGAAACCTTTAATTGTAAAACATGCTTTGATGGTCTTGATTCAAGTGTACAAATAAGAATGATGGATCTAGTGGAAGACCCTTTAGTGATGTAATATATAAATAGTATTTCCTAACAAAAAATTTCACATATAATTTTTTTTTACTTATTAAATGATTAATTAGTCATTAAACCTATGTAGAATTATAAAGTGTGTATGTACATTCTATTCACATAATATATATGTGCTTTGTAAAAATCATTTTGACATCTATATATATCCTAGCAATATTTGTTGATGCTTATGGGAGGATGGAAGAGTTAACAAAATTACTCAATGACCGTATAGGTAAAATAGACATAAAAATAAAGGTAAGGGCAATAAATAATCACTTGTGGTCCAATGTTTTATATATGCTATTGTCTAAAAAAATGATTCTTTTTAATAAATTTGTAGATATTAAAAATACATACTATTGACAGAGATTCTATTCCTTTCACAAAGTATATACAATATTTTCATAATTTTCTTATTTATTTTGCCATCTCTCCCTATATCTCCATGTCTATCTTGTTATTTCTCTATGATCCCTATATGTAGCCCCACCCACTCTCTGCCAAGAAGATAGTTCACTCCATTTTCTACAAACTAGTGTTATGTTTACAATAATGAGAAAGAAAGAGCTTTATAATTTTAGTCAAATTTTATGATTGTACTATAATTAAAACTTTAACTTACCCAAACTTTCAAGTTTTAATATAAATTATAATAAAATATATTTTTTGAAACAACAAAGATTAATTATTGAGAAATAATTTTATAAATTAACTTCAACTTACCTAAATGTTCTTATGTGTGTGTGTGTGTGTGTGTGTGTGTGTGTGTGTGTGTGTGTGTGTGTGTGTGTGTGTGTGTGTGTGTGTGTGTGTGTGTATTAATTAGAATAAATAATATTCCTCATGACAACAAACTCATTAGAAGTAAATGAAAAAGATCTTATGAATCAATAAAATATTGTTTCTAACACAAAAAAGAGGTATCCATGAAAAATATATATTTTAGATATTATTAACCTAATATTATTTCAATATAAGATTATTTAAATATCCATTAAAATCTCTCTTAAAATGTCACTCAAACAAAATAAATGTATGCATTCATTATTAAACAAATTTCTATAGGAAAAAATATTATTGAAGAAAATTAAATTTTGGAACTTTTTAAAAGTATATATTTCAGTGTTTATTGAATAATAGATCAGATAATAGAAAATGATTAAATGAAATAGTAATGATGTCTAACTTAATATCGTTATGAAGAAGTAATTTTTTTAAAAATATATAAATGTATTAAGTAATGCCTTCTAACGTTACTAATATTTTAAAATACATTTAATAGTGAAAATAAAAGATAAAAATTATGTACAAAATTTTATGTTATTAAAGAAATGTTAATACTTCAATTGTGAATAATTTATTTTATATTCATTTACTTATGTATCATATATTATTTCAAATTTACAACATCTTTAGTACTAAGAAAACAATTGATGATTTTTTAAAAAATGATCTATCTTTTATTGATCTCAAATGTAAAATTTACCATCATAAATAATCTTTAAATTTATCTATATTCAAATCAATGATTTATTAAAGATGTTTAGCAAATTATGTGTAACTTTTGAAATCATATTTTGTAACTATCAAATAATTTCTTGCTGCTCTCTTAACACCCCCCCCCCCTTTGAAATCCACACACGATAATACATGATCAATGTAATTACCAGTTTCTACTTTATTTGGACTATCTAGAAAAGGACAAAACTAATTTCCATAGATGCATAGATACATATGGCTTGAAACAAGCACCAAGAGCATGGTACATGAGAGACTTCATAATTATCTTGCAAAGATTGGATTTGAAAGGACTGATGATAACAAAAATCTATACATGAAGATAGATAAAGGCAAAAGTATTTTGTTATCTCAAATATTTGTTGATGATATCATATTTGGAGGTCAAGATGCTTTATGTAAAGATTTTGCTAATCAGATGAAGCAAGAATTTGAGATGGCTATGTTTGGAGAGATCAATTTTTTTGTGGGTTTGCAAGTATATCAAATGAAATATGATATATACATCACTCAATCAAAGTATGTTAAGGAAATATTGAAAACTTTTGGATTGGAGGATTCCAAACTAGTAAGTACACATATGGTGATAGGACACAAGTTGTCAAAAAATGATGATTCAGCTAAGATAAATCAAACATTGTACAAGTCTATGATTGAAAAATTGTAGTATGTGGTACATAGCAGACCTAATATTGCATTATCTATAGGGATAGTTTGCAAGATTCTCTGCTAATCCTAGGGAGAATCATTTAATGGATATGAAGAGAATAATGAGATTTCTGAAAGGAATAGAAGAGTTTGGTCTATACTACAAGAAGAATAAAAAATTTGAATTGAGAGACTACGCTAATGTTGATTGGGCTGGAAATTTTGATGACAGAAAGAGCACTAGTGGAGGAGCATTTTTCGTAGGAAAAAGACTAGTTACATGAATTAGCAAAAAAAAAATTGTATTTGACAATCTATTGCAAAAGTTGAATATGTTGTTCCTACTATAAGTTGTACAAACATTGTGTGGATCAAATAGCTACTCAAAGGAATGAAGAAAGAGATCACAAAACTAGTGATACTTTATTGTGATAATACAAGTGTTATCAATATATCAAAGAATCCATTGATACACACAAAGACAAAGCACATTGCAATCAAGTATCATTATTTGAGAGAGTTGGTTCAAGATAAAGAGGTATAGATGGAATATGTTAACACAAAAGAGAAAATTGTTGATATCTTCACAAAACCATTACCTAAGGATGCTCATGAGTATCTAAAAGGTAAACTAGGGTGATACCCCTATCAAAGGCTATCTAAGTAACAAGAGGAGTGCTCTGCATCAAACAAGCTGATATTCGTATGTTATACATTGATGCCAAGGATCCTACTTTAGGAGCTACCTAAAGAAATCAAAGAGCTAAAACTTCAAATCAATCACAAGAAAGGTGATAGAGGGAGAAGCTAAAGAAACTAAAAAGCCTATATCTACATATTAAGATGACAAGTTTTTTGCATATGTCTTTGGTATTGTTGTCAAAGAGGGAGATAATTCTACTGAGGGAGATAATCTATAGAGAGAAAGATTATATCAAGAGATTGTTGTCAAAGATGAAGAATTTAGTAATCATAAGAGGGAGATAATTACTGAAGGAGATAGTTGCTGATCAGAAGAGGAAGGAAATATTCACCTAGTCAGAGGGAGATATAGTAAGGAGTTATAAGAAAGAATTTTGTAACCGAATCAGTAGATGAAAGTTGTTGATAGAGGGAGAGATTTCAATACAATTTTTATTTTTGGTGTTGTCTTACTATTTTAACCTAGTCAGTTTGGTTGAACAAGATGTTTTCCATTTGGATGATTTGGTTGATGAGTTTGGTTTGCCATTGATGCCAAAGAGGGAGATTATTAAAAATAGATTGAAAAGATTATTGTTGAGAGAGATTGTTGAACTAGATTGAAAGAGGGAGATTTTTGAAGAAGAATGTGTTTCAACCATTGTTTTGTCACTGATGTCAAACCTACTATTTGCTAGTAAGACATCTACTTACAAGATTCAAGTACTATGACTTAGTTGATTGATGAAGGGGATTCGATTAAAAGATGTAAAAATAGCACCTAGAGAAAAGGTTGAGTTATGATTATGTAATGAAGTACACGAATTAGTTAAGACAATGATGACATGATGTATTGATAATCTACTTAAGGTTACAAAGGTTGGTTATACTAAGAAAGATTAGAAGAACAAGTTACACAAAGTTTGTCTATCAAGCTTGATCGAGTGGATAGTAGTTTCCAAGAAAAGTTAGTACAAGTTGAACAGAGAATTAGTTGGAGCCGAGTAAAAGTGTATTCTAGTGTATGTTGAGCAGAATAGTGAACACCGAGTAAAGTTTAGTTAATGCCAAGCACCAGTAAACTTTAATTTGTGCTAAGTAATTTCATTGTGGACGTTGAGCAACACAGTATATGTCGAGCATTAGAAGGTTGATAATGTCATGCTGCTACATTATTTAAAAGATTGTGGATTTGATGAATCTAAGCTAACAAGTTTGTTTTCTTGGATTATGTGAACTAGATGGAAGATAAGGTTGATGAGCTAGTGGCACAAGTTTCAAGGTAATCCATTTCTTGGTGAATTCAAAATTTATATTAGGAGAAGTTTTTAGAAGAGATATGAGATTTGGGATAGATACATTGTATTCTACCTAAGCCATCTGAACCCTAAATTCGACAATGGAGAATGAGTGGGGAAAGATCTTAATTTCCTATTTATAGGAATGGTTGATCAAGAAGCAAGGTTGTCATCTACGAGAAACTAAAGGAGACAAGGAGTCAAGGAGTTTGCTTCATCAAGTAACCTAAGAGAAAATTCTTCAATGGCATGCTAAGTAAGAAGATTTGAGGAGATGAATGCTTTTAGGGTGAACAAACTATCAGAGCTGCAAAGTATGATGACCAAGAAGAATTGAGGACTGAATAGAGATCTGGAATCTGCAAGTGAAGTTGTAAGTTGTATCAGATCAAAGCCTTATTGTTACTCTCTAACAATTGTATCAGTCTAAGGTAAATCCTTTGGATTAAGGTTGACCTAATAGTTATTTGTAAATCCTTTAATTGGGTGACATTCCAAGCGAATGGTCTAAAGTCCTCTAATATTGTTCACTCCTAAAAAGCTGATTGAAATCCTTTAACAAGGTCACATTTAACAGTGTGTATTGTAACCTTTAACAGGGTTGTCCTTTCACAGAGAATCACTTCAAAAGAGTGAAAAGAGTAGCATGTTACTGGTGTTTTTTCCCAAATTGGGTTTCCACATAATTCATCATGTCAAGTGTGTTGATGAATTTGTTATGTTTCATGCTTTACATTTTTGCAAGTTGATTTGATAGTAACCTACAAGTTTTAGGTGATTGCATAATCTTATGGAAAAATGCATGAGTATAAATGTTTTATGGGTTCACTAAGCTGTGAAAAGTTTTATTTATACATCTAAACCTTGGATAATTAATTCACCACCCTGCCTTCTCAGTTATTCTAAAGTATTCCAACATATTACACTATTTCTTTGGTCTAGAAGTATGTCAAAAGAAAGATCATATTTTTCTAAATCAACGGAAGTACATTCATGACATCTTGGCTTGATCTAGAATGATGGATAGCAAACCCCTAGCAACTCTGATGGAAACAATTCCATGTACAAGCTAAAAAAAGAAGTTGTATATTCAGAATCTATTGACCCTACTATCTACAAAAAAATCATTGGATAACTTATGTATCTAGTAAATACCACACCCAAGATATAAATTCTATGTCACCAATGTTTTAAGTAATTTCATGTGTGAACCAAAGAAGATTGATTCATTTGATGGCTACTAAACATATCTTGAGATATCTACGTCATACCATCGGTCTTGCCTTGAAATACAAAAATGTTGACATTAAACTTGAAGGATACAATGATTATGATTGGGCTAGTTTTTTTATAAATCGTAAGAGTACTACATAATGTTGCTTCAATCTTGGATCAACCATGATATCCTAGTTTAGTAGAAAACAACCCATAGTTGCCTTGAGTTCTATTGAAGCTAAATATATGGTAGATTCGATGGGAATTCAAGAAGCAGTATGGTTGAGAAAGCTATTATTTGGACTATTTTAAAAGTAACTAAATCCTACAGTCATTCATTGTGATAACTAGAGCTACATCAAACTTTCTACAAATTATGTCTTCCAGAATCGATCAAAGCACATTGAGACTCCTTATACCACTATATAAGAGGCATGGTTGATAGAAATGTTATTAAGCTGATTTACATCAGCACTAATGAGAAAAATTTTGACAATTTCACCAAGCCTCTTACAAGGTGGAAAATAGAGTACTTTAGAGGTAAACTTGGTATGACAAAATTTGTAAATACCTTTTGTAAAAGTTGTATGTATATTCATGAATAATTTAAAATTGTTGTTTGCAAACTTGTGTTATGAATGGTGATGATCTTTCATATGTGTAAGATCACTATTGTAAGGTCACCAATTTATCAATAGTTTATCTATATGCCAATATTAAATTGTTCTAGAGAAAAGTGTTATCTTGGTTCTTTGGGCTAGATTTCACCAGACACATTGATAGCCTTCATTGTTCTTCAAGCTGAATTTTACAGAACACCATGAAAATCAATTATGGTTCTTTGGGATGAATTTTTCCAAACATCAATATTTTCAAATCACATTTCAAAGTGATTTTTTTTCATTAAATATTTGCTTGAATGTCTTTCTCACTAAAGAGAGAGTGTTGAGGATATTTGCCTCATAGGACATTAAAAGAAAAAATAAATGCTTTGTTCTGTCCTTGTAGAACTGATTGCAATATTTCACTCATATATATATAAACTAAGTCAATTTTGAACATCATAGAATATCATCTGTCTTATATATGAGAAGATTTTGTTTCATTTATTAAAACATTTGTAAATCACACATTTTTTTTCTATTAAAAATATAGAATCAACTGGTTATAACAAGGTTTGATCACCATCTTTTACATCAGCAAAAGAAGAATCAGTGTATGATATTACATGGCATGTACAATATCTATGTATAGTTTCAAAAATATACATAAACTTTTAAACAGGCCTATACATAATGATCAAAAAATTTACTATGAAACTGGAAATGAGCTTCTAACAAAAATATTTCGAATTCCTCTATTAACTCCATCCATCTTCATCAACTTGATTTTCATGATCCCTGTGAGAACTATTGTTCCATTGACCATCAGTAGCTAGCTCAAATGTGTTTTCACCAGAGGCCTTTGTTGTGTTCTCATTCCCTTCTGCTATCTAAGTTTCTATTATGTTGTGTTCTTCAACATCAACTGTGTTGTAGTCAATAGGCTCAATATGTCTTGGATTTTCCATTTGAGTCCCTTCAACTTCATTTAAATTTTGGACGTCATTGGAAAAATGGATAGTTACACCTTCTTTCAGTAGGCTATTGAATCTCTCCTTTGGAATCTGAATGCTCACTAAAACTTGAGACATAATAGTAAATTATGTGAGTTTATAATTAAACTCAGTAAGGACCCTTTTTTTTCCTTGGAAAATCTCCTCATTTCTCTGACTCCAAATAAACCAAAGAACTTTAGTAGTAAGAACAATCCATAAATCATTGAGCTTGCAATCAAATTTGTCTACATAACCAACCAAGATTTCTTGCCAAGATAAACAAGACCCATACAGATTTAGACCTTTGACTCCAAGAAAAGTGGACCAAACTTTAATAGCCCATGGGCACTTAAAAAACAAATGTTCATAAGACTCAACACAATTAAAAACTTCACAAACAATGGTGACCTTAGAACCTTGAGACACATAATGATCAATTGCATGCCTTTTCAATGGAAAAATACACTTAAAACAAACATCGTTGGGCTCCACGTGAGAGTGCCATAACAATTCAAAAAGTAAATGCCACTTATTATTAGACCAATTTAAACCCCAGACTCGGTTAACTTCATTAAATATTTTATCACAATCATTCATCATATTATAAGTTTGCTTACAAGAAAAGTTCATTATAGGAGTGTCATCCTTCCATTTTATGTATTCAGTACTATGACAAGAAGATATACATTTTCCAGGGAACCAGTTACCTATTGCCTTAGCCAAAAGAGTATAGGTTTTCTTTTGGGAAGTTGAAATATCAAATTTGAAACTCAATTCAGCCCAAGAGTACATCCTGTTATCAACAATAATATCCTTGATGTAAGATATTCCTTTTTTATTCCAACTTTTTGTTGAACAACATTGTGTGAGAGCCAATGGTTTATTATTTAGATAAACTCCCCACCATAAGGATCTGTCAATAACAACAAAAAAAGTATTCCTCCCTACAACATCTTTGAAACTTAACAGTTCTTTAATATCCTTCTAAGCTCTCCATATAGCAAAGAAAACCCTAGAGCCAAAAACTTTGATATCAAAATCACCTAGCAACATGTCCAGAAAAGGAATGTTACCCCAATTTTTGCCCTTCTTAATAACTGATTTCACCACATTATTCCTAATGAGAAACTTCCATGGTTCATTTCCATCAATAGCTTTTATGAGCCATTTGGATATAAGTGCCCTGCCCTACTTTTTTAAATCCTTGATTCCTAAACCACCCTGCTTCCTTGGAGTACAACACCACTCCCACTTGACATTATGTCTCTTCCTGTTACCTAGCCCATCAGACCAAAGAACATCTCTCATAGTCTTCTCCAACTTGTTTGTATAAGAATTAGAAAACAACCATGTGGATGCATATTAAATTGCATGGGAAGATAGAACATTCTAAACTAATTGAAGTCTACGAGCAAGTGAGACCATGTGAGATTTCCATTTGATGTGCTTCCTTTCTACCTTTTTAAAAATCTAGTTCCACATTTCATTCAAAGAGGGGTAAAGGGAAAATGGAATCCTTAGATATCTAACAATAGTACTTGGACAAGACCAATGCCAACCTTTCCCCTCAAGCCAAGAGGGAGGGGTTTATCCCAACCAAGAATAATAGACTTATGAGGAGCAATCTTGGCACCAGATGCTCTGCAAAAAAATTCAATTCTAGAAACCACTCTATCAAAATTGTCCTCTTCCAAGTTCACAAAAAGTGTTGTATCATTAGCATACTATTCAATCAAGAGCTCATCATTGTTAGGCAAGGAAATACCTTTATCCAGGGGGCCAAACTTTGTAGATTTAAGGATATAGTTCATAGCATTTGCAACAGTAACATATAAGGTAGGGGCCAAAGGGCATCCCTACCTAATAGATCTCCCCAATAGAATAGATTCTAATAACTCACCCTTGATCTCAATGCAAGTATTAGAATCCTTGAACAAAATATTGACCCAATGACAAAAATAATAAGGAAATCCAAATTGTTTAAGAATAGCAATAACAAAGTGTCACTCAATCATGTCATATGCCTTCTCAAAATCTAATAGAATCATTGCTACATTTTGATTATCAGCTTTAGCCCAGTGCATTGCTTCCCAGCTGGTGACCAAATTCTCTAAAATGAACCTACCCTTAATAAATCTAGTTTGAGTCACTGAAATGATATTATCTAGTATTTTTGCAATTCTGTTGGCTAGTAATTTAGCAATGATCTTATAAGAAATGTTTAAAAGGGTATTTGGTCTCCAATTCCTTACTTGCAGTTTGTCCCCATCTTTAGGTAGAAATTTGATTAGTCCTTGATTAATCTTATCTCCAAGGGAACCCTTCTCAGCAGCAAATTGATAGACTTCAAGCAATTCCCTGGCAATCCAATCTTTATCCACCTTATAAAATTTAGCTGGGAAACCATCAATACTAGGGGATTTCCCATTAGCCAAGGATGAAATGGCTTCTTCAATCTCTTCAATAGAGATTTCCTTTCCTAACATATTACTCTTCTCTTTATTAATCTTGGAAGGTATAATACTAATGCATTGATCCATACATATTTGCTTCCCTCTATCATGTTCTGAGGAAAATAAGTCTTTATAAAACTCATAAAAAGTGAGCATTATATCATTGTTACAAGTACTAATCCCTTTATCAGTTTGAATTCAAGTAATTGTTTCTCTGAATTACTTAGCTTTGATGATATTAAAGAAGTATTTAGATCCCCTGTCACCATCCTTCATCCAATTTTCTTTAGCCCTTATTTTCTGTCCCTAGATTTTATATTGCTGGAGAACTCTTAGTTTATTTTTGGTATCAAATAATATTCTTTCTAGAGTTTCATCATTACCCCTATTCTACAACTTAATTTTAGTTTCAAGCAATTGAGAATTTAGTCTTTTCTCTTCTTGATTCCTATCCTTAGCCTCTTTGGTACCAATATTTTGGAGTAATTTCTTCCAGACCTCAACTAGCTGATCACACCTCTCAATGGGTGAACAACTACTACTTTTGAATTTGGATAAAATAGTAGCCATTTGGAGGGCATCGAAATTGTCTTGATTATCAAGCAGTGAGACATTAAGATTGAATAAGGTTTTCTTATCTTGATGCTCATCTTTTTTCCCTTCCTTATTAATATTAATCAATCCACAAATCAGAGAATGATCATACATACTAACAGGAATAACATTGATAGGGTATTGATCAGCCTTCTGAATGGTACTCATTTCATGCTTTTTGATGTACATTCTATCAAGTCTACGGTAAATTTTTGCCTTATTACCTTGATTGTTACACCACGTATACCAAATCCCTTCATAACCATCTTTGAGACCCATCATTGGATCATTAATGCCAAATGTTCTCTTAAACCTATTCCAAAAGAACATCTCATTGTTTTTCCATTCAAATTTCCCGCCACCAACTTTATCCTTTGGGAATTCTATCATGTTAAAATCTCCTACAAAGACCCATTTCACCTTGGGCAGATTATTTTCTAGCCATTCCCACAAATTAGATCTCTCCCTATAGTCATTGGGGGCATAAATATTAAAAATTCCAATCTCACCCTCCTCACGCTTAATAATTACCCAAAGTGCCCTATTACAAGGAGAGACACCATTGACACTAATCATCTTTTCTAAATTGGGATTCATTAAGGTGGCTATACCTACTTTCCCTCTATCATGGTTTGAGTAGAAGCATTTAGCGTTTCACCAAATGAATTTTAGGGTGTTGAAAGCTTGATAACCATTAGCTTTTATCTCTTGTAGATAAACAATATCTTTCCCTAAAATACTGTTACATCATCTTCTAGCAATGTATTTCCAGTTGGACATTTCTAACCCTCTAACATTCCAACTATGAATTTGCAACTCCATGGTTAACAATGAGGAGGAGGGTTATTCTTATACAATCTAGAGAAGTAGACTGGCATATCACTTCCCTTAGCTTTGTTGCTCTTATCATTATTCTTTATACTATTGCTCCTGTCATAGGTTTTCCTCTTCTTCTTTTTAACAACTTCAATGAACCCATCACCATTATTAACATCTTCCTCCATAATCCTGGCTTCTGAGGATATTTTACCACTCTATGGAGGAAGGTTACCCACAAGGGGAGGGATACTAAGATTCAGAGATGTTGTAGGGTGAGTGTTATCGTTACTATTTTGTGCCATGGCTTTGATTTTTTCCAAAGCTATCTGTCGAGCATTTTTTTTCCACTAATATCACCATTTTTGGACCTAGGAACTAGGATATACAGAGGATTTTTATTACAATTATATTGTTCCAGCATGGAGGAGAGGCATAATTCACCTCTTCACTAGGCACAGGTCTCACTTTGTACTCATCTTTGAATAAGTGATTATTCAATGTGACAAACCCATCAGCATGAGTGTCTACAGTGCCAGAAGATGGAGATGAACTATCATTGGCTTTATTATTATCACTCTTAGGCTAATTCTTTTTATTATTGGAAAGAAAAAAATCCTTAGAAATGTTATTAAGCAACGAACATTCTTTCTTACTATGACCATTGGTCTTACAGTGAAAACAAGCATCGATGTCACCTAGTTTATTAATCTTCCAAATTAAGGGCTCACTTTCAAAGTTAATAGAGATATTCTTAGGAAATGAAATGCGAGGATTTGGTGGAAGGAGAACTCTAGCATTAAGGTGAGGCAACATAATTTTGGAATCTTCAACCTACAGAACTGAACCTAAGGGCTTAAGAATTTGAGATAGGAAAGGCTTGGTTGAACACCTAAAATCTCCACCCAAAAAGGAGAGACTCGCTAGGCTACATCTTTAGTTTTACCTTTCAGGGACCAGGGCAAAGCCCTAAACATAGTCTGCCCTACATTCCAAAAACTTTTTTTTAAAACTTTTTCTTGCATTGTATAATTCTTGAAAAAATTTACAAACAATCCTTTTTGAATCATTCTACTAAAATTAACAATAATGCCGAGCTTCTTACCCCAAAATTTATTAATCCAGTCATCCAAATATTTACGGGCGGGAAGGAATTTGACATCCATGCACACAAGAAAAACTGCAATACTCTTCAACCTAGATTGTTCTCCTTTAATCGCCTTAACCATGTTAACATTTCAAGTCAAAGAAAGAGTATTTTTGGGCAGAAGGGGAGCCTTACCACAACCTCCCAAGATGCTAGCGGGGCTACGTGGACCAGCGGTGAGAGCTCATCTATCTCCATCAATGCTGCTTCCTCTATGGCCATGATCCTCTAGACCAAAGGAGCACTCAAAGGCAGCCAACGGAGGACATAAAACACCATTACCCTTGACCACCACATCTTTAACGGACAGCTTGCTGATACCTGCATCCGGAACTTCATGACTGTTATCATCACAACGTAATGCTTCACCTGGCTTCCCACAAGTATTATTACTATCATCATTTCTCAAACCAACAGAATCTTCATCCATGCAAGAAAAACCTTGCCCACAAGCCGAAGAGGAGAAACCCTAAGTGGCAGAAAAAAAAAGAATAGAGACAACCACGGGACCCCAAAATAGAAAACAGGAGACCACACAAACAAATAGGATAGGCCACAAAGCCCATGAAAAAAACCAAAGAGGACACTAGAGAAATAAAACTCCACATGGGGAGCGCTCACAAGAAGGACACGAATCCACAATAGATGGTGCCCACTTGCAGAGTGCTTGTTAAATTTTTTTTTTTTCAATGATCCCATAAATCACACTTTTTCCTCTTGATTGGGCATCTAATATATGATTTGGTAAATCTTAATTATCAGACCTATATTTAACTATTGTTATTGTTAAACACCAAATGGTTATGAATCAATGTGTTGGGTATAATATTAAATATGTTTAGAGGCATGACCACGTAGAGTCATGCCCCTATGAAGCCATGTCTCATACACATATAAAATATTTTTTATTTAGGACCAGGCAGAACAATATCAATAAGTGTAGCATATACACATCTCAGTTTGAATATTGAATAACTATCATACATTAAATAATAAGTCAGATCTAAAACTGACATAAAAAAAAATACATCGAAGAAATATAAGTTAGGTTGCCTCCACCAATTAAGATCTAAATTTTACAATGTGGGCATGCAAACTAACAATATTTTCTTTCTAGAATATCAATTATCATAGTAATGAAAAATGTGTATATGATGGAATTACACTATTGTATATATAAGTTAGGTTGTCTCCACCAACTAAGATCTAAACTTTACAATGTGGCCATGCAAACTAACACTATTTCCTTTCTAGAATATCAATTACCATAGTAATGAATATGTGTATATGATGGAATTACACTGTTGTATATTGCCATTTTATATAAAGATTTGTAGGTCAGCTTTAACTTTTGAGAATGGGATTTGACCTTTAACTTTTGAGAATGAGATTCAAACTCATAAGCTAACTTTAAGCATTATTTTTTTTTTTGATGAATAGTCCTTTTCAATTAATAAAATTTACTAAGATTACAATTTTCACAAAAAAGGGTCGGGGGATACAGGATCACCCTGCGAATGAGTTCAATCGGTCGAAGCTAGAGTAAACAACATGGTCGCAGCCAGCAACTATAAACTATTCATAAAAAAAAAAACATTTAAAAAAACCTCATGCTGCCAAGGCAGTACTAGCAAAGGGAGGAGGATCATCTTTATCAGGAAATGCCCATGCATCAGTGGGATTGTGAGGCAGACTAGGAATAGTCCAACCGTCAGCAACATCTGTAGGATCTGGGGTAGTTGTAGTCTCTGCATCCTTCTTGTCCAGCCATGGAGGAGAAATTGCCAAGGCCAGCTGGGGAAACTTGCCAGAGTGCGCCCATCTAGGGGGAGGAGCTAGAGACTGGCCAAAAGCCCACCCAGGGGGGGGGGAGCCAAGGACCAACCAGAACCACCACGTGGTGGGAAAGTGGAGTGGCACCTCCAACCGCCATGACCACTACTGGGAGAGCGGTGGCAGAGACCTTGGGAGTATGACATGTGTGAATGGCGAGCAGAGGACTAGTGTTTGGAATGGCGATCACGAGATGAGGAGGCATCAGCCGAGGCATCTGGAGGCACTCTGGAAATGGTACAAGGAGCATTGCCCCAGTGGTTTAACAATTCTTGTAAGTGGGCAACCTCCAGGGCAACTTTATTAGCTTACACCTGTATCTGCATAATGACATTGTTACAAATGCATGCCTTAATGTACATTGCAATGTTAACATCCAAAAAATTGTGAGTGAATAAAACTGCATTCCTATCTTTCCATAGAGAAAACAAAATTTCCATCTTGAAAGTATGCCAAATCTGGGAAAACTTTTGAGGAAATATGGGGGAATCACCCAGCAAGATCATGTGCCATGAAAAAGGTTCGGGCCTGAAAGGCTTGAAAAAATCATGGATCCAGTGCTAATAATTTTGAGCACGCTTGCAAAACCAAAAAATATGAAAAAAGGACTCAGGTTGGCCATAGAAGGGGCATCTGGGATCAAGAACCTCAATGTCCTTGAGCCGAGGCCCCAGGGGAAGACCTTGGAAATAAAGGCACCAAGAAAAGTGAGCAATCTTAGGTTTTGTAATGGCACTCCAAATGGTGTCGAACCATTTTCTCCATTGAGAAAGTGAAGAATGCAAATGCCATCGTTGATTAAGCATGTCCACCATCGGAAGGTGGGGCGAAAGCCATCTATATCCCATATTGGGCTTATAATTGGTAAATGGAGTGGTAGGAAACCACTTCCAATCATACCACCATGGTCTAACAGACTGAATCCCCACTTTATGAAGTGCACAAGGATGGAAGACAACAGAAGCTCATAAGTCTGGCGATTGGCACCTACAAGGTAGTATTGAACTTGCATATCCTCCCAAGACTTGAAATTCATGGTGACTCTTGAAAAAATGTCCTTGGTAGTGCAAATGCCATGTTTATAGAAATGCAGAGCACTAGCACCTTGAGTCTTGGCAAGAGGAATACCCTGGAAGGAAAACAGGGGAGACCACCAAATGTTTTGCTGATTTAAGGACAGCCCATTGTAAAACTCATCACCAGCCCAACGAAGCTAAGGTTTAATAGCTTCCCAGGCTTTCCAAACACTCTTTATAACAAAAGAGCCCTGTATGACCACTAGTTCATGCATAGTGAGAAGGGTCTGAAAACCAATTCCCTTCCACACTAGTCTGTTAGTAGGGAAGCCTGAAGAGATGCAATGCCTGACAAGAATTTTCTAGGCCTCATCTCTAGAAATAGCTCTGATAATCCATTTAGCACAGAGGGAAAGGCCTTGCTTTCGAGTGGAAAGCAGGCCCCGAGACCCCCAGATTCCCTTGGGAGACAACAGAAATCCCAAGCAACTTTGCGAAAACTATGATGGTCAGAACCAGAGGCCCAAAGAAAATCTTTGAGAAAATGTTCTAATTTGAGATAGGAAGCTTTGGAGGGAGCCCAACAAGAAGAATAAAACACATGGGTGGTAGCCAAAACCTTAGAACAAATCTAGAATTTACTAGCAAGAGAAAGCGGCTTAGTGATCCAATAATCAAGCTTTTTGGTAATCTTTGTAAGCACAACATTCCAAAGTTCCACAGGGGAAGCTTGGAAAGCAAAGGGAATGCCAAGAAAGTGGAAAATTTCTCCATGAATAACACATTTCCATTGGAATTGGCTAAGACAAGGTGGAGCTGGCAAAAAAGATTGTTGGTAACAAAGCATTTTATGTCATTGAATGGCAGAGCCAGAGGCTTGACAAAACGTTTCAAGACAATTTAAAGCATTTTTGATGTTTTCTTCATCTTCAAGAAGAGTAAGAAAAGAATCATCAGAAAAATGACCATTGACTAACTGGGAGGAAGAATCAGGCAAGGAAATGCCACGGACTAGCCCTGAAGACACAGAGTGAGCAAGTAAATAACCAAAATCTTCAGCAGCAAGGACATAAAGTGCTGGAGCTAACAGACAACCTTGTCGGATGGAACAAAAAAGTCCAAAAGCTTCAGATTGTGAATTATTGATGGTGATGCAAGCATTAGCATCACCAAAGAGCATCTCCATGGACTGAAGGAAATTGGGACCAAAACCCAGAGCCTGAAGCATAGCCAAAATGAAAGGCCATTCAATGCGATCATAGGCTTTAGCAAAATCTATCTTTAAAAAGATATCCTGGTGCTTGGACTTATGGGCCCATTCCATACCTTCCCAGATAGCAATGATGTTGTCAAGAATATACCTAGATTTGATGAAGCCAGTTTGTTCAGGCTGGACAATTAGAGGAAGCATATGGCAGATTTTGAGAGAGAGCGCCTTAGCAATGATCTTATAAGACACATTCAGGAGGGTGATGGGCCTCCAGTTGCAGATATCCTCAGGAGCACCAGCTTTAGGTATGAATTTAATATTGACTTTATTTATGATCGCTCCTAAGCTTTTAGAATGGTATGCTTCAAGATAGACTTTGTGCAGATCAGGACCAATTTTCTCCCAAAGAAGTTTGTAAAATTCACAGGGGAATCCATCACACCCAGGGGATTTGTCATCCGCCATGGAGTAAGCCACCTCTTTAAGGTCTCAGAGGGAAAGAAGTTACTCACAGAAAGCGCGTTGCTCAACCGCGAGGTGGTTTGGAGTAACAGTAATACACTTTCTGAGAGCCTCCTCTTGAGCAACCGAATGGCCTTGTGAAGCAAAAACATTCTCATAGTGAAGAACAAAAGCTTGCAGGATGTCTGGCAGACTAGAAAGAACATCAATTCCCTGTTTTATCTTTTTAATCCCAATATTGGTATGATGGGCTCAGAGAGCCTGGAAGAACTCCTTCGAGGCTTTGTCGCCAACCTCCAACCAGTGGAGATGGGCTTTGATTTGAGCTCCCCAGGCAGCATAGTTATTAGCAATTTGCTTTTCATGGTGAAGCTTGGCAAGCTGAAGTTGAAGATCCACATCAAAGGGGTTGAAGGTGAGCACTTCAGAGGCTTTTTTGAGGGCAAGGGTGTTGGCTTCATAAGATCATTTTCTGAAAATTGTCAATTGAAACCCGTAGATGCGCAAACAATGAGTCGTTCTGGTAATGACATCATTCCACCATTGAATCCAACCTCGATGGGAATGTGGACATGGTTCCAAATTCCAGACGCGTTGTATGTGGGAGATGGTGGAGGCATGCAATAGCACAAACATGTTGAGGAAGAATTGAGACTTAACCACTTTCGGGACAACTGTTTGCCAAGAAATGCCAAAATAAATCGGATAGTGGTTTGACAACATCACATCTGTCAGGGGAATGACAGGTAGATCGTGATCTTAAAAAAAAAAAAAAAAAGATTGCGCCGAGATCATAGGATGATCAAGATGTTTCAATATGCAGTCAGGACTGGCTCAAAAATTGGACCAAGTGTGCCAAGCCCCATTATCATGACAACGGCTAGTATTGGGATCAAAGAGGCCCAATTTATGATGCATGTAAAACCAGGCTTCTCTTTTGCCAGCTATCCAATGGAAAGGCAGAATGCCATCTTTGTCAGAGGCCACTTCAACCATATTGAAGTCCCCACACAAGACCCAAGTAGCTGGCGACAGGTTGTCAGCAAGCCAAACCCACATTTGCACCCTTTCCATAGAATCATTGGAGGCATAAACATTAATGACTCCAAAAGAATGATTGTTAATAGAAAGCAAAAGCCAAATAATATGGTGTGTGGGGTCAGAACCGTGCAAAATAATAGCAAAATGAAGGCGACGTAACAGGAGAGTAACTACACCAGCTCGACCAGCTTCATGCTAAGAAGAAAACATGACGCTATCCTGCCAAATGATGCGGCATGCAACAGAAAGCATGAAACTAGAAATCTTAACTTCTTGCAGGCAAAGAAAATCTAAATTCCCAAGTTTATGACGGGTATCCCGGACATAGAATTTTCTGCGGAGGTCTGTAAGACCTCAAACATTCCAAGAGAGGAAGTTCATGAAAAATCTTCCATATCATCCTCATCCTCGAGAGAGGAGTAACTATTCTGCAAAAAGGTAGAAACTGGGTGAAAGTCAGACGGGAAATCCTCTGGACTTACAGCCTGCCGTTTGACCCCTGATATCTCTGCACATCTAGGAGGACTGCAAGAACGCCTTGTTGCTAGTGGTACTATGGAAGAGACTGCAAGAGGAGAATGAGCCCTAGCCAAGGATGAGGTCTTGGTGGCTACCTTAATCCCTTGCGAGCCAGCAGGGTTTGAAACCTGCGAAATCAAAATTAGTGCAATAGAAGACGCTAGCGTCTCCATGCTAGCAGGCACTGAAACTTTGGTGGAAGTAGGAGGAATCATGGTAATGGTTGCATAGGATGGCTTGGGGGCCAAAGGATTCAAGGCAGGCTTGCCTTTGTGCCCAACAGTAACCCATTCTTCTTTTTTTCCTTCGACCTGCTTGACAGGCATCACTTTAGGCTAGGATTTGACCCTAGGCGTGGCCAAAAGGAAATCCTTGATCTTGTGTTCCACAGACTGGCACCTATAATAGGTGTTAGGTAGGTTCAAGTAAAGCACGTTCTATGCAAAGGTTTGAGCGCCAATCTGGATTTCCACAGAATCCTTGAGATCTTTAGAAAGATCAACTTCAATGCAAACATGCCGCTGAGGGTGAGCATTAAAAAATTTCTCTGGCTCCTTGGTAACAACTTTTCCAAGGGCTTGGGAAATAGACTCAATAAAAGGCCAGCAGGGAAAGGGCAGACTTGGGAATTTGACCCAAATAGGAACCCTAAGCTTTTTATCATCTTAGACAGAGAAGTCTCAAGACCATTTCTGAAAAACAAGCAGAGAGGAATGCACAGACCAAGGGCCGTTGGTAAAAACCACGTCAGCTTGTGATGGGTTAGCAAAGAAAAATTAAAAAAACCTTTGGTAAGGTTTTCCACAACGTCAAGGTGGACGCCATGAGGAGTCCAACTTTTGTTAACCCATTCTCTAAGCATAGCTTCAGGGGGAGTCCTACCAACAAAATACCCTATCAAGGTATGTTGTTCTAACCAGTCACATGCAGCATCAAATTCTTGCAAAGGAAGGACAATATCAGGATTACCTCGTGGAAAACCTTCGGGACAAACTTGCGTGGGTGTTTGTTCAGTGGTGCCGCCATGGCAGTCCGAAGCAGCAGTGTGAACACCAGAAACAACTAGTTCACCGCTGGCCAAAGCCATTATATCCTAACCTAAAGCTCTCGCAGTAAATGCAGTATGACAAGTGTTGAATAAAGGGGAGTGCAAGCGAAAGGCCGTACGCAAAAAAAATTAAAAGTTCGCATGAAGCAAGAAAACCCTAGCAGAGCGAAAAAAGACTCCAACATATATATCAC
This sequence comes from Cupressus sempervirens, assembly GCA_028749045.1. Taxonomy (NCBI): domain Eukaryota; kingdom Viridiplantae; phylum Streptophyta; class Pinopsida; order Cupressales; family Cupressaceae; genus Cupressus; species Cupressus sempervirens. The sequence goes on from CM053784.1 coordinate 661,700,893, forward strand.
TTTAAGCATTATCAATGCGTGTGTTTCTGCCTTATTGTTCATTCCAAAGGGGATGAACATGGAAGACACCATAGTCATTTTACCATCATGATTCTTTGTCTCTAAAGATACACCCCGTCCCAGCTTTGCTTAGGTTGCATCTAGAGGCTTTGTCAACAATCAAACTTCAACCTAGATGGAATAAGAGGATACCTCACTTTAACCTTGAGACCTGATGACCTTAAGTATTCATTGCAGTTTCCCTTTAATGGAGGCTATCTTTATTTTAACCCATTTGGTTTTGTTTGTAATTTTTTTGAAGATGGAGTACTCTAACTTAACTGACAAGACATTGCTATAGATGTGAAGTCCACAAAGGAAATGGCGAGAAAGCATACACATCCAAAACAAATGGATCAAATTGTAGGGTAGTAGATGTATAAATTTCTATCAGATGAAATCACTTCACATCAAGGAAATGGTCATTACCATAGAGATAAAGGAAACACACAACATCCCACATTAAATTGCGTTATTGAAAATAGAAATGAGGTAAGAGTCCTTCAAATTCGGTTTATCCATATGTATTTTGAAGTTTGTCTTGGTTCCTCATAGACTTAGCAATAGTTCTAATAACAGGTTTAGTACATATCTTCAGATACATGTTTCTCTATAACTATCTATTAGATCACATGCCTGAGGTATAAACAGTGTTGGTTTGAGTAGACTATTAAATTGATGGCAGTATTAACTGGGTTTTTAAAGAAAAGAAATCATATTTTGCACACTTTTGTAGGATTGTGCGTGTAACCTAAAATCACAAATAATCAAGCTATAAGCATGCCAAAATGAACCACATAATGGGGGGGAAAATGGTGAGGAACAACGGATGACGCCCCCTATATAGCAGCCTAAGGTGCTCGTCATAAGCAGCAACTAGGTGCATGACAGAAGGCCTTTTCACCTAGTGCGAGAAGGGTAAAACCCCTCTTCTCATTGGCATCATATAAGTCCCTCTGTGGCCTAGGGCGCAGAGACTTACCTGGCACCAAGGTAAAAACCTTACACATCCCAATTTCATAAGGATGCTACTATCCTCCATACAAATTGCACCATTGAATAAATTTCAGAAAAATGGAAAACATAATAAAATTTTCAGCATTTGATCTTCATGATCTATATATTTTGTGATAAAAAAGAACAAAGTTTTTGAAAAAATTTCGTTGTGTTTTTGTGAATCTTAAAAGAATCATATTTGTTATTTTTTTTTTTTTGTTTTTGGTGCATTTTGTTAAGAGATTAGCCAACGCCATTACATAAACCCTTACATAGCCCAACAATAAACTTGGTGGCCTGTGTATATGCTGGTGCGGAACGAATGCCATAGAAGAGCAAGGAGGTGGGATGGAATAGATGGAGACCATGGGTGCAATTGTCTTGCACACCTAAGAAACATCTACAACCGTTGATTGGAGAAGTGAATCGAGATTGTTGAGAAAAGGTACACCTTCAGTACTATTACATAGAACATATAATATGAGATAAAAGGACTACAAATAATTTCCATTACTAACCATAGGATATTGGGAAATTGTACCATTAAGCATCTACATTGCTAAGTTCAAATCAGCATACAAATAAACAAAAACAATTCTCTAGTTTCTATTACTCTCTTGTTCGTCTCGTCTCTAATCAGAAAGATGAAATGTTAGAACATTTTTTTAAAGATGATAACAACTTTGATATTCCCCGATGAAGGCAACATATATGTACATTTTCTCCTCATAATTTGGTCCAATAAACGACATAAAGTTGCAATCGAGGCCACCTATGTAGATTTATTACGAGGTCATGAAATGGTCAATTGTGGCATTTCGGCCACCTATGCTCTAGCTGAAAATGACTACCCGAATATCCAGTCATTTACGTTCAGATTTATTCCACAATGTTCGAGTCCATCAATCTCTCCCAAGAAATTTCAGCATCTTTAGCAAATCACGACGTATGAATTGTCTGCTTCGATCTCCACCAACTGTTTCTAATTGCAGAATCCGAAGGCTTTTAATCCAAAGAAAAACAGGAAAGAGTATCTTTGCTCCATACTTATTATACTACATAGGGATGGTCCACATTTATTGAATAAAGATAGCAAATCTTTTGTTATAAACACCCTAAGTCGAATCACAAAGCAACGAGCGTCTACAAAGTTAGGAAACGATGGAAAAAAGTGTGATGGCTAAGAACATGTTTGTATGGTAGATGATGGGCTCTTTGATGTGGAAAGCAGTTGAAGGAGGAAGAAGTGGGCATATTCCAGGGATGTTTGTATTTGGGGACTCATTAGCAGATGTAGGAACTAACAATTTCATTCCAAATTGTACTGCTAGGGCTGACTTTACATCATATGGTGTATCTTTATTCCTCAGCCCAACTGGTTCGTTCACAAATGGTCTCACTGTTTTCAATTTTATATGTGGGTATTATTTTTTTGATGGTTAATAGTCTGAAGTCAAGATTAATTATTATTATGTGTTGTGATTAATTGTTATTATTTATTTAACTTAGTAGACTCACACTCAAATCTCTTGGATAAGAACTTAGGTGGCAGGAACTTGAATCATGTATGCCTATTGACCAACTCAACACGGACACAATCTTTAATGAGAAAACTGGTTCTTAACAAAATATTATATAATTCAAATCAATCTATGATATGATTGACATCAACCATATGGCAAATCTTCTTGATGTTCTAGGCTCATAATTTTACCATTGTGTTGTAGACTCTTGCCTAATATAAATGAGTATTTTTAAAAATAATTTTTCAAATTCTTTTAAATGTTCAAAATTTGATCTTATGTCAATGAGTCTTTGGTCTATGGATGAAGTTGAATATTTTGAATGAGCCTCCCAAAGATCAAGTCTTGTTGAGTGCATGGCTCTGACATCTTCAGAATTTAAATTTTTTGATAAAAGGAATATCCCTCAATCTTTTACTTCTATTTGAAAAGATTTGCCTACCATTTAACCAGAAAAAATTCTATCTTATAGAACTTTCGGTTAGCCAATGTTTCATAATAACATAGAATGCATTTGTAATTGCAGCTACTTATTTGGAGCTCACTCTCTTACCTCCCTATCATGAGCTCCCTTATCATGAGCATGGAATATATTCACATGGGGCTAATTTTGCATCGGGAGGAAGTGGATTGCTGGATTCAACAAACACTGATAAGGTATGCTATTGTTTTAACTGTTTGTCCTTTTACATGTATGGGAGCACCGAGTTGGTATCGTTTGTGAAAGATGTGCACCTTCCACTCGCAACCCTAGATCAAATTCCTTTTGCCAATGTAGAATATCCAAACTATATATGCTAAGCATGTGTGTGATGATAAATTGTTTCAGTATATGCTGATGTATTTACAATGTATTTGTGTGAGATTTCAAATAAAAGTATTTTCTTGTTCAGAGAGGAATAAAATTAATTTGTAGTGATTGTCTAGAGATATCAAGATTTTAATTTTTAAATGTGAAATATTTTTCTAAAGTAAATTAACATCTTTACATCTATAGACTTTCTTTATATATATTATATACATATATAGCTAGTCACACTGGGATGGGTGAGTATGAAGAATAGAATTTTATAATTTACTATATAATATAATTTTGTTATATTATATAACATCAATCTCTCAATCAATTAAAATTCATGTACATGTTACGATAGGATTTGGTTTACCATTAGGGTGCTATATATATATATATATATATATATATATATATATATATATGTATGTATGTATATATAAATGTATATATATGTATATATATATGTATGTATATGTATGTATATATATATGTATATATATGTATATATATATGTATATATGTATATATATATGTATGTATGTATATATATATGTATGTATGTATATATATATGTATGTATGTATGTATGTATGTATGTATGTATGTATGTATGTATGTATATATATATATATATGTATGTATGTATGTATGTATGCATATACATATATATGTATATATGTATGTATGTATGTATGAATGTATGTATGTATATACATATATATGTATGTATATATATATATGTATGTATGTATGTATATACATACATACATACATACATACATACATACATACATATACATATATATATATATATATATATATATTTAAATAATATATCTGGATGGATGGTTAGGTTTAGGTTATAATTTGTTATTATGAAAATGGTTAGACGTCATTTTCATTTATTACTATGATTTTACGTCATCTCCATGTACCACAATGTTGAATATTAAAGTTTAAAATTAGGGTAAGAATGGGTTGCTAGATTTCACATTTAGATAGGAACTCTTATTGAATTTGATCTAGTATTAATGTTAAGATTAATAGTTTTTATAAAGAGTTAGGATTTATATGATTTATGAATAGAGTTTAATTTTTTTAATTGTTATGATTTTTATTTATTTATTAGGGTTTTTATTTAATAGATGTTAGTTAAGGGTTATGTTTGATTGGTAGTTAGGTTTTATTTGAGTTACATTTTCCCTGGTAACTTTTGTCCCCTTTAATTACCTCCTATCTCTACCTTTTTTCCTCCCCTCTCTTCCTTGCCCAATCCCCATGCCTATCTACTTAAGCTCTTATTACCCTCATCTTAAAGCTCTATCTCATATCTTTCCTCCTTCCCTTTATTTCTCTCTTCCATATCTCTTCACCTCACCCTTCTACATTTCTCATTTTCACCCTCACCCCTTCACCATCTCTTCCTCTTAAATATCTTCTACCATCTCTCTCTCCCCCTAATTACTCTTTTTCACTCTCTCGCCTTTCTCCTAGTGCCATATATTATGACCTATCTCTCTCTTTCTCTCTCTCTCTCTCCCAAAGTTTTTCTTAGAACAATGCTATGTAGTCTAAAATAAAAACCAAACTTCAATAGCCCCAATTGAAATTTATAAAAAAAAACTGAAGCTTCTAGTTTCATATAGCTTCCATAAGTAATTGGGTAGACATGCTTCCATCAAAGAACCCTCACCAAAACATACAAAAATTAAACCAACTTGTGACATTGAATATATATTTATAAAAGGAAATTTCAATAGATAGATAAAAACAGAATACATCATTTCTTCATCAAATCTTCGATTGCCCTAAAAGAAATGGAAACAAAGTCAACAAAATTAACAAAAAGAATTCATAAAGCTTATTCACAACTAGTCAATGGATGACAATAATGAAAATAGAGGAAGAAACATGTTAATCAAATGGTGGTTATTTCCTCAAGGCATCTACAATGTCTTGACCATTATGTCTGAACTTCCCTTCACTATCTCAATTTTCCTAGATGATTTTTTTGATAAGGATGACTCAACTCCCTACAAATTTGAAGAAAGCATTATTGCAAAAAAATAATCGCTCTCTATGTCAAACATCTCAATGAAAAGCTAAAGAAATGTTGCAAATGCTCAACACAATATATTCAAAGTAGTTAGGAAACAATTTAGTTACATTTTCCATACAATTGATTTATGTCCTTAATAATTTAATGGGTTTTTTTATCAACGAGTTTCACGAATTTCTGATCCTTCATGATTCTCCAATCCTTCATAGATTTAAGGGTCTTTATGTAACTAAAAAGCCTCTTGAGTAATTAATTTCTAGTATTTTTTAAATTTGGAATAAATTTATAACCATTTTCTTGTTCAAGGAGGACAATTTATAAATAATTTTTAATATTGATTACTTAGGATAAATCCATATTTATAGTTTTGTTCAAAGTAAGATAAATCACAATTAGTTTGTAGTATTTTTTATTTGGGACAAATTTATAAGTATATTCTTGTTCTAGGAAGAAAAAATATAATTAATTTGTAGAATTTTCTTCTTTGTACAAATCAATAAATATGTTCTTGTTCAAGTAGGAAAAATTATAATGATTAATTCTTCTTTTTATTCTATTTTTCCTATAATGATTTTTTTTCAAAAAAAGATAACATACACTATATAGGGAAGATACTTCAATAAAATGTTTTTAAATATTATTTACAAAATAGAATAAGTTGAGAATTATTGGAATGTGAGTGTAGAATTAGAAGAAAAAAATTATTTAGCTAAATGTACATAACTTCAATAAGACACTAGATTGTTGTTGTCACTCTTCCGCTGCTTTGCAAATTTTCTGCCCTTGAACCCCTGCCCATTTCCATGCCCTCTTAGTCTTGAGAGGGATGGATTACCCCTCTACCCTTACCCCCCAATTGGATCTTGACCTTGTTTTCCTAGATTTAGATGTGGTTGTGAAATCCATGAATGGTCACATTCTTCAGTAGGAGGACACTATTGTTCTATTGGAACTCAAAATTATTCCAAATGACTATGCTTGTCTAGGCCCCAAACCCTTGGATGGCCCCACATTTGTAGCCCCATTATTGGCGCCCCCAAATTCAAACTGGTTGGGGTTTTTCTTGAATCCAAGACTCCTATGGATTTTGGTGTTAAACCCACATTCTCCTCAAGACTCATAAGACCTCAGATTGATTTACTTGATTATGTGGTGGATTCAATCTCCTTGGGTTTACCCTATGCCTTTTTCGAATTTTTTTCTCTTTCAGACATATGATGGACATGGTTATAAAATGATGTTCGAAAAAGTGGAAACTAATAGGTTCTATCTCCATCTCAGTGATGGCTGGAGCCCTCTTCTTGTTCAGTTTCATGGCTTAGAAGGACTGAGATTCGATCATGGCTCAATCTTGGAACTTCAACAAACATCACTTAATGATGGAAAAATGGAAACTAGGGTTTAACCTAGAGAGTGACCTCTACAGATCCTCCTCAATCTAGATATACTTTCCTAGACTCCACCTGGAGTTCTGGAATGAGTGTGTTTTTATATGGATTGGTTGTTCCTTTGGGCAGTTCATAAAAGTGGACTCAATGAGTAGTTCAAAAATAAATTGGGTTTTGCTAGGTTCTATTTGAATGTGGGAATGAATAAACCTCTACCTACCATGGTGGACCTAAAATCCAAATGGGGCATCTGGACACAACCACTAATCTATGAGAAAGTTTCTCCTTTCTACCATAAATGTAATAGCTTTGGTCATTACTTTGTGGAGTGTACAAAGGATGAGAAACTCAAGAGAAAGGTCTCTTCTCTAGGTGTTAAGGTGGTTGAAATCTCAAACACTGCTGATAGGGTTGTCATGGTAAACATAGAATGAATTGGTTGTAAGGGGGATAGTCATCCCAAGGGAACCCCTTGCATTGGTGAGATCACTAGAACCCCTCATGAAGTAAAGAATGTGGTGTAAGGTTTGGGGACCATGACTAAGCTCCCGAGGGGTGCTCCACTCATGAAGAGGGGAAGATTATGGACATGTAGCCCTTAGAAATACCACACCTAAGTGATGTGTGCTTGAAAAAGAAATGGCCATAGAGGGAGTAGAGCTCCCATGTAGCCTACCCTCAAACTTGGGGGCTAGCTCACCATTGAAAAATGGAACCCTTATGGTTTCCCTTCCAAGTATTATGGAAGTTTTTTCACCCATTTCAAAGGGCCCTATCCTTGATTTCAGTACCAATGATTTTGAATGGACAATCCAAAAGAAGAAGAACCAAGGTGGGATTAAGGCATATGTTGGTTCATCTGTGAAGGCTAGGAGACTCTTGATCAAGAACATCTATTAGAAAAAAATAGAAAAGGATATTGCATAGGGGAAACAAAAAACCTTGAAGGATACTCACATTTGCATAAGATGAAGATCATATCCTAGAATATGAGGGAGCTGGATAGTGCCCCAAGAAGAAGTAAGAAGTCAAAAAAAAGATCATTGAACTCAAAATTGATATGATTCTTTTGTAGGAAGTGAAAATGACTGAGAAAATTTTCTCAAGAGTGGCTAAGTATGTTTGGCCAAGTGCTAGATATACCTATAGTAATGCTAATGGTGCTTCTAGTGGCATTGCTACAATGTGGAATCCTGACAAAGCAATGAGAATGTATATCTCTGTTAGTACCCATTTTGTAGCCAAAAATTTCATTGACGAAACAAGCTGTTGGACTGTTTTTATTTTTTATGCCCCCAAAACTTGTAATGGTAGGCTTGTTGTTTGGAATGAGGGAACCACTATGGCTGATTCCATGCAACAAGGAAATATTTTGTTTATGGGAGACTTTAACACCTTGTTGTACCCTTCAGAAAAAATGGGAGGGTTGGAAGATTTTTTGGATAGCATGCATAACTTGGAAGATTTCTTGAGAGGAAACAACATGATTGATATTTACCTCTAGGATTCTACTTTCACTTGGTCTAACAATAGACTAGGGAAAAAATTGATCCAAGTTTAGCTAGATAGGGCCCTCATCTCTACAGGAGGAGACATTCTCCAACATACCTCCTTAAAGGCATGTTCAAGAACCATTTTGGATCACTCTATGTTGCTTCTCTCCTAGGCTCAATATCCTACTAGAAGAAGGCCTTTCAAATACAAGATCATGTGGCATTCACATAATGATTTTAGGGACTGTATTGCATTGTGGTGGAGGGATCATGTGGAAGGCATGACTATGTTTCAGATTTCTAGAAAACTTGAGGGAATTCAAAAAAATGTGAGAGAATGGAGTACATCCTCTTTTAGAAGTCTATCCAAAGAAAAGAAGGCTGCTGAAAAAAATTGGAAGCTCTCCAAAATCAGCTTGTGTAAAGCGATACTTTTGAGAAGCACCAGGAGGAGAGGGAGTGTAGAGGCAAATGGAAAACCCTCCTAAGTAGGGAAGAAGTCTTCTAGAAACAAATATCTAGGGTATAATGTAATGGCACTCAAAATTGCATTCCTATTTTGAGTACCTTACTAAACTTTTGAGTCATGTTGAGCCCTATAAATGCATCTTCTTGATTGTGTACCCATTTGTTGTTTTAAGGCCTAAGAGGTTTTTTATGTTTCTAAAACCTTACATTCAACCTGTCTATGCATCCTATAATGATAAATTAACATTTTGAATTATTCTGCAAAGTTTTGTTTTGAGTAGTGTTCATTTCTGCATTTTTACTTAAGTGTCAAACAGTGACAAGAGGCCTAGTTTGCATTCAAATATCTTGTACACCTGGTATTGTTTCATGAATCACCACTTTGGGATTGTTTGGTATGCATATCACTTAACCTACATTTCAATTTTTTAGTCATTTAGATATGTTTTGACTAGGTTTTGAATACCTCAAAGTTGGTTACTTATCTCTATCATGCTGATGCATATTTCTTAGAAATCTAGGAAGCCCTATTTGACCAATTATAACCTTGACCCAGTTGACCATACTGAGAAAATTCATTTTGTATTGCATTCTAGAGGTCACACAATTCCTATGCTCTAGATTTGAGCCTATGAAAAATTTGTTCGATTAGTTTGCAAATGTGATTTTGAATACAATTTATAACTTTTATTGGTGTCATAAAATAAAGATTGTTTGGTACCCCCATTCAGGATGTCATAACTCTAATTTTGTAATAGATAAGATCAAATGATTTGTACCACTAAATTCTACTTTGAAAATACTTCAAGTGTGTCAATTTGCAAACCTTGACAAATTTGTCTGCACACTTTCTTATGGCCATTCCATTTGCAAAAATCACTTTTCTACTGATGTTTCCAATCTTGCAATTCTGAGTAGCCCACTTTGCACACTTTCCAAATGTGTCTTGTTATTCATCATGAGCCCAAATCATAGATCTATTTTCTCCTCATGGTAATGAACTATTTCCCTAGTTTTTATATCCTCAAGTATCCATTTGTCTAATTTTTGAAGCTCAAACCAAATGTGATTTATGTTTTTTTAACATGTTTATTTGCAAATAATTTTAACAAGGCAATTTTGAATGTCAATACCTTTTGATTGAATGGTCATCATGCAATGAGATATAGCAAGGTGCAAGAATGTAGAATAAAGAACCAACATGTTAGCTTTCAGAGCCTAGTTAACTTTCTGGGTCAATTTTTAAGGTTGACCTACAGGCCTTCCTGTCAGCGAATATCAATTAATGAAAACAAGGTAAACAAGTTTTAAATGATTTTTTCAATGCTCAAATTTGAATTCAGACAGTTTGAGAGGGTCAATGGGTCACTTAACAATGTTACTTATTTGAAAATGATTTTTTTTTAGCCAGAGCCACTTTTTGGTCCTACTGAATCTACCAAGACTAATAGAGCTTGACGAAATTTAAATATTTTTTAGAAGAGGGAATATAATAGTGTTGACCACTATGATGTGTGTGTGTGTGTCTATATATATATATATATATATATATATATATATATATATATATATATATATATATATATATATATATATATATATAATCTTTTTATTTCAAATGGATGAAGAGGGGTAACATCTAATATGCATTTATCATCATTCAGTATCAATAGAGTATATGGTGTTACACATAAGGGGAATAATTGATGGATTGCTAGCTTTGGCATTCTGTAACATTTTGGATCATAGAGTTGTACCCAAATTAAAATTCAGCAATATTTTTTCAAGACTTTTAGAGGTAGAGCTTGGGCATTCACAACAGCAGATGGGAGCAATCCCCAATGAAGAATGTTACACTATGATAGTACGACCGACAACTTTGGAGCAGTTGGAGCCCATGACAAGGGCAAAAGGAGGCCACAACATATAGGGGAGTATTTGTACCTGTCATACATTAGACACAAGGCATCATGAGCATTCCAGAATTTTGTGTTCTCTGCGAGGGAAGTGAACCATTTCAAAAAGAATAGAAGCATATGATTATTCCTTCCTTGAGAAGGCTTTGGCAGGGAAGGTCTTGGAAAAGCCTCCATAACTCTTGAAGCATATTTTTGCCAAGGCCAAACACACAGCTAGCATGAGTGTTACCTAGAGGTGTCTAAGTTGTTTATTCCACATGAGTTGGGATATGGGGGTTTTGCCTTTTATTTATATGTGAGCATTCAACATATCATGTGTCCCAAAGGTATACACTAGAAAACAAGCCACTACACATGTGGAGGGACCCACTTGCAGCCAGCTTGGTGAATATAGAGCATAATTTTGACTATTCAGACACTTGAAAAAGGTAAGGTGCTACATAACGTACATTGTTGATGTTTATCACATGATTGTAAGGAGAAATTTTGAAGTTTACAATGCTACGAAGTAGTCAAGGGATCATAAGAGGATGAATTGAAGCCTAAAATGGCATGATCTTGCCATAAGAGAAGCCAAACTTCATGAGATCGGGAGGCCTCAACTAGAGTTTTAAGATATCACGACAGCCCTTGTCGAAAAATTATGAGGAAGCATAGTGAGGCTTTGTAATATTATGAAAATGAAGTTTCCCTAAGGTCGTTGAGGCTTAATATGAAGTGTTTGATGCTACAAAATCTAGAGTTGTAGTGTGATTAGTGTAGTTGTATAGTTGGAAATGTAAGGGTAAAATGTTAAGATATTATGATTTTTCGTAGACTTATAATGTTTAAATGTTTCAAATGTTTCCTAGTTGATTTTGATAAATGAAAATCTAACACTTGGTGCTAGTGGATTGGAGAGATAAGGGAATGGAAAGTGAATATAAAAAGTTAAAATCTAAAGATATTCAATGCATTAGTATTTCAAAGAATGAAAAATTTAATTACTTTAATGATATTATTTAGCTTTAACAGTGTAAGATTTTAAATTTTTCATTTTTTATACTTTGTTCATGGCTTGGGTCCTGAATTTCAAATGGATCTCAGAGGCATGATTTTTTATCTAAAATATATGTACTATAATATACCATTGGAATAAAAAAGAGATGAACTATCCATTTTGGCAATCAATTTTTATATAGGTATTCACTGGAAGTAGCTACAAGAGGTTTTGTAATTTTGGGGCATCCTCAGTTTAAAGTGCAAATTTGATGTTTTCAATTTGAATAAAGATCAAATTTTAATCAGATTTGCATCAGATTTGATTTTTTTGACCACTTTAAAGATGATTTGATTGTTTTAGAGGCAGTTGGAAGCAATGAAGAGTTTTTTGGCAATACAATTTAATTTTATGGCAAAAGCAAAAGCAACAAACCAAGATTAGATTTGAAACTCCAGCATAGTGTATCTGATATTTTCTTCTAATTACTTTAAAGGGGGATATATTAGATATTCTATTACATCATTTATGGTTTTTGATTACAAGTAGATGAAGAAGATCGGTTTCAACAACATCAGAATAAAGACAATTTTAGTGGGATACATGTCAGTTTCATATTCTAGATCCTAAAATATCTTCTCTTCTATAAATCTTTCTTCTCTGTTCTTTGTATAGGTTCCAATTTTGAGATTTTTTCATTATTGTGAGACCAGAGAGGGTCCAATTTTTATGACTAGCGAGACCACAAGGTTGGCTCCAGTTCTAGAGTTGTGATACCATTCTCAGTGTTCCTCTACTATGAACAACAAAAGTATATTTCTTTTGAAGCATTTTATACTACACTATCATTCTTTAGTGTTATTTTCTAAGTTTTGACATATAGATGATGTATTGGTTTCAATGAGATCAATACAAGAGCTTCATTTTTCTTAGTTTCATTCTAATTATCATATCCTTCCTCTGTTATCTACGATATTTTGTGTTTAAGAACAAAGAGCTTAAACTCATTTGTAATCCTTGAAGGTTGCATGTCTGGATAATTTTTCTATTGGAACAAAGGACCAAGTAAATGCTTATTTACCTTGACAGGGTTGTAGGTTTCATTAGGAGGATTTTACAATAAGTATGAGAGTTTTATGAAGATTGATGTCTATTTGCAAGCCAAATAGATGGATCAGATGTTTGGATATATGAGTATTCTTTAGGTGTCCATGTACATGTTAAGATTTAGTTGATACCCAATGGATAAGGGACTAGTTAGCTTAGAGGTTACATGTTTTTGCTGTTGCATACTTGGGTTATGTTGATGATTCAATTATTAGTCGAATATCTTTTCCCTTTATGTTTAAGAGTTGAAATATTTTTCCCTTACTTGGTTTATCAGGTTCATGTGCTCTATTATTAGCTATTTTATGTCCATGAATGCTTGCATAAACATAGAAGATTAAGGGGTTTTATTTATTATCTAGATTTGGATGTATGCCTTTACACTAGTACCATATAAAGAATTTAAGGTCCACCTTCCTAGGTCATGCAGAGCCTGAAGAAGATGAAGGAGAGTTAAATAGCCTTATAGTTGGCCCTAACATTTGAATAAGTGCATTGAGGATGGGAATTAGCTACTCCTAGGTGTAAATGTTCTTCCACTAGGTTATTCAAAAGCTGTTAATTCAGAAGCCAACACAATGGCTGGTGGAGGGAGACAAAAACCGAACATTCATCCACAGATCAAAGTTGAGAGGGAAAAAGAGAAACAACATCAACATGTTGCTAGATGATAATGATTAGGAAATCACTGAAGTGGAATAGATAGAAGACAAAGTCAACTCATACTTCCAGGAAATGTACAACCCTCTGGTTACCTAGGCTAGCAGTATTTTACAAAATGATATACTAAGGTCATTTTAACTAGTGATTAATAACCAAATGAATGAGGAGATGATGAGAAAGGTCAAGGAGGAGGAATTCAGAATGGTTGTTTTCAAATCCTCTGGGCCTGATGGCTTCCCTCCTACCTTCTTTAAAGAATTATTGGACATTGTAAAATATAACAACATCCATGCTACTAGAGACTTTGTAAGAATGAGAAAACTATTGAAGGAACTAAATAAGAACTTCATTGTTCTCATCCCTAACACTAAGGATCCTCAAAGACTAGTAGATATCAGACCCTCAACCTTTGTAACACTATTTACAAGGTTCTAGCTAAGGTATGGTGAATCGCATTGAGCCCCTCCTAGAAAAATTCATTGGCCCATACCATAATGGCTTTGTGCTTGGAAGGAAAATTTTGGATGTGGTTATAACCACCCATGAGGTGATTCATTCTATGGAAAAGTTTAAGATCCCAGGTATGGCCCTTAAACTAGACATTTCCAAAGCCTATGATAAAGTCAAGCATGATTTTCACTTTTCTATACTTGCCAGACTTGGCTTTAGTGAGAAGGTTAATAGAATTATTAAAAATTTTGTTACCTTTGTTACTTTCTTAGTGCTTGTTAATGGAAACCCTGACAACTTATTTTCTTCTTCCTAGGGATTGTGTCAAGGCGACCCCCTATCTCCCTAACTTTTGATTGTTGTGGCAAAAGTTTTAAGTAGAAATTTAGTTTCTTTAACTAACTCTAACAAAATTAAGGGCATTAAACCTACCTCCTAGTGCCCCATGCAAGTTATCATGTAGTTTGTGAATGACACTTTCTTATTTGACATCTCATCCATACATGAAGCTAGAGAATGGAAAGACATTCTAAACTAGTATGCATTGATCTCTAGTTAATGCATTAATTATTAGAAAATCAAAGTTTATTTCTTCAACACCATTGCTTGTTTGAGAAAAAAGGTGATAAATATTCCTGGTTGTCAAGAGGCACCCATACTTGACACTTATCTTGGCCTACTGTTTATCATAAAGGAAGTCCCCAACCAATATTGGAATGCTCTAGTTGAATACTTTCAACAGAAGTTGGTAGGATGGAATGGAAAAATCTGAGTAATGCTAGAAAACTACAGCTTCTCTCTACCTCTCTACAAGGTATCCTAGTGTATTTCCTCTCCATCTTCAAAATCCCAAGAAAATTTAGAGATATTCTTGAGGAATTCTAGTGGAATTTTTTATGGTCTGGTACTGAAGAGAAGACTGAAATTAGCTTGGTGACCTGGGAGAAATTTTGTCATCCAAAAGCTCTTAGGGGTTTGAACTTAAGAAGGATTGGCCACTTGAATAGGGCTCTCTTAAAAAAAATTTGCTATAATTTAGTGAACTATCAAGGAAGTTGGTGTAACATAATATTGGTTAAATATCTCAGAGGTTTTCCTTCTCATCAATTCCCTTGGGCATAGAGTATCCCCTAGGGCTTTAAGATATGGAACAATGTTATTAATAGCCAAAATATCCTAAGAAAAGGTCATCACTAGATTTTAGGGAATGGTAATTCTATTGACTTTTGGGAGGACCAATGGAGTCATGATAACCCCCTCATGCAAACTAAGTTTCTACCTCTATGGGAGGGAAGTACTAGATTGTATGGCTCCTAGACTTGAAACTTTATCACCCCTGATAGAAAATGGATTACCTTCTAGAACCTTGAGCCCAGGGAGTTGGGCATTGCTCATGAGTTGCAGGACCTCCTATGCAACTACAAGGTTCCTTTCACCCCTATGGAGGATGCCTTAGTTTGAAAAATCACACCATAGTGGGAGTTAAAAATTAAGTTTGCTTACCTCTATGATCTAGGGGGGAAGCAATGCAAGCCGATTGGTGAAAATTCTAGCATGCTTGGATCATGGCTAAGATAAACTTCTTTTGGTGGATGACCTTGCATGGATTGATTCTCACTATTGACAACCTCTAGCGTAGAGGGTCCCAACTCACTAATTATCACATTTAATATCTCCATGAAGTTAAATCTATTACTCACTTGTTTATTCACTACCCCTTTACCATAGAGGTTTGGAGGGAGGATCTTGCTTTATGGGAGGTTTAGTGGTGTATGGATAGAGATCTGAAACAATTCATTCACTGGGATGGCCCAGCTAACCACTCATACCTCAAAAACTTATGATAAATTCTCCCCCCATATATTTCATGGAATATCTGGAAGGAGAAGAAAAACAAGATTTTTAGGGACCAAGCCACTACCAACCTGGGGTGGCCCAACCAACTGTCAAGCTTCTAAAAGAATACAGTGAGATCTGGCATTGGAAGCCCCCCCTAGAACCTCCCAGGTGAGCTTGATATGAAGTGAGCTTAATATTGGAATGTTGGCTCAATAGTGGCTCAATTCAAAAATTCCAAAGTTTTGGCAAGAAAGAAGATGGTGTGGCATCCCCCCTGACTACTAGATCAAACTAAATTTTGATGGTTCTATTGTGATGGGTAGCACCACTACAGAAGGTATCCTTCATAACAATATGGGAAATATGGTTGTTTCCTACATAGGTAATTGTGGAGGGGGCTCTAACAATGAAGTTGAAGCATTAGTGCTACTTTGGCAGCTAAGAATTGTGAGAGCCAAGGGAGTCAATAAGCTGGTAATTGAGGGAGACTCAATGTTAACCAAATTTAAGGCTACTAAGGGTAAACGCAAAAGAATCTGGTTAATTAAAGTTATAAGGGATGACATTAGATTTTTTTCATCATCAACTCATGTTGTGATGGAAAGGGAGTGTATCTTTATAAATACCATATGAATAATCAAAACAAGTGGTAGGCCTTCTTTTCTCCACATGGGCATGTGAATAGGACATTTCATAAAGGGATTTTTTTGGCATGATTGTTTACTGATTTGCATTGTGGTTTCAATTGTCATGAGAATTGATTACTTCCATAAAAGTATGTAAAAGGTGGATTTGGGAAGAAATAGAAAATGGTCTAATAATGATCAAAATGATAGTTAATAAATTCCTGCACAATATATAGATGGCGATGACCATTTACAGATGGAAAGAGAATGCTCACACGTGCTGTGAAGAGTGGCATTTTGTTTTTTAGGAAACATTATGGACTTATGATGGTTATGCAGTGCCTTTTCATTTTATTTGCTAAATTTCATCAATTTATATCTAGTAATGTAAGAACCTACAACAAGGCTATGTCATCTAAAGAATTAGTAGTTGATTTGGGTGATGGTATGGGAAATAGTGATCGAATTGAACTGGTGGGTGTGGAAGATAGCATTTCTAAAAGTGAGGCAGTGATGGTTTACTTGTAGGAAGATGACCTATTATAGTATATGGAGGGTATGGTGAAGGACGATGAGGTTATATCGATGCAGTTCTTCTAGACTTAGAATGATGGGAAGGTGATTGTCATTGGCATGAGATTTGATATTTCAGAGGAAACAATTATGAGGGCTAGCAAATTTTTTATGAAAATAAAGAACTGGAAGAGGTAGGCCAAGGTTAAAGAAGAAGTTACCTATGAAAATTACTCAAAGGCAAGGAGGAACTAAAGAGAATGCATGGAGGGTTTTCACAAGTAGCCCTTCCTAAGTCTTGGGATGTCATTTGCTATGCTATCATGTGGTACATCTCCTTGGAGGACCATCTTTAGGTACTATACTACTACCATTTCCCCATCTTAAATTATTTCTAGAATTTGGACCACATCTCCTTCCTATTTCTATTATTCTATTTGCTTGATGATTGTGTTTTTAAGGCTAAGAGGAAACACGAGGGGAAAAGTTTCTACCTAATCCACCAGGGGCTAGTGAATGAACTTTATATCCAACATCTTTCCCTGAATCAACCACTTTTGGTTAACCCTCTTTCCTATGTCATCCTACAAGCCTCCCTTGACCCTAGCCTTGGCCCTAGCCACAGGAGGTTCAAGAAAACCCCTACCCCAAATTTCAAAATTAACCTTGAGGTTAAAATAAGCCAGATAGAGTTAGATTCAAACACTAAGAAGGGTAAGGAAAATGCTAGGAGGTCCAACAAATGTCTCTAGATGGAAAAATTTAAGTCCCCGACATGCATGATTCTATCTCTAACTCCTCCAAATGTCATGCCAAACCTTCTAAAAAGAAGAGAATGCCTTAGGAAAAAAACCTACCCCTAGCCCTATAATACCATCCCATGTCTCTGAGATACCCCCAAAGGTGCTGGGAAGAAAGGCAAGCATAACCATAGAAAGGTGAGATTGGAAAGGCTAGAGAATTCCATTAAGGACCTAGTTGACAACCAAATTAGTATCTACTAGAGGTTCGAAACCTTGGTGGAGTTTTCCACCAAGGTCATGTAGTCCACGACTACCACCCTCTATTTTTTGCAGGTGAACAAAGAGGAGAAGGACCTGGGCAAAGTCATTGAGACCACTCGATCCATCTATGGGTTCTTAGCTGAGGATTAGTTAAAGACCATCCTAGACAAACTAGCTAAAGTGGAAGGGGAGGATGGGGACAAGGATGTGCCTAAGAAGGATGATAGCCATGGGCTGGAAAAGACAAGCTATCCCTACATCTTTTTCTTATTTTTATTGTATTTATGATTTCACCTATGAACTTTGTACCCCATAGTGTCTTGATGTTTATTTTGATTAAGGGGACTTATAGCAGTGATTTTTTTAAGGGTTTTTATTTTATTTTATAGTCTATTATGTATACTAGTTTAAAGACTAATAGTATGGTTAAGCTGATTATGGAAATATATTGTTTTGTGAAGTTTAAAGTTGTTATTGGTTAGTTGAGTGTGAGGTTACCTCTAGCTAATTTATCATCATTTTTGTACTTCAAGGTCGGCCCCCCATCTTGTTGGCTCCTATCAATTACTTCAAAAACTTCAATAAGACAATATTTATTTAATTGTTTAATATAATCTAAAATAATACTATTCTATATTTTCAAAAAAATGTTTAATATTAAGAAAGACTTGAAAGTGACCCAAAATTCTTACAATTAATTTAAAGCATTAACAATTATAACTTCAATATTTAAAACATAACATTCTTAACAATCCTCCCATAATTTAGAACTTTACTTATGCAATATATGATAATAATTTCTTTCCTAGACTAAAGGTGCTATTAATCATTAAATTGAAAGATGTGCATGAATTACAATTCCGTGGCACCAATCTTTCTTGTATAGAATTTAAAAATAATAAATTAATGGAGGATTCTTGGGACAATAAGATTCTACAAGGCCTTACTATCTACACTTATCCATCTCATGCTTATGAATATTCTTGAAATCTATCAAAATTGTCATTTTCATGTGAGATATGCTCTTTCTAACTTTACAAAAAGCCATGATTATTTTTTATTTATTTTTAAATTGAAGAAATTATTGGATAACGAGGGAGAAACTAAATATTAAAATTTTTAGAATATCATAATAATGAAGGAATTCTAGCTTGTTGAATTAAAGGTTTCTTTGGTTAATTCTCAAAATTAATTCTAGATTTAAATTTTTACTCTCACAAGCTGTTTACAAATCCTCATCGAGCTTTATAACTACTTAGTTTAAAATAATCTTTTAATAAATTTAAAAATATTTTAGAAACATAATTTATTACAGATATAAGAATTTTTATTATACTAAGTGGGGAAAACCTTAACCCATTACAATTTCATATAAAACTATTAACAAAAAATAAAACTAGGACTTAGAGATAGCCCACCAATACATGAAGCAAAGAGCTTATAAATAGTATATATAGAAACTAATATGGTTAATATTTAAAAATAACATTTCCCTTGTGACTAAGGTTGGTTGGAGATTGATGAACTAATTTGGTAATATGTGCAATATGGTGAAAGCCAAGTATCTTGGAGGGGGCTCATTCCAACATCTGAAGGATAGGGCATCTAAATAAGGCCCTCCTAAAAATAGTTTATAGGACATTGATGAACTCCTTGGGTAATTGGTGTAATATTTTGAAATCCAAGTATCTTAGAGGGGGCTCATTTGAGCATCACATTTGGACCCATGCTCTCCCCTGGGGTTCTAAAATTTGCAACAATGTGGTGCACACCCATAAAATTGTAAAGATGGGTACTCACTAGGTGGTTGGGGATGGAAATAAAATCAACTTATAGGAAGACCAATGGATACAAGACATCACACTCATTCACACTAAGTTCCAACCCTTGAGAGAGGCTTGTACTAGACATAATGGTACTCTGATTAGAAGTTATATCACTCCTAATAGACAATGGAAAAAAGGTTTATAATCAGGTGAATGCTGGGATGAGGCTCACTCTTGACCTCTAGAAACTACTCTAGAGTTATCACATCCCTTCCACCTTGATTTGTGACTCTTTGGTTTGTAGACTTACCCCCTCAAAAAAATTTACGGTGAAATCTGCTTATCTTTGTTGTTTCAGGGGGGAATTGGTCATAGGCGATTGGAGGAAGGTCTGACACCCACGCATCCTACCAAAGTTATATTTCTTCTAGTAGATGACCCTCCATGGGATAAATCTCACCATTGATAATCTTCAAAAGAGAGGGTGTCAATTAGCTAACTACTATGTGTTATACTATAGAGAAGCAAAATCTATCCCACACCTCCTCATTCACTTATGTTTTGTGTTAGAAGTCTAGAGGGGGATCCTTGCATTATGGGAGGTTCAATGGTGTGTAAATGAGAACTTACATCAATTTGTTAATTGGGATGGGCCCTCTAATCACCCATATCTTAAAACCTTATGGATAATAATTACCCCATATATTTCATGAAAAATTTGGAAGGAGAGAAATAACAAAATCTTCAAGGATATAGCCACTACAAGTTTGGTAGTGGTTCAACAAGTAAAAAGGCTCTTAAAGGAATGTAGTGGGATCTAGAAATGGAACCCCCCCTCCCCACCACCCCCCCTATCAAATCCCATGAGAAGACAAGATATGAAGTAGATGTTCACTCAGGAGTTAAGCCCGATGGTGCTAAATTTTGATAACTCCAAAGCTACTACTAGGCATTGAACAACTTAGCACCCCCTTCCTGAAGGATAGATGGAACTTAATTTTGGTGGGTCAACCTTGGTTGGGAATATTGTAGTTGGGGGTGTCTCTAGAATAGTACTGCGAAGCTAGTGGTTTCCTATACTAGGAACTATGGAGGGGGGTCAAACAACAAAGATGAAGCTCTGGACCTACTATGGGGAATGAGAATTATGAGAGATATAGGAATTGCTAGATTGATAATCGAGTGGGACTCAATGTTGATTATCAAAATGATGAAAGAAGAGAACTGATGTAATTGGAAGAGCAAAATGATAACACAATAGATCTACATTTTAATGGAAGGGTGTCAATGTTGAAGTTGATAAAAGATCAACCCCACAACTCCCAAGAATCACCTACATGCAAACACCTATCACAGAAAAAGAGAAGAACAAGTTATGGAGGCTAAAATTCCCAGATCCATAGATGAGACATTCTTGATGAGCAAAAAGAGAAATTCCTATTATCAAAAGTGAATGAATCAATAATTACAAAGAGATATTGTCCTTATAAAGGAGATCAAAACCCAAAAAAATCTAACCTAGGTTACATCATAATAATTAATTAGTATATGCTTAAAGTTTAGCTTAAGTAGACTACAATTAATTAGAAAATATCTAATTACTCTAACACCTCCATTAAGATAAACATAGGGAGTAGCTAAAAACCTAGAAACTACTATAGAAAGTAGAAATGGATCCCAACAAAAAAATGCATGATGAGGTACCCAAGCACAACCAAATCTTTGAAAAGAGGATAAGTAGAGAAAACCATATGGGTAAAGCCCTACTCTAAAAAGAGATGGAAAGCATGCTAAAAATAAACTAGTGAAGGACTAGAGAAGCCTCCAAACTAGGGATTTCTAGAAGATAAAAACAAAAGATGATCATGAAGAAG
Source organism: Cupressus sempervirens (assembly GCA_028749045.1). Lineage (NCBI taxonomy): Eukaryota > Viridiplantae > Streptophyta > Pinopsida > Cupressales > Cupressaceae > Cupressus > Cupressus sempervirens. Next base: position 661,722,395 of record CM053784.1, read on the forward strand.
ACCATTGAAGCATGTAGAAGTTGCAAAGCTCAGTCAAAAAGTAACTGTTGATCTAATGAACCTCTGCTAAAATAGAACCTAACTAGGTAGAGAAGACTATAATCTACATCAAACCAAGAGGAAGATAAAGGAAAATGAATAAACTCAAAGAAATAGATGGCATAAAATACCAAAGCCTAAAGATCTGATCAATCAAATCAACAAAGCATGAGAAATAATAGAAGAACCCCCCTAATGTAGACAAGGGTGAGGTGACAAGAAACTGGAAAGGTGGTTCAAAAGAGCTACATGTCAAGGAACCACAATCAAGATGCACAAAAGAGTACATATGTGTGTACTGAGGTGATCAATCTTAGAAATGTCATGAGGCTAATGTCATGGAAGGGACACTCACAAGACAAAGGAAGATGGAAAACAAAGGAAAAACATCAATGCCCCATGGAACTTTAATCATGAGTAGTGTAGTATAATAAGGCATAAGATATGGTGAATCCCATGAATATAATAATCTAAATAAGTGTCCTCAGATGAAACTACTCAAGTTAGAAGGTGAAACAAGGCAAAACAACTAAAATGAAAATACTAATGCAATATGCCACTTTATCTCTGTGTGTTTACAAGAGTGCATACAAATGATGTCTAAATAGACCAAAAGAGACATAAGACTAGCATAATAGATAGTAAAAGTCATGAAAAATCATATAAACAAAGAAATTGATCATTGAACCTTAAACAACCAAGATATCCACTAGAATGTAAAAATACAAAAGACTAAATAGAATGTGCCTTGAGTAGAATCTGGAAAAACAACTAGTGTCACTGGAAAGATCTCAAAATGACGTTTCTAATAATATAAAGAATTCCCAAATCAGAGATGGGATGCTCAAGATATCTCTCTAGGAGTGCAAAATTGTACCCCTAAATTTGATAGTAGAAAATGCCATCCAAAAAGCATCAAAACTGAAAACCAACTATACCACTTTGATGGGCTCTAAACCAACTTTTTGGTGATATCTTTTTTTTAGACAACAAAGTTTGTATGCCCAAGACATGAGCAGAAATGTGAATGTAGGTCCAAATAAAGCCTAAAGATGTGACATAATTGTTGATGCAGTGCTGATGTGATGGTAACATCAATAAGTGATGAGCCGAAATTTGATGGTTAAATGGTCATCAAGGCAAAAAAATGCCTGAAAAATAACCCCTACTATCAGAATAAAACATCTAGTCTACCAAAAAAAATAGTTCCCAAAAAAACAAAGGGTTAGTGCCGGATAAAAAATTGGTGGCCAATGGAAGAGGTTTTTCAAAAAAAAAACGAAAAAAAAAATAGGGAAGCTCCAAACAAGGCATTGAATCTAAAATCCAAGCATGGATACAACTTGAGGGTGGGCATGAAAAACATGTACTACCTTTGAAATTTTAAAAATACAATGCATATAAAATAATGTCCAAGTTAAAGCCCAATAATGACTCCAAATTCGCCTTCAAAGTGCCTCTACAAACCAAAACTATCGATCTACTCCAAAAAAGCTTGGGTGACAATACAAACAGGAGTAGCCAATAAAACCTATATGTATTGGAGATCAGTCCCTTGCAAAAAAAAAGGTTGTTGAATCCCAAAGTTTGAGACATAGCTTGATATAGGAGGAAGCTCATACGTGTACCAATAAACTAGGATCGGTGGGCCACAAGCACATGCAGTTAGAGAAGGTGTAGTTTAGAGCCTCCAAAAGAACACACACCCAACCTCCTAGCAGATTGCAAAAAACATTGCATGTTGATGGAGATGCCATTCACACACCTACAAAGATCTTGTTCAAAAGGAGAACCATAAGTCACTACTACAACAACCACCTTTACTCCAGTCCTCCCACTCTCCACCACGTGAATCATGGAATTGATGTGGCCCAAAAAAAGTGCCATAAATCAAAAGAATTTCTTGAAAGTGCCACATGGCTAGAAATCATTAAACACATTCTCATCACCACTACTCTCTCCATTAACAGGGGTTCACAAAGGATGGGGCCCATGAATATTAATGAAAAATTAGCACATAATCACTAGATAGATCTCAAAAAAGACATCGTTGGTGAAGGAAAATTGTTAATCAAAGGCACACTATTTCCAAGCCTAAGGCATTGCTTCCAAGACAAAAGAATGAGGCATGTTGGAGGGAGAAAAAAAGCATGAGGAACAAGGCCAAAGAGTGACAACCTTTTCTGCCTTTACTGTGGCATCAAAAAAACCCAAACAACTTCACAAATGTTCGATAAAGCCTCAATGAGGGCCTTTTGATTGTGGACATTACCTCATAAATTTTGAACATCTTGCCTCCATTCATGGAAAAAGGACCAAAAATCATGGTTAGAGATCCCATTGGAGTTCTTTCTCCCCATTCTCATCTCCACACATGTCAGTCCACAAAGACAGGAAAGCCATGAAAGACACAAAAGTGAATTGATATCAATCAGGTGAGGGCAATGGCGATGGTGATGAGAAAAAATCCATGGATTATGCCCAAACCCTAGCCATTCATTGACAATGCTCATAGAAAATAGAGGAACACCCCCATAGGTAGAGCCTTGAAATGATAAAAAAGGACCAATGGAGTACCATTAAAACAACTATACTACCAATAAGATTTTTCATGCATAGGTACAAGAAGGTACCATGAAAAATGTGCTCCACTTTGTAAAAAACATTGATTTTTCCTTTTTAAAATATTGGGAAATGAATTTATTTTTTTCATATGCCTCTTTATAAATAAAATGAAAAGATTATTTTTTCATAAATAAAATCACAAAAATCACCTTCATCTTGAGAAGCATGCCCAGGTCAAAATGACCTAGGTGCAAATTTTTTTGTCTCAAATTTCAATAGCATCCAAACTGGACATATTTGATGTGGAAATGAGACTTTTTGAGTGTTTTGATCTCAATGGTGATGTCTTTTTGGGCTCATAGTGCTCCCAAAAATAGGTTCCTCCAAATCCAATACAAAACACTTCTAAAAACTAAAACCCTCTAAAAGAGAAAACTCAAATCTAAAAACTGATGCCTAATCTATCATGAACAAAATAGGGGTATGAAAATCTAGAGCTCTAATACCATGTTGAAGTTGATGAAAGATCAACCCCATAGCTCCTAAGAATAACCTACATGCAAACACCTATCAGAGAAAGAGAGAAGGAAAAGCTATGGAGGCTAAAATTCCCAGATCCATATATGAGACATTCTTGAGCAAAAAGAGAAATTGTTATTATCAAAAGTGAATGAATCAATAATTCCAAAGAGAGATCATCCTTATAAAGAAGATCAAAACCCAAAAAAGATCTAGCCAAGATTGCATCATAATAATTAATAAAAGAATTAATTATTATATACCTAAAGTTTAGCTTAAGTAAACTAGAGTTAATTAGAAAATATCCAATTATGCTAACACCCCCCCTTTTAGATAAACTTAGGGAGTAGCTAAAAGCCTAGAAACTACTACAAAAAGTAGAAATGGGTCCTGAAAAATAAAGGCCCGATGAGGTACCTAAGCACAACCAAATATCTAAAAAGAGGAGAAATAGAGAAAACCACATGGGAAAAACCCTACTCAAAAAAGAAATGGAAAACATGATGAAAAGAAACTAGTGAAGGAGTGAAGAAGCCTCCAAACTAGGGGATGTTTGAGAAGATAGGAACAAAAGATAATCATGAAGAACACCACTGAAGCATGTAGAAGCTACAAAGCTTTGTCAAAAAGTAATTATTGATCTAAAGAACTTCCACTAAAATATAACCTAACTAGGTAGAGAAGACTATAATCTGTGTCAAATCAGGAGGTGCATAAAGGAAAACAACTAAACTTGAAGATACAGATGGCATGAAACACCAAAGCTTGAAAAGCTAATCAATCAAACCAGTGAAGTATGAGAAATAATAGAAGAACCCCCCTAATGTTAGGAATAAGGTGTCTCAAACTTGGATAATTCTGATTCTTATTATTTGTTTTGTAAATGTATTTTTTTTGTAAATAATGTAATTAAGTGTGAGTGTACATGTCTAGTTGGTATGTTGATGTGTCACTCCACTTGCATGTATCAGTATCTTGAATTGTGTATAAGGGCATCATGACTAAAATGGTTATAATAGATTCCTATGACATGTAAGAGCTATCTTTGGAAGATATGATGATGGGGGTGAAGACGTGAAGACATGTGGCAATTGATCATTGAGTACTATACACTCAAGTCTTCATCTAGCACATGGGGTTAAATTTTTTTTGGGTTCCTACTTTTCCAAAGAATGGTAAAACCCTAATACGATTTTTCTTTAGGAGTTGCCCTAAAAATGGAAAGCGCATGATATAAGTGATTTTAGGGTTGTAGATAGGAGATAGTGAAAGTGTATTGTTGGTAGTGTTTTGTTGCGACTAGATTTGTCTTATGTGTCTTGAAAGAACTTGCATTGCAAGTGTGTTGTAACCTTTGTGTTGAAGATAATATATTGTGCACATTTTGGAGGGGTGGGGTTGTTTAACTGAAAGATTTTTCCCCTCTAGCATATCTTTGTGTTTTTGTTTTCTTTCCCTATCCATTTTTTGTATTCATGGTTGACTCCAATATTATTGTTTACATAATATCGAGTCTGAAATTGTAAGGATTTAATAGGAATTTGCATAAGACTTTCAATAAGGGATTAGTGTAGGAAGCTATTTTTGCACCTGAGTTTCCTTACACCTAATGCAAACAAGGGTGAGGTGATAGGAAACTAGAAAAGTGGGTTAAAAGAGCTACATTTCAAGGAACTATGATCAAGATAAATAAAAGAGTACATATGTGTGTATTGAGGTGATCAATCTTAGACATCTCATGAGGCTAATGTCATGGAAGGGACACTCACTAGACAAAGGAAGATAGAAAACAAAGGTAAAACATCAACCCCCCATGGCAATTTAATCATGAGTAGTGAGTGTCCTCAAATGACACTACTTTAATAAGAAGGAAAAATAATTGAAACGAAAATACAGATGCAATACAACATTTTATCTCATTGCATTTGCAAGAATGCATACAAATGATGTCTAAATAGACTAGAAGAGACATAAGACTAGTACAATAGATAGTACAAGGCATGAAAAATCATTTGAAGAAAAGAAATCGATCACCGAACCTGGAAAAACTAAGATATGCACCAAAATGAAAAAATAAAAAAGACTTAATAGAATGTACTTGAAACAAAATCTAGAAAAACAACTAGCATTGCTAGAAAGAGATCAGAAAGACCTTTCAAACAACATAAAGAAATCCCAAATCAGATATGGATGCTCAAGATATGTCTCCTAGAGTGAAAAATTCTACCCCTAACTTTGATAGTAGAAAAATTCATAAATAAAGCATCAAAACTAAAAACCAACTATACCACTATGACGGGCTCTGAGCCAGCTTTTCGACGATATCTTGTTTTCAAAAAATAGAGTCCATGTGCTGGAGATATACACAAAAATGTGAAGGTAGGTCCAAAAAGAGCCTGATGATAGGACATAAGTGTTGATGCAGTGTAGACATGGTGTTGACATTAGCAAGTGATGAGCCTAAATTTGATAGTCAAATGGTTATCAAGGTAAAAGTATGCCTAAAAAATGACCCCTGATGTCAGGAAAAATTATCCAATGTGCTAAAAAAATAGTTCATTGGAAAACAAAAGGCTAGTGTTGGATTAAAAACTAGTGGCCAATGGAACAATTTTTTTAAAAAAAAATTTAAATTTAAAAATAAGAAAGCTCCAAACAAGGCATTGAATCTAGAATTCAAACATGGATATAGCCCAAGGGTGGGCATGAAAACCATATACCACCTTTGAATTTTTGAAAATACAATGCATACAAAATAATCTCCAAGTCAAATCCCAATAATGACTACAAATCTGTCATTAAAGTGCCTCCACAAACCAAAACTATTGATCTGTTCCAAAAAAGCTTGGGTGCCTATACAAACAGGAGTAGTTAATAAAACTTATAGGTATTGGAGATCAGTTCCTTCTAAAAAAAAAAAGGTTGCTAGATCCCAAAGTTGGAGATACAAATTGATATAGGTGGAAGCTCATGCATCTGCCAATAAATCATGATTGGTGGGCCACAAGCACATTTGGTTAGAGAAGGTGTAGTTTAGAGCCTCCAATAGAGCCTCCAAAATAATTCTCTCCACAATAACACATGAAACCTCTTCGCATATTGCAAAAAATGCCACATATTGATTGAAATTCCATTCACACACTTGTAGAGAGTTGGTACAAAAGGAGACCCATAAGTCACTACTACAATAGCTACCTTTCCTCCACTCCTCCCACTCTCTACCATGTGAATCATGGAGTTACCATGGCCCCAAAAAAACCTACCATAAATCAAAAGCATTTCTTGAAAGCATCGCATGGCTAGAAATAATTGAACACATTCTCATCACAACTACTTTCTCCATTAATAGGGGTTGGAAAAGGATGGGATCCATGAAGATCAAGGCACAATCATCACATAACCACTAGATGGATCTCAAAAATGACACCATTGGCAGAGGAAAATTGTTCAATCCAAGGCACACTATTTCCAAGCCCAAGGTGTTGCTTCCAAGCAAAAAGAATGAGGCATGTTGGATGGAGAAAACAAGTGTGAGGAACAACACCAAACAGTGATGACCTTTCTGCCTATACCATGGCATCAAAAAAACCCAAACAGCTTCATAAACTTCCCACAAGCATTGATGAGGACCCTTTGATTATGGATTCTACCACATAAATTTTGAACATCATGCCTCCAATCATGGAAAAAGGCCCAAAAATCATGGAAAAAGATCTTATAGGCATGCTTTCTCCCCATTCTCATCTCCATGCATGTCAGTCCACAAAGACATGAAAGCCCTGAAAGCCACAAGAGTGAATTGATATCAATCAAGTGAGCATAATGACGATGACAATGAGACAACAAACCATGGTTTATGCCCAAACCCTAGCCATTCATTGGTAGTACTCACAAAAAATATAGGAACACCCCTATAGGAAGAGTCTTCAAAGGATAAAAAAGGATCAATCGAGTACCATGAAAAAGGTGCTCCACTTTGTAAAAAATATTTCCTTTTCCTTTATAAAATATTAGGAGACCAAAAAAAAACATTTGCATACGCCTTTTTGTAAATAAAATCCAAAGATTATTTTTGATAAATAAAATCACAAAAATCAACCTTTCATCGAGAAGCATGCCCAAGTCAAAATGGCTTGGGTACAAAAATTAATTTGCCTCACATTTCAATAGCCTCCAAAGTGGACATGTTTTATATGGAAATAGTGGTTTTCAAGTGCTTTGAGCTCAATGCTGATGTTTTTTTGGGCTCATAGTGCTCCAAAAATAGGTTCCTCCTAGATCCAATACAAAACACTTCTGAAAACTGAAACCCTCTAGAAGAGAAAACTCAGATCTAAAAACTAATGCCAAATTTCCCACAAACATAAAGGGGGCATGAAGATCTAGAGCTCTAATACTATGTTGAAGTTGATTAGAGATCAACCCACAACTCTCAAGAATCACTTGCATGTAAACACCTATCACAAAAAGAGAGAAGAAAAAGCTACAGAGGCTAAAATTTCCTGATCCATAGATGAGACATTCTTGATGACCAAAAAGAGAAATTGATAATATAAAAAATGAATGAATCAATAATTAAAAAGAGAGATCATCCTTAAAAAGGAGAATGAAACTCAAGAAAGGTCTAACCTAGGTGCATCATAATAATTAGTAAAAGAATTAATTATTTTATGCCTTAAGTTTAGCTTAAGTAGACTAGAGTTAATTAGAAAATATCTAATTACTCTAATAGTCAAGAGGTCCATGTGGGACACATCTACCATTAAGTAAATGGAGTGGTAGATGATTTGGAAAAATTTGGCCACAACATTATGAAAATAATAGAATGGGAGGATGTCAACCAAACCCCATCATCAACTCAAGTGATGGTGGAAAGAGAGCATACTTCTCACAATGCTTTATGAATCATTACAACAAGTGGCATTTTAATGTGAATTGGCATGGGTAGGAAAAACACCAGATTTATTTTAATAAATTTGATCTTTGGCAATATTTTGTGAAGGTTTTCTTTTGGGATTTTCTCACTAGGAGAATTAATTATTTCTAGAAAAGGAGGAGAGGCACGGATTTGAATAGAATTAAAAAATTGAAAGGGAAGGATTACAAGGACATTTTTACCAAACCTCACTCCAACTACATCTGGAAATGGTTAATTTTGGAAGGAAATGTACTGATCACATGTGCCACTGAGAGAGGGATTTTGGAAACTATGAAACCTTGTGATATTATGATGGGTTTTGGTTTCCTTCACAATTTTAGCTTAAACGTGAAAACCTTAACCTACCATAGCTACCACAATTCAATCTGTAACAAGGGGATGTCAAAATACTCTGATAAGTTGGTGGTTGATCTTGGTGAAGAAATGGGTGCATGGAAAAGCATGATGATCACATCTCCATGTAATTAATCAACTCTTGGAATAACAGGAAGGTAAACATTAATGGGATGGCATTTGAAATAACAAAGGAGCTCATGCTAGAGTTGGAGAGTTATCCTTGGAGGGAAAGAATTGGCACAAGCAGGCTCGGGTGTCTAATGAAATGAGTCCAAGGAAGTTCTTTCTTCCTAAAGAGGAGTTGGTTTGCATGAAAGGTGGATTCTCTAGAGAGGATCTACCAAAGCCCTAGGATGTGATTTTTTATGCCATTATGCAGTATATTACTCATGAAGATCAGTTCTAGGTACTATACTACTACCATTCCCCATTCTCAACCACTTCAAGAACCATGATTTGATTTTCTTTCCACAACTTATTCTAAATTCCATGGAAGACTATATTTTTAAGGCTGGGAAAAAGAGAGAGGAAGAAAAACCCTTCTATATCATCTAGTAGGGCTTCAAGAACAAACTTTACAAACACCACCTTGTCATAAACTTGCCGCTTCTTATCAATCCATTGGATACTATTACTCCCCAAGTCTGCATAGACCCTAGCCCTTCCTCAAGCTATAAAAAAGCCAAAAAAACCCATAGTTCTTAGGTGAACATAAGTGTCATTGAGTGTGACACAAACATGAGGAGTAAGAAAACTACTAGGAGAGCTAGTAAACAACTCCAAATGAAAAAATTCAAAACCCCCCTAAACAAAATTTTTTTTGTCAGTCCATTGAGAGTGAGAAAAGCCCACTAAAAGGAAGATGCAACACCCAGATACTGGGAAGAAGGCAATGCCTAGCCCCTCATGTATCTCAGACATCGTAGAACTCATCTCATCACCAAATAGAAGTGGTGGGGAGGATATCAGCTCCCCCATGAAAGAATCTCTCAAAGGTAGGGGGAAGAAAGGAGACACAACCGTGAACAAAGCCAAATAAAAGCCTTGTTGGAGAGGTTAGAGAATTCGATGAAGGAACTTGTGGATAACTATATTGGCATTTGTCAAAAAATTTGTCACCTTGGCAAAATTCACCACGAAGGTCATGGACTCTGTTGCCACCACTCTCTATTTTCTGCAAGTGAATAAGGAAGAGAAAGATATGAGCAAAGAGAGTGAAACTACCCACTCCATCTATGGTTTCCTAGTAGAGGATTTCTTGAAGATGCTACTAGATAAAGCCATCAAAGAGGAGGGTGTGGCTATGAATAGGGAGGAGCCTGAGAAAAAGAAGGATGAACAGGGAGAGAAAGTGGGCAATTATTAGTTCTTTGTTTTTTGGTTATTTGGTTATGGTTTGGATCCCATTGAACTTGGTGGCCTATGAGATTTTTATTATGTATATGATCATGAACTAGATTAGTAGCTTGGCAATAAGTTTTCTTGCTACTAGAATAATTTTCTGTATTATATGATTATAAGGGTTAGGATTGTTGATAAGGGTTACTCTTTTTTGGAGCTAGTCTTCATTTGGTTTTTGAAGTATAAAACTGGTATCGGTTAGATAAGTGGGAAGTGACTTTTGACTATTTTTTAGTCTTTTTGTACTTTGGGGTCAACCCCTTTTCTTTTGGATACTATCTAATACTTCAAAAAAAATTTAAGAATAGTTATAAACATAAAAATAATATTAAGTTAGAGCTCAAAGAACTAAGAAATATAGCCCCAACCATCCATCATCTACTTCAACTCATTTTCCCAAGAAACGGAGGTGTTCTCCTTAGAATTCCTCTTCTTTCATGCTTCCTAGATATTTCACCCATGATCTCCAACCCTATTACAACCCTTTGCATGTGGTTCTTATTGTATTTGTCATAGGCAATTTACTATCACATTCACTTCTCTACAACCAATGCAATAATTATATTGTCATGGACCAATCAGCAATAATTATTTTTTGATCAATTCAATATTTGTAAAGTTGTCATATTTATTTATTAATTAAATCTATTAACTAATTTGTTTGTCTCAAATATGATTGGTTCAAATGAATTTTCCTTATAGGAGCCCTTTTCTTGAAAGCTCCTCTATATTACATTTTTTTTGATTAATTTTTTGTAGGTAACCTCTTAATTCCCTTTTAATCAAATAGAATATTTATTAATCATTTCCTTCAACAATTAAATTAATATAAAATTTTAAAAAAACCTAAATCTATTGTATAAAACTACAAAATTCTTCATTAATGACTTTTGTAACATATTATGAATAAATTAGCTCTGGGAATGAAATAGTTTAGGACACCAAACTCAATTGAAATTAGAAAAAGATAAATAAATAAAATTCAATTATTAAATTGAAACAAACCAAAATATTCTAATAATAATAATAACAAACCCCAAAGACTATATAAGAAGGGTTTTCTCTATCTGCATGTGGTTTTAAAATGTGTTGAGGCAAGTGGGTGACCCTTCTTCGACTTATCTGAAGAACATCCTAGAAGAAGAAAACCTTCAATAAATTTCATTAAACAATCTTAATATAAAAAAATCAGCATTTCAAATCCCAGATTTCCTTGAAGAGAAACAAAAGCTTGTTGCATAATTGACATTGTATAGTTTAAATTTTTCTTTTATGGTTTATTTGGCTTTTTTACAATGTATTAATGTCTCACTTAAAAAACCAATGACATTGGTAGTAGTCTGGAAATGAAAAAACCTATAAAAAAATGACATTGGTAGTAGTCTGGCAATGAGAAAAAGCTAATTCATAGTACCCTATTATCTACTCTTTTGATAAAAATGGTGTTCAACAATATGGTTGGCATCTAAATCTCATGAAAGATGGGTCATCTACATCTACAACCACCATCACTACCAATTTGTCATGGAAGAAGGCTATCCTACCACAACTTACAAAAAATCTAGTTATCAAACCCTTCAAAGGTAGAGTTTGGTTTTGTTTAATTTTTATTATCTTTTTCATTACAAGCTTGCCTCTATTGGGGTTGTGTTATCTTTTATTTGGTTCAAAGTGGCATGGTTCAAAAACTACCTAATTTCAAATCTATAAGACTCTAATTTAAAACAAGAAATATGAAAAGAGAATGAACTTAGACTATGTAACTAAAAAGACCGATTCCTTGTTAATCAAACTTTTTGAAATTGCCACTTTTGGTTCGTACTGCAACAAATAACACCCAAGTTGGAGTTGCAGTGAGGGCTGGGTAACTATGAAGTTTTTTCTTTTTCCTACACTGTATTGTCTTCAGTTGCAGAAAGTATCTTCTTATAATTTAAGGGCCAAGTTATGATAAGTTGATATTATATTCAAGGCTTGAAATTTTTTAAATCTAAGGTTTTTATTAAATCTTATTTTGTTCAACTTAGTTAAAAGTTTTTTTTTTTAATGTTTTTTTAATGTTAAATGAGTATGGTTGTATTGAATTGAATTTAGTTGTTATATCATTATGAGTCACCATAAATTGTAAATGCTACAACTGATCTAAAGGGATATGTTGTTAAAATAGGGACCAATTAACTTTTGGATTTATTTTTTAAATAGTCATTTGTAGAATAATGTGAGAGTTGATTGTGACATTGTGCCTTTTATATTTGACGATTGATTTTAATTACAACATAATATGTTTTCATTAATTCAATGCTTTCACTATTCTAAATATTCTACCATCATCAATCTAATTAACATTCTCATCAAATCAAACCTTGAATTGTTGTGATGGCTGAGTACTTATTGTGATTGTAAGTGTCAATCTAATGATAATCTTGAAACTTCAAATCTCATGAATTTTGTCCATCTTGTTGAACTATTGGATTATTTTCATTAATACATTGCTTTCATGCACTTTGATAAATTGCTTTCATGTGGTTTGAAAGTCACTAGCTCCATATTAAGTATGTCCTTGCATAGATCAAACTACACTATTTTAATTTATTTTTTTGCATTTATCAAACTACAATAAAAATATTCATGTGGTTTATTGTACAATGTTTTCAAATAGTTTGAAAGAAATGTGGTCCATTATTTCTATTGTGTTATCAATCAAAACAAAAATACTAGTGACTATTTTTTGATTAATTTAATATTTTTAAAGCTTTCAAATTTATTTACTAATTTTATCTATTATACAATAATTATTTTTATTTATTTTTACTTAATTAAACTATTGTAACTTACGGTATCAATTTTCACAATTTCTACATAATTATATTCTTTTGTACTAATAATGAATTTTTATTTTTTTGACAAGTTTAATATTTCTAAAGTTTTATCTTTATTTAGCAATTTTCATTATGAAACAATTTATTTATCTAAAATATTATTGGCTCAATTGGTTTTGTGTTATAGGTGCCCTCTTTTGGGAGGTTCCTCCATATTACTTCTTTTTCGGTTAAATTTTTGCTATCCATTCATATATCACAATAAATTTAATTATTTGTATTTATATATTGTTCTTACATATTATTTTAAAATAATATTGTAATATATAACAATTATATATTTTAAAATATTTTATTAATTAAAATATAAAAATATATATCCTATAGCTATTACATTTTTAAATATATAAATTACATCTATATAATTAAATAATATGATTTAATATTCTAAAATTAAATTAAATATACATTACAATATACTTTACATTTTCTTATACAATATTTTCATTTACAATTTATTTTTCTACATATAATTTCCAATCTTGCTATAGACAATATATTTAATTTCATCATCCTCATAGTTTCATAGTTCTTGAGAATGTTCAGATCTACAAATACACCATAGAAAAATAAATATAATTCATTAAATTATGATTAAATTATTTTATTTTTTGTTAATTTGGGAAAGACATTTTACCTTCTATCTCTACCTCTTGAGGAGCACTTAATTGATCAAGCATAATCTGTCTATATGGCTATGTTCTTTTTTCTTATTAATAAATTTGGAACTATTCTATATAATTAATTAAAGTATATGAACACATTATAAACAAGTACACAGTGGCATGTATTTGCCTTATTGTTATTAATTGTGTTAGTAAGTATTGAATACAAATTGTAATTCTTTAATAAATTTAATTTAATCTAATTCAAATATTAGAAAATTTAAAAATAATTATTGTGAAAAATGGAAAAAATATGTATATAATTAATAAGTTCTCTAAGCATAATTAAAAATGAATAAATAGAATAGTGTAAAAACTCATTATACTCTTATTACCTCATTGGGAGTTGCAAATAACTTTTAATTTGATGCTTTTACATCTTGTAACTACAGTCTCATTTATAAAATTTCACTTATATATTCTTTTGATGAAAATAATATTTACAAAGTACAAAAAAATTGACCATAATATTATTATTATATTTATTAAGATTTTTTTGATTTTTTATAAATTTGATTAACCAAAACTTATGCACAAAGAAACTATAACTAATACAACTATTACCATGCAACTTTTATTTTACCTTCAATCAAGCCAAAAATATTGCATTATGGAGAGCTACCGAAAAAAGGGCTCCTATAACACAAAATGAGTAGAGCCAATCATATAATTTGTACAAAATATAAAATATATAAAAGAATAAAAAACTATAGAAATATTTTAATTATTCAAAAATCATTACTTGTGATTTGTGGGTAGATTCCAAACTAATTCAGTAATTGTGCAAACTGAATGCAATAGTACTAGCCTGTTGCAAGTACAATAATAATAATTTTTTTCACATGAATAGTTTATACTTTTATTAATAATTAGTAATATTTTTATCAAATTATGGTGAAGTCATCTACTCATGAAACATAGATCAATAAATTTAACTTAAAAACTATAGAATTATATCTTGATAACAATATTCCAATTTCAAAATAATATTAACATCATTATAAGTTTATAATATTTTCTTAATTTTTATTTTTTTAATCTAACATAAAGAAAATTGTATTTGTCAACTTTTTTTCGAAATGCAAAAGGCAATAACTATATATTTACAACTTCTTGTTTCTGAATTCAACTGTGTAAAAGTTTTTGCATCAACATTTGGGATCACATTCTATAATCTATCATCCCCATGAACATGAAAGAGAGCATAAGAATCACAATCTGTAATCACACTCTTTTATGTTCATCTTGATGATGGATCATAGAATGTGACTAGAATATTAATGCAAAAAAATTTACACAATTGAATTAAAAAATAACAAGATGCAAATCTCATAAATTTTAGAAATCTACTTGAGCTTTCCAATTTTTCTACTAACATATGATTTAACAAATGTAAACTAGTGCAAAACATTGTTAAATTGAGTGATTAGATATGCAGATTTAAAGAACTCTCTAGGAATGTATGTAAGAAGTCGTACCTAAGAAACTCTTTATATTGCATTTCCAGTGGAAGCAACGACATTAATGCCCACTTCAATCCCACTTTGTTAAATCCAAATACTACAGAATTTGTCAATTTTCCATGGTTGGTGCACATGGTCAACATATTGAAGTAATTTTACAACTACTTTTGATATAAATTTGATGTTAAGGGTAAGAGATTTTCATAATTTATAAATTTAATTATGCATATTTTTTTTTGATGAATAGTCCTTTCCTTATATTAAAAATAATACAATAAAGTTACATATTCACAATAAAAGTGGCTAGGGGAAATAGGATCACCCCATGAGTACACAGGGCTGAAGGCCAAAAATCAACTATTCATAAAAAAAAATACAAAAAGAAAAAAGCCTCAAGTTGCCAGCACAGTGGCAACTGAGGGAGGATGATCCTTATCATCAGATCCTGACCTAGAATTGGGGTGATTGGATGGCTCAATAGGAGCCCATCAATCATCAACAACAACATTATTATCTTCCTTCTCTCCCTCAAGTTTGGGAGGAGAAATGGCTAAATTTAGTCGAGGGAACATGCACTTGGGATCTAAGTGAGCAGAGGGCCAACCAGTAGTAGGAACAATAGGAGGAGCCATAGGGGACCATGCCAATCCAGACCTCTACAAGGGTGAGGCAAAGCGATGCTGACCACCAAAGCCTCTAGGGGAGCAACACTAACCAAAAGCACTACCTTTGGGAGAGTGGTGTGATTAAGAGCGAGGCATGTGCGAGCGGTGAGCAGAGCTGCTACGACCTTGATGACAACCACAAGGAGGGGTATAGTTGCCTAAGGTAGAATCTAGCAGAACACAAGCAAGCATATAGAGGGCATTTCCCCAGTGTGCCAGCAACTCCTACAGGTGAGCCACCTCTAGAGCTAGTTTATCAGTTTGCACTTGAATCTGCATCTTGACATTGTTATAAATAAATGCTTTAGCATACATAGCAACATTAATGTCAAGAGTGTTATGAGAAAAGATAACAACATTGCAATCTTTCCAAATGGTAAATAAGATCTCCAATCTGAAAGCATACCAAATCTAAGAGTACTTCAAGGGAAGTTGAGTGTTGTCTCCCAAAATAACCATATGCCAAGAAAAAGGTTTTAGGTGGAAAGGGCAAAAGAGATTGTGGATCCATTACCAATAACACTAAGCCTATCCACAAAACCAAAAATTGTGCCAAAAAGTCTTTGGTTTACCAAATAAAGGGCAACGGGGGTCATGAACTCCCAGGTGCCACAGTTGGGGGCCCTAAGGCAAGCCCTAGAAAAGAATACACCAGGAGAAATGACCAATTTTAGGCTTAGTAATAGTTTGCCACATTGTGCAAAACCTATGGTGCTATGTATAGTGAGAAGATTGCAAATGCCATCTTTTGTTGAGAACTTTGACCATGGGCAAACGAGGAACCAACCATCAATAGCCAAGCCTAGGCATGTAATTGGTTAGCTGAGTGGCTAGATACCACTTCTAGTCTTTCCACCAAGGGCGAGAAGACTAAATTCCAAGTTTATACAACATATGGGGAGGCACCATAGAAACTAGAAGATCAACTGTCTAGTGATCTGCATGGGTGACCTAGAATTGAATTCTCATGTTCTCCCACGAACATAAGCTCATAGTAACTTTGGAGAAAATATTTTTTGGGGGTTCTTATACCATGTTTGAAATTTTTTATAGTACTAGCCCCATGCACTTTGGCCAGGGGAACACCATGGATAGAAAATAATGGTGACCACCAGATATTGTGCTAGTTCATGAAGAGCCCATCTCTGAACCCGTCACTAGACCAATGAAGCCAAGGCTTAATGACTTTCGAAGATTTCCAAATGCTTTTGGAAACAAAAGTGCCCTAAATTTGGATAGGTTCAATGGTCACAAGAAGAGTCTAAAACCAAATCCCCTTCTAGGCTAGCTGGCGGATCAAAAATCTTGAAGAGATGAAATGCTGCAACAAAATCTTCCAAGCTTCATTGCTAATGAGAGCACAAATAACCCATTTGGCACAGAGAGTAGTACCTTGCTTCTGGGTAGAAAGTAAGCCAAGGCCACCAGACTCTTTGGGAAGACAACAAAAATCCTAGACAAATCTATGAAAGCCCTCGTGAGAAGCATCTGAAGCCCAGAGGAAGTCGCATAGCAGATGCTCAAGTTTGAGATAAGAGGCCTTTAAAGGAGCCCAACATGAAGAATAGTAAACATGAGTGGTGGCCAACACATTGAAATAGATCTAGAATTTTCTTACAAGGGAGAGAGGCTTGGTGATCAAATACTCTAGCTTCTTCTCTATCCATGCAAGGACTGCATTCCAAAGCTTGACAGATGAAGCTTGAAATGCAAAAGGGGATGCCTAGAAAATGAAAAATCTCACCATGCCAGACCCATTTCCATTGATATTTCCCAAACCAACCAGGTTTCAGAAGGGAAGACTGCTTGTAAAAGAGGGTTTTGTGTCATAGTATAGCAAACCCAGAGGCAAGACAAAAGGTGTCAAGACACTGTAGAGAATTAGCAACATTATCCTCATCCTCAATGAGAGTGAGGAAGGAGTCTGTTGGGACTAAAAATTGCATGGTCAATTTTGAGAACCATTGAAAAAATCAAGCCCTTAAATGCTTTTAAATGAGATTGTACCTAGTTCTCAGTCTAAGGCCTAAGAGGTGTTTAATGTTTCTAACACCTTTCATTTAGTGCATCTATGTGTTCTATGAAGTTAAAATGACATTTCAAACCATTCTGCGAAGTCCCATTTTGAGCTAGTGTCAAAATTTGCAATACTGCCCAAGTGTCAAATAGCGATCAGAGGCCCAATTTGCATCTAAATATTTTTTACCTAGGACAATGTCATGACTAGCCACTTTGGGGATGTTTAGTATGTATAAAAAAGAACCTATGTTTCAATTTTCAAGTCATTTCAAATTTGTTTGACTAGGTTTTGCACCCCCCAAAGTTGGTCATTTACTGTTCTATGCATTTGACTAGTTGTTCACAATTCTGGGAAGCCCTGTTCGACCAATCATATCTTTGACCCAGTTGAGCCAAATGAAAAAATTCTTTTTGCATTGTGTTCTAGGGGTAAGACACTTCATATGTTCCAATTTTGAGATCATGTCAAATCCATTTGATCAGTTTGTTAACATGATCAAAAACCTAGTTTGCATTGTTTTGTTATGGCTAAGGTATCCAGATTGATCCGTACCCTTGTTCGACACATTATAACTTTGATCCTATGATTGGTGAGCCTAAATGGATTATACCATTTTGTTGTCTCCTAAAAATCCTTGAAGTATATCAGTTTCCAAATTATGACAAATCCATTTGCATACTTTCTTATGTCCGTACATTTGCCAAAAATTACTTTTTGAAACATTTCTCAGTTAAAATTTCCAAGTGCCTATTTTCGGAAATTCGCCAAATGTGCCCTGTGATTCTTCATGAGCCCAAAATATGGAATTATATTCTCTTCATGGCAAAGAACTTATATCCTATATTTCACAACCTCAAGTGATCAATAACCCAGTTTATAATGCCAAACCCGAGCCTAGTTCATGTTTTTAACATTGTTAGCCTACAGAGTAATTGAAGTATGGATGTTCGGAAATTAAAATCTCTTGACTGGGAATCCATCATGGGTTGCAAATTTGTAGTGTGATACAGTATGCAGGATTCAACACTCATGCCAATTTTCGTGGCTTGCTAACTTGATTGGATCAAGTTTTAATTACAACTGGCAAGCCTCCAAACACTAATTCACAATTTGTATAATTAATTAAAAGTGAGCTTAAAATAATGAATTGATGATCATTATGCATATGATTCAATCTTATGACAAATTAAATGGTGGAAATTGTTTCTTAAAAGAAAAATACAAGGAGCATGTGAATATTCAAGAAAGAGAGAATTTGGAAAGTGTTCCATTAAAGAGGTTTAGAGGATCACAATATGATGCTGATTTGCTGGCAGATTCAAAAGATAGTATTAATCAAGAAATTTCCACATCAATTAAAATCCATAAGCACAATGAAGCTTTTTGTTGTGAGTTTGCACATTGAATTAAGGAAAAGATTGCATAAAGGTTGCTCTCTCCCACATTGTAGTCTCAATTTGAAAGTTGCAGCTGAGAGGTAGTTTTCAACATAGAAGATGTGCTCCATGTCTAGAGAAAATAAAGAGGACAGCAGCAAACATCCACAGAGGAAGAAGCACCCATGTTTTTCAGAAAAATGAACAAATTTGCTGCTGAAACAAAGCTCAAGGAAGCATGTATCCACGTTTTTGAAGCCCATGGCTTCCTCCAGCAACAGTATCATGTTTTTTAGAAGGGGGGAGCTCATTTTAAATTCATTTTAAATGACCATGTGCATAATAAATGACCATTACAATGAAAATTCTGTAGATTCATAGCAAAAATGACCAGCAAGATGGAGCTTCACATTTGGAATAAGAAACTCATGCCAAAGGAGCTGGAACAACTCACACATATGCAGCAAAAGAAAACTCATGCATTTAGCAATCACAGCAAACACAAAGAGCAAGAACCATTGAGGAACATTATCCCACATTGAGCAAGTGGGAAGTATTTTTAGTCTTTATATGCTTTTGCACTCAAACATATAGTGTGAACAAGACAAAGCATTTTGAAAAGGCAAGGTAGGTGCACATGGGTCCTAGTCGGCTAGAAGGAATGAAGTAAATTTTGAAAGAAAATGGATGCCCAAATGATGACGTCAGCAGCTTATAAGTGGCCAAAAAAGTCAAAAATCTGGCAGGTCGCTATGTCGCTTGCCAAAAAATCTCAAAAAATCTGACTAGCGACATAGTGAGGTCGTCGGAAAACTCAGGAATCCGGCAAGAGTCAAATCAGTGAATCAGCACGTAACACATGGCGATATGGTCAAACCAAGTTTGACCCAAGTGAAACATATGGTGAAATTTTCAAAGGTTTTAAAAAAAATATTTTTAAAATTTTTTTTCTAAAAGATCACGTGGGGTAGATTTTTTAAATAAATTTTCACTTATCATATAGTTTGAAACTATATAAAAGTTAAATTTTTTGTAAAACTACATGGAAGTCATGAACAGGACTGAGATTTTCAAAAGGCAATATTTGGGGCAATTTTTAACCAAATTGGGCACTCCGATATACCATCAGAACCGAGAAGATCTAAATTTTCTGAATTTGAGGTTGGTTCTTGCACAGGTGCTCACCAGTTCGAGTTATAGGTCAATCTGTGTTTCTTGGGGCATTGGCGACAGAATGAGCAGACTTGATTCTAGAGCTTCAAAATTGGTTAGAGGGCAATTTTAAAAGCTTTTCAAGATCTGAATATGGAGAAAAATCAACTCTCAGCAATTTTCTTGCATTTCAGAGGTCACTGTGAACTGATTTTCACTTTTTACATTGAGTTCTTGTTTTTTTTCATCAAAATCAGTTACATTATTTCATCATTAGGTTGCTGAGATATTTGATGCTCTTGAGAGGTAAAATGAAAAGATCTAATTAACCAGTTGAGGGGAAAGATTAAAGAGTTGTTTTAACCTATTAAGAAGGTTTTCCAGATAGACAAGTGCCAATTGCAAATCAAATCTGGCAATTTCCTTCTCCATACATATTCTGTCTTCTTCTCTGAAAAAAGGTTGTTGGTTGGTTTTCTTTTTCCAGTTCTTTGAGCTCTGCTCAGGCTGTGAAAGCCACACACCCAACATATCTCGTATGAACAACATATGGATTTCATAGATAGTTTTGATACAGTAGTGTGATCTTGTATCTTTTTTTATGCATTCCTAATGTACTTATTTCAAGGAGATAAATACAATGTGCAGAATGTTTTGAATTTCAATATAATTCTGTCTCCTTTCTTGTTGAATTTGTAATTTTATATGTTCAAGAACAAAGATCTTGAACCTATTTGCAATTGTCTAGTAGTATGTTTGAGGTTTTCTTGCCTTTGACTCAAGGAGTCATATAATTGCTTGTGGTTTCAGACAGGGTTGCAAATTCATTGAGAAGGATGCATGAAAGTATGGGATTATATTGGATGTTGTTGTCTGATTTGTAAGGTGAACAGACTGAACATGACTGTTTCTACATATGCCATATGTTGAGTGATGTTCAAGGATACATAATTCTGGAGTATAGGATTGCCCTAATGGATAAGGCACTGGTCATTTGTAGGATCATTAATTTTTTGTTGCATATTGGACATGTTGTCTTTTCTCAATATAAATCAATCATTTTCCCTTCATGTTGAAGTGGACATTAAAGTTTAAACCCTCAATCAATTTATGAATAATATAGGTTTGCACCTAGCTATTGTAGAATCTGTGTTGTTTCATAAGCCATTAGGAGATATTAGGGGTTTCAATCTGCTTAATAGATTTAGTGTATGATTTGATAACTAGTACCATATAAAGAATCTATAGGTTCACCCGCCTAGGTTTTGCAAAGCCTGAAGTGCAGAAGGAGTATAGCCTTATAGTTGGCCTAGTGTCTGAATGGGCATGTTGAAAATGAGAGTTAGCTGCCCCTAGATGTGCTTTGTTCTCATCAGGGTAATTGGAAATGGGTAACATTTTCAAACACCAATAAAATGGCGAATCTGCTGGGGAGTTGCATATAGAAAGAATAAAAATCTCTGCCATGAAACAGATTGGATATAGCAAATCTAGAGCAAGATGTGTTCCCTTTTCTTTGCTGAAGTTTCATGTTCCCCAGTTAAACTTTATTCATGATCAATAGTAGGTTGTAAAATTGGATGAAAATTGTGTTCTATGACTATCATAGGTCTATCTTCAATCAGTCTAGTGTGCCAATACTATTGAGAAAGTTTTAGAGTCAAGAATTCGTTTATAAAGTGTAAATTCTTTTTAGGATGTTAGTGATCTGCAAGTTTCTCCTACATTGAAGGTCTGGTTTAGATTTGTCAAGTGAAAAATTATATTTTATTTCTCACCAAGTGTGAGTGGTGACTCTCAAATCTCTGTACTAGTTTGTTCCTAGTTGATTTCATTGCAAAATTTTGAAGGACTTTCAGTTGTATGGGCAAATCTGAAGCTTTTGGTAATTTCTTGAAAAGGAGTTTCAAATTCTTGATAAGTTTTTAAGTGCTGGTTGCAATATCCTGTTATAAATAATTGAAATGTAAAAGTAGATCAAAGCAGTGATTATTTTATTCCTCTTTCAAAGAGGTGGCGACTCTACAAAGTTTGATCAGTGGTGTGAAGGAATTCTAGTCTTGCACCTGTGCCAAATCAGCAGATCGAAGTTTAGCATCAGCATTGGAGGTATTTTGATTTTCATGCTTCTTTTCATGGAACTCAAGTGTTTAAAAAAGTTGCCTCTATTCAGTGATTTTCAGCACTAGAAAGAAGAGGTAGAAATTTTTTTTTATAATGGAGTTAGATCTGGAGTCAGATCTCAGATCTGAGATTAGGTTGCCAAATTTTGAGAGTCTAGAAACTGTGAATAATAACATTGCTATATTGAATACAATGGTTTACAAAAGGATTATCAATATTATAAGAACTGAAGTAGGTAGTACTCAAGGTCTAAGTGTCGAACAATGTTATTTAAGGCTTAAGTCAGTAATCAGTAAGATGCCTTTTCATTGTAGACCTGAGGAATCTTCACTGCCTAGTGTTTTCCTTGATGTTCTAGTACCCGATTCAGTCAATTGGCTAGCACCTATAAGATTACAAAAGTTTTAAAAAATTGAAAGATTCATTTAGGAGATGGAAAATAATGATTACATATTTCATATTATGTCTCTTGATGATAATGAGTGTGCTGAAAGCCAAGGTAGCAATGAATACAATGATTCCATAGAGCAAGATAATCTATCTTCCAATTGTGAAGAGGTGGATTCAAATGTTAATGAATCAGGTAATAGCGATCAACATGAAAAGGATGGATATAAAAGAGAAGATAAATTAAGTTACAGTACATATGAAGTTGAAGAAAGTTGTAACAACAGTAGATCCAGTGATTGCCATGATAAGAAAGAATGTTGTAATAATTCTGATTTTCCAGATTGTTACACTAAGGATCCTACTGTTGTAAGTTCTTCATGTTATCTAGATGACAATCATAGATAGGAGAAGATTTGTGGGGGAGTCTTCTTGAGTTCTGATGAAATCTCTATTTTGTTGGCTCGTGAGTTTGAAAAGCACGTAAGTATCTCTAAAGATCTTCATATGTTCTCTCATAATACTTTCTCATTCAGTCAAATCAATTCCCCAAAGTTTGATGTAGAAAAAGATCTAGAATCTGAACAATCCTTAACAGATTTTGGAGGTGTAGATGACAGTACCTCAAATGTCTTTGCACATGACAATTTGTTGAATGCTGATTATGTTAATGAAGGGAAGTTTAATGTTGTTTCAGATTCTTTCCATGCTGGTTATGCCACAATAAGTTTTGATTTTTCATATGATGAGGAGGAAAATAGTGAAGGTTGTCAATCAGATTATAGATTTTCTTCATGTGCTGATAAGTCTTGTAAAGATGAGTTCAAGGTTTATTCCGACATTCAGTTTGATGAAGAAAATGATAGTGATCAGCATAGTCTAGATCAACACTTTCAGAATGAATTTTCATAGATGGTGGCTAATCAATGTTTTGAGTGTGAAGAGGTTTCAGCAAAGGATAAATCTGATTCAAAGTGTAACATGGTTGCAAGTAGGCAACGATCAGATTTCACATACTCTTCATTTATGGAAGCACAAGGTGAGTTACAATCTGCTCCATGTAACTCGTTGAACAAAATAGAGTACCAAGCTTTTGTGTTTCCGGTTAAAGGAATCCATGATTCAATCAGTAGTGATCAATTTCAGTTTGATATCAGTTGCTATGGTCATGCTGATCCACTTTTTCATAGTGGGCAAGATGAAGAAAGTATGTTTGATTTTTATACGCACTATGAAGATGATGATAGTTTTGTTTTGCCTATTGAGCTAATTGCAAATGTTGATATGTTGGGTGAAACAAATGATAATGAGAATTTCAGTTTACCTCAAGGAGATGTGAATGAGAATTAGGTGTTTGACAGAGGTAAAAAGTTCTAAAACTTTTCAGTGGCCTGCAGCCATCACTTGTACATAGTTAAGAGTAGTTTTCCTGTTTTCAATAAAGTTGTTTGAGAGGAAGTTTTTGTTGTTTAGGTGTCTGGTCTGCTTCTCCTAGAGATCTAAAATATTTTCATTCCCACAAGGGACATGCATCCCCAAATAGAGCCACTGTTGGGACTAAAAATTGCATGGTCAATTTTGAGAACCCTTGAAAAAATCAAGCGCTTAAATGCTTTTAAATGAGATTGTACCTAGTTGTCAATCTGAGGCCTAAGAGGTGTTTAATTTTTCTAACACCTTTCATTTAGTGCATCTATGTTTTCTATGAAGTTAAAATGACATTTCAAACCATTCTGCGAAGTCCCATTTTGAGCTAGTGTCAAAATTTGCAATTCTGCCCAAGTGTCAAATAGCGATCAGAGGCCCAGTTTGCATCTGAATATTTTTTACTTGGGATAGTGTCATGACTAGCCACTTTGGGGATGTTTAGTATGTATAACAAAGAACCTATTTTTCAATTTTCAAGTCATTTCAAATCTGTTTGACTAGGTTTTGCACCCCCCAAAGTTGGTCATTTACTGTCCTATGCATTTGACTAATTGTTCACAATTCTGGGAAGCCCTGTTCGACCAATCATATCTTTGACCCAGTTGACCCAAATGAAAAAATTATTTTTGAATTGTGTTCTAGGGGTAAGACACTTCATATGTTCCAATTTTGAGATCATGTTGAATCCATTTGATCAGTTTGCTAACATGATCAAAAACCTAGTTTGCATTGTTTTGTTATGGCTAAGGTATCCAGATTGATCCATACCCTTGTTCAACACATTATAACTTTGATCCTATGATTGGTGATCCTAAATGGATTATATCATTGTGTTGTCTCCTAAAAATCCTTGAAGTATGTCAGTTTCCAAGTCATGACAAATCCATTTGCATACTTTCTTATGTCCGTACATTTGCAAAAAATTACTTTTTGACACATTTCTCAGTTAAAATTTCCAAGTGCCTATTTTTGGAAATTCGCCAAATGTGCCCTATGATTCGTCATGAGCCCAAAACATGGAATTATATTTTCTTCATGGCAAAGAACTTATATCCTAGTTTTCACAACCCCAAGTGATCAATAACCTAGTTTAGGTTTTTAACATTGTTTGCCTGCAGAGTAATTGAAGTATGGATGTTCGGCAATTAAAATCTCTTGACTGGGAATCCATCATTTGTTGAAAATTTGCAGTGTGATAGAGTATGTAGGATTGAACACTCATGCCAGTTTTTGTGGCTTGGTAACTTGATTGAATCAATTTTTAATTACAACCGGCAAGCCTCCAAACACTAATTCACAATTTGTATAATTGATTAAAAGTGAGTTTAAAATAATGAATTGATGATCATTATGCATATGATTCAGTCTTATGACAAAGTAAATGGTGGAAATGGTTTCTTAAAAGCAAAATACAAGGAGCATGTGAAGATTCAAGAAACAAAGAATTTGGAAAGTGTTCCATTAAAGAGGTTTAGAGGATCACAATATGATGTTGATTTGCCGACAGATTCAAAAGATAGTATTAATCAAGAAATTTCCACATCAATTAAAATCCATAAGCACAACGAAGCTTTTTGTTGTGAGTTTGCACATTGAATTAAGGAAAAGATTGCGTAAAGGTTGCTCTCTCCCACATTGTAGTTTCAATTTGAAAGTTGCAGCTGAGAGGTAGTTTTCAACATAGAAGAAGTTCTCCATGTTTGGAGAAAATAAAGAGGACAGCAACAAACATCCACAAAGGAAGAAGCACCCACGTTTTTCAAAAAAATGAACAAATTTTTTGCTGAAACAAAGCTCAAGGAAGCATGTATCCACGTTTTTGAAGCCCATGGCTTCCTCCAGCAATAGTATCATGTTTTTTAGAAGGGGGGAGCTCATTTTAAATGACCATGTGCATAAGAAATGACCATTACAATGAAAATTCTGTAGATTCATAGCAAAAATGACCAGCAGGATGGAGGTTCACGTTTGGAATAAGAAACTCATGCCAAAGGAGCTGGAACAACTCACACATATGCAGCAAAAAAAACTCATGCATTTAGCAATCACAACAAACACAAAGAGCAAGAACCATTGAGGAACATTATCCCACATTGAGCAAGTGGGAAGTATTTTTAGTCTTTATATGCTTTTGCACTCAAACATATAGTGTGAACAAGACAAAACATTTTGAAAAGGCAAGGTAGGTGCACGTGGGTCCCAGTCGACTAGAAGGAATGAAGTAAATTTTGAAAGAAAATGCATGCCCAAATGATGATGTCAGCAGCTTATAGGCGGCCAAAAAAGTCAAAAATCTGGCAGTTTGCTATGTCGCTTGCCGAAAAATCTCAAAAAATCTAGCTAGCGACATAGCAAGGTCGCCAAAAAACTTAGGAATCCGGCAAGAGTCAAATCAGCGAATCAGCACGTGACACATTGCGATATGGTCAAACCAAGTTTGACCCGAGTGAAACATATGTTGGAATTTTCAAAGGTTTTTAAAAAAAAATTAAAAATTTTTTTTCTAAAAGATCACGTGGGGTAGATTTTTTAAATAAATTTTCAGTTATCATATAGTTTGAAACTATATAAAAGTTAAATTTTTTGCAAAACTACATGGAAGTCATGAACAGGATTGAGATTTTCAAAAGGCAATATCTGGGGAAATTTTTAACCAAATTGGGCACTTTGATATACCATTAGAACTAGGAAGATCTGAATTTTCTGAATTTGAGGTTGGTTCTTGCACAGGTGCTCACCAGTTCGAGTTATAGGTCAATTTGTGTTTCTTGGGGCATTGGCAACAGAATGAGAAGACTTGATTCTGGAGCATCAAAATTGGTTAGAGGGCAATTTTAAAAGCTTTTCGGGATCTGAATATGAAGAAAAATCAACTCTCAACAGTTTTCTTGCATTTTGGAGGTCACTGTGAACTGATTTTCACTTTTTACATTGAGTTCTTTTTTTTTTTTCATCAAAATCAGTTACATTATTTCATCATTAGGTTGCTGAGATATTTGATGCTCTTGAGAGGTAAAATGAAAAGATTTGATTCACCAGTTGAGGGGAAAGATTAAAGAGTTGTTTTAACTTGTTAAGAAGGTTTTCCAGATAGACAAGTGTCAATTACAAATCAAATTCGGGAATTGCCTTCTCCATACATATTCTGTCTTCTTCTCTAAAAAAATGTTGTTGGTTGGTTTTCTTTTTCCAGTTCTTTGAGCTCTGATCAGGCTGTGAAAGCCACACACCCAGCATATCTTGTATGAACAGCATATGGATTTCATAGATAGTTCTGATACAGTAGTGTGATCTCGTATCTTGTTTTATGCATTCCTAATCTACTTATTTCAAGGAGATAAATACAATGTGCAGAAGGTTTTGAATCTCAATATAATTCTGTCTCCTTTCTTGTTGAATTTGTAATTTTATATGTTCAAGAACAAAGATCTTGAACCTATTTGCAATTGCTCGGTTGTATGTTTGAGGTTTGCTTGCCTTTGACTGAAGGAGTCATATAATTGCTTGTGGTTTCAGACAAGGTTGTAGATTCTTTGAGAAGGATGCGTGAAAGTATGGGGTTATATTGGATGTTGTTGTCTGATTCATAAGGTGAACAAACTGAACATGAATGTTTCTACATATGCCATATGTTGAGTGATGTTCAAGGATGCATAATTCTGGAGTATAGGATTGCCCTAATGGATAAGGCACTGGTCATTTGTAGGATCATTAAGTTTTTCTTGCATATTGGACATGCTATCTTTTCTCAATATAAATCAATCATTTTCCCTTCATGTTGAAGTGGACATTAAAGTTTAAACCCTCACTCAGTTTATGAATAATATAGGTTTGCACCTAGCTATTGTAGAATCTGTGTTGTTTCATAAGCCATTAGGAGATATTAGGGGTTTCAATCTGCTTAATAGATTCAGTGTATACTTTGATAACTGGTACCATATAAAGAATCTATAGTTTCACCCACCTAGGTTTTGTAGAGCCTGAAGTGCAGAAGGAGTATAGCCTTATAGTTGGCCTAGTGTCTGAATGGGCATGTTGAAAATGGGAGTTAGCTGCCCCTAGATGTGCTTTGTTCTCATCAGGGTAATTGGAAATGGGTAAAATTTTCAAACACCAACAGAGTCATCTGCAAAATGGCCATTCACAAGCTGATCAGGGGAGTCTAGAAGGAAAATACCACAAACACTACCTTGTGAGATGGCATTGGCAAGCAAGTACCCAAATCCTTTAGTAACCAACACATATAGTGAGGGCACTAGAGTACAACCTTGTCAAATGGAATGATAAAGTCCAAAGGCTTGAGATAGTTGACCATTAATAGAGATGCAAGTAGAGGCATCCCCAAAAATAATCTGGACTGATTGCAGGAAAGTAGGGCAAAATCCAAGCACTTGAAGCATTGCAAGAATGAAGGGCCACTCTATATGGTCATAGGTTTTGGAAAAATCAATCTTCAGAAAGATGGTTTGTTGCTTAGAGTGTTGAGCCCATTCCATCCCTTCCCACATAGCAATTATATTATCTAGAATATATTGAGATTTGATAAAACCTATTTACTCAGGGTGAATAATCTAAGAAAGAAGATGATGGATTTTAAGAGAGAGAGCCTTGGCAATGATCTTGTAAGAGACATTTAAGAAGGTGATGGGCCTCCAATTACATATATCTTTAGGGTCACCCGCCTTAGGTATGAACTTGATATTTCCCTTGTTGATAAAATTACCCAAAGAGCAGGAATTGTAGGCTTCAAGATAGACCTTATGTAGGTCTATTTCATTCTCTTCCCAAGAGGCCTTGTAAAAATCACAAGGGAAACCATCACAACCAGGGGCCTTATCATTTTCCATGGAGAAAACAACCTCCTTGAGGTCCACTAAAGTGAGCTTCTACTTGTAGAAAGCACTTTTTTTTGGAGCAATCCTTTTAAGTGACATCTAAACAAGCCTCCAAGGCTTTATTTTGAGCTTCTAAAGGGCCTTGTGTAGTGAAAACTTTTTCATAGTGGCTCATGAAAGCTTGGAGGATGTCAAGAAGCTCACTGAAGGACTGTTGACCCTCAAAAATGTGTTTGATCCCAACTTTAGAATGGCAAGCCCTCAATGCTTTAAAAATTCCTTGGAAGCTTGATCTCCAACCTCTAGGTAGTGTAGGTGGGCTTTGAGTTGAGCTCCCAGGGTAGTATAGTTTTTTGCAACCTGCTTCTTGTGACACAGGTTGGCAAGCTGAACCTAGAGATCCATGTCAAATGGATTCATGGCAAGAGCTTCAGTGGCTATACAAAGATCTTTGGTAATGGCCTCATACAATCTCTTGCACTAAGTGGCCAACTATCTCCCATAAATGTGAAGAAATCTTGTAGTAGGGGCAATGACACCATTCCACCACTGAATCCACCCAAAAGTGGATTGGAGCCTAGGTTCAAGATTCCAAGCTTGGAAAATATGAGAGGTAGTGGGCAGATGTCACAAAACGGAGGTATTAAGGTAAAACTAAGTTTTACAATTACAAGGAGGGGCAAATTGCCAATTAATGGAGAAATGAATGGGAAAATGGTTAGAAAGAGGATTGATAGGCTAGCATACTTGTGTGATAAAAGAAAAAAATAGACTCAATAGGAATCATAGCACAATCTATCCTTTTAAGAACCCTATTAGATCCTTCTTGAAAGTTGGACCAAGTGTACTAGATGCTATTAGGCTAGCAGCAGCACATAAAACCAGGCTTCTCTTTCTCTCTAGCTAACCATCAAAAAGGTAGAAAACCCACTTTATCAATAGCCACCTCAACCATATTTAAATCTCCATAGAATATCTAGGTGGCAAGTGCTAGATGGTCAGCTAGCCCCCTCCACAAGTGTGAATTCTTGACCACAACATTAGGAGCATAAACATTGACAATGCCAAAAGAATGATTTTGAAAAGACAAAAAAATCCAAACAATTCTCTACATGGGATTAGAACCATGAGAAATAACAAAAGGAATAAGTCAAGGGGAGATAAAAGCGGCTACACCACCTCAACCAGCTTCATGCTAAGAAGCAAAACTAACACCATCTGGCCATATAACATGACAAGCTGAGTCAAGAAGAATCCCAAAAACTTTGACTTCTTGTAGGCACAACACATCAATATTGCCAAACCTATGCTTGGTATCACAAACGAAATATTTCCTAGGGAGATCTATTAGCCGCCACACATTCCATTAGAGGAAATTTGTTATACACCAGCTTGCATGTCATCCTTGTCCCCAAGAGAGGAGAAGCTATTATACAAAAAAGGAGAGAATTCAAATGAAGGGTCACCCAAAGAGATGCCTCTTCATTTGTACCCATTGATAAAGACAACATTTCGGCCTTTAGGGCTGTGAGATTGATAGAGAGATTGAGAGAAAATCATAGAAGCTACTCGAGCCACATGAACCCAAATGGTTTGAACCTTTGGCTATTTTTCACCTATAAAGAAGGGTTTGAAATAGGTGGAGGCATGACCATGGGAACCTTGGAAGCCACGGGAGTAGGAGAAGTAGCACTAGAACTAGGATGGCTAAGTTCTTGAGAAATGGGGCCTGACTTAGTAGCACCCTTGCCTTTCTTAATGACCATTGTCCATTCATCTTTTTTAGTAGCCAGAGTCAGCTTGGTTTCCTCAAAGAGTGATTGCACTCAAGTACATGACAATTTTTTATCTTATGACTAGCGGATTGGTAGTGATAATAAGTATTCGAGAGGTTCAAGTAAAGCACCTTTTGCGTAAAGGTGGTAGCACCAATCTAGATTTTCATTGATTCATTAAGGTTCCTAGATAGGTCAACCTCAATAGAAACCCTACACTAAGGGTGGGCATTAAAAATTTGTCCAGCTCCACACAAATCACTTTACCCACAATCTGTGCAATTTTTGGGAGGAAAGACCTCCAAGGGATGGGCAACCTAGGGAACTCTACCCAAACTAGAACCCTAAGCTTGTTTTCATCTGAGACACAAGTCTCGAGACCATCTCTAAAAGACTAATAAAGATGAGCAAATAGTCCATGGCCCATGGTTGAAAATTCCCTTGGCCTAGGAGTGGTTATCAAAATGAAAAGAAAAAAAATCCCGTAGTGAGGCTTTGAATCCCTTCAAGGAAAATCCCCTGGGGGGTCTAGTCCTTGGTAAACCATTCACATAGCGTACTTTCAGAAGGAGTGCGACCCACAAAATATCGAATAAGGGTTTGGGTCTCTAGCCAACGAAAAGTAATTTCAAAAGTAGAGATATTCAAAACTAGTCAGTAGAGGAATTACCTTGCAGAACACCTTGGGGACAAACTTGCACAGACATTTGTTCAGCGGGGCCATTCTCGCAGGTAGCAAAAAATCCAACACTAGCAACAACTACTGGGTTAGAGAGGGCCGAGGCATTTATAACCTTAAAGGAGTTCTTGCACTTAATGTGGAATGACAAGTGGCATGGTGGTAAGGGCTTAGATGAAAATCATACAAACCCTAGCAGAGCACATTTCCTCATCATGTAGACATTTTTCACATTAAGGTCACATTAGTTTTTTTTTTTAGTTGCAAAGCAATTTGAATTGGATATTTAAAGTCTAAGAAAGAAAGAAAACATTGAGAGGAAGTCTCCTGCTTAGTTGAATAGAAGATCCAACACTTGGAGGTTTACCCAAGTTGGGTTTTCTTGGTATATCTATATTATTGTCTATGTGTTTTTTGGTTTCTGTTATTTTGCTTCAACTATTTAGTTTTAGTTAATGCAGAGTATTAATCCTTATAAATTAGATAGAAATTTTTCTATGACTATATTACCATTTTTACAATAAGGTCATGTTAGGTTTTTTTTCTTTTTTAAAGCCACTTGAGTGGAATATTTAAAGTCTAAGAAAGCAAGAAAAAATTCTTTTCTTGCAAGCTTAGTAAAGCAGCTAGGTTCTAAGTAGTAAACTTTTATTTAAATTGGATTCTATTAAATTTTGAGAGGAAGTCTATTGTTAAGCTGAATAGAAGATATAATAGTTGGAGGTTTTTTCCAAATTGGGTTTCATGGGTATATCTATGTTATTTTCTTGGGTATATCTATGTTATTTTCTATACATTTTTTGACTTTTTTTTTTGATAAGATAAACACATTTTAAGGGATCCTAAAACCCATAAGTTTTACAAAAACAAGGCTGATAATAAGCCAAAAAAGAGGTCCAACAACTAAAAAAAAGCCCGAAGACCCAGCCCAAAATAAAGGCCCACAGAAAGGCCAGAAAACAAACAAACTAAAACAAACTACACAAAGCCTGTTGCAAAGCCAAAAGCTAGGAAGACGAAAAGAAAAAAGACAGGAAAACTTTTCTTCAGTTTTCTTCTCCATTTCCTACATAGTCAGAGCTGCCTCCATTTTTTTGACTTTTGTTATTGTGCTTCCACTATTTAATTTTAGTTAATTAACCCAGAGTATTAATTCTTATAAATCAAAACTTTGTTTTGTCAAATTATTGTACAATTGATCTATAACTAGATTATAAGAAATTAATAGATCGAATGTAATGTTTTTCCAATACTATTTGCAGTAAACTTTACATATTTTTTATGACAGAGGCTTCATAGTGCCGGAACAAGAAAATTTCTAATATTAGACATCTCAGCTATAGGATGTACTTCTATTGCAAGATTGAAATATAGTTATGCATTCAAAGGAGGTTGTGTAGAGCCAGGAAATGATCTTTCCCGAGAACATAACATTGCTCTGAAAAAGCTTGTGGATCACTTGAATGAAAAACTAAAAGAAGTAATTATCATCCTACTTAATTCTTTTGATTAAGTGAAAACCATCATTGATAATGGCAAAGATTAAGTGAGAGCCATCATTAATAATGGCAAAACTTTTGTTAAGTCAATCTCCACTTTAATAATGTTCTTATTTATCAAAAAAAATTTCTAGTGTATATTGCTTTTTTTGTTTTTTTTTTAAGTTTAGGAATCTGATACAGGCCCACAACCATATATAGGTTATATAGGTTTTTGATTTCAATGCATATGTTAAAATTGTAGGTTTTTCAAAGATAAAATCAGTGTGTTCTAGAGCAGGGAAGTTTGAAGCCAAGTAAGTTGTGGATTAACCAGTCTATGAGAAATAAATCACAACTTCAAAAAAATTCGCTCAGCCCTAATAGTTGCCGAGTGCCAATTTTCTCAGCACCTAAAGGAGCTGAGTAGCAGTTTCCTTGGCACGTGAATGTGTCGAGTGACAAGTAGTAGGTGCTGAGTTAGCTTGACACAAGAAGAGCTCGACACTCAAAGGCAATGCTCGGCAACAATGGATGTTGAGTGAGCTTGGCTCAAACTGGAAGATAAATATAACTTAGAAGAATTTCAACGTGAATGCTTTCACCATTAAAACCAAAGAGCCAATGCTTGAAGCTTCTAAATGAACTTGTCAAATGCAATGAATAGAAGAAGAATCAATGGATTCAAGTATGCTTGTTTTCTTTCTATTCAACAGAGATTAAAAACATTACAAAATCTGGGAGCATTTAGTTTCAACCAAAAAATACTAAAATAACCCTAAAACTTTAAACAACTTCAATACTTCAAACTTGAAACTCTAATGGCTACATATAGTGGTTCCTAGACCAATCACTACTTCAATAGGAAAAATCCAACACTAACAAACTTACAGAGTGAATAGGAGAAACATGTGCAACTGGAGAGATTGGATCTACTAATCACTTTCTTCTTCTTCCTTCTCTGCTCTACTGAACTGACTCTCTTCTTTGTTCTACTGAACACACATAGAATGAATGGAATGAAAACATTCCTTTTGTCATATTTTTCCTCCTCTTTTCTTGATTTCAAAACTCACCTATTGCATTTTTTGTGCAGGTCATTAGGGATGGTAGGTGGGCATTTGGCTCTAGGGGTAAACAACCTTTTGCATTTAATATTCCAACACTCCCCCTTTGTCCCAAGCCAAACAAACAATGATCACTACTAATCCACATCAACTACACCAAGACACTCTCTTAGATGTATTAAATTTCCAATGCTTAATGGCTTGGTAAAAATGTTTGCTAGCTACTGTTCAGACCTGCAAAATTCCATCTTGATATCCCCATTCTCCATTAACTCTTTGATGAAGTGATATCTGATCTCAATATGTTTGCTTCTCTCATGGAAGACTGGATTCTTGGACAATGCAATTGATGAGATGGTGTCACAATAAATTGTGGTTCCATCCCTTTGCCTTTCATTCAAATTTGTCAAGATCCTCCTTAGCCAAATAGCTTGACATGCTACTGTATTTTTTTTTATGTATTCAAACTCTATTATAGATTGAGCAACAATAGGTTTCTTCTTGGATGCCCATGAAATTGCACCCAATCCCATATGAAACATGTATCTAGAAGTGATCTTCCTATCATCTATACTTCCAACCCAATCACTATCAGTATAACCCACCAAATTGAAATTATTTGATGCATTATAAAAAATTCAAAATCCCTTGGTACCTTTCACATACCTTAGAATCCTCTTTCCCACTTGCCAATGGGAATCCTTTGGTGTTTCCATAAATCTAGAAATCAGACTTACTACATGCATCAAGTTTGGCCGAGTTGTAGTCAAGTACATTAAACTTCCAACCATACTCTTATATAGTTTCGGATCCGCTCTCTTGCTAGAGTCTTCCTTGCTCAAATTTAGACCTACTGCTATTGGTGTTGGGGCTTCCTTACTATTCTACATTTTAAATCTCTCCAAAATCTGCCCTACATAATTTTCTTGAGAGATGAAAATGTCATCATGCATTTGTTTTACTTCTATTCCTAGAAAGTATTTCAAGAGTCCTAGGTCTATCATCTCAAATTTATTTTTCATGGCCTCTTTGAACTCACAAATTAGAGCCTTGTCATTACCAGTAAAAAACAAATCATCTACATACAAGACAACAATTAACACATTTCCATTTGCTACCTTGATGTAGAGAGTAGGCTCACCATTGCTTTTGCTAAAGCTATTGCTCATCAAATACGAGTCATTCCTACTATACCATGCCCATGGAGCTTGCTTGAGCCCATAAAGAGCTCTCTTCAATCTATATACTTTGTGTTCTTCACCTGCAACTTCATAACTAGGTGGCTGCTCCACATATACTTCTTCTTTCAATACACCATTTAGGAAGGCAGACTTCATATCCATTTCATATACCTTCCATTTGTGTTGAGCTGCAATTTTTATGATAGAATGCACGGTTTTCATTCTTTCAACCAGGGCATATGTCTCATCATAATCTCTACCATACTACTATTTGTAGCCCTTGAGTACTAGCCTTGCCTTATGCCTATCAATCTTGCCTTTAGCATTACATTTGGTCTTCTATACCCATTTCACTCCAATCACTTACTTTTTGGGAGGCAATTCAATTAGCTCCCATGTCTCATTCATTTCTATAGAATCTATTTCCTCATCCATGGCCTTACACCATTTCTTCTCCTTAATAGCTTCTTCAAAATATATTGGATCACTATGAGAAAATAATTCAAAACTAACACTCTCATCATAATCTTCATACCTTTCATCTTGGTATATCTCCCTAAGACTCTTGCTCTTTCTTGGTAACAGGGAGGAGAGTGTGGGATCAGAATCTTCATTATTGCTGCTTTCCTAACTAGCTTAGTTTTCACTATTACTCGGCACTGACACTAGATCATGCCTAGAGGAGCTCGACAATGATTGAAGCTACTTGCTTTTTCTTCGATTTGTTCCTTCTTCTTGCTATTCATCAGAATCTTCTTCACTCATAATTGGCACTTTACTTGAAGTGCTTAGTGACTCATCAGTTGGACCATATGATGACTAATTTTTAAGAAATTATACATCTCTTGAGAGAGTCATCTTGTTGTTCAATGGGTCATACAATCTGTATGCCTTTGATTATGAGTTATACCCTGTGAAGATGCACTTCAAACCTTTGTCATCCAATTTCTACCTTTTCTCTTTAGGCACATGTGCATATACAACACATCCAAACACCCTTACGTGTTCAACTGTCCATCTTCCTCGTGACCATTCTTCCATTGGAATTCTATCACAGACTGCCTTTGTAGGACACCTATTAATTAGGTAAACTATTGTTGCCACAACCTCTCCCCAAAATTCAGTTGGGGGACCTTTCTCTTTCATCATGTTGGTTTCATTACGACTCATGTGGTTGCTACATCCACTGTCAAGGTACCAAACTTCAAGGGTTCCTTCTTCACCAACATTACACATGATGAAGGCAGTGGCATTGTTTCCACTTCCCATGTTCACATCAGCCACATTTTCTTGTCCTGACTAATCATTTTGCTTCTTCCAACATTCACTTGCATAATGCCCATATTTATGATAGTAGTAGAATTCTACATTACTCTTATTTGAGTTGTAGTTTTTCTTACCTCCTCTTGAAGTATTTTGTGAACTACTTGCTCTATCTGCTCTTCCTAAGCTTTCTGCTACAACATTTCTTTTTCCTCCATTATATCTGCCTCTGCCTCTAGAGTTTCTGCTTGAGCCATTTCTTCCTCTCCCCCTTGCTCTTGGATTTGACTGAGCCTTGAATGCTTTCTCTTAGGAAGAAGAAGATGCAGATCTATTGATCCTGTGCTCATAGGTTTGAAGAGTACCCTTCAACTCGTCCATTGTCAAGACAACGAGGTCTTTTGCCTCTTCTATGGTCATGACCAAATTGTCATATTTATGAGGTAAACTCCTCAATATCTTTTCCACTATCCTCTTCTCTTGATAGTATTCTCCATTTGACTTCAGTTGGTTAATCACATTGGATGTCCTTGAACTAAAGTCTACAACTATTTCATTTTCCTTCATCTGAAGGTTCTCAAACTCCCTCCTTATATTCTGTAGCTTTACTATATGGACTTTATCAGTCCCCTTGAATTTTATCTCAAGGATATCCCATGCTTCCTTTGCATAGTTTGCTACTGCAATCTTTGGAAATATTGTCTCTGTCATTGTTGATTCAATCAAACTTAATGCCTTTGCATCTTTCCTCCTTGACTCTTTCAAATGAGTCTTTTGTGCATTTTTGAGGGCAACATATTGAGTTGGGTCTGTCACATCATTGAACCCATTAACTAAAAACTCCCACAAATCATTTGCAAACATTATAATTTTCATCTTCTTTGCCCATGTATCATAATTTTGCCCATTAAAGGATGGTGGCTGCTACCATATCTTTCCTGTATCTACTGCCATGTCAAATATCCCAAGAAAATAAATGCCCTAACTCATTGTTGATGTGGGGCCTCAAAGCTCTGATACCATGTGAGAAATAAATCACAACTTAAAAAAATTTTGCTCGGCACTAACATTTGTCAAGTGCCAATTTGCTCGGCACCTAAAGGAGCTGAGTGGCAATTTGGTCAGCACATGAAGGTGCCAAGTGATAGGTAGTAGGTGCCAAGTGACAAGCAGTAGGTGCCAAGTTAGCTTGGCACAAGAAGAGCTCGACACTCAAAGGAAATGCTCAAAAACAATGGATGTAGAGTGAGCTTGGCTCAAATTGGAAGATAAATATAACTTAGAAGAATTTCAATGTGAATTCTTTCACCATTAAAACTAGAGAACCAATGCTTGAAGCTTCTAAACAAACTTGTCAAATGCAATGAATAGAAGAAGAATCAATGGATTCAAGTATGCCTGCTTGCTTTCTATTCAACTGAGATTAAAAACATTACAAAATCTGGGAGCATTTGGCTTCAACCAGAAAACACTAAAATAACCCTAAAACTTTAAACAACTTCAATACTTCAACTTGCAACTCTAATGGCTACATACAATGATGCATGGAGCAATCACTACTTCAACAAGACAAATCCAATAATAACAAACTTATAGAGTGAACAAGGGAAACACGTGCAATTGGAGAGATTGGATCTACTGATCACTTTCTTCTTCTTCCTTCTCTGCTCTAATCTACTCTACTGAACTGACTCTATTCTTTGTTCTATTGAACTTTGATCTATCTCTCTTCTTTGTTTTGCTAAACACACACTAAATGAATGGAATGAAAACATTCCTTTTGTCATATTTTTCCTTCTATTTTCCTAATTTCAAAACTCACCTACTACATTTGTTGTACAGGTCGTTAGGGATGGTAGGTGGGCATTTGGCTCCAGGGGAAAATGGCCTTTTGCATTTAATATTCCAACACAGTCCACCAGATTTGTATTGTAGTGATGTAGATAAATATTTTTTTTATGATGCATTTCATCCCACACAAAGAGTTTACTCAATATTTTCAGAGGAAATATGGAGAGGAAGTTCTTTTTTTATGCATCCATTTAACTTGTCCATGCTCATATTGAGGAGAAAAGGCTAAACAAATCTACATTGTTTAGGTTTTGAGTATTGAGGAACTTTGCATCTCTCTTGGAAATAAATTAATGGAAATTTTCCTCGCCCACTGAAGACCAATTGGGTTTTCCAATATTAGTATTCATAAATCATATGAATAGGAGTAATTATCACTCACTACATGTAGATAAATAATTTTTGGAATGCATTATGTTATTATTAGATTGTTTAGTCCACTTAAAAACTAATAAAAATGATTGCTAAATCAATAAGATTTAAGTATTTTTGAAGACTTCAATTTATAATAAAGTTTGAAACTTTACACATGTTTCTTTTTAAATAAAAAATATCACTTATCTAACCTCTTATTGGCTTATTATCTCTATTAAAAAATAGCGAGGGAGAAAATTATTTTTCCAAAACAAGATTTACAGGAAAAAAATTGTCCATGTCATTTATCTAACCTCTTATTGGCTTATTAGCTCTATTGAAAAATAGTGAGGGAGAAAATTATTTTTCCAAAACAAAATTTTTAGGAAAAAATTGTCCACACTTGGGCAATTATACAATTAATGTTGCTTCGATTAACAGGGAAAACTCCAGAAGTTTCCATGTTTTCACCATGGCAGCTTCATTTTTCACCAGTTTGGTGCTAGGAAAAATTGGGGCAGCTTCATTTTTTAGAACTTGGGTTAGCTTCATTTTTTATCAGTCTGCCACTGGGAAAAACTGGGTACCACTAAGAATTGCCACTATCTGCAAGGTAATGTTTTAGGTCCAAAACCTTCTCCAACACTATGGTATGCTCTCTGCAACCCTCTTGTTTTTTAATCTCTGACTCTGTTTGGTAGGGAAGAATATTTTTAGCCATTTACTTGTCTCCATTCTTTTGTTTAGATTTTCTGCTTTGGCTTTTTTGGGGTTCAATTCCAAGAATTTTGAGAGCTAAACCCCTCCAAACCCAAATAAGTTTGGGCCTTTTTCATAAACTAGTTTTATGTTTTAGACATTTCTTCATTCTCCACATATTTTTCGTATTATGAATACATCAAACTCATTTATGTTTGTAGCATGTGCTTCCTACAGCTCCAACTTAATTGTCCTCTTTTTAGTATCTGTAGCAAAAGCTTTATCATATATCTCTGACAATTTTAGGAGATCTTATCAAAGAGGACCAAGCAAATAGTCTCCATCTGATATGATGTCATTATCAATTTCAAAAGCAAGTAGAACATCAAGGCTATTCGCAAATGATGACAATGGAGAATTATCAAGGCTTAATGGAAAATATGTGTAGAAAGAGTAAGAGTATTCCTTGAAACCACAATTTTTTTTTGTTTCTTTCTACTCTTTCCTTTCTTGTAACAAATCAATAGATATGAATGCAGACATCAATTAAATAAACAAATAAACAAACACAGAATATAAAAATTTAAAATAAAATTGCATTCTAATACTCCAAAGCAGTTGAATATCAAGGGTTACCTTGTCAAAAAAACTTTGCTGCAAATGTAAAATTTAAATATATTATGTATCAAATATTTTTTGATGGGGCATCCCAAATCTAATTGCACTATATTACAATGAATGTTCTTCAAAAATTGATGAAATATATGGTTCATGACAGTCTTAGAAAAAATTGCAGAAAGAACAGTTCCTAGCCTTTGACTCTATGTATGTATTTCTACATAAAAACCACAAACTATTTTGTTGTGGCAGCTGGCATGAGATCAAATTTTCTTTGTTTCTATTCTCCTAGATGTTGATACTTGCACATTCCACTGTTATCCAGTCCCCTATGTGGTAGAGAATTATTTTACTAGAAACCTCTCGCTTGAACCTAAATGACATGTTGTCCATGTTTACACAAAGTAAATATTGTGGAAAAATTAATATCACAAACCTAAAATTTTGCTCGGCAACAACTATTGACGAGTGCCAATTTTTGCTCCGCACCAACGCATGCTGAGTGGTAGGTAGATAGTGTCGAGTAACTTGGCATAAGAAAAAGCAAAGTGAACTTGGAAAATAAGGGGCAACTTGGCACAAGAGTATGTCGAGTGAGCTCGGCAGCATGTAATGTTGAGTGAGCTCAGTAGCCACTACAGAGTGGTGCTCAACAGAAGAGGATGCCAAGTGAGCTTGGTAATAACTGTAGAGATAGAACCCAATCAAAGACTAGACTGAGTGACCAGACTTACAACCTAGATTTTTCACCATTAAAACCAAAGAGCTAAAGTGTGAAACTTTCAACAATGAACTTCTCAAATGTAATAAATAGAGGGACAAAAATGGATTTTATTATGTCTGCTTGCTCACTTGCTTTCTATTCAAATTTGATAAAAATTATTACAAATTTGGGAGCGTTCAACTTCAACCAGAAAAAACCATAAAAATGTCAAACTCATAAAACATAAAACTTTAAACTTGTAGCTCTAATGGTTGCATACAATAATGCCTTGAGAAATCACTACTTCATAGGACAAATCCAATAAATAATGAACTTACAAAGTGATAAGAGAAAAAAAACGTGCAACTACAAGCACGAAACAAACTTCCTTCTATCTCTATACTTAAACTTGATTTGGTGATCGACTTC
The DNA here is from genome assembly GCA_028749045.1 of Cupressus sempervirens. Lineage (NCBI taxonomy): Eukaryota > Viridiplantae > Streptophyta > Pinopsida > Cupressales > Cupressaceae > Cupressus > Cupressus sempervirens. The sequence continues at coordinate 661,763,285 of CM053784.1, forward strand.
TTTCTCTTCTTCATTCTCTTCTCTGCTCTGCAACTTCTCTCTGACTCCACTCCTTCAACTGATTGAATGAGACCGGTTCATTCCTTTTGTCTCATGCCAAAAATATTTCCCCTGCTTTTTCAAAATTTGAAAACTCACCTACTTGCATTCATTTTCTCTGATTGTTCCGCAGGTCGTCAGGTGGTAGGTAAGTGTTTGGCTCTAGGGGTAACCGACCTAGAACACTAAATATTTCAAAACTCCCCCTTTTTCTCAAGTCAAACAAACAAGGATCACTTCTAATACAAATAAACTACACCAAGACTCTCTCTTAGGTGTATAAAACTTCCAATGCTTAAAGGCTTTGTGAAAATGTCTGCTAGCTGTTGGTCAGACATGCAAAATTCCATTTTGATATTCTCATTCTCCACCAACTCTCTGATAAAGTGATATCTAATCTCTATATGCTTGCTTCTCCCATGGAAGACTAGATTTTTGGACAATGCAATTGAGGAGATGTTGTCACAATAAATTTTGGTTCTACCCTCTTTCTTTTCATTCAAATCTATCAAGATCCTCCTTGACCAAATAGCTTGACATGTTGCTGCATTTGCTGCTATGTATTCGGCCTCTACTATAGATTTAGCAACAATAGGTTTCTTCTTGGATGCCCATAAAATCGTACCTAATCCCATATGAAACATGTATTCAGAAGTGCTCTTCCTATCATCTAAACTTCTAGCCCAATCACTATCTGTATAACCCACCAACTTGTAAACATTTGGTGTAGTATACAAAATTCCAAATCCCTTGGTACCATTCACCTACTTTAGGATCCTCTTTCTTGCTTGTCCATGGAAATCCTTTGGTATTTCCATAAATTTAGAAATCAAACTTACTGTATGGATTATGTCTGGTCGAGTTGTAGTCAAATACATGAAAATTCCAACCATGCTCTTGTATAGTGTTGGATTGACACTTTTGTTGTGATCTTCCTTGCTCAACTTTAGACCTACTACTGTTGGTGTTGGGGTTGCCTTACTATTTTTCATTTTGAATCTCTCCAAGATCTACCTTGCATATTTTTCTTGAGAGATGAAGATGCCATCATGCATTTATTTTACTTCTATGCCTAGAAAGTACTTCAAGAGACCAAGGTCTATCATTTCAAATTCATGTTTCATGGCCTCTTTGAACTCATCAATTAGGAAATTATCATTTCTAGTGAAGATGAAATCATCTACATACAAGACAACAATAAACACATTACCATTTACTTCCTTGATGTAAACTGTGGATTCACCATCTCTTTTTCTAAAGCCATTTCTCATCAAATATGAATCAATCCTACTGTACCATGCCTGTGGAGCTTGCTTGAGCCCATAAAGAGCTCTTTTTAGTCTATACACTTTGTGTTCTTTACCTGCAACTTCATAACTAGGTAGCTGCTCCACATAAACTTCTTCCTTCAATACACCATTTAGGAAGGCAGACTTCACATCCATTTGACATACCTTCCATTTATGTTGGGCTGCAATTGCTTTGACTGCATGCACAGTTTCCATTCTTGCAACTGGGGCATATGTCTCATCATAATCTCTACCATATTGTTGTTTGTACCCCTTGACCATTAAACATGCCTTATGCCTATCTATTTTTCCTTTAGAATTGCACTTGATCCTACAAAACCATTTCACTCCAATTACTTGTTTCTTGGGAGGAAATGTAGTTAACTCCCATGTCTCATTTCTTTCAATGGTATCTATTTCTTCATCCATGGCATTACACCATTTCTCCTCATTCATAGCTGCCTCAAAATAAATTGGATCACTATGAGAAAATAATGCAAAATTTACACTCTCATCATAATCTTCATCATACCTTTCTTCTTGGTATATCTCCTTTAGACTTTTAATCTTTTTTGGCAATAAGGAGGCGAGAGTGTGATCTAAATTTTCAGTATTGTTGCTATTATTGTTTTTCTTATTAGCTTGGGGTTGTCTTGATGTGCTTGGAGTTATTGCTCAACATGTTAAGGGGTGCTTCCCTTGTTTCCTTTGTCTATAATCCATGTTTGCTACTCCATCTTGTTGATCACCAATTTCATCTTCTTCCTCTTCAATGGTAGGCACTTTACTTGAACTACTTGAGGATTCATCTACCAACCCATCCCATGACTAAATTTCAAGAAATTCCACATCTCTTGAAATGATGATCTTCTTGTTAATTGGATCATATAGCCTATAGGCCTTTGATTTTGACTTGTAACCTATGAAGATGCACTTTACACCTTTATCATCCAACTTTTTCCTTTGTTCTTTAGGCACATGTGCTTATGCTATACATCTGAACACTCTCAAGTGCTCAATTGTCCATCTGTTCCTTGACCAAGCCTCAAGAGGTATCTTGTCACGAACTAATTTTGTAGGACACATATTGATCAAGTATACTACTATTGCTACAACTTCTTCCCAATATTTAGTTGGGAGCCCTTTTTCTTTCATCATACTTCTAGCCATTTCAACAATGGTCCTGTTCATTCTCTCAGGCACTCTATTTTGCTAGGGAGTATAATTGGCTATAAGCTCTTTCTTAGTGCCATTTTTCCTACAAAAATTTACAAACATATTAGAGGTATTCTCCCCTCCTCTATTTGAACTAAGGACCTTAATATAGTGTCTACATTCTTTTTTAGCTAGGGCTTTGAATTCAACAAATTTGTCAAATGCTTCAGATTTGTTCTTCAAAATATACACCCATGTCCTATGATTGAAATCATCTATGAATGTCATAATATAAGTACTCCCCCCCAATAGAAGTAATTTTCATAGGGCCTACCAAATAAGAATGCACCAATTCTAATGGTGCTCTAGCCCTTATAGAATTTTCAAAATTAAAGGGAAGCCTATGTTTTTTACCCAATATGCAAGCCTCACACTTGTCATGAGAATTTACAATGCTTGGCAAATCATGTACCATTCTTTTCTTGGACAAAAAATTTAAACTAGGAAAGCCAAGATGTCCATACCTAAGATGTCAAAGCTTGGAGGGGTCTTCAATCAGGCTCCTAAGAGTTGATTGCTGATGTACTATTGTACATGCATGCCTGAGAGGTACACCATTGTCTTGAGAAAAGAAACATGTCTCTATCCTCAACGAGAACATCTAGTTCTTTTTCATTTGGACTGCTACAAGTAATCTATTACTCCCATCCTTCTCATGAATGACACAATAGTCATTTTCCATCAGCACTTTATATCCATTTTGAATGAGTTGTCCAACACTCATCAAGTTGTGCTTCATACTAAGGGAAAAATACACATTTTGTATCTCCTTCTTCTCACCTTGCTTTGTGCAGACCATAATAGATCTTTTTCCCATTATGGGAATAGTTCCACTATTTCCCATTTTAATTTCAGACTTAAAAGTCTTATCAATGGAAGAGAATAAACTTTCATCACCACTCATGTGGTTGCTACAACCGTTGTCCAGGTACCATACCTCAAGGCTTCCTTCTTCACTAATGTTACACATGATGAAGGTTGTGGGATCTTTTGCATTTCCCATGTTCACATCAGCCACATTTGCATTTTTCTTTGATTGATCACCCTGTTTCTTCTAGCACTCACTTGCATAATGCCTATACTTATGATAGTAGTATCATTCAACATTACTCTTATTAGAGTTGTAATTATTCAAGTACATCCTCTAGATTTTTTTTGAGACATGCTTTCTCCCTCTTGGTTACTTGCTCTTCCTAAGCTTTCTGCACCAGCATTTCTTTGACCATTCCTTCCATAGCCTCTATTCCTTAAGCCTCTACTAGAGAAATTTCTACCTCTCGGCTTACCTCTTGACTTCTCTTGAGCCTTGAAAGATTGCTCTTGGGAAGTAGTTGTTGACCTATTTATCTATTGTTCATGGGTTTGGAGAGTCTCCATCAACTCATCTACGACCAATGTGGTGAGGTCATTTTCTTCCTCTGTGGTCATCACAAGGTTGTCACATTTCTAAGGAAAACTCCTTAGTATCTTTTCCGCAATTCTCTACACATCAGATTCTTCTCCATTTGATTTAAGTTGGTTTATCCAAGTTTAGATTCATGAGCTAAACTCTACAATAAGTTCATTATCCCTCATTTGAATGTTCTCAAACTCTCTTCTAATCATATGTAGCTCTACTACTCTGACCTTATTAGTTCCCTTGAAGTTCATCTCAAGGATATCCCATGCTTCCTTTGCATAATTTGTTGTTGCAATCTTGGGAAAAACTGTCTCTATCATCACTGCCTCAATCAAACTTAATGCCTTGGCATCTTTTCTCCTTGAATCCTTTAGCAGAGTCTTTTGATTGTTGGTAAGGGTAGGATACTAAGTTGGGTCTATCACATCACTGAAGTCATTAATCAAAAACTCCCACAAATCATTTGCAACCATTATGGTTTTCATCTTCTTTGCCCATGTATCATAATTTTGTCCATTGAAGGATGGTGGTTGCTATCATATCTTTCCTGCATCTCCTTCCATGTCAAATATCCCAAAAATGAAATGCCCTAACTCACTGTGGATGTGGAGCCTCAAAAGTTTGATACCATGTCTTTTGATTATTGGTAAGGGTAGGATACTGAGTTGGGTCTGTCACATCATTGAAGCCATTAATCACAAACTCCCACAAATCATTCGCAACCATTATGGTTTTCATCTTCTTTGCCCATGTATCATAATTTTGTCTATTGAAGGATGGTGGCTATTGCCATATCTTTCCTGCATCTCCTGCCATGTCAAATATCCCAAAAAAATAAATGCCCTAACTCACTGTGGAAGTGGGGCCTCAAAACTTTGATACCATGTGAAAAAAATTAATATCACAAACCTAAAATTTTTCTCAGCAACAACTATTACCAAGTACCAATTTTTTCTCGACACGAATGGATGCCGAGTGGTAGGTAGATAGTGTCGAGTAATTTGACATAAGAACAAGCTGAGTCAACTTGGTAAATAAAGAGCAACTCAACACAAGAGTATGCCAAGTGAGCTCAGTAGCCACTATAGAGTGGTGCTCAACAAAAGAGGATGCCGAGTGAGCTTGGTAATAATTGCAGAGATAGAACCTAGTCAAAGACTAGACCAAGTGACCAAACTTACAACCTAGATTTTTCACTATTAAAACCAGAGAGCCGAAGTGTGAAACTTTCAATAATGAACTTCTCAAATGCAATAAATAGAGGAAGAACAATAGATTTTAGTATGCCTACTTTCTTTCTATTCAAATATGATAAAAATTATTATAATTCTAGGAGCATTCGGCTTCAACCAGAAAAAACCCTAAAAACTAATTCAAACTCATAAAACCTAAAACATTAAACTTGCAGCTCTAATAGCTACATACGATAATACCTCGAGCAATCACTGCTTCATAGGACAAATCCAATAAAAAAAAAAATTACAGAATGACAAGAGAAGAAACACATACAACTGTAGGGATGAAAAAAACTTCCTTTTGTCTCTACACTTAAACTTGATCTATTGATCGACTTCTTTTTCTTCTTCCTTCTCTGCTCTACTCTGCAACTTCTCTCTAACTCCACTCCTTCAACTAATCAAATGAGACTCATTCATTACTTTTGTATCATGCCAAAAACATTTCCTCCTCTTTTTCCAAATTTGAAAACTCACCTACCTACATTCATTTTCTCTGACTGTTTTACAGGCCATAAGGTGGTAGGTAAGCATTTTGCTCTAGGGGCAATTGACCTACAACACTAAATATTTCAAAAAATATGAACACTCCACATATCCATCAACACACTCCACTCAGAAGTGACATGGCTTCATATACATTTAAAAATAAACTAAATGATATGTATATATAGAACCATGACAACTTATAATGTTTCTGATAGGCCTTCAGTATTAGGGACTGATTCAATTTACAAGAAGCATATGTGTACATAATTTATTAAACTATTCTCTAAACCTGTTAAAACTTTGAAAACTTGTTCATAATGTGAATTCATACATGAAATCTTGGTAGAGCTTAATCAAATATATTACTAGTCTTTTATTTTCTGATATGATAATATGATCAAATGGTATAGGGGAAAGATGGTGATTTACATATGAATTGATCCAAAATCTCTAAATTTTAGTTTTATGCTGACATTCGATGGCATTCTATTTTTGATTCATTTTGTCAAAAATTTCATGCATACCCTTCTTTAAAGCTACCATTTCATCATAGCAAGCAACGATGCTAACAAAAGTTTAGAATTTCACTTTACACTTACCAACTCTAGTTTCTAAAACATCCCCAAGGCCATATCAATGAAACCATTTTGTGCTTATCAGGCAATAGTGGCATTCCACAAGATGGTATAAGGCTGATGTAGTGCTTTTATAAATGCATCAAAGCCTTGCAAGAATACCATTTTGTGCACATCCTACGATCATTACATCTATTTAGCACCTACTAGTATGTTGTGGACTGTTATGATCGCTAGTCATAATTGTGCTTTCTCCACATACGTGCACTAAATACCTGATTCCTTTTGGGTTGTAGAGTGAGTTGAACATCAATAGCAGAAACTAATGAATAATTTTTCTTGAAAAGTTGTAATCAACCTCAAAAACAAGCATGGAGTACTACAATTGGTCACATACTAATGTGGCTCACTAAATAGTCACAAATCATAGTTGTAGACTCTCAAATCAGAAACATTGGTGCTAAAAAGTGTTAAAAATATATTAATGAACTCCATTGAATCTTTTCATGAAACATCCTACCTTGTACTAATATTTATAAATTTTTTTGATATTTAAGTATACTAGCACTTGCACTAGAAGGTGCAATGTGTATGCCGATAGTAGCATATGTTGTATAATTTCTTCAATGTGTTAGAAGGGAAATATATTTTATTGTTACTATTTGGTTTGCTAATTTTTGGGATGGTGTGTTGTTTTATGTACAATTGATATGAGAAATTTGTAACAAATGGATACCATCAACCTATAACACTATGTTGAATTTTTTCCTTTTGAAAATCATATGATATCATGTACAAGAACAATAAGTTTAATTGGCAATTGAGGGTAACTTATTTTTTGATTGTTTGGTACCATGAATGTTCATATCAACATGTCCCCCTTTAAAGTTTTTCAATGAATTATTCATAGTTGAAGCTTTTTGTTGAACTATTTGTTGGCATTATTAAATTCTTGGAAAATTTGTTTTTTCATTACATGTATATTAGTTTGATGATATACATATATGTATGGAATACTAAATAAATAGTAGGCTTGTGTACCTTCATTGTTGAAAGGGAAAGTTCTTTTAAGTGCATTTCTTCTTTTGTACTTATGGTTGTGAATGGATTGTTTTACATTTTTGAATATCTTTCAAAGGAGAAATGTGGATTAATGTGCAAGCCCTTTAATGACTCAAGTCTTGAAATTGTTGTGAATTTCAAACTTTGTCTTTTTGTTTCACCAATGTCAATTGTTGCTTTATGTAGTGTAAGGCCTTGATATTTGTGGATAGTTAAAGCACAAGCCATTTCTATTGGTAATTGTCTTTGTGATCCCAATGTCAAAGGAACTATTGGTATGACTTTTGGAACATCCATTTTTCAAGGTGGACCATTGTAATTATCAATCCTTGCTGTAGCATATAGTGAAAGCTTTGATGCTTTTTGAATCTAGGCTATAAATAATATTAGTTATTTCACCAAGTGCTCCATTTACAAGGCTTCCTTCAATCCATATGTCTATTCTCAACATGATGCATTGCTCTTTACATATGAGAATTTCCTTTTCCAATCATTCATCTGCAGTTACGTACTATATGCTATTTGTAGTATTTATTGCTACACTCATTACAATTGGAACATTTAATTGTTTCAACATTTTTTTATTGTGTAGTTTGACAAGACCATTTGTAGAAAATAGATGTATTGACATATCAAATTCTTCATTTTCATTTGGAAAAATTTGTTGATTTGTATGTGTTAGTAGGAACTCCCAATCTTCCTTTTATGCTTTTGTATTTCTTATGTTCTTTAAGAGTTTCCAAAACTATGTTTGTTATTGGTCGCCACCTTGCTATTAGAAAGCTTCCTCAAATGTGATAACTATTTTGAATTGATGCCACAATTTCCTCGCATTAGAGTGTGATGTGTATAGAGGTTTTTCCATAATATGTGGTAATTGAGCAAGGTCGCCAACTGAGATTATAGAAATGCCACCAAAGTAGAGTTGTTGATTTTGAGGAAATTTTTATCACAATCTACTATCTATGTTTAGAAGAAACTTTGGGCCAATGAAGCTTAGTTCATCGAAAAACATGTATTTTATCTCCTTTAAGTCCTCTTGAAATATGGTCAATGCTTGTCCTTGTAGTTGTTGCATTTGTTTTATAGGTATCTTTAAAGCTGTATGAATTGTTGATGTATGTACGTCGAATGTTGCAACACCTATAGGAGCTACTATCAGTAGCATGTTCTTCTATTTTCATTAGTGTTCAACTCATTTTTTATTTTGTTAATCAAGTATGATTTTTGTGTACTTGATGTACCTTGAATTGTCATGTATAGTGGTTTTTTTGATACACAGTTTTTTATGTTTTTAGATTATTACAAGTGCTATCTATTGTTGTGCTAATAGTGGATAATATGGTACATGATCCTTTGGTTGAATATTCACATCTTCTATATTTATGTTACTGGTATTTATAAACTGTGTTGATATTGCATGTAGATGTTGGGGAATGCTAATTTCTGCCCAATTATTGTTGTTATCAAAGTCATGTTTTTCAAGCATATCAAGTTCATTGATTGTAATGCATTGTGAGGGACCCATTTGTGACAACATTTTCCATTCATTTTGATTAAGTATCTCTTGCATGTTAGCATCGTCATTGGTATCATCCTCTTCCTCTCTTCAAATATCTTTGTGTTCTTCCATGCGATTGACATGCCATACTTGATATCTGTTTGAGTTCATGTGGGTCCAATTTGTAATCAATGATTCTTTGGTTAGGCCAATCTCCATTTCTATATCCCAAAAATGCTTGTACTATAGGAGCTCACTCCAGAAAAATACCTCAAAATGTTTTGAGTTAGAATGTGGTATTGTATTAAATCTTGGATAAACATTGACAATTTCTTGGATGTTTCTTTTTCTCCATTTGTTCTGTCTACGATTTGCAAAAAAAAGTATGTGACCATGCTGACTCAAGAAATGTTATCATCTCAAGCTCTGGTGGCCTTTGAATGTATGCCTAAAAGTATGAAGAGTCTATCTAATTTTGTGCTGATGCATGTGTTATCCGCTAATTTTTTTTCTTCCACCATGTAGATATGTAAAAGGATGACTACATACAACAAGAGGCAATTTTTGAAGCATGTGACATGTTTCTTGTGCACCTATGTCATGCTCAACTACAACTTTAGTCATAAATTTCCTATATTCTATAAGAGATGGCCTGTTAGGTTGGGCTAAAGAAATTCTTTTCATCATGTTAGTTTATGTCTCTAATGTTTTTTCTACCTTTGATGCATATTTAGCAATGTATTTGAGAACAAGTTCTCGCAAGATGAGCGGTTGGCAATCTATGTTTTCTCTCCAAATTGATAACATTTCTCAATTGTGAATATTTAGTTTGTCATCATTTCTTGTAGGTTCATATTTTGTTTTACCATTTTCATCACATGTTAGAGTTGAAATATATATTTTTTTTTCTATGGTGCTTTGCAGCAACACTCTAATTTTGTGCCTTTTTTCCATAAGCATGTGCCTTGTCTACATCTTGCATGACGTTAGACCCTATTGATCAATTCTTCATAATCATGGTCATTATTTGTAGATAATATATCATTTGTATTGAGCAAGCATAGGTCATCTAGCAGACTTCGATGAACTATGTTATTTCTACGCGATGTTTCACAAGGGTTCCAAGCTATAACATACTTATCAAAAAATAGTCATGCTCTTTCAACTTCATCTGCATTATTCCAATCAAGTCTATCCATATTAGGTGAATTTTTAATCCAAATCACTCTATGTATATGTGCACTTCCTCTATCTTGCCACTCTATTCTATAACAAAATTTAATTGCATGGAGAAGCCTTTCAATAACTTCTTCACAAAAAATTGTAAATTGGTGATGCATGTATAATAATACTATATGAGGGTTCTTGATGATTTTTTCCATTCATTTTTTGTTTGATAACATTGTTGGAGAAGTGTCATTTGACATTAACTAATGTAGATCTGGCCATTTTGTGTCTGTTGCACTGAGTGTGAACAACAAAGTTGGTGATCTAATCTGGTCAATCATATTTACTAAATTTGTTTGATGACTACTCCAATATGGGTGTGTACCTCACATTGAAGATTCATAGTACATCAATTATTATACCAACTGATTGTTTGACAAATTTTGTAGGTGTGCATGGAGATTTTCTATAGTAATAGGCATACTATCCTTTGCATTTCTTTTAATAAATATTGCTGCAACTACTTGGCTACAATGTCTACCCATTAGATTAAAGACAAATTATGGAAAGTGAGGATGTCTTCCAAATCTTTTTCCATAGAAAATTATTAAGTGTTGTACAAATTCATGTAGTTTAACTTCTCTTATCCTAGGTTGCATATAAAGTGTAGATCCTTTTGGAAATAGAGTGGGAAATGCCATATCCAAAAATCCCTTGATGTTATATTCATTCACTAGGCATGAATATATCTCTGGCCAATCTATTACATCACTTGAATTTTTGTGAACTTGCAATCTTTCTTTTATGATTTGTAGCTTAAGAGCAACTTTTGGTGACTTACTAATAAATGATCTTGTGTATATTGTGCTAATCTCATTTTCATGTCCATCAATATCCATTTCACTGATTTGCAATGGTATGTCTTTAGCTATCTCAATAATTTAAAACATATTAGATACATTTATTCTTGCTTTAGGGATCTTAGCTAGATGATTTGCATGAATGATGACATCCTTATAGTAGGGATCATATTTGATCTTGTATTGCAATGCATCTATAATATGACTCCTACAAACATAACAATCATAGGATTGACCTATTGTATGTAATCTTTGAACAATGAGTATATCTACATCTTGGATCCTCTATGGTAGTATTTTTGCAATTCTTTTAATAACCTGTGCAAATCTTATCATGTGCCCACATGATTTATATTGACCTCTAAAATTTTGAGTCGCTTGTAACACTAGGTTAACTCTAGCAATCAATATTTCTTCAACCTAGGTTAATATTTTTAGTACAAGAGATTGGTCTCCTGGATCCATATTTTTTAAGAATGAAAATCGATGTATGTCTTTTCCATGATAGCATCTATTGCATGTGGGAGTTGTATATGATAATTGAATATGTATTCCTAGATAGTATTCTCTACATATAGTGCATATTTGTAATTTTATTAGTGCATCTATTTGTTGTCAAAACCTTTTATGTGCCATCATATATTTTGTATGTTCCTCTATTTTCATTTTTTCATCCCTTTGTGCTTGTAATGTTGTTTGTTGAAACCCACTATGTTGACCTTATGAATTCAAATCAATTTGGTGTTCTAGTAATTGTTGACCATTGTCCATTTTTTCTATATGGTTTGTAAGTATCTGTAATTTTTTGGCATGTCTTTGGATAGTTATCTTTTCTTTATTGTGGGCATAGTAATCTCAACTTCTTTTCTTGCTCTCATCTTGTTGTTGCTATAGAAGTAGATTTTCTCAGGGACTAATACTTTGTTGCTGTATTGGAGTTTGTTGACCCTCTAATGAGTAGATATCTAATTCTTGAAAATGTTTCTCAATGGCTACTTCTATAGTACACCTGTTTACTATTTCTTGTGGTGGATGTGAATGCCTCTCTAACAACTTTTCATGTCTATGAGTAGCTATTACATCTTTATTAGGTGCATAATATTCTCAATTCCTTTTTCTTTTCTTTTTTCCTCTGAATTTCTAATGGTAATTTTTTTGACAATTGTTTTGGAGTGAGAGTTGAATTTTTTTAATGCATGAAACATAAAATATATCAATAGACACTTTGTTTCAATGAGGTGGGTAGCATAAGCGTATCTAAATTGGATATACTATTACATCCTCTAGTTTAAATTGTGTATGACACAAATTGATTTAACATGTTTCTTTCCAACTTGTGTATAACGTAAATGACAAAATATCCTTTTATTTTTAATAATGTATTGTATAACTAGACTGACAAAGTTAGGATAAAAAGTATGTACAACAAATTATTTTAGTACAATATTTTTCTTGAAAGAATGTAAACAATGTAATGAATTGAGCATGGTGTACATACAAACTTATTTATGATATTAGTTTGAAAATAACTTTATTTTGGGAGCCTAAAAGTAATGATTGTTTTTGGAGCTAAGAAACCTAGGACAAATTCTAAATTCTATATAGAGGAGGTCAGGGTAAACTTTAAGAAAGCCGCCTCCAAAAAAAGATATAAAATATTGGTGAATCTTTCATTATTTTGAAAAAAAAAAATTATTTCTTTTGGCAAATCTCTCAATTTTTTATTCTAAATATGATTAATATTGGTGATTATTTTTGAATCATAATTTTTTAATGTAAAATATTGACAAATCTAAATAATAATAGGAAGTTCATTAATCACCAGAGAATATTACAAATCAAAATTGAACATGTTTTTTACCTTGTGGAATATTATGAGGATCGTTACATATACTTTAAATCAATAGTGAAAACTAAATATTAGTGATATATCCCTGAAGTAACTAATAATTACTATAATTATTGATCAATTTAATTTAATTTCTCCAATAATATATTATATTCAGGTAACTCAAATCTAATGATGTAATGAATATTGTGGTGAATACTTGAGTTCTAATTTTTCAATAAAATAAAATATTGAGCAATTTGAAATATTCTAGAACTAAATTTAATAAAACTATGGCGATTTAGGTTGTAACAAATCTTAAATTATTAGCCAAATTACTAGCCAATTTTTTTTTAAATTAGCCAATTTGCAAATAATAGCCACTAATAAATACCTTGGAAGAGGTGATAGATAGGTGTGTTTGTATACATTGAAGTTTACATCATTTAGAAGTAGTATATTGTGAATCATCTGTTTGATTTTGATTTCAATACATTATTGGACCTTGTAATTGTAATTGTGTTTGACATAAGAGAGATTTTACATGTTCATTTTTTATTTATGCATAACATAAATAGAAATGTAATCTTATAATTATAACTATACATAAAATAAAGAGATTGATAAAAGTCACACAAAGACAATGTGGAAATAGTTGTTCAAGTAGAGCATTTTAATTCAAATTATTTCAATTATATGTCTGATTCAACATGGTATACATTCAAATTTTCTTGCCATATTGAGCACTACAAAATGATTTGTATAAACTAAAAGCAATAGTTTTATTTTTTAAATAGAAGAACATGGAAAGGTCATCAAAATTTGCTAACAAAGGAGATGATGAAAGATGTGTCTATCTCTATCGAAGCTTACATCATTCCAAGATTAGTGTATTAGGAATCATGTTCTTCATTTTTGCAATCATGATAGTACTCTCAATAGCAAATTTGACTTGTTCAACCCCTATGATGATTGTCTTTAGTCAAGATTCATTGTCATAAATCTCATTTTTATAGGTCAAGCTAAAAATATATTCCCTATTACTTGCATCTCTTATGATTTGTTCACTTTCATTTCATTTAGTAGTTGAGAACTGTAAGGTGTACAAATCTTTTGTAGACATTTTCATCGGTTGTACTATGCCTTCATCAAATGCAACTACCCACATTGTGTTTGTATCATCCTGTAGCTTTACTTATAGAATATACTTGTAATTACAATTAGTTTTAGTCACATTCCACTTTGAACAAAACCACTTTCCTTCATTATCCCGAGTCATAGCCTTTTTACATTCTCACCCATTTGATTGGTCGGAATGTGCTAGATAAAACATCTTGTCTCTTTTGATGTGTAATACTAGTGCTCTCAACATGCATTCAATAGAATCAGTTGTAATTTGACTCTTTTCTTCAATATCTGAAATGGTCATACATGAGTCATCTCGCCTTACTATAGCTGGTATCAAGTTTTGACCTACTTTTGTGAACCATTCCTTTAAATTTGAAGTTTTTTGTAATTCAGGGTCTATTTCCAATGTTGTAGTGTTTGATGTATTGAGAACCTTACCATTATATTGAGAAATGTGACATTTTTTTACTTGCAAGCACACCTATTTGTTTTTGTTCACACCTATGATGTAGTTGACCACCCACCTTTTTAGGTTTTGGTCCCTAGAGAGTTAAATCTATAATTTTCTCAAACATATCTAACAATATTATTGTACATTGCAAAGTTTTTGTACCATCTATTCTTCTTATTGTAGATGTAGAATACATTGATGTGATAATTCCTATTACATCAATGTATGTATTATTTCTTTTTTTGGCTATTTCATTGATAGGTGTAAAATTGAATTGTACCTTTACAATTTTTTAGTCATCTTCAGAGTGGACAATCTTTGAGTTAGTAGTAAGAGTGATTTCTAACCCACTATTGAGCCTATTATAATTTTTGTTAGCATTTTTAATAGTTACATTTGAAAGTGTATAAATTGCACCTACATAAACTTTGTTGTAGTGTGCATTACTTGTGTTGGAAATATGATTGAAAAGATCATTGTAAGAAGAAGATTGATTGAAAGAGGGAGATTGTTGTTAAAAGAATATTTTCAATCATTGTTTTTTTATTTATGTCAAACTTTCTATTAGCTAGAATGACAATTTCTTATAAGATCCAAGTACTATCATTTAGTTGATTGATGAAGAGGATTTAACCAGCAAGATATAATAAAAGTACCTAAGGAAAAGGTTGAGTTATGGTTTTGTAATGAAGTGCAAGGATCAGTTAAGACAGTGGTTAAATGATGTATTGATAACATACTTGAAGAAATAGAGGTTGGCCACACATAGAAATATTAAAGGA
Organism: Cupressus sempervirens; assembly: GCA_028749045.1. Classification (NCBI taxonomy): domain Eukaryota; kingdom Viridiplantae; phylum Streptophyta; class Pinopsida; order Cupressales; family Cupressaceae; genus Cupressus; species Cupressus sempervirens. Next base: position 661,778,305 of record CM053784.1, read on the forward strand.
ATAAGTTGGAACACAATTGACTGCAAAACTTAAACTAAGTTCATTAGTAAGTATCGAGCAAGTTAGTTCAAGCTGAGAAAATTTTCAATTAGTGTAGAGTGATGTAGAAGGAGCTAAGTGTGTTTAGATGCTGAGCAAAGTAACAAGTGTCGAGCATCAGAAAAACTTAGTGGATGCTGAGCCAATCCACAGTAGGTGTCGAGCATCAGTAAAATGTAGTTGATGTTGAGTAACATAGTATGTGTTGAGCACTATAATTTCAATAGTGCCAAACTGCTACATTATTGAAAAGTCAAAAATTCACCAAATCTGAGCCAATAAGCTGGTTACCTTGAATTTTGTGAACCAATTAGAGGATAAGGATGATGAGTTGGTGGCACAAAATTCTATGTAAACCATTTTTGAGTGAATTCAAGAAGATTCTTAATGATGTTTCTAGAAGGAACAAAATGTGGGTTAGATTCAATGAATCCTACCTAACCCATTTGAATAGAAATCAAAGGAGGGAAGAATCAAGCAGAAAAAAAAAATTTAGACTTCTATTTAAGGAGTCACAGACCAAGAAGTAAGATTTGTTGGAGTGCCAAAAATTGTGAAGTGGTTGAAGGGTGTCAAGGAGAAGACATCAAGGAGAAGGAAGAACAGTGCACAGATACTCTACTTTGATTAGTGGTTAGAAAGAGAGGGTTGCACTGGCATATCGAGCATGAAAACTTAAGGAAACAAATCTTGAAAGGAGGTCAAGCTATCAGAGTTTTAGAGACTAAAAGCCAGGAAAATTATGAAGAGCTAAAAAATGATCTAAAATTTGCAAGATGAGTTATGAATTGTAATCAAGTCAAAACCCCTTATTGTTACTCTCTAGCAATTGTATTAGTTAGTGTAAAATCCTATGGACTTAGGTTAGTTTAACAACCATTTTTAAATCCTTTAACAGGGTGGTATTCCAGGTGAATGTTCTAAAGTCCTCTAACTAGGCTCACTTCTAATAGGGTGGTTAAATCCTTTAACCAAGTCACATCTAACAGTGAGTTGTAGCCTTCAATAGGGTAGGCCTTTCATAGGGCATCAATTTAGAAGAGTGAGAATTGAGTAGCATTTTACTAGTGGTTTTTCCCAAATTGGGTTTCCACATAAATCACTCTGTCATATGTTATTATTTTCATGTGTTATGCTTGCATGTTGTTTTATAGTAACTTGTTGAATAGGAATGTTTAAGCTTAAATGAATGAATAATTTATTAGGCTCACTTTACTTGATGAAAATTTTGAATTGGACATCTAGACCTTGAATAACTGATTCACCCCCCTCTTATTTATTCTAAAGAATTTCAAACAATTGGTATTAGAGACATCTACTGATTTAGTTTCAAGGTACTAGAAGTAGGAAGATCAAGATGTCCAAGAGAGAAGTTTCCAAGCTCAACAAAGATAACTTCATTGCATGATAGAGTCTGATGAAATTGCACCTTGGATCAATAGGTGATTATGCAAAAATCTCAATTGGAGTGGAACAGGTAGATCCAGCTAGACCCCTCTCTGCAGCTGATTTGAACAAAAGGAAGGAGCAGAATCAGGCAATGTTGGAGATTGCCTTTGCACTTAGCTATGTTGAATTTGATGACATCAAAGGTTGTGATACTACATTCAAGATGTGGAAAGCCTTGTTAGATATCTATGGAGGAGATCAAAATGTTTAGAGAGCAAAGAGAGAAATCCTCAAAGGAATGTTTGATGACATGAAAATGGAGGAAGCTGAGAATGCTTCTCAATATGCCTCTAGAATGAAAGAAGTGGTAAGTGCAATAAGAAGTCTAGGTGGTCATTTAGATGATGATACTATTAATAGTAAACATTTAAGAACTTTTCTCCCCATTTATGCTATTAGAGTTTTAGCCATCCAAGAGCTAAGGTTTGTACTAGGAAACACACTAACTTTTGAAGGATTAGTGGGAAGACTTACTACATTTGATTTGTCCAACTTTGATAACTACAGAACTAAGAATATTGAATCTACTTTCAAGGCCAAGCTAACATTGAAAGATATTGAAGAGGTGAAATCAAAGAAGAAGAGTAGAAAATAAAAACATGCATCCAGTGATAGCAACGTAGATGACGAAGATGTGGAACAATTGGAAGCACTGCTGGCAAAAAGATTCCATAGAGCCAAAGGTAAATTCAAAGGTAAGATTCCTATCATTTGTCTCAATTGCAATGAAGTAGGACATATTGCTGCAAGGTGTACACAAAAGAAGAACTACAAAGAAGGAAACAAGTACAAGAACAAAAGAGAAGATGATAGCATAGATTACAAGGATAAAGGAAAAAGATGCTTCATTGTTGAAGAAGATTTTGATATGAATGATGATGAAGTAGTCTATGTAGCCATGAAGGATGAATTAGGTGAAGATGAGGAAACAATGCTGGTAACTTGTGTAAAAAAGAATGACAAGTGGATCATAGACAGTGGATGCTCACATCACATGACAGGAGACAAAAGTAAGTTCATTATCTTTACTCAGTATGATGAAAATAATGCTAGATTTGGAAATGATGCTCTATGTTAAATCAAAGGAAAAGGTTTAATTAAACTTACAGAGAAAATTTCATGTGATAATGCATAATATGTTGAAGGTCTAAACTACAATTTTCTAAGTGTATTACAATTAGGCAATGTAGGTTGCAAGGTAGAATTTGGAAACAAAACTACCAAAATCTATGACTTTGATGGAAATTTGATAGAAAAAGTGAACAAACTAGAAGTAATCTATTTTACCTAGATATGGAAGATGCAACTTGTCTTTTTGTTAAATTTGATAATGTATGGTTATGGCATAAAAGGTTGTGTCATTTTAACTTTGACAATCTGATTAGCATCAGCAAAAAGAAGAAAGTCAGAGGTTTTCCAAAACTGAAGAAGCTTGAAAACACAATGTGCAAACAATGTCAACTAGCAAAGATGATCAGATCAAGCTTCAGAAGCAAAACCTACTCTTCTAAAGAAGTACTAGAACTAGTCCATACTGACTTGTGTGGGCCAATAGAAGTACAAAGCTACCTACAAGATAGATACATAATGCTATTTGTAGATGGCTATTCGAAGATGATGACTGCCATGTTCTTAAAGAAAAAATATGATGCATTTCGAATGTTTAAATGGTACTTGGCCAGGGTTGAGAAGGAAATAAGAAAAAGTCTGAAGTGTCTAAGATCAGATAGAGGAGGAGAGTTTACATCAAAATAATTTGAGATATTTTTCAATGACAAAGGTATCAAAAGGAAAACATCAGCACTAAGAACTCCCCCACAAAATAGCATTGCAGAAAGAAGGAATAGATCAGTGATAGACTGTGCTAGAACATTGATGATGGAGAAAAATGTTGCTTTAAAGTACTAGAGAGAAGCTATAAGTACTATTGTTTACACCTTAAATTGAGTTCAAGTCAAGAAAGGAACAAATGCAACACCTTTTGAACTATGGTATGGTCACTTACCTAATGTAAAAAATTTCAAAATATTTGGATGCAAATGCTATATTCTTAAAGACACTAGAAATGGCAAGTTTGATGGAAAAAGTGATGAAGGCATATTCCTTGGATACTCCACTAGAAGAAAAGCATATAAGTGTTTGAATACTAACACTAATAAGATTGTAGAGAGTGCAAATGTAAATTTTGATGAGCATGCAAGAGTCCAAGTTAATGAATCCAAGAAACTATAAAATTATAGATCTTGTGTATCCTTCTATGAAGGAATGACTATTGAAGATGAAGCTACAAATTAGATTGGGAATCAACAACAAATTTTAGTATAAGCCAAGTCACAACCAATGAATGTTGAGTTGCATTTAGAAGCTAAGTTTCACAATGAAGAAAATGCACACACTAATTTTGAAATTAGTACACATGGAAGAGATGTTGAAATACTAGAAGGAGAAGAGAAAAATGGATCTAAAGCTGAAGAATCAAATATGGAAAGAAGGATAAAACTAGGACTAGCTAAGTATGTGGGAAGACATCACCATACATAACAAATCATTGGTGACAAAGATGCAAGACCAATGACAAGGAATAGACTAAGGAATGAATCATGTCCGTTGAGCAAGTTTGAGCTAAAATAGTAAAAGATGCACTACAAGATGATAATTGGTATAAAGATGAGAATTGGTATAAAGCTATGGAAGAGGAGATAGATCAAATTGTGAATAACAAAACTTGGACCCTAGTTCCTACACTAGATAATGAAATTGTAATTGGTACCAAATGGTTCTTTAGGAATAAACTTGATGAGAATGGTGAGATAACAAGAAATAAGGCTAGACTAGTTTAGAAAGGTTATGCACAAGAAGACGGACTAGACTATGCTGAAACAATTGCCCCTATTGCAAGAATGGAAGTAGTAAGAACACTACTTTCATATGCTGGTTACAAAGGTTTCAATGTCTACAAAATGGATGTGAAGTCTTCTTTTCTAAATGGTATACTGGAAGAGGAAGTCTACATACAACAACCTGAGGGATTTTTTGATGACAACAACAAGAATATGAATTGCAAACTGCATAAAGCAGGTCTAAATCAAGCACCTACAGCATGGTATGAGAGACTACACAAATATCTTATGAAGACAGGATTTGAGATAATAGATGACAAAAACAACTTGTATATCAAGGTAGAAAAAGGTAAAGACATTTTGATATCTGAAATCTTTGTTGATGATATAATATTTGGAGGAAAATATATTAGGTAAGTGCACCAAGTTGTGGTGCCAAAAAGGGGGTATAAGCGGACAAATTTCTCTTGAAATCAACAATTTTTGAACTTCAACAAGAATTTGAAGATAGTTATGCTCAAAATTTTAAGATATGACAGAAACAAAAGTTGTAGTTCTTTGAATCTAGTTTCTAAACTACTATTTTTTTTTCAAAATGGTTTAGTTTTAGGTCCTCAAAAATAGGGGCCACAGAAAGTGGTACTATTTATTTTGAAAATATATAATATAGTACAAAGTGTTGCCCCCATAAAATTTTAACTTTCTTTTTGAAATTCTTCTATCGCTCTAGTCAAAAGTTACTTAACACTATGTAGTTTATCCCAGATTTTTTGAGTAATTTTGTAATGTGAATTTTATTTTTTATAAATTTTTTAACTAGACACATCCCAAAAATGTGAAATATATGTGTGCTCCCCTTAGAAATGATTGAAAACTAATCTAGAATCAAAACTTTATCTTGTCAAAGTGTACAGAATGGAGTCTAGTTTCTAAAAAACTAAGTTGTTGCAAAATTCAATGAATGAGTTAAAATCTACAGCCCAATTAGTACATGGTGGTTTTTGACAAAAAATGGACATACATTCAAAAAAAATTATAGATGAAAGGCTTGAAATAGTTAAAATTAAAAATAAATGATATGGTTATATAGCTAACATAGAGACCTACAATATCATGTAACTTGATCTTATCGATGCCCAACCACAAGGAATCTTGAAGGAGAGAACACAAGAAAAATCAATCATTTTGTATGTTTGCATCAAAACATGTCTTAGACCTATTTATAGACTCCAAACCTTTGGATTTGATCTCCAAGGAAAAACCAAGCCTTAGGCTTGGTTTAATGCAAAGCTTTGAATAGCACGTACACCCTATAGCATGTGTGTGCTATAGCGCACACACACTATTTAAAGATTTTTGAATTTGGGTCTCAATAGCGCATGTGTGCTATAGTGCACATGCACTATTCAAAACTAAATAGTGCATAGAGAAGGAAGAAGAGACATAAATCAAGAGTGAGAGAGAGGGGGGATGGCTGTGTGTGTGTGTGTGTGTGTGTGTGTGTGTGAGAGAGAGAGAGAGAGAGAAAGTAGGGGACGTGAGAGGGGAGAGAGAGTAGGGGATAGGAGAGAGAGGAAGTGTGAGAGAGAGTAGGGGTGGCAAAGAGAGAGTATAGGATGGGAGAGAGAGATTAAGTGTAGGTGATGGGGGAGAGATAGATTAGGTAGTGGGAGACAGAGAGTGAAAGAGAGGAGGATGGGAGTGCATGTGTGTGAAAGAGAGAGAGTAGGGGATGGGAAAGAGGGGAGAGAGAGAGTAGACAGTGAGAGAGGGAGTGTGAGAGGGAGAGAGAGGGGGGATGGAAATGTGTGTGTGTGTGTGTGTGTGAGAGAGAGAGAGAGAGTAGGGGATGGGAAAGAGTGTGAAAATGTGAGAGAGAGTAGGGGGTGGTATAGAGAGAGTAGAGAGGGAGAGAGAGTGAGAGAGAGAGAGAGGGAGAGTGAGAGTGAGAGTGAGAGTGAGAGTGAGAGTGAGAGTGAGAGTAGGTGGTGGGAGAGGGAGTGGGAGAGGGAGAGTGAGTGAGAGATAGAGTAGGGGATGGGAGAGGAGAGAGAGGGGGGGATGGGTGTGTGTGTGAAAGAGAGAGTAGGGAATGGGAGAGGAGAGAGATATAGAGAGAGGAGGGGATGGGAGAGAAAGAGAGTAGGTAGTGGGAGAAGGAGTGGGAGAGGGAGAGAGAGAGGGGAGATGGGAGTGTGTGTAAGAGAGAGAGAGTAGGGGATGGGAGGGAGTGTGAGAGTTTGAGTGAAAGTAGTGGTGATAGAGAGAGAGTGAGAGTATGGGATGGGAGAGAGAGGGGGAATGGGAGTGTGTGTGAGAGATCTAGAGAGTAGTGGATGGGAGAGGAGAGAGAGGGGGGATGGGAGTTTGTATCTATGAAAGAGAGAGTTTAGGGGATGGGAGAGGGGAGAGAGAGTATGGGATGGGGGAGAGAGAGAGGGAGTGGTGGAGGGAGAGAGAGGGGGACAATGGGAATGCATGTAAGAGAGAGAGTAGGGAATGGGAGAGAGTGTGAGAGTGTGAGAGAGAGTAGGGGTTGGTAGAGAGAGCTCATATGGGATGGGAGAGAGAGAGTGTGAAAGAAAGTAGGGGATGAGAGAGAGTGTGAGAGTAGCGGATGGGAGAGAGAAAGTAGAGAGAGAGAGAGATATTAGGTGGTGTGAGAGGGAGTGGGAGAGGGAGAGAGAGGGGGGATATGAGTATGTGTGACAAATCTAGAGAGTAGGGGATGGGAGAGGAGAGAGAGGGGGGATGGGATTGTGTGTGTGTGTCTATAAGAGAGAGAGATTAGGGGATGAGAAAGGTGAGAGAGAGAGTAGGGGATGGGGGAGAGAGTAGGTGGTGGGAGAGGGAGAATGGGAATGTGTGTAAGAGAGAGAGTAGGGGATGGGAGAGAGTGTGAGAGAGAGTAGGGGATGGGAGAGAGAGAGTTAGAGTAAGGGATGGGGGAGAGAGAGAGAGAGAGAGAGAGAGAGAGAGAGAGAGTAGGTGGTGGGAGAGGGAGTGAGAGAGGTAGAGGAATAGGGGGATGGGAGGGTGTGTGATAGATCTAGAGAGTAGGGGATGGGAGAGAAGAGAGAGAGGGTGGATAAGAGTGTGTGTGTGTGTGTGTGTATGAAAGAGAGAGAGTAGGGGATGGGGGATAGAGAGTAGGAGGTGGGAGAGGGAGAGAGTGAGAGTAAAGGATGGGAGAGAGTGTGTGAGAGAGTAGGGGATGGGAGAGAGTGTGAGAGAGAGTAGGGAGAGGGAGAGATGGGGGGATGGGAGTGTGTGTGACAAATCTAGAGAGTAGGGGATGGGAGAGAAGAGAGATAAGGCAATGGGAGTCTGTGTGTCTATGAAAGAGAGAGAGTAGGAGATGGGAGATAGTATGAGAGTGTGAGAGAGATTATAGGATGGGAGAGATAGAGTGAAAGGATGGAAGAGAGTGTGAGAGAGAGTAGGGGATGGAAGAGAGTGTGAGACAGATTTGGGGATGGGAGAGAGAGAGTAAGAGTAGGGGATGGAAGAGAGAGAGAGTAGAGAGGGAGAGAGAGTGAGAGAGATAGTAGGCAGTGGGAGAGAGAGTGGGAGAGGGGGAGAGAGAGGTGGGATGAGAGTGTGTGTGAGAGATCTAGAGAGTAGGGGGTGGGAGAGGAGAGAGAGGGGGGGATGGGAGTGTGTATCTATAAAATAGAGAATTTAGAGGATGGGAGAGGGGAGAGAGAGTAGCCTGAGAGAGAGAGAGAGAGAGAGAGAGAGAGAGAGAGAGAGAGAGAGTAGAAGATGGGAGAGAGAGAGAGACTAGGTGGTGGGAGAGGGATTGGGAGAGAGAGAGAAGGAGGGATTTGGAGTGTGTGTAAGAGAGAGAGTAGGGGATGGGAGAGAGTGTGAGAGAGTGATAGAGAGTAGGGGGTGGTAGAGAGAGAGAGAGAGAACATGATGGGAGAGAGAGTGAGAGTAGGGGATAGGAGAGAGTGTGATAGAGAGTAGGAGGATGGGAGAGAGAGTGAGAGTAGGGGATGAGAGAGAGAGAGAGTAGAGAGGGAGAGAGTGTGAGAGAGAGATAGTATGTAGTGGGAGAGGGAGTGGGAGAGGGAGAGAGGGGGGATGAGAGTGTGCATGATAGATCTAGAGAGTAGGGGATGGGAGAGGAGAGAGGGTGAGAGAGAGTAGGCAGTGGGAGAGGGAGAGAGAGAGAGTAGGCAGTGGGAGAGGGAGAGTGAGAGAGAGTAGGGGATGGGAGAGGGGAGAGATAGAGAGATTAGGGGATGGGAGAGAGAGAGAGAGAGAGAGAAGGGGATGGGAGAGAGAGTAATATGAGAGAGAGAGAGAGGGGGGATGGGAGTGTGTAATGACCCTTACTATAAGGCCACTAAAACCCTCAAACTGAACTAAGACAATTTGTCAAACACTTGGCATGTAACTGAATAGAGCTATGAATAGGGCTAATTGTTGTGCAACAAAACCACAAAGTAAAATGCCAATATTGAAATGTAATGTAATGAACAATAATAGCACCAATAACAATATTTAGAATATGGAAACTCTCAGATTTGATACTTTTAGAATATAAGGACTGTGGTGTCTAATACATATGCATTTGAATATAGATTGATGACAACATATAAACCTTCATATTCAATCCTATCAATGCATGCAAATCTAATTAAAACTGATTATAATGGACTGAGCTGTGCATCTACATTAATGACTGATTTTACAATATCAAATTTAAGGGACTGTCACAATTATGCACTTCTAATACCTCAAACCCTTGACAATGCAATGTTATGACATGGCAATAACCCAGTTCAGATTATATGATAGATGATTGGTTTACAACAGCAACTAATAACTGGAGATAACCAACAATGCAATGACAGTGCTGACTGTTCAACTATTTGTATGCAACAGCTTTGACAATCAAAAAAACCTCAATATGTGCACCTGGTATTGCTTCTAGAGATGTCTAATGTAAACTGCTGCCAAAGACACTAAATCCTCCACAAACTGCCCCCAAATGAACCCCCAAATTGCTGCTGCTGATTCTACTGACAAGGCCGTACCCAGGCCAGCATGTACGGCCCCTATATAAAAATAATGCTGGGGTTTTGGGACCCCCAAATACAAGGAATATGGGTGCCTAGGGTCAGGTAGTAACCCTACCAAACCATAAAAAATAACTCCAAGGGGTTGAGAAGATATGAGCAATTATGTGGTTCCAAACCCTGATTTGACAATTCTGAAAATGCACAAATTTTGTCTTCAAACCCCTGCCAAACGCTTCACCAATGCTAGGGTAAATCTAAAACCCTTATTCCAACCAAAATAAACCCTTCAAACAATTTCTCAATGAAGTTCCAATCAGATGGCTGAATACCAACTCCAATTATGCAACCCTTCAGTAGATATTTCACTACCTCAGCTATGCCAATCTAGGGGAGTGATTCGTTCCCAAAGATCGAATAGTATTTGCAGACCCAAGAGACTACAAATTGCTCCACAATGGAAGAAGTAGAAGAAATCTCAAATCCAAGCATGTCCAAAATGAGAGGCCTAGCCCTCTATTTATTCACTTTTCTAAGAAGTTTCTAGAACTTCTAAAAACATCCTTTACAAAATCTCATTATAATGCACTTTTTATAATAAAGTAATTTTATAAAATAAAAAGTGCAACTCAACTTGAACTTATAACATGTATGCCCCAATAACACATAATAATAAAATATAACCTCTTAACACCTCTTCAAGAGCAAGATATGACCATCTGATCCACAAAATTGACTCTCTCTCCACACCATTTGCCTACGAGAGTCTGGAATAGGCAAAATCCATGATCAATGTCATGTCAAACTAAAGAGGGGACATTATAGTCCACCCCTCCTGAAATTGCTTGGCCTCAAGCAATCTCAATGCCGGGTGCTGCAAAATAGCTTCCCCCTCCCAAGTAGCATCCTCAAGAGGTAGATCTTTCCACTTAACCAAGTATTCTCTGATCACTCTTCTTCGAAGCTGCTTTTCTCTGCTCTCCAGGATGGATTCTGGCACTAAAATCAATTTTCCCTCATCATCTAAAGGAGGTAATACTGTGGAAGGCACCACATTCTGACCCAACACCTTCTTGAGGCGGGACACATGAAACACATTGTGCACCTTGCTGTCTGTTGGAAGCTCCAACTCATAAGCCACCTCACCAATTTCCTTGATAACCCTGAATGGTCTATAATAGCGTGTCTTGAGTTTCTCTGCACCACTCTTCTTAAGAGTAGATTGCCTGTATGGCTGCAACATGAGGTAAACCATATCATCCACCTCAAAACTACGCTCAGTCCTCTTCTGGTCTGCATACTGCTTCTGCTGGTTCTTGGCTCTCACAATATTATCTTTGAGAGTAGCAACTATATCCTTACTATCCTGTAATAATTCTCCTGCACTGGGTACCTGGTTGTCGCCCAACAACAAATCCAAGAAACTAGGTGCTTCATAACCGTAAAGTGCCATGAAGGGTGTCATTTGTATAGTGATGTGATATGTAGTATTGTAACAATACTCGCAGAGATATATCCATCTAACCCAAGCTTGCTGCTGAGCTGCCACATAATTCCTTAAATACCCTTCCACCCATTTGTTCACAATCTCCGTCTGACCATCGGTTTGTGGGTGATAGCTAGTGCTAGGTGTAAGCTCCATGCCACATAACCGGAATACCTTCTGCCAAAAATGACTCATGAAATGGCTATCCCTATCACTCACGATGTTTCGAGGCAATCTGTGTAATCTGAAAACCTCTTGAAAGAAAACCTTTGCCACCTGAGCTGCTGAGTGAGTAGTGGTGATAGGAAAGAAATGAGCATATTTTTTTAATGTATCTACCACCACATAAATACAATCCCATCCTTGTACCTTGGGAAAACCTATGATAAAGTCCATGGAGATGCACTCCCACTTCCTGTGAGGGATCGAAAGTGGCTGTAGGAATCCTGCCGGATAGGTGTGTTCTTGTTTGTTTTGCTGGAAAACAAGACACTCTCAAACATACTGCAAAACATTAGCTTTTAGCCCCTTCCAAGTGAACTGCTCTCAAACTGACCTGTAAGTCTTGAAGTACCCGGGATGGCCTACTGTCGGTGAGTCGTAAAATGCTCTTAAAATTAGTTTCTTAACCTTCGATCCTGGGACTAGGTAAATCCTATTCTTGTAAATGATTAAATCATCTACAAGTGTGTATCTAGTATCAATCACTGTTCCCTCCACTATATTGGAGGCCCATGTATCCTTGGCATACTCTGCTATAATCAAGTGTCGCCAATCCTCTGATATCTGAACCATAAGAGTGAGGTGTGGCCTTCGAGAAAGAGCGTCTACAACAACATTCTTAGTTCCCTTGACATACAAGATGTAAAAATCATATGCCTACAACTTACCCACTTTTGCTGGTGATCATTCAGGTCCTGCTGTCCCAAGAAATGCCTCAAACTATTATGATCAGTTTTAATACAAAATTTGCTACCCACAAGATATTGTTTGAATTTGGCCAAAGCATGCATGATGGCCAACATCTCCTTATCATATATACTGAATGAATGCTCGGGACCTCTGAGCTTCCTGCTCTCATAAGCTATGGGGTGCTTATTCTGCATAAGTACAACACCTACTCCCTCTCCAGATGCATCAAATTGAAGTTCAAATGGCTTCATGAAATCAGGTAATGCTAGAACTGGGCACGTTGTCATTATCTCCTTAAATCTCATAAAATAGTCCTGTGCCTTCTGAGTCCACACAAATTCCCCTTTTTTCAGTAGATTTGTCATGGGAGCTGCATGTTGTGAGTAGCCACTGACAAACCTATGATTTGAACCACATAAACCAAGGAACCCCTCATCTGTGTAAGGTTCTCTGGTGGAGGCCAATCAACAATAGCGTGAATCTTTTCAGGATCCATCCGCACTTCATCTGCACTAATAATGTGTCCCAAATATAACAGCTCGGTCATCCCTAAGTCACATTTGGACTCTTTTGTATACAAGGACTCCTTCTGTAAAATGCTCAACACTGTCTCCAAATGCTCTAGATGCTCTTGCCATGATCAGCTATAGATCAAAATGTCATCAAAAAACACCAGCACGAATTTCCTCAACTGCTGGTGGAAAACTCTGTTCATAGTGGACTGGAAAGTGGCAGCTGCATTGGTTAGACCAAAAGGCATGACTACAAACTCAAAGTGCCCACAATGACATCTGAAAGCAGTTTTCTCAATATCCTGGTCACAGACTCTGATCTAGTGATATCCTGTTCTCAAATCAATTTTCTTGAAATAAAAAGCCCCATGCAATTCATCTATCAACTCATCAATGCGAGGAATGGGATACCTATTCTTAATGGTTCTTTTATTTAATTCCTTGTAATCAACACACATCCAAAGAGTTCCATCCTTCTTTTTTACCAAAACAATAGAAGATACAAAAGGTGACTTACTTGGTCGGATGTGCCCCATAGCTAGCAACTCCTCGATGGTCCTTTTGATCTCATCCTTGAGTTGCTTTGGGTGTTGATATGGTGTGATCATGATAGGCTTAGCACCTTCCTCCAGCTCAATAATATGCTCAATGCCTCTGTCTGGTGACCTGCCTAGTGGAATCTCACTGAATACCTTTTCATACTTAATCCTCAATTTTTGAATATCAGGATGATATTCCATCTTATGTTGCTCCTCCTGTGTAGGTGTCAAAGTACAAACTTTTGCCCACTCTATATCATTATGCCTAGTTAATCTCTCCAGCCGCCTAAATGAGATAGTCCTGATGTCTCCATTATGGATAGCCTTAAGCACATGAGTCCTACCATTCACTTTGAATTGTATCTCCATATCCTCTAGTCTCAGGGTAACCACCTTCAATGAATGTAGCCACTGCATTCCAAGTATTATATCCATGTCACCCATGTTGACCACATGATAGTCCGCCTTAAACTCATAGTTGTTCAAGCACAAAGGTAGGTCTCGTACCATCCTATCACAACGAAGAGTGTATCCATCAGCTACCTTGACTCTTAGTCCCATGAACTCCTCAGTAATGAGTCCACGCTTCTCCATGAATCGTGCATCAATGAAATTATGTGTGGCACCTATGTCCAATAATGTAATAACCTTCTGCCCAGCCAAAACTCCCCGAAGTCTGAAAGATCCCTCTCTCTAGATACTAGACAGTCGTGCTTCCTGTAAATGTAGTTCTATTCCTTGCTATTGCCCTGCACTATCTATCTCTTGCTCTCCCTCTGCTTCATCAGGATCCTCATCATGATGTTCTGAACTATCTGAATCTGAGCCTTCGTAATAAGCCCACATTGCTCGGTTGGTCTTCCCTTTTGGCCTCATAGGACAGTCATGGCCATACTCATATGGGCCTTTGCAATAGAAGCATAGCTTCTTCCTATGCAAGTCATTAAGTGTCTCCTTGTCCAACCTCTTACTTTCCTCCTTAGGTAGCTGTGTCTCTCTATGAAAGGGTTTCCTGTCCCTATCTTTTCCTGAAGGGAAACTCTTTGCCTGGAATTTATTTTTAGAAGCTGAAGAGGAATCCATGTCATGAGCCTTCTTAATGGCTTCCTGCAAAGTGGGAGGGTTGAGAGCTTTAATCCACGCTCTCAACAGATCAACTAGCCCATCCATAAATAAAACCAATAGCCTCCGTTCAGATATATCTGTTACTAACACTGCAAGTTTCTAAAATTCTAAAATGTATGTTTCCAATGATCCCCATTGTTTAAGCTGAGCTAAGTCCTTGAAATGGAGTTCTGGATCCTTCTTAGAAAAATGTTCAATCAGTCTCTCTATAAACTCCACATATGAGGTAATGTGTGCATGACCCATAGTGATCATACCATGATGCCACCACTCATGTGCTAACCCATCCAGGTGAATTGCTGCATACTTAATAGCTTCTTCCTCAGACATAGGGTTCAATTGAAAGTATGTGTCAAGTTTTTGAACCCAAGCTCTTGCTGTAGACTTCCCCAAGCCATCATAATATGGTAACTAAAGTTTCCCTACTTTCTTTCGTAGCTCATAGCTCTGAGTCCTGTCATGTCCACGAGGCATATGCTTCATCTGCACATCCATATACTCTCTAAAGGTGATTGCAGCTGTAAAATTTGGACCTCCTGCTTCCCAATTTTTCCTCAGCTTATCCTGTATGTCAGTGATCTGGAGTTTTGGTACTGGCTGCTCTGGAGTTCTAGGAAGGAACGTGGGAATCATAGGTCTCGAACTCACTGTCCTAGCTTGCTGGGTTGCATGATCGAAATTGTTCCCAATTTGTTCGCCTCCATTATGTATCCCATCTTGATTATTCCCATTCTAATTGTTACCATTCTGATTATTTCCTCCACCTATGTTAACGTTCAACCCCATTTGATGAGCCATCATTTGCATCATAAGCTCCATTCTCTGATTCTGTTCCTGTGCTCTTTGTTCGGCTAATCGCTGTCCCTGTGCCAAGGTGTCTAATAACTATAAAAATCTTTCCTCTTGCTAATCTGGACCGGCATTCATGCCTCTATCCATATTGTAGTCATAGTCTTGATCAAAGAATACCTCCCCTGTGTCTGTATGATTGGATTCTATGTCCACCTATACAGATGAGATAGACTGTTCGCTCTGCAGGTCTGAAATCCTATCTTGTCTTGCTTTGGTATTGCAAAAATTATAAAGCCTCTGTCGGATGCTCATAAATGTTCTGATTTTTAGTGTTTTGACATTTCATCAAACACTTTCCCTTCTATCCAGCTGTTCCAAATTTCCTATAAGACCTCCACAGGATGGTAGGAATTATAGCTCTGATACCACTATAATGACCCTTACTATTAAGGCCACTAAAACCCTCAAACTGAACTGAGACAATTTGTCAAACACTTGGCATGTAACTGAATAGAGTTGTGAATAGGGCTAATTGTTGTGCAACGAAACCACAAAGTACAATGCCAATATCAAAATGTAATGTAATGAACAATAATAGTACCAATAACAATATTCAGAATATGGAAACTCTCAGATTTGATACTTTTAGAATATAAGGACTATGGTGTCTAATACATATGCATTTGAATATAGATTGATGACAACATATAAACCTTCATATTCAATCCTATCAATGCATGCAAATCTGATTACAACTGATTATAATGGACTGAGCTATTCATCTACATTAATGACTAATTTTACAATATCAGATTTAAGGGACTGTCACAACTATGCACTTATAATACCTCAAACCCTTGACAATGCAATGTTATGACATGACAATAACCCAGTTTAAATTATATGATAGATGACTGGTTTACAACAACAACTAATAACTGGAGATAACCAACAATGCAATGACAGTGGTGACTGTTCAATTATTTGTATGCAACAGCTTTGACAATCAAAAAAACCTCAATATGTGCACCTGGTATTGCTGCTGGAGATGTCTGATGTAAACTGTTGCCAAAGACACCCTCCACAAACTGCCCCCAAATGAACCCCCAAATTGCTATTGCTAATTCTACTGACAAGGCCGTACCCAGGCTAGCATGTATAACCCCTATATAAAAATAATGCTGGGGTTTTGGGACCCCCAAATGCAAGGAATATGGGCACCTAGGGTTAGGTAGTAACCCTACCAAACCATAAAAAATAACTCCAAGGGGTTGAGAAGATATGAGCAATTATGTGGTTCCAAACCCTGATTTGACAATTCTGAAAATGCACAAATTTTGTCTTCAAACCCCTGCCAAATGCTTCACCAATGCTAGGGTAAATCTAAAACCCTTATTCCAACCAAAATAAACCCTTCAAACAATTTCTCAATGAAGTTCCAATGAGATGGCTGAATACCAACTCCAATTATGCAACCCTTCAGTAGATATTTCACTACCTCAGTTATGCCAATCTAGGGGAGTGATTCGTTCCCAAAGATTGAATAGTATTTGCAGACCCAAGAGACTACAAATTGCTCCACAATGGAAGAAGTAGAAGAAATCTCAAATCCAAGCATGTCCAAAATGAGAGGCCCAGCCCTCTATTTATTCACTTTTCTAAGAAGTTTCTAGAACTTCTAGAAACATCCTTTATAAAATCTCATTATAATACACTTTTTATAATAAAGTAATTTTATAAAATAAAAAGTGCAACTCAACTTAAAATTATAACATGGAGGCCCCAATAACACATAATAATAGAATATAACCTCTTAACACTTCTTCAAGAGCAAGATATGACCATCTGATCCGCAGAATTGACTCTCTCTCCACACCATTTGCCTATGAGAGTCTGGAATAGGCAAAATCCATGATCAATATCATGTCAAACTAAAGAGGGGACATTACAGAGTGTGTGAGACAGAGAGAGTAGGGGATGTTAGAGGAGAGAGAGTAGGGGATGGGAGAGGGGAGAGAGTAGGGAGAGAGAGAGAGATAGATAGATAGAGAGAGAGAGAGAGAGAGAGAGAGAGAGAGAGAGAGAGAGAAAGAGAGAGTAGGGGATGGGAGAGAGAGTATTGTGAGAGAGAGAGGGGGATAGGAGTGTGTGAGACAAAGAGAGTAGGGGATGGGAGAGGATAGAGAGTGAGAGAGTAGGGGTTGGGAGAGAGAGAGAGTGAGAGAGAGTAGGTGATGGGAGAGGGAGTAGGAGAGGGAAAGTGAGAGAGAGTAGGTGATGGGAGAGGGAGTAGGAGAGGGAGAGTGAGAGAGAGAGTAGGGGATGGGAGAGAAGAGAGAGAGATTGAGAGAGAGTAGGGGATGGGAGAGGAGAAAGAGAGTAGGGGATGCGGGATGGTAGGATAGGGAGAGATATGTTTTGACATAGTGTGTACATGCTTTATAGTGCATACATGTTATAGTGTGTACACACTACGTCAAATCACCAAAAATGGTCACAAAGTAAGTTTGGGTCCCATTTCATCCATTCTCTACTTTTTGTCTGTTGTGAATTCTATTGTTATGATAGAAAACACAGGTTTCAACATAGCAAACACTATTTGAAGACTTTTTGAAGCTAGCAAACACCAAATTCAATCATTGGATATGCTATTGGAAGGCTTTTTGAATATTCTTTGTATAGAAAAGGTTAGTGTAATCCTTTTTAAATATTGTTTGTTGATATATAGATACAAATTTGATTATAATTTGACATGTTGTTTAATATATAGTGAATCCATTGAAATGTGTATGTTTGAATGAAATGTTATTTCAAAATGGTTAGAAATTTGACAAGTTTTTTGATATATATTATGTATTCATTGAAATAATTGTAATTTTTATATGTATTTGAATGATTTGTAATTTACACATTGTAAGTAATTTAGATGTTTGAATAATTTGACATGTATAAATCATCATCATGCCAAGGAAGAGATCAAAAACTCAAACAAATGAAGATAGGGAGAGAGATTTGGCTATTAAAAGAGATAAAATGAAACTACTACATGAACAAAGAAAATTTCAAAGCAATAATGGAGAATTGACTTTCAAAGAGGATCAAGAACCACCGATACAAAGAAACAAAGAAGAAGAATTGGAAGGACAAAGAGAACAAATGAGATAGTTACGCTCAAGAAGACAATTGAATTGTGAAGCTACATCGTCTTCCAATGTTGGAGTCATATCATCCTCTCATGTTGAAGACACACTAATTTGTACATCTGATGATGTACACACTCCATCATGTCATGTTGAAGCTACAACATCAATATATCAAGTGGGTGATATTCCATCTTTTGCATCTTATTGCCAAGTCACATCATCTTTGGTTCAAGGTACGCAATACACTCAACCTTATGTTGATGTTCAAAATGTTGAGGGAATGGAAGAGATTATAACACCTTCTAGAATTTTTTTTAGAAGATCAAAATATTTGATTGATATTGATACTAACATTTTGAAATCAATGCCTGACAAGATTAGCAAGTGTGCTTGTCAAAGAAAAGTTAATCATATGTGGAGATTATTTTTTGAAGAATTAAATATTACAGGTCAATGCCAATTATTTGTTGAAATGATGAAGAATTTTAAATTTAGGCCTATCATGAAGATTCTTCAGCTAAGAATGATGGACGATTCAAATGAAATTTTTTTTTATAAAGAATCTAATGAGTGCTTATGAAAAAGTGGGTTCTAAATCACACACCAAAGATAGTAATATCACAAGATGAGTACTTACATCGACAATAGTAAGTACCCAAATGAAAAAGCTCAACTCATGAGAAAGACAAGCAAAACATTGAAAATTGGTAGAGGTACTCTAAGGAGAGTCATGCTAAGGTGTGAGAGATTGGAAGATCCAACAAAAAATGAGTTATGGACATTTAGTGATAGACTACTATGAAAGGATAAAGAAATTTGTGAAGCTTTAAAATCATTGATTGAAGACTTTTGGAAAAATAACACACATGTTTCCCCTAATCAAAGAGATGTTGTAAGAAGGAGGATTGGTAGCCAAAGTCATGACCCACATGCAAAACATTTTTTGGACTCAACTCAGACACAATTTTTTGCAAAATTTATTGGTATGTTTCCTCAAATTTAAATAAGTCAAAGATTTTTTGAGATGGGTAAACCTTTTTATGTCAAGATAAGTCACACATGCACAACTTGTTGTTGTAGGATACATATTGAATTTTTTGACCATTTTCATGTTTTTAAGAATATATGTGTGTTTTTGCATTCTAAGTTTGTTTTGCAAGATTTTGACATGAATGAGCCACCAAGATCTTCAAGGGAATTCATATCCAACATTTTATGTGAAATAGGGGATGGCCAACAATTTTACAAGACATCATGCTTGGATGGTACATGCTTATTTTGTGGTTTTTTGCAACTTTTATCAACTTGTGAATATATGTATAGTACACATGCAATTGGAAATGAAATAGTAGATTACGAAAAATTTAAGATAGTGGCATATGCTCTAAAATATGGGAAATAGGGTAAATGTTGTGATTTAGTCATTGAAAAGATTCCAGTCTATGAGTTTATGAAGATTATTTATGAGTATGCAAGGCATACACATAGAGCTTGATGGCTGGATTTCCAATTCAAGTTGTTCAAGGATATGTTTTCACTAGATACCATTGTTTCGGTTGTAGACTTCACAGAGAACTACACACTACAACTACAAAATGAGGTGCAATAAAAGTATTATACTTCTCAATAGGTTTCCATATTTGTTTACATAACATTCATGCATTCACCTACAAGTACAAAGGATGACAGGAAGATTTTGAGGGAGTAGGATGCACAGGTTGTGTAGAATTCAATATATGTGGAATTTCACAGAGGCTAGTCATGGAAAGGAAGAGCATGATGGTGCAGGTGCATGCATCAAAAGAGCCTTAGCTCATGAAGAACTAAATTAAAAAGATGGAGCAATATTGATAGATGTAAAATCCATCATCTAGTGGTGTAATGCAACAATGGGTCCAGGTAAGGAAGGTGAGTCTATGGTTCATAGATTTTTTTGGTTGATAGATAATACTAACATTGCACCATATGAGGATTGTTGCACACTAACAGGATCCAGTGAGTTGCACTCTTTTAGAAGCTTTGATGTAGGTTCATGGAGTATCCACACACAAAAAATGGCATGCTATTGTCCATGGTGTGTAGAGGAAAATTGACATGAGTGTGAGTCAATTGATTGGGTGGAATAATGGGATATACCGATTTTGGACCCAATTGACACCTATCATCCCTCACAAGCATTGGAAATGGTAGAGATGGATTTGTCTATTGGTTTTAACCACTTGTCTGATCTAGTGCAACCTAGTAATATATATATTTATATATCTTTGAAATTTCAATATGTAATTTTATAAGTTTTACTTAAGTATTTTCTAAATTAATGGCCACATTTTGTAAATTTGTCATTTTAGGCCATGTTTTTGTTGTTATTGCAAATGAAGACAATGAAGAAGGGACATATTATTATTTTTTTCATTGTTTCCAAGCCAAACAAAAATTGGATGACTTGGTTATAGATGGTGAAGGTTTAGAGTACCATGTTGATGCGATGGTTGTAACCAACACATGGCTTAGACGATATTCTATGAAGAATCCTAACTTGTGGTTATTTGAGAATTGGCAAACAGAGAGGAAGATCTTCATTATTCAAACCTTATTGTTGCATCAAATGGCCACTTGATAAAATATGGTGGAAAACCACATAATAAGATTCTTTGGAAAGTTCACAAGTTAGACCACGAGGCAATGCTTGAGACATTAAAATGTAGAGCAGATCTAGTAGGCTCATTAGATTGAATAGGGAGAGAGGGAGAGAGAGAAAGAGTGATCAATTGGATCCAAATACAATGTTGCAACCTCTCCCCCAAGACTATCCACATGACAAGGTGGGTATTGTTATGATGTGTAAGTGATGAGATAAGTTTAAATCATAGATTTTATGTTTTGATTTGTTTAGGATCTAGATACATTATTTGAATTTATATTAGATTCTTTAATAGGACCCATTTTCAAATTAGTCATTTAAATAAGTGAAAGTTTAGAGTTTTTTGTTTGGATCAAAATGTAATGAAAGAACATGAAAATTGTTAGAATGTGAATGCTTTGTGATGTAAATTCATGATTATTTGCATGTAACTAGAAACTTCAAACTGGTGAAAGCAAGTATACAATGGGAGAAGTTTCTAAGTCTCATCAAGCCATTCAATAAGCTGCTTGATCATTGCTAGAAGCTCAAACAAATAATTCTTTGCATTTGGAACATTGTTACCAATAATGATATTATGACTAACATGCTTTTATCTTTTATTTGTTTTGTCATCTGTAATTATTTTAGATTAACTCCAAAACAAATTTATATCCAAATCATAAACTTATAAAACCCTTCTTATAAATTTTTTCAGATGTTGTCTATTTGGAAGCGTTAAGAACAAAGTGTATGATCTTTGGTTCACTCCTAGTAACAAGAACTAGTAACTAAGTGTTCTTACACACATCATGCATAGGAATTATTAATAGCAATCACAAGGTCTTTACTTACAACAACAATTTCACCTTTCATTTATCTATTTCATTATTCCTATGAACTATTACTAAGGCGATACATCCAACATTTAAACACAATGCAATGGACTTTAAATGACTATTAGCACAACATAATGTCAACCATAGAGGATTTGCCAAGCTTATCTCAATCATCAACCCCAAGGATGTGGAGTAGAAGAATTTGTAGCTATCATCACTTGGAAGTTGGAGTGGATGATGTCAACATGTAATAAGACTTGCATGTGTAATCAAGTCAATTAAATAAGACTTTCATGCATAATCAGTACACACCATGAAATAAATCTATTCTTCATTAGTGGAAAAAAAATAGAGACATATCAACTTGTTTTCATTATCCCTTGAGATAACATTTTGAATCAATACATTTCCTACGACATTGCTATGTTCATCATAGTACAACTTAAAGAACAATACTAGAAGATCTATTGATTCTTGAATGAGTCTAGATACAATAATTTTATGAAATAAATAATTTCTTCTCATGGTAATCCACTAAGTAGGTTCCATGGAAGGGGATATTTTAATAAAAATCAAGAGGAATCTAGTGGTTCAAATGTTGAAAGTGAGTATGCTAATAGAATGACATTTAGGGGCATAAGATCTAATGGCAGAGGAAGGTCTAGTGGAAGAGGGCCTAGTGTATTCACTAGTAAGTGCTTTACTTGTAACCAAGTATGACATCAGTCCTTTAGATGCCCTAAAAAGAACAAACAAGGATATTACATTTATTTGGTTCTATTCCTTCTTACAATTTTTATTGCCTTATGTGTTTTGGGTTCAAATTTGAAAACAAGACACTCTCATGTATCCTTTCTTAAATTATTGATGTAGTGTTGTAGAAAATAATTCTTTTCAAATAAGTTTCTTTCTAGAGTTAATCAATATGAAATATAGTTAGTATATTCTAAAACAAGTAAGAGAACCTAGAAATGATTTATCCATGATCATCATGAGATGACCATCTCAAAAGTGTTTATTGAGCTCATTTTCTTGGCTACAAGACTAATACTTCCTTATCCTTATAAATATTGGATTTGAGTGTAGTTTCAATATTTGGTAGCTCATTACCAAGAGTAGTCATCTCATAGAAAAAAAAGTCTTCCAGCCTAAGCTTCTCTTGAAACTTGTTTTATAGTTCTTAATTTCTAAATAGATATGACTTTTTTTATTGTAACATGTAGGCAAAGATTTCATAATTTTACTCATGTTCATCATCATCACTTAATGGTGTACGGGCACCAAGGTCATTCTATGAAGATACACAAACACACCATGAAGGTTAGAGGAGTGAGTAGGACAAGGAGATATCCAAACAATTCAAATGGACAAGAATTAAACATTATAATGATTTTCATGACCAAACAATGTAATCAAATGTATTTATTTTGTGATGTCCTCAAAGGACTGAAATTCATACTTGTAATATCCTTAAAGGACCAAGAGTTTGTTTGTATTGGACTAATGTTGTCCAAAATCTAAGTTATGTTTACAAGAAGTTTATAATGGGTAGGGGATAGTTCTAGGTATTAGAATAATGGTTGAATATCAAATTAAAGCCATTTTTTATTTATACAATTCAAATATTAAAAAATAAATGGCTATGATTACTTTTTTTGATTAAAATTCAAATATTTAAATGCAATTTTTCATCATTTTGATTACTACTTGGGGGGTTTTTTGAATATTCTAAGTTGAAAAGCGTTTCAAATGGATTGAGTAAGACCTAGCAGCAATTTCCAATTCCTTTTGAATGTTTTAAAACTTAATCAGTCACTGTTTTGCACATCTACATAATAGTCATAGTTTTCAATACTTTTACCTAATAGTTATACTGATCTCTTTAATGTAGAGGATCCATTTCATGGGATCAAGGGCCTTAAGACCATGAAATGGAAATGATTAACCTTGTATTATATAAATCTAACATTTTATATGCAAAGAAATGGATGGGAATGTGATCACAGTCTGAACTAGTGAAGAAATCAACATGGAAATGGTGGTTAGGTACAACAGTGGGAGTTCTAGCCATGTGAAAGGAGCATTTTTGTGATTTTTATCATCTTATATGACCAATGTAAAGGTTTTTGATCAACCAATTTGATCTAGAAATTTGGGGAAGGGTGATATTGGTGAAACCCAAGATTTGAGGGTTTGAAAGAAGGTAATTTGGGATTTTGTGGTTCCACTAGATTTGGGAAAAATTGCTTATGGAATTGTGGGTTTTATGCCATTGATGATGACTTTTGAAAGTTACAAGGTCTAGGAGTCTATTATACTGGGAGTTTCTTTGTTAAATTAGACATTTTCATGCTAAAAAATAAGACATTAGTCAGAAACAGGGGTGTTGGCCCAAAATGACCATATGAAAGATTTTGATATGTTTTAGTAATTTTAAAAGGGTGTCTAGAAATTTAATTATCTTTTCAAGTGCTCTGGATAAAGTTTAAGTTATTTAGACTTTTGTGTTTTTGGAGGGCTCCTAATTTGTCAATTAGGTCTCTTAAGACACCTTGGAAGAATTAGGCATTGGGAGTTGGGTCTAGAAAAGTGGATGGTTAAATCCAATTGAATACACATTATATAACTCATAAAAGTCTTATTTAACCCTTGGTTAAGGCCTTTTTATATTTAAAGTTATTTTGAGTCATATGGAGTTTGTAGGTGTTTTTGGTAACATGGATAACTTGCTTGCTTGAAGAAGTTTGGAAGTGGAGTTAGTCTTGTGGATCCAAAGGTGTGGAGTTCTTATCCTCTAATAAAAATTGAGTGGGTTGGGTCATTGTTTTAGTTACACTTGAGGAAGATATAAGGGCATTGTTTCAAAGCAAAGGGATAGTTAGTTGTTTCTACATCAAATCATTGGTGTAGTGCCTCTCCCATTTGACTTTTGTT
Organism: Cupressus sempervirens; assembly: GCA_028749045.1. Classification (NCBI taxonomy): domain Eukaryota; kingdom Viridiplantae; phylum Streptophyta; class Pinopsida; order Cupressales; family Cupressaceae; genus Cupressus; species Cupressus sempervirens. The sequence continues at coordinate 661,802,565 of CM053784.1, forward strand.
AGTCATCCTAATGGATGCAACCTTGTTAATATTTTGTTGAGATGGGATCATGATTGTGAGCTTGAGTGGTCTACACCGTTGAGGTGTTTGGATTTATCTTTCTGTATCAGATGCTTTGTTTATGCTTTTGACTAATCTTTGAGATTATGATGTGATTTATGTTTCATTGAGGTTTGTTTCGGTGGTTACCAAGATCGATGTGGTATCATGAGGTTGATCCGTGATTACCTTGAGATGTGTGCAAAGATTGCACTATGTTCTATTACCATGCTACATTGGACTGGGTTCCTGTAGTAGTGGTTAGTCATGTTTATGACTGTGTTTGCTTATGTGTTTTAAATGCCTTTTTAATGCAAAGTAATCAATCATTATTAAATGCATAAGTAATTAAATGGATTGTTCATGTGAGATTATTTGGTTATGTGCTACGAACATTACCTTGTTATATTTTTGATTAGAGAGATAATTGTTACTCATGTTATGTTTACATTTGAGATGACCTAATGGTCAGATGTTACTCTTTGATTTTAGTATCATAGATTTTAGACTACTATGTTGTTCAGTTAATCATATTGCATGATGATGCCATTTTGAGATGACAGTGTGTTTTATGATGATATCTGGTTATTTGGTTTTTGGACATACCTCTGATTATGTTATGTGATGGATTTAATACTATGGTTATTTACTTCATTCCTGCGTTGTTATGCTTTATGCGAACGTGAGTGAAGTAAATAGATTATTTTAATATAATTGAATAAATGGTTAAATTAGGTGATTTAATGCATTTACTTCTTCGGCTATGTTATTATATGCAATTGCACTTGATCATGTTGTTTAGTGTGTAGGATTTATATCCTTGGCAGTGGCACATGGAGTTAGTGATTCAACCTTTCATATTTTACCAATGTCATCCTTATATGGTCGACATATCTTTAATTAAATGTTTAATTTAAACCTTTTGGTGATTATTAAATCCGAACTCATTTGCATTATGTGGTTAGACCAGTAAGCATGTCTGTGCATTTAGAGGTTTGCATTATCGCAAAAGTTGTTAAGGAGATTTCTATGTTTTTTGGGTTTTCGGGCTTTTTAATTAATTTATTTTAATTTCTGGAAGCTTTGCCATAGATGAATTCCTATTCATAGGAATAGCCTATTTTTGTTTGGGTTGATTTGAGGTTTAACTAGATTGGCTGGTTAAATGCCCTAATCGATTATTCACTCGAAAAGTGAATAAATATCCAAAGAGGAATTTAATTCCTCACTTCTCACTTTTGAATTGGAAAGTTGGAGAGTAAAACCAAAAATCCTCTTCATGAGGATTTACTATTTTGTTCGTTGTGGGAGCTATGGGCATGGGCTCATCGCAAGGTTGGGCTCATTGGATCTAGTTCGGGGAAACCTTGGATTGCCACGATTTTCAACTACTTCTGCGGGCTATTTATTTATGGATCAGATTCTCGTTTTGCCCTTTTGGCTGTGAGGTAGGGCTTTCCTATTTTATTGTTTTTGCTCCGTTTCAGCTTCTATTTTTGGTAGCCGTTTGTTTGGAGGTTGAGAACTAGTGTTCCCCTCCATTTCTTATTAGCATATTAGCATATTTGTTGCTTATTGATGTTTAGCATGTGATAGGTGATCTTATCTACTGTAGGATTATCTTATGCTTTTCTACTAGCATGTTAGATTTCCTTATGCTTATATTGTTGCATATTTTAGTAGTGACATCCCTATTATGACAGTATTGATGATCTGGTTGGTGGCTTGGGATGTTACGCGCAGAGGATGGCTAGGACCCATGATGCTATTGACAGTTGGGAGGAACTGCATACTTAGTTTGGTTGTTTTGTTCCTGAGATGTATTTTTGTTCATTATGATGTTACTTTTTTTCTCTTCGATGTTTAATTCAGTATGTTCTTTGCTATTGTAGTTTAGATGGATAGATGTTCATCATTTTGTGTTGTTCTTGCACTCGAGTGTTCATTCTTCGAGCCTTTGTGGATCTGGTAGTCCCTGGTGTGGAGGTTCTTCACTTTATTTTAGTCTTTTATGCTTCTGGGAGTGTTTTTTTGTTTCTATGCGTGACATTTTGTCAGCATTGTGCAACATAATAATGTATCACATGCCCATACAAACTATGTCATATGATACTGTAAAGTATCGCATGCCTTCTTGAGAAATGTCGTACGACACTAGAAGAGTGTAGCACACCTTCTTGAGAAGTGTTGTATGATCCTGTAAAGTATCACATAGCTTCTTGAGAAATGTCGTATGACACTAGAAGAGTGTCACACACCTTAAGGAGAAGTGTCACCCTCCCTTAGTAAAAAGTGTTGCATAGTTTTTGTAAAAAAACCTGCGCGTACCGTCAGTGGGCACTTTTCTTTGTGATCCAAACTTCCTGAGAGTTGTTTTGGATACCCTTTTGGGTGTTCTTGAACCCTTTGTTGTTGCATTTTGAATTCTGTTGGTTTTTCTTGTTTTCCAATTTTTGTGTTTTTGTTTTAGTCTCTTGTTGGGGTTTAAAATATATCATTTTTTCTTGTTTTCTAGTTTTTGTGTTTTTGTTTTAGTCTCTTGCTGGGGTTTAAAATATATTGTTTAAGTATAAGTTGATGTATATTTAATTTCTTATACTGAAGATATATTTTAATATATGCAACGAATCTTTTGAGATAGGTTTTAGATCTCTCGGAGATAAGTTAAGAATTCTAGGAAATTTTTAGGGCTTCAGGATTTCAAGCTTAGCCAAATTTCAAATTTTTGCATTTTACCCTAGCTTGGTGTTTTTTTGATGAGTGGTTGTTTCTTGAGCCTCATCATGTGCATTGTCATTGCTGGCTTTGTTTGGGTGTGTCAATTCGATAGTGGCATTTGGAGATTCGTTGGTTGCCAGGATTGTGGTGAAGTCTTCTATTGCGATCGTTGTGATCCCTATATGATGTTTTCATGTGCATTCATACTTGTAAAAAAAAAATATAAAATTCTTGGCTTGTATTTCATCCTTGTTTCCAAGGATCTCCAGGCGGGGCAATACAATTGGTTGACCACTGACCTCTATATTACTTAAGGTACCATCTCTACTTATAATTGAACAAACTATATCATTCACTCTCTACATATACTATTCTAATTCTTCATTTGTAGGTCACCAAAGAAGAGGGCTAATAAAGCCGAAGCACCAGTGATAAAGGGTGAGATGCCAAAATCATTTGCGAAATGATATTATCAATTCACATCCTCAATGTTTATTACAGCTTTTTGTTCAAGTACCATTGTGTGTTAATCATCTTATGCCTGGATTATAGAGGATCACAATCATCAAAAAGTAAGAAGGAAAAAAAGTCTTGATCTGATGATAATGGGGAAGTTACATATATAGTTCTCTCTAAGGATAATGTTGTTTAGTCGATGTATAAGTTGAGAGAACCAATAGACTATTTAGGTCTACTGAAAACAAATGTAACTTTTGATATTTTAGAATATAAAATGTTTATTGATGGATTTGACAAGAATTAAAAGTACACACAGATAATCAATTTACTCTTCCATAAAATGGTTCCTTTGTTAACAAATTTTACTATATTTCTTCATTTTTTTATAGCATTTAATGTGATTGTAATATTGGTTGGTAACTAAAGGAGGGCAAAGAAAAAAGAGTAAACAAGTTGCAAATGTGAACACACCTACAAATGGAAGTGGAAGAAAATCTAAGGGAGCTAAGGAAGTGAAAACTATAACAAATCAGGACCAAATAGGGATATGATCAGAAACATGTGCAAGGAGTTCAAATGATGAACCTTTGGTATGTAAACTCCAAAATATTATTTTTTGTTTTAAACTAAACTTGAGTATGCATTTGACTTATTTATCTTGAAAATGCAGAATGCATGTAGATCACATGCACACACTAATTAGTAGACTTTGGGAGTTGGGTTTCACTTCAAAAATATATGAAGAACATGCATAGGTATTGGAAACTTCTCAGATTTCTTAACATACGTGTCACCTTTAAAAATAGTTTCTACAAAGAAAATACAAGGCATTTCAAAAGACATTGCAGTGATCCTTCATAGTACTACCTTCCTAAGTGGCTCATGATGGAGGTTATAATGTTTTAGAATGTTAGGACTAGTTTCAAGTTGATATCAACCCATTTGTAAAGGCTTGAGACTCATTGGTGTTTCTATAAACCTTGAGTCCTTAAGACCTATAGGGCATTTAGTATCTAGGGAAATAGGTAGAAATACCTTAAATAAGGATAATTTAGGTCTTAGGGTCCTTAGGATAAACTAGTCTTTTTAATATGTTAATAAGTCCATTTAAATGATTTGGTAAAGTTTCATCACTTAGCAATTTCAAAAATTCAAAAGTTACAAAGTTATAAATTTGAATTTTCAAATTACAACGGTCATGGACATTTAGGATGGAATTAGTTTCTTTATTGTTTTAAGCCAAACTAAACCATCCAAAAAAATTGGATTGGTTGGGGTAGTTGATAGGAGTTTATTAAATTTTTCACAAATCCATTGTACGGGCAGAGAATCCATGGTACATACTGCTACTGCAAATTGAATAAAAAAAATCTAATTTCTTGCAAAGTTAAAGGGTTTTTCGGTATGATTCAAAGTTCTTATTGATTGGATTGCCTTGGAAAATGTTTTTATCATTAATATTTCATCTCTTTGAATTATTTCATGTTCTAAAAACCCTACTACAATCACTATTAATCATTTTGGTACTATTCAGTCTTTGGAAAATCTGATTTTAAGACAATTTTGTGTAGATTTCACACTATGAATGTCATTCTATGAATGAAACACTCTGATTCTCATAGAATGACATCTTATTGACATAAATAATATCAATTTAACATGTATAGTATCTTACTAATCTTGGAAATGCAAGTTTGATTAATTTATGTGGTGATCACCATAAAGAAGACTAAGAAACTAAGTGAATTTGGAGGATAGGCTAAAGGTTAGAGAGTTTTGGCCAAACGAGGGCACTATTTTTTTATGTAATGTGTATAGAAATTTTGTATACAATGTGTTCCAACCTTTATTTTTTGTACAAAACTTTGGGAAGTGTGAGATTGAGGAAGCCCTAAATTTAAGGGTTTCAAGGGCACAATTTGGGGCTTTGGTACCTAGAAACCTCTTGGATTCAAATTGAATTCATATTAGTTTTATTTGGACCTATTTATGATGCTATGAAAATATTTGGACCCTGGGAGTTTGAATGGTTAGAACTTCCTTTGTAAATGCATGAGAATTAGGCCTTAAAAATTTGAGAAATAATGAAAATAGTCATATACCTTCCAAAGCAACCTACCCTATCCTTTTGGTATGTTAAGGTAATTAATAAAGGGTACTCAAATATATAATTTATTTTCCTAGTGTTTTGGAAAAATTTGAAGAAAAATCCTTGTGAGTGTTGTTGCAGAGCTACAAGACATGCTATTAGGCCTAGTTTTAGGAATATTGAAGTTTTGGTGTCTAAAGCATTGAAGAAAGTATGAAATTTGTTAAAGTACCTTGGATTTAATATTTTAGGGCTATTGGATCACATCATAAGACTTGTTGGTGGATAATTTACGATTTCACTTATTGAAGGCACTTTTGGTCACTAGATTCAATTGTGCATTTGATTGACTTTATATTTGGAGCTTGGATCAACCATATTCCCTTGACACCTCTACATCATAGACCCCATCTTCTCCCAAAAACCTGAAGCATGAAACAGAAGCATGAAATTATCAAATTTGTAATACAATGCCAAGAATGGGCAAACTTAGGCCAAAATGGTGTAAGGAAACTTGGCAACAAAGAATATAACCATTTCCAGATAACCCATAATAGATCTAAAATAAATACAGAATTAAAATCCACATGCAAGAGAAAAGACAACATACCCACAAAATTGTGAAACAAGATATACCCTGGGAAACCCTCATTGAGAAAAAAACCCAGCCTCCAAAAGCATCCATCATCATGTATTATTCAGCAAAAATACCATTGCCATACAACTATGGAAGCCTTCATGGCCATAGCCACAACCAAGCAAACTATGTGAACAAGCATGAATCCACACATCCCATGCCATGCTTTCAACCTTCACAAATGCTCCCTTGGCTAACCTGTGAAGCCTTGTCCCACTCGACTCTTGCCTTTTGTCTTCTCCTTGTCACTCTCTTACTCTCTCTCTCTACAACAACTACCCTTGTGGCTGCTTATATAGTAGCAAGTCTCACAAAACCATTAAGTGGTATTACATAAACCATGTGCTAAAACCATGTGCTACCTAACCCACTGACCCCACATTTAATATTGGGCATTTAATTCTTTTCCCCAATATTAAATAATTACATATAATATTATCACAATGTTACAATACAACTCATCAAAAATATTCCATGGGAATCTTTACATGTTGCAAATCCATCTAGGTACAACATTACATAATAAAATAAAATAATAAAATAACAATATTATGCAATGTGTGCAACACCCATTATCTCAACAATCTCCCACTTGTTGTATACATTGCATAGGGTCAATCCGTAGCCACACAAAAAATGAACAAGGGAACAATCCCTCCCAGCACATCCACCATCATGGATCAAAATACACCAAGTGCTCCATCCTGGTACCTGCAACAAAATCAAAGTATCCAACATCTCAAACATGAATGATCTCACCTCCTATTATGCCACTCCCACTGGACATACATAGAAGCCATCCAAAGAGAAAGCCACCCAACCTGTCACATTAGAAGATCATAAAATCCTGTACCAACTAAAATTCCAAGCACAAAAACTTGATCCAAAGGTAATCACATGTATCCATAGTTTTCAAAATATCCATAGCATAAATAGCACTCACAGCAAAGTGTCAAACCCATCCAACTATCCATACCTCAAAGGTATAATAAGTGAATCTCATATCATCTACATATTCAATCTATAACCTGCAATCACAAGCCTCAAGAGCAATACCTGCCACATATATACCAAGAAGCTCCCACTGCAAAAGATAATGTCAAATCTATAACCAATCCACTCACAACATCTCAAAGAAGTGAATCCATGTAGTATCAAGGACATCCACAATACATAAACTGATATCCTGCAAGAAAAAAAAACTCTCATAACAAGTCTCCATACTCTCCCAAGTTCACCACAACCAACAGAGGAAAGAGATAAAGGAATAACCATGTCATCTCTCACATGACATGCATGAGCACAAACTAGTGATCACAATCTCTAACCAATCTCAAATCCAATGTAGGCAAAACTGAACATCTAGGAAGATAACCAAGACCAGAGAAACCATGCAAATCATAACCTGTATCATGTCCTTCTACACACACCTCTAGATGTAAACTGTGCAAGTATGATCTCCTCCATAAAACCCCAACAAGAAGCCTCAACAACATCCAAACCATACCATATAACAAATCATGGATGTAAGCCTCTCACAAGAAGATCAAACTCAATAAACCATTCCTAAACCAAGGAATAACCATTCCTAATCCAAGGAATATGCCCAATATAAAACCATCTCCCAAACTCAACCAACATAACAACATATGCACATGGAGATAACCAATGCTAAGCCATCTCTCAAATGAACCCTCCAAAACTAACTCATGTACCATAGCTCAAGATCCATATCCATGAAAGACAAGCATAAATATAATGCAACTGAGAGAAACAATGGGCTATACCTCTCAAGTAGCAAACCGCTGAGTAGACCAAGAGTGGGGAATGAGAATGCTCATCAAGATACCCAAGTCTCCAACCAAGAATCATCTAAGAACAATCTCCTCTCAAGTCCATATCAGGTGACTGCCCCTCAAACTTCCTATTGAAACCATCAACCGTCCCAACAAATACTTCTCTAATCCAAGAGAAATCAGCGTCAGCACCATCTCTAAGTATCCATGAGCACCTATAACCAATCAATCCATGCCAACTCCAAATGAAACATAGCAATATCATGAAGTATCCAGCTTATGATCAGTGTACTCAATACCAAGAAACTAAACCAAGATCAATGTCAAAGTTCCAACCATGGCCTCAGGAACATAAACATGACAACATGCTCCACATGAACATACTATAACATGTCACAACTCTAAAAATGTATCAAGAGTATACCATGACATAATAATGAAACCATCCTCACACCAAGGATAACATGCCAAATAAAAGCATAAATCACACCTTTGCCAAGAACCTTGTGAGTCCTTAAGATGCAACCATCTCCACACACCATGAAGAAAACCATCTCCACATACTAGGAAGAACCATCTCCACATACCATGAAGATAACCAAGAACTCCATGAGTCCTCAAGATCTAACCATCTTCAAACATCATGAAGATAACAAGTGCACCATGCAAATGTCAAAGATGCTTCTGCAGCAACAGGATCTAAGACAAACCTCCAACATCTGCAAACACTCAATAAATATATCAATGCCAACAACTCCCACTTAACTATGGTACCAAGTTACCTATGGCATCATAAAATCCATCCTCTCCAAACCAAGAAGATATAAACCAAACCAGGAACTAATCATGCACTGTCACCCCATCACTATCATAAGCTCCCACTAAATTGTGTATCCAAGCTATCCATGACATCATGATGACAAAATAACCATCCTCTAACCATGAGAATCAACCAAGGCATCAAACTATCAAAGAACTCAAAGTGCACATCATGAGCTCCTCAAAATAAATCAAATAACCATGATCCTCAACCAAAAAGACATACCACCATAACCAAATCAAAAAATCCAAGCTAATAAACATCAAGGATGTACCTATATAACCAATCATGTCATGCCAAAATCCATGACACCATGATCACATCCATGAACCAAGCATCTAGCTCTCAATATGTCTAACCTGTCAGCATAAAATAGTTAACCACAATCCTCTACCATGACTATACCTGGTAACAACATCTCATCCCTTCTACATGAAGATAAAATCATGTGACTTAGGGCATAGACAACCCAAATTCAAGTCACCAATCTAAATATGCATCAATAATTAAAGATCAATGGGCAAAGACAACCCATAACCAAGCTATAAATGCAACCTGTAAGTATAGACTGCTTACAACATTGCACAACTTGTAGACCCAACAAGTCATCATGCATATCCAAACCAAACACTAATAACCATATCATCATGAGACCAATCTGAAATATGAACTGAGTATACAATGACATCAAATCTTAAATCTCTAATGCCATAAACTCACAATGTTACCATAGTCAAAATATACCTATAAACTATTCAGATCAATATATCACCAAATAAATCATGCCAAACCTACACCAAATTTGAACCAATGCGTAGAGCTCTCAAGGAGCTTTTCATTGACTACTCGAAGACCAAAATCTGACTCTGTATGCCCAAGTTATGCCCCAATTCGTGCTCAAAATAAATAACATCTAACTTTAGGGCTGTTAAAACTTGACAAAATCTCAAAATCATAGAACCAAACCTACACCATGTTTTAGTGCTCTCAATTAGCTTTCCAACACCTATAAGAACTCTGAAATCCGATATTCTGAGATAAAGTTATGACCGTTTTACTAAAACTGTCTTTTTACCATTTTCAGTACGATTTTTCATTTTTAATTTTTTTAGTGACGAAAATTCCGATGGGATTAAATTTGACGGCCATCATGGGCTGAAACCAAAAAACTCTTTCATTTCCCCTGAACATGGCCAAACTAGGGCATATTATATATCAAAATTTATGAAAATGTCGACCCGGATCCAATGGTTAGGTTTTTTTTTACCCAAGAGGTCATTTCTGCAAGCTACCCCCCAAAACCCTCATTTAAATGAAACATCCAAAAAAATCTTTTTGTCCAACAATTTCCCATGCCCAAATCTTTTAACATCCCATCATAACAGCAAACCCAAAACCCTCATATTGCAATAAATCATTCATATATCTTGCCCTTTTCTTTTATCCTCTCATGCATTCCCATGGATTCAATCTAAGGTTACAATAATAAAACCATAGCTTTGATACCACTTGTAAGGAAACTTGGCAACAAAGAATATAACCATTTTTACATAACCCATAATAGATCTAAAATAAATACAGAATTAAAATCCACATCCAAGAGAAAAGACAACATACCCACAAAATTGTGACACAAGATATACCCTAGGAAACCCTCATTGAGGGAAAAACCCAGCTTCCAAAAGCATCCATCATCATGTATTATTCAGCAAAAATACCATTGCCATACAACCATGGAAGCCTTCATGGCCATAGCCACAACTGAGAAAACTATGTGAACAAGCATGAACCCACACATCACATGCCATGCTTTCAACCTTCACAAATGCTCCCTTGGCTAACCTGTCAAGCCTTGTCCCGCTCGACTCTTGCCTTTTGTCTTCTCCTTGTCACTCTCTTACTCTCTCTCTACAAAAACTACCCTTGTGGCTGCTTATATAGTAGCAAGTCCCAAAAAACCACTAAGTGGTATTACATAAACCATGTGCTAAAACCATGTGCTACCTAACCCACTGACCCCACATTTAATATTGGGCATTTAATTCTTTTCTCCAATATTAAATAATTACATATAATATTATCACAATGTTACAATACAACTCATCAAGAATATTTCATGAGAATCTTTACATGTTGCACATCCATCTAGGTACAATATTGCATAATAAAATAACAATATTATGCAATGTGTGCAACACCCATTATCTCAACAAATGGCACATGTGAGGTTTAAGGAGTTAAAAGTCATTGAATGTTAATGTCATAGTCAAATGTAATGTATTTGGTTTGTTAAAGTCATATCATTTGGCTCATCAAATTTTTTAGAATATTATATAAATGTTGATTTTTTGAGTTGACAACATTTTCATATGTCAAGTTAGTACACTGTTGCAGACAGTTACAAACAGTTAAGAAGTTGTTGTCAGGTTTGTGGGAGAAGATAGGGTCTACTTAAAAGTTCTTTCATGCTATTAGAAGAGAGAAGGACTCCACTATATAGGATTACAATGTAAATTTACAAATACTTTAAGTGGTTGAAGGGCTCCCTCAAAGAAGTTTCTCTTTTTGCATAAAAGTTGCAAAAGTTGTTAATGACAACTCTGCAAGAAATGAGCTATTTTTGCAATTTTGCAAATTTTTTACCCAAAATTTCTCTAATTGATACCAAACTTTTGAAAAAGGTCTAAGATGGATCCAAGACACCTAATAATGACCTTAAAACAATTGATTATCTTACTTGGCCCTCAAAACCCAAAAATGCTCTATTGAGCCAAATGAACAATTTTGAGCAATTAGGAGCATTATTGCATTTTGGGGCTCTTATAACCTATCTAACCTCATATTAAGACCAATTTGATCCTATTATTAATCTAATGATGTGGGTAGCATCATTACAAGCCAAAAACACCAAAGAAGCCCTAGGTTTACCCTTTAGCTTACAATGGAAGCCAACAAATAAGCCAAATCTCACACAGCCTTCAAATTTGCTCCAAGGGTTGAACTGATGTTATGTTCTACTCTCATAACTATATATCCTTCCTAAGAATCACTAAGGAAAGTTTCACGTCTCACCACTCCAAGAAAGACACAAAGCTAATTTGAACCCAACTTGAGCAAATAGAGCCAACTCCGTCAAAATGGGCAAAATAGAGATTTTGTTGTTCTAGGATTTAAAACTTCTAGAAAAGGCTTGGAACAACATAGACTCAACCTAAATAAGGTAAATTAACTATTGGTTGCACTCCCAAAAACCCTCAACCAGATTTGCAAGATTAGGCCTGGAAGCGTATTAGGTCTCCTAATGTTGATTTTGACCAATAACTGTAAAACTCACTAGAGGACCCAAGGAATAAATTATAGATTTAAGCACTCTTTCCCTAGTTCTTACTAACTCCAAAGTTTCAAGGACCAAATCCACTCCAACATATCCTAACCACAACCAAGTACATAGACCTAATTAGCCACTTTAAGCTTGGTTATCAAGGCAAGTAGTCAAAAATGGGTGCATGGAATCCAGTCTCAACTTCTAGGTTGTTCTTTAGGCTAAAACAAGGGCACTTTTTTCAAACATCAAGTCCTCAAACCCTTTCCATCACTCTATCCACTCAAATTTCTCCAAAACAAAGGTTAAATACACGGGAATATTCGACCTAGGGCTCGTCCCCAAAAATAAAAAACACAACTTCTTGTTTCCAAACTACCAAAATTGGATAGAGTACATCCCTAACTTTCTCCATACTAGGGAAGAAGGAAATCCACAAGTAGGAACTCAAGTTAGGATCATTTTTATGACCAAACCCTAAAATTAAGGGTTTCACAGACCAACACCCTAAAAGAATTGATAACTTTTGCAAGGTAAATGATGAAAACTCCAAACCAACACCAAAATGTTCTAAAAATATGGCTTCAACTTCTCAAAGTCCAAATATTATCTTGTAGACCTTATATTACGTACTGTATAGAAAAAACTAGTAAATTGAATAGTGAATTAGCAAATTTTATTGATTTTTGGAGCAAAATACAATTGAATCTTCACACCCTCACCATCCTCGAATTATCTAAGCCTAAATAGGCCATTTCCAATAGGGTTAACCACCCCTTGATAGTTTTGAACCATTGGAAGTTACATTTCAAAAAGTTGTCATCAAAAATGCAAAAGTTGCTAAGCAACTTTTTAGCAATTTTGCGCTTATGACAAGTTTTATTGCAAAAATGTTTGCAAATGGAATTTTCTCACTGGTAGGAACCTTATTAATGTTATAAACACCTAGACATACCTAGAAAACATAAAAATGACCAAAAATCCACTTATTGGACCAATTGATGCCCAAGGCTTATAGTTGTACCATGGGGTCTTGTGTCCATTACAAGGTGGATGGTTCATAGGGAGATCCTTATTACATCATGAAAAGAAAGAGGGTTAGGTTCTCTACACCATGGTGAAGAGTTAGATCATGGTATATAGGCACACATGCATGGAGATCATGTGCACACACTAATTAGTCAAAATGGGCCAAATAAGGATTTTGTTTGTTTAAGCTTTTCCACCACTACCAAGGGCTTGGGACAACTTATTCTCAACACAAATAAGGAAAACCAACCACTGGTTGTACTCTCAACAACCCACAACTCAACTTGTAATTTGAGACCTAGTAGCCTATTAGATCTCCTAAAACTGATTTTTACCAATAACTCTAAAAATCATCAAAGGACCTAGGGAATAAAATGTTGATTCAAGTACCCTTTTCCAAGCTCTAGCAAACTCCAAAGTTTCAGAGACCAAATCCACTCTATCATATCCCAACTAGCACGAATGGGTGCATGAAATGATCAAGAATGAGTGCATGAAATCAAATCTCCACTTCCAGGCTATTCTTCAAGCTCAAACAAGGGCAATTTTTTTTGAGACCAAGACCTCAAACTCTTTCCATCATTATATCCACTCTAATCTATCCAAAACAAGGTTAAATACATGTCGATATTTGACCTAGGGCTTCCTTCCAAAATTCACCAAGTTGTCCTCTTGCTCCAAAACTAAAAAAATTAGATAATATACAACCCTAACTTGCTCCATACTAGAGAAGAGAGGAATCCACTAATGGAATCTCAAGTTAGGGGCATTTTATTGTCCAAACCCTCAAAACAAGGGTTTCACAGACCAACAAGGAACAAAATTTGAGAAATTTTTCCAAACAAATGATAAATTCTTAAAATCGAAGCCAAAACCTTCTAAATAGGTAACTCCAAATTTTTAGTGCAGAAGATTCATCCCCCAATCAGTGGATTCTGTACAACACATTAAAAATTAGAGAAAAGTGTTGGAACAACATGAATTTTATTGATTCTTGAAAGCAAATACAACTAAAATCTCTATATATCTCCCTCTTCAAATTCTCAGAGCCTATATAGGCTATTTACAACTAATTTAATGAACCCTTGGCTAGGTTTAGCTGTTGGAAGTTGTATTTTGAAAAGTTGTCATTTGCAATTTTTGGACTAAGACAACTTTTATTGCAAATATGTTTGCAAATGGACTCTAAAAAATCCTAGGGACCTTATTAATGTTCTAAACGCCTAGACATGCCTAGAAAACATAGAAATAACAAAAAATCCACTTATCAGACCAATTGATGCCCAAGGCTTATAGTTGCACCATGGGGTCTTGTGTCCATTAAAAAGGTGGATTGTCATAGGGAGATCATCATATCTATCCCTAGACCTTATTACATCAAGAAAATAAAGAAGATTAGGTGCTCTGCACATTAATTTTTTTAAAACCCTTGATTTCTAGCCCAAGAAATTAGGGTTTGGTGGAAGTGTGCATAGATATGCATGGATGCTTAAAAAAACTTGAAAATACTTGTATTTAATACATTTCCTCAAATTATTTTTTGTTGAGTCATGGATGTAAAGGAATACAAAATTTCCTTCTTTGAGCAAGGGCTAATTAGGCCTAATTGAAGGGTAGGTTGTGAAGGAAGTCTTCACCAGTCTAAAGGTTAGAAACTAAGACTGATGTGAATTTAATATCTCTAAAAAGGGTATTCAAAAGTGTGAAAACATTCATAGCTTTTTTGAGAATCTTGGGAATGAAATGCTGATTTCGATGTCGACGGGCTACTAGACAGGCCTAGAAGGCCATAGTTGAAGAATGGTGAAAGATGGATTGATAGGAATGAAAGGGGAGTTGGAACATGAAAAATTTATTATGTTAAGATGGTCTAAGGTGTTTGGATCAAGGGTTGAGGTAGGAATTGAGTTTTGGTGTGTTGGAGGCACTAGGTACACTAGGTGGCCTATGATGGAGTTGGTGAAATGAGAGATTGGAATAAGGACGTGGGAAGGTGAACTTGATCGGTATGGTTGTAGAAGTGATTTAAAAATTTAGATAACTTCTTTTTACCTTTGAGTAGGAATTATTCCTTGAGTTGATTCCATGTTTCTTGTTGAATCCTCAAGTTGAGTTAGCCTACTTAAGGTGATAATGCAGGGGTCTACATCATAGGTCCTGGTGTACCTTATAATTTCATGTTTCTAGTTGGTGCCCTAAACCAAAAAAAAACAAGAAGAATGAATACCATTTAGATATTTCATATCATCACTAAGTCAAATCCCAAATCATTTTCAACACTAATCAACAAGAACACTAAAATATTGAACTCAATCATAACAAAAGATAGATTATTATACTCAAACTCATGAAAAACACTAGCTCATTGCTCAATTTGATAAATATAAGTATGAATATCTAGTATTATTTGATATCTTTGTGAATCTTATTTCTATTTCACTTTGAATGAGGTTCTAATTCACTCTACAACTCAAGATATTCCCATTTTACTAACTATTGTCCCCATTTTGGGCCATTACCTAGGGTTTCATCTATTTTCCCTCATATATTGAGATGCCACCATGGTAATTTAATAACCATTGGTGGAATATAATTTAGGAAAAAAAATTTTATGTTCCTTTTGGTTTTAGGTCAAAAGAATGAGGTTGGAGAGAAAAACCTGATGCCCTAGGCATGCTAGACCCATGTGCATGCTAGAAATTCATAGCAACATCTTCCATAACTCGCTATGAAGAAGGTTTTGAGGCTTGAAAATTGGTATGTGATCATCTTACATGATCCATCTCATATTAATATTTCTAGATTGAATTTTTTCTCAAGGGTTAGGGTACTTCCTTTGTTAATAGATGCCTAATTGCCTACATTCCTAAGTAAGCCTTAAAAAACTCAGTTACTGCATACTTCTCTTGAGATCCCAAGGCTTTAGTATGTTGTATAAAACCAAAATGGGTATCCAAATT
This sequence comes from Cupressus sempervirens, assembly GCA_028749045.1. Classification (NCBI taxonomy): domain Eukaryota; kingdom Viridiplantae; phylum Streptophyta; class Pinopsida; order Cupressales; family Cupressaceae; genus Cupressus; species Cupressus sempervirens. The sequence continues at coordinate 661,818,434 of CM053784.1, forward strand.
AGTGATTATTTTATTTGGGATATGAGGAGATGTTTGTGATTTTCCATATTCAAGGCTACAAGCCTTGTCTTGAGTTTGTGAAGCAACTAGCCAATGAAAGTTGCATAGTTTGAATCTAATGTTGGATTCACGTTATTTTGGACCTAAATACACCCTTTCCATGCTTGGAAGTCACCCTTAGTCCTTATTTGTATTTTTGGTGTTTTATGTCAAATAAGCCTTGTGATACCCTTAAGAGCAACTAGTGATTGGTTGTCTTTGTGATAGTTTTTCCTTGTGATTGGAGATTCCTAAGAGTGGTTGGGTTTTGATAACCATACCATCTTATCAAGAACTTGTGATAGGTGTTTTGGGGCTGATTGGATTAACAATGACACTCATTATTCCTTAACCTTCAGTGAAGAGGATTCTAGGAACCTTGTCCATTCCCACTACCTATTCCATTGCATCAAAGTGGTAGTAGAGCTATGTCTCTTACTATAGAGGAAGAAATACCTTTAAGGAGGAGCAATCTGAGCATATAGACCTTGATCCATTTGTGATGATGTAAAATGCGAAAAAATGCATAAAATGTTGTCCTCTTACATAAAATGTTGTCCCCTTTCATTTTTCTCCACACTTTTTCATTGCATTAAGAAAATAAATTGAATATTAGGATACCCATTTCACTCCTCTATAACATATGAAATGATGAGGTATGGTTTTTTTGGACCAAGTCTTTGTTGTTACATTATGGGCCACATTTTAGGCATAAAAATGAGCAATATAGGTGATTTTTCAAGGTAAAAAAGATTTTTATGTTTCTTAGAAGGTTAGCTTGGTCCTTAGGGTCATTAGGTTAAGTTTTAGGTATCTAGGAGTTAAGATGTCAAAAATTGCAAAAAATTGCAAAAGTTGTCAAAGCAAAATTGCAAAAATGCTGACAACTTTGTAGGAGTTTGAGAATTGGTGAAGGGATGAGCATTTGGAAATAATTTATTTTACTATTTTTGAACATTTTCCAAGTCATAGAATTGGAATCAAGTGAAAAATGTAAAAATTGCACTTTTTGTACAAAGTTGCATTGTTAAAAGTTGTAAAAGTTGCTCAAATTTGCAACTTAGTGGAAAATGGGTTGTGGGATTGATCTGTCTATTCTATTAGCTCTAGGTGGCTAGGTAAACCCTATCTCCAACCTCATCCCATCCTATTTAGTGCTCAAACATTCTTGGGCACACCGAACCAGAATGTCCCTAAGGGTCACTAAATGCCATAGGGCTACAATCTTTGACGGGGCATATCTCAGAGCTCATGCAAGGTATGGTTCCTATAAGACCATGTTGTGGAGACCTAAAATAATGTCTCTCACTTTTTGGAGATCATAGTCCATTTTTATTTTGCAATGCCATCTCGGGTGATGCTGAAACTTGTAGTGTTGGCTAGTACAAGTTGCCAATTGCCAAATCTCTCTCACCTTTCATTGTGAGATTAAACTGTCTAATCCATTAGCTCTAGGTGGCTAGGTAAACCCTGTATATGAGCAATGTTAGTATGCTAATAGAAACCAAATTTAAATAAAGCTTCTACAAACTAAACAAAATTCATAAACTTCAAGATAGACTAAGATGAACTCTCAATTGAGAATATGAGCCTTTAATGGGCTCTCTCAATGAGAAGCTCTCTTGTTGAGTAGCTTTGTCTAAATAGATAGGATGTATGCTCAAGCTTATTCTTCAAAAAGGGCTTCAAATGGAGTTGGAATTTGGGTGTGAGTGTATGGTTTTGATGTAAAATGGCTTCTCAAAATGGCAGTATGACTTTACTTCATGGATTGTGTTATTTTGCAAAGGGGAAGGATCCAATTTATAGGCAAGAGGCTTGAGGGTTTGAGGGCTAAGATGCAAGGATGGGAAAAAGCTTATGGAGGGCTCAGATTGCATGAGAGGAGAGCACATGGATTGTGCTTCCTTATAGCCAATCAAGGAGTGACACATGTCACATGGTGAGAGGATTGAGGAAAGGGGAAGGATGAGTCAACAAAGGAGGCTCAAGGTATAAAATCTTCATAAAGACCCTCATAATGACTTGTAAGAGCAATAAAAGGGCTTGTAAGAGTCATTTATGACCTAGTGGACTTCATAAAGTTTTATGGTCGAGATATTTTGAGGGTGATGAGAGAAAATTTGACTTGGACTTGATTAGGAAGGTTTTAAGCTTGCTTAGGCTTGTGCAAATGATTAGAGGATGGATTAGGATGGTTTAGGATTAGCTTAGGGATAGGCAAGTGGATGGCATTTAATGAGGGTGGGTGAAGGAGGAGATATTTGTTAACTTTGGCTTGGGTTAGTAAGTCTTAACCCATGTTTAGGGAATGTGACAAGGTTAGGAAGGGATTAGGATTAGGTTTAAAGACATCTTCTAGAAGAGTCTAGACTTTGGATGAGGATAAAGACTTTCTAGAATAGTCTAAAATTTCCTAGGATGAGGATAAAGACTTTCTAGAAGAGTCTAGAACTTCTTAGGATGAGGATAAATTAGATTTTTAGGAAATAAATAAAGTTTTATTTATTTCAAGGGTTTGGGTTGAGGAGATATTTATTAAAACTTTTTTAATAAACATGAGGATTAATATTTAACTTTAATTAAATATTTTGAGTTGGGATTAGGGGTAAGAAATGATGGGATTAGCCTTTAATCAAAATTAAAGAAGGATTAGAAGATTTTGGAAGAGGTTATTGCTCATAAGGAAATTGGCCAACTTTTGGGAAAAAAATAAATTTTTTATTTATTTTAGAATTTTTGGTCAATTTATTAATTAAATAATTAATAAATAAGAAAATAATGTTTAAATAAGATTTAAACATTTTTGGGAGGGATTCTTTAATTAAATATTTTTAATTAAGATAAAAGGATTTAATGGCATAAAAATTAATTAATTAATTAATTAATTAATAAATGATGATGTCATCAGGAATTTTTTAGAAAATAAAAATACTTTATTTTCTAAAGGTTTTTAGGTGTCTACATTTTGCCCCTCTTTGATGTGATGCCGCAAGTGGCATGGCATCAAAGATAAGAAAATAAGATGCCCAAGGCTAGAGCAGAAGAGGAGAGAATGGACTGTGAGATGCCCCTTCAAGAAGGCAGGGGGGAGAGAAAGTGAGGCTCGATGGCTTCTTGAAATGTACAAGAATCTCGGATGAGCAAGGAAACTCAGATTGGCAAAGAGAAGGGGCTAAATTAGCTCAAACTCTCACTATGGGAGAATGATAAAGGAGAATCAGATGCACAAGAGGAAGCAAGCTTAAGACTTTAGGGAAGGTGGAGGATGAAGGAGCAAAGCGCTATAAAAAGGAATCCAGGATAGGGAGATGGATGAGGGGATTATAAAGCTGATGCAATAGGATTTCAAAGAGTCAAATTGATGGAAGATGGGTTTTGGAGATCCCTAGGACTAGGATTGTGGATCTCGAAAGATGAGGCTTGGTGTATTGATTTGGATTGGTAGATCCCTAAGACTAGGATTGTGGATCCCTAAAGCTAAGAGTGATGAGTGATTCAAAGAGATACTGATGCATAAGCTGGGGTAGGAGAGACGGATGCTGGATATGGATGGGGGATAATGGAGATGAAGGAAAACCATTGAAGCTTTTTGAGCGGGGGGATACTTCAAAGAGAAGTACCACCATGTAGTTGAGCACTAGATTTGCTATAAGACTATTGGTTAATTGCCAAGGTTACCAAGAACATCAAGGCCTGTTCACCAACTGTCTAGAGGATTGACAAACTAACTCAAAACAAACACGCAAGGATTACCCCAACATCACACATGAATCCTAGAGGAAGCAGCGTGGAAACGACATTGGAGAACCCACAAGCAGAAAAGAAAAACAAACGAAAGACCTGATCAAGACCTTACGCTCTAATTGCCCCATTCGCAGCATACCATGATATGGAAGATCGTGGCAACCTTGAGGAGGGAACAAGGAGATTGCTTGGAAAAGATACTTCAAGACCCAAAAGGGAAGATCCCAAATCAAAAGAAAGTGAAAATCCAAAAGAGAACCGTTTGCCAACGAGATGGGTAGGATGAGGTACTAACGGACCAAGATCAGACATGAAGAAAGCTATATCCTGCAAGGACCTATCAGAGAGCACCTAAGCTGGTGGATTTGGATGAGTGATGCATCTGGCAAGCTGAACTAAGAAAGATAACACTTTGGTGATAGGAAATCTAGCTAAAGGATGCGTTGGAATAGCTAACCAAGATGTGTGATGGGTGCAAGATGCTGATCAAGGACGAACTAACACGAACGCTGGATAGATACAATGGTACTAAGCTAAAGAGGATGTACAAGCTGATGGACCAAGATATGTTACAAATGTACACATTTTTTCATGTTTTGGTTTTTGTGAGATGGAAATGTTTGTGAAGGATGGGATGTCTATAATAGGTGATAGGTGGATAGGTAGATGGTTTGCGAAAAGATTAAGTGAAAATGGGGTTTTGTGTGTGCACGTGATAGTATACAAGCTAGGATACAAGATTATTTATAGGCTGGAATATGGTACAAACCTTGGACAAGATTCGGATAGACAAGGTATGGTACAAGATTTACAAGGTATAATACAAGCTTTGGTACAAGATTTACAAGCTGTACAGGAGGTATTTACAAGCTTCATCAGATTTTGGATATTTGGTTGGAACACCAAGGGAAAAAGCAAGTGTGTCTTATGGGATGGTGGGTGAATGGATGAGGGATAGGATAGTGATAGATAATGGATTAGTCTTTAGTACACAAGGCACCTGAATTACCAGGTTTTCACCAAGGTACCTATCCAAGGTGCTTGAATTGCCAAGTTTTCACCATTGGATGCTTGTTTCTCTTTACTATTTTTTTTCTTTTGTATTTTTCAAAAGCTGGGTATACCAAGGATCTTCAAGCATAGAACTTCTTGAGATGAATGATGTTAGTAGGATCATTCAAGAGTTCTCCTTCTAGTGTAGATAGCTGATAAGCTCCAGAGCCAAAGGAAGCAGTGACAACATAAGGACCAAGCCATGTAGGTTCAAACTTGCCTTTCTTTTCTCGATTTACTTGGACTTTCATGTTTTCTTTGAGGACCATGTCACCTGGCTGAAAGTGTCGTGGAAGCACCTTCTTGTTGAAATTTCTTTTGAGATGAGTTTGATAGACTGTGACATGATCATAGGCTTGTTGCCGCTTCTCATCTAAGAGATCTAGCTGGTTGAGTCGAGCTACTTTATATTCTTCATCTGATATTTGCCCTTGCAAAGATATGTGCAAGGAGGGAAGTTCAACCTCTATAGGTAGTACCGCTTCGGCACCATAGACTAGGGAGTATGGAGTTGTGCCTATGGATGTACAGAAGGAAGTTTGATAGGCCCATAGGGTTGGATTTATTTGTAGGTGCCAATCACGGCCGGAATCATTGACAACTTTCTTTAGAATTTTGAGGAGGGTTTTGTTAGTTGCCTCTGCCTGGCCGTTACCTTGTGGGAAATATGGGCTAGAAAAGAGGTGATGGATGCGGAGGGAAGTGCATAATTCTTCCATGTTGAGATTTTCAAAGTTACCTCCGTGGTCGGTGAAGATGGTGGATGGGATGCTGAAGCGGCAAACAATGTGGTACAAGATGAACTTGGAGACTTGAACTCATGTAGCTGAGACTAGGGGGACTGCTTCCACCCATTTAGTGAAATAGTCTATAGCTATTATTATCCATTTATGTCCATCAGATGAGAGGGGTGTGATAGTTCCAACTAGATCAAGGCCCCAACAAGCGAAAGGCCAAGGTGGTGCAATAGGCTGTAGATCCTATGCCAGAGCGTGCACAAGATTTGCATGCTTCTGACATGGGAGACACTTTTTGACAAAGTCACAGGAGTCTTCTTCAATGGTAGGCCAATAGTAGCCTGCTCTAAGGATTTGTCGCGCTAGGACAATACCACTCGTGTGGGCACCGCAAAGTCTAGAGTGTACTTCCTTTAACACCATCGCGGCCTCATTTTGGTCTAAACATCGAGAGAGAGTATCGTGATAACCCCGACGATATAGGGTATTGGCTATGATAACATAGCGGGATGATTTCCGGATGAGGTTCTGGCGTTGGGTACGTGTGAGGTGAGGGGATATGATACCATCGTTAAGGTAAGCGTGAATCTTATGGTACCAAGGGGATTGGGGACCAACCAAGATACAAACACAGTTTGAATCCTCATTCGCATAGGCGGGTGTGAGGAGCTGCTCCACTAAAAACTCATACTGTGTAGCTGCTTGGGGAATTTCCAAGAGTGAGCCTATAGTAGCCATAGCATCTGCTACTTTGTTTTGTATTCAAGGCACTTGTGTAAACTGAAGCTTTGTAAAATGTTGGGTTAGCTAATCAACCAGCTCTTTGTAGGGTAATAGCTTTTTATCTTTGGTTTGATATTCATTTAGGGCTTGCTTGATGATGAGCTGAGAATAGCCAAAGATTTGTAGCTCAACAATGTTCCATTCTGCAGCTATCTTTAATCCTACTATGAGGGCCTCATATTCAGCTATATTGTTGGTGCTAGGGAATTGTAGCTTGAAGGCTTTTGGAATGTAATCTCCTTGAGGTGTGACCAACAATATTCCTGCCCCTGATCCATGAGATGTGTATGAGCCATCAAAATAAAGTTTCCATGGGGGTTGTTCTTCAATTAGACAGATATGCTCATCTGGAAATTCTGTGATCAATGGATAAGCATCTATTAGAGGTGCATCAGCTAGGTGATCTGCTATAGCTTGCCCTTTGATTGCCTTTCTATCCACATACTGGATGTCAAATTCACTAAGGAGCATAACCCATTTGGCCAAACGGCCTGTAAGTGCTGTTCTAGAGAGCATATACTTGAGAGGGTCAATCTTGGAGACTAGTTGGATGGTATGACTTAGCATGTAATGGCGAAGCTTTTGAGTTGAGAAAAAAACTGCCAAACAAGCTTTTTCCATAGGAGTGTAATTGAGTTCATAACCAGCTAGGGTTCTACTGATGTAGTAGATGGCTCTTTCTCTATTGTAGTCATCAAGTTGTGCTAGAAGTGCCCCTAGAGCAGTAGGTGTTGCTGATATGTACAAAATCAGGGGACGACCAGGAACTGGTGGAACCAAGATAGGGGGATTGATTAGATACTACTTGAGATGGTCGAAGCTGCGCTGACATAAAGGATCCCACTTGAAGTTCTCATCCTTCTTCAGTAACTGTGAAAATGGTGTACACTTATCTACAAGCTGGGAGATGAAGCACCAAATAGATTAGAGTTTTCCTTGAAGAGAGCGAAGCTGTCGCAGTGTCTGGGGAGGAGGCATGTCTAAAATAGCCTTGACCTTCTTAGGGTCGATCTCCATACCTCGTTTAGAAACTATGAAACCTAGAAGCTTGCCAGATGTGACCCCAAAGACACATTTCTTGGGATTCAGCATGAGATGATATTTGGCTAACCTATCAAAGACTTTCTCCAAGTCAGCAAGATGATCCATGAAGGTATGAGACTTGACCAAGATATCATCCACATAATCCTCCAAAATGCTATGGATGATATCATGAAAAATGGCTGTCATAGCTCTTTGATAGGTAGCCCTAGCATTCTTTAGGCCAAAAGGCATCATGTTGTAGCAAAAGGTTCCCCAAGGGGTAGTGAATGCTGTCTTATGCTGATCCTCTTCTGCAATCTTGATTTGATTATACCCAGAAAATCCATCCATGAGGGAAAAAATTTCATGTCTAGCTGTAAGATCTACAATCATATCTATGTTGGGCAAGGAAAAATCATCTTTTGGACAAGCTTTGTTAAGATCTCTAAAATCAGTGCAGATTCTAATGTCACCGGAAGGTTTAGCGACAGGGACCATGTTGGAGATCCAGTCTAAGTAGTCGATAGGTCGGATAACCTTAGCAGCTAACATTCTTTCTAATTTAGCTTTGACCAATAATGCCACCTTGGGGTGCATTTTTTTAAGCTTTTGTCTGACGGGCTTGATCTTTGGATCAACTGCAAGAAGATGAACTACAAGCTTTGGATCAAGTCCTGGCATGTCCTGATATGACCATGCAAATTGGCCAATGTTCTCTCTTAAGACCTCAAAGAGGAGGTCAGCTTGGTCTTGTGATAGGGATGCAGTAATGTGAACAAGTCTGGGGATCTCTGAAGAACCAATGTTGACTTCTCAAGTATCCTCAATTAGAATAGAAGACACCTCTGGTCGATTATCTTGAGGAGGCAATGCTAAATCCTCATGTTCTTCTGGATTTTCTTGCTGAGGGGTTCTCTTTGTTGCCTTAGCTAGTCTTAGATTCACCTTAGTTCTAGTTTTGGGTGTATCAGAACTAGGTTGGGGATTTTCTCCAAAATACCCCTTGGGATCTAGCTTGTAGATATAGGCAGGATCTGGCTTTGTTTTCTTGTGAGGAGTTTTAGCTCCCATGAATCTTAGAAGTGCCTCCTCTGATGTGAACTCATCGATGTGTATGACACTTGGTTGGTCCCAATCTATGAGTTGTGGATGGGCGAGTGGTAGGTCAATGAGGTGGATGGATAGTTCTTGGAGAACAGAGTCTCCGAGGGAGATTTGGTCTAGGATATCGGCGTAGGCTCTCTTTTCAACTTCCTCAGGAATGTCTTCGATTTTGACAAGGTTGCAGTGAATGTTTAAAAAAGCGTGACCATTCTCATTGGTGCCCCCAATTGTGGGTATGCCAAAGCCAAGACCTGACTTCGATTCCCACTTATGTGCATCGATGGGGCACTGCATGCCTCTTTCTTCTGGTCCTAGACCACCACCTTGATAGTTCCATTTGTCAGTGATGAGCTTATGTTCTTGGGGATACTTTTGGCTGAAGTGATCAAGGCGTGCTTGATTTCTTTGAGGTGCATCCTTATGTAACCATTTGTTGATATCTGGAGTGAGCTCCTCATGAAGAGGGATTTTTGAGGATACAAAGGTTGTTGGGCCAAACTATTTGTATTGAGGAGGTGGAACCTCCTTAGCTTTGTGATATGTCGGTCATCCATGGGCATGTGGATCAAGTGGGAGTGCCCCGACAGCAAATGCATCTGACAGACTATACTCTCCACAACCTTTGTTATTGATCTTCACGGTAGACAGGGTAGAGGTGAGGATGGTTTCTGGGTCATTATAAGTGTGGGATGAGCTAGCAATGGATGTGCCGATATCAATTCTAGGGCAATGGTTTGTATATGAAGCTTCAACCACATTGCAGTAAGCAAAGGGTTCTGGATCAGCATGGATGGTTACCTCAGTGCCTTGATGCGGAAATTTGATGCACTGATGGTAAGTGGATGGAACGGCTTTCATGGCATGAATCCATGGGCGACCGAGGAGGATGTTAAATGGTAGGTTTAGATCAATAACATGGCAGAGTGTCTCTTGGATGACTGGCCCAACCTTGATTGGCAGCAAGATAGTTCCTTCTGTGGTTCTTTCCAAGTTGTCATAAGCTTTGATGGTGATAACCTCACCGATGATATCTGCCTCAGTATACCCAGCTTGTTTCATGAATTTTAGGGTGCAAATATTCAAGGCTGATCCATTATCTATCATTACTCTTTTTACAGCAAAGTTGGATACCATGATGGCTATGTGAAGCGGAAGGGTGTGATCTGGCTCGACCACGGGTATGTCGGTGGGTTTGAACGATAGGGCACATGAGGATGAGAGGTGTCCAACAAGATTATGAAAATCAGTAGCATTGATATTAGAAGGGACATGAGATTCTATGAGAGCACTGTCAAGGATGTTCTTGTACACAGGACTAGTGCGAAGAAGGTCTAAAATGGAGATTTGGGCAGGCATGTTCCCAAGGTGTTCCAAGATATTGTACTGGCTTTTTGATGGAGCTGATGGTGTTGGTGTAATAGGTGGGCCTGCGATGTTAAATTGTGCTCTTCGAGTGGTGACTGCACACTCATTGTTTGGTCCTTGGTTATTGATAACATTGATGGAAGGCTCTTTCTCGGATATACAACCTATAAGGCTACCATAGTCTATATAGGATGAAGTGTGGTCATTGTTCTTCCCATGCTGTTGGTTTGGCTGACGGTTGTTGGTGTTGTTGTTGTTGGTTTGGATAGGTGCTTTTCCAGGATTTTGGTTGTGGTGTGGAGGAAAAGCATTTTGATAGATCTGTAAGCTTGCATTGGGAGAGGTTTGGGCACCAACAGTGATTTCATTCCGATCAATGAGGTCCTGCACATAGTCATTCAGTTTCATGCATCTGAGGGTAGTGTGACCTTTTACCCTATGAAATTTGCAGTACTCATTATATTTGTACCATGCAGCTTTGGATTGGCTTGGGTCAAATTGCTGGGTAGGAGGAAATTTGATGAGGTTTTCTTTGACTAATTTCTCAAAAATGACATCCAATGGTTCACCAAGGGGTGTATAGTTTCTAGGTGTAGGTTGGAATCTAGGCTTTTGTCCTGCAGCTACATTGATGGCATTAGCTTGATTGCTAGACCCTTGGAAGTTGGGTCTTGGATTGTGGTTTTGATAGCTTTGGTTATTCTGTTGTTGGTAGTTGATAGCTTGTTGATTTTTTGGTTGATATGGTGGGTTGGACTGGTTGTGAGAAGGGCCAACAATATTCACATGTCTGGTGTCAGTGACGCCATCTGTTGCAACGTGCTTGTTTTTGTTCCAATACCTAGACTTGTCATTGGAATGTGATTGATTTTGGTTGGCTTCCTTGTAAAGCTTGACCACACCATCTTTAATGAGTCCTTGCTCAAGGATCATTCCTTTCTCTTTGATATCTTTGTAGGTTTGCAAACAGTTCATGGTCATGTGGTGAGCCAAGCTAGGATGGGCATTATCAATAAACATTTTCACCACATGGCATTTTGGCAAGGTGCAGGATATGCGGGTAGTAAGGGTTTGCCATCTTTGTAGGTATTCGGCAAGGCTTTCTCCACCTTTTTGCTTGGTGTGGACAAGATCAACTATTGATAGCTCTATTTCAACAAGATGGGCATATTGGGCTACAAATGCCTCAGATAATTCAACAATGTTTTTAATTGTGCCATAGGGGATTCTATAAAACCATTCAAGAGCTGGTCCAGCTAAGCTTTTCAAAAAAAGGCGCAAGAGGAAGACATCATTGTATGCTACGTCCTGGCAGTGCATGTAAAATTCTTTGATATGTGTGACAGGGTCTCCTTTTCCTCTGAATTTGTCAAATTTGGGTACCTCAAAGTGTTTGGGAAATGGTGTCATGGTAATGGCTCTATCAAATGGGTAAGGACACACATTCTCAAACTTGAATGTCTTTGGATCATTCCCTTCTTGGATGGCTTTCAGAGCTATCTTCATTTGCTCCCATTCTGAATTGATAGGTGATGGCTGGGGTGCCCCCAATGTAGGAGTGCCTTGAGGTAGGTATGTGCTGGATGGGGCCACTAAATATGGATGGCTATGAGGGATTTGCTGATAGGGATTGTACATTGTTTGGGCAGCTGCATGGTGGATGACCAGTTGCTGAGGGGGAGGTGGCACATATTGCTGCATGTGCTGCAAGGCTTGCTGTTGATATGGGATTTGAGGTTGGGATTGAGGAACATAAACTAGCTATGGGATAAATGGATTTCTTTGTGGAGGTAAGGTATAAGATGGTTGAGAGGCTTGGGGAAAGGATCGAGGGGCTTGTGGGGTTTGACCAATATATGTGGGTTGTGCCCCCATTTGGGATGGTATCTGCAAATAATTGGTGGTTGGCTGGGGTGGTGGATAACCTCCTAGAAGTGGCATTGAAAAGTAGTTGGTAATTGGAGGTAATGGATTAGTTGGTGGTGGAGGTGGTGGGAATTGAAAGCTTGGGAATGGAACTGATGGGGTTTGATAGCTTTGTGGTTGGATTTGGAAGCTTGGTAGAGTGGTGGCAGGGGCTGGGGTCACTTGGGAGTTTGGTAGAAAATTTGTAGTAGCTCGTGGGATTTGATAGCTTTTTTGAGTGAGGGTAGTAGCTTGTAGATTTGTGGCTAATGGTATTGAGCTCCCAAGACTTAATGGAAATGATGGGATTGTGCTTTGGGCTGCAGTGAACAAGCTGGGGGTGATGAAAGGTTGATTACTTGGCCCCATGGGTGGCATCCCTGTTGTATATTGTTGAGGTTGGCCAAAGATGCTAGCACTGATTTGGGAGATGGGTGGATTTGGAAGGCTGGGTTGGGGAGCAGCAACAGCAATAGTGAAGGGGGTGAACGGTGAGCTGTTTTGGGTAAAGGGGGTTTGGAGCGGAGAGGTATGAACCAAGGATGGAGTGGTGGTGGATGGGTTGGCTTGCGGCATGGAGATTTCAACTTGGGTGGATGATGGTATGTTTGGGTCTGTTGGATCATATGGATTGGCTGGAGGCTCTTCTTTTGGCATATATTGAGGATAATTTGGATCATAAGAGCCTATGGGTGGTGGTAGCTGCCCAAACAATGGGTGAGATGGATCTGATAATGGAGGGGGTCTTCCAAAGTCAAAGGCTCCTACATTTTCCCTTCGAAAATTAGCCATGATTGTCTCTTTGTTCTTGTCTATAATGGCATTTACCAATACTGCATTTCCTAGTTGGTTCATGAAAGCTTCAATGTCAGTACATGATGGCATAGCTTTCTTTGGGCTGAAGGATGGCTGAGTGCTCAAGGGGGGTGAGGTTGTTTGATCCAAATGATAGGGCTCCATTGTTTCTTTCTTCTTGGCTAAGCGAGTGACGGGTGGCATGAAAAATGCTCCTAGGGATGAGATGCAATAATGCTGATGGATGCAAAAGGGGGAAGGCTTCTCTATGCAAATGATTTCCTAGGTTAAGGCAAAGCTATATGACAAAACCTAAGGAGGATTGGGTTAGAGATTCTAACTTCAAAGATATGTTGCCAAAGTAGGAAAGGTTTGCTTTCCTATGTGCAAGCTTTGTGGTGATTGTGTCAACTTAAGGATAGACTGGTGATCCTTTAGGAAGAACACGAGATTGACCACTTGTGGATCCCAACCTTTAGCTCAAGGTGATGAGGGATAATAAGTGACAAAGCTAGATTACCCTAGACAAAGCTCTATCAAAGGGATAACCTTGGTGAGATTCATGAATTTGGAAGTTTTTAGGAGTGGCAAACTTTTGGCAAAAGTGACAACAATTTTGAAGGCTTGGATGTGAGGTGTTGATTTTCTGGCTAGATGGTTTGATTCTAAATGAGATGGATGAGCTAATAATGCTTAAGGGGATAACCTAAGATGGCTGGCTTTTCTACAAAGATGACTCTAAAGTGAAGCTAATCCAAGAAGATGGGGAGAAACAAGGGTGTCTAATCATAGAAATCATGCCTAGTTGGTAAGGCATAAGCAGGATTAACTCCTAAATGTTGGCTAAATTTGACGGTGCGCTCTAACAAGGCCTCTTGAAGTGCTTCGTCGGTAGCTTTGTCCTCTGCTTTGTGGAGTTTGGCAATTCGTGGGCTTGGTGTTATTTTTTTTCTCTTGGCTGAAAGTTCTTGGTATGCTAGAGATGGTTTGAGTTTAACTTTGTGGAACTTCTGTTTGGGTTTGGGTTGCTCTGACATCAATTTCTAAATCTGCTTGGCTTTGAGAGATCTTGGTTGTTTTGCTTCAACTCATTCAACTTCTGGAATAGGCAGTGACTACGCTAAGTATGCCCTAAGCTAGGATTGACCAAGTTTGGCAAACATTTATTCAACAAATAAAAGATCAAGCAATAGATAGAAACATCCAGATAGAAGTTTTTGATTTTTAGAAAGTGATACTTGCGCCAAGGAGTGTGTATGTTCTACAAATGTTTCGATCAGTCACCTCAAACACATTAACATCCTAGATGGTTGTCTACAAGGTTGATAGTTGGTTTAGCTAAGGAGTCCTCGATATACCCAAGGTATGTGAGGCCCAAATCCGTAGATGAGACCAAAAAGATGTCACACAGCCGAGAGGAGCGGTAACCCACTTCTCCTCTTTCACTTCTCAAGGGTATAAAGTTCCTTGAAGCTTAGCCTGAGTGACAAAATCTTGATCCCAAGAGAGGTGTCTTTCGATTCACCTCCCAATTCTTATACTCTGCCAGAACGCTGGAGTTGAGGTCATCCAAGGGGTGATGAAATCCCCAAGCAGGCCTCCTAAAAAGAAACAAGGTTTTGGATCCTAATCTTATGCACCCAAGATGGCCTTGAAAGATGACAAGGGGAGAGAAGACTTGGATGACCTTGGGCTAAAAAACACGCTTGTTCTTTTACCAACTGACTCTTATGTGTGCTAATCTAGACTTTTGCAAGCACTCATGTTTAAGAGACAATGTTCAATTCCAACTTGAAGCACCAAAAAAAGTAAATCGATCGAAGAATGCAAACAATAAGAAGAGTTATGGTCAACAAAAGCAAACTCGCGCGCCCAGAGGCCCTCCACGTCAAGTATCGATTAATTTTCTTTAAGGCATTCAAGATTGAGTGTGAGTTTGTTTTAAGCCCAAAACAAAAGTGTGTGAGATTCGATTTCAAGTGTGCGCCCGGAGGCTCTCCACGTCAGTTGTTGTTCAATTTTAGTGCCCAAACTTGAAGTGTGATCAATTTAATCTAGATTTTTTATCATTTAAGAATTTTGATAAAGTTAAAGCAAACATTCAAAGACCAAGTGAGTGAGTTAGATTGTGGAACATTTAACACCTTTTTCAAGTAGACCCATCCCCATAAATGGCGCTGAGATTGCAACCAATGGTTAATATTTGATGGGTGATTAGAAAAGAGGTGAGTCCAAGGAACTACTCAAATTGATTTTTGCAAATTTGTATTTTAACTTAACAAGGTTTCTTAGATGTCCAAAAATCAAACTTTACCTAGATTGCATGTGGAAAAGAGATTTGTTTTGTTCAATTTTTAGAAGCTCAAAATGAAGTGTTTGATATTGCAATGGTTAATTGATCCTTAGAATTCAAGATTGGATTTTTTGTTTTAATCATGCATTCAAGAAAAATTTGATTTTAATCTATGGCATTCAAGAGTGATTTTAGCAACATGCATTCAAAGAAAAGTGGTTAAACATTCAAGTGTTTTTTTTTGAGCATTCAAGATTGAGATTTTGTGTGTTGTTTTAAGAACTTTGAAGTGCTTTGTTTTAACCTTAGATCATTCAAGATTGTTTTGGACTCAAAAGTGAAAATGACTCTTTGGACTTTGGTATTCATTCAAGATTTTGTGTTCTAATTTTCATATTTTAAGCCCAAAAATGATATTCCTAGATTGTTTTGATGCATGAAAATCCTAAGAAACATTCAAGATTTTGCAATAAGACATTTGTTTGGAACAAATAACAAAGCTTTTAGGACAATTTTTGGCAACCATTTAGGACTCTTAGTTTTCATGAGATTTTTTTAAAAGAACTTTAGTGTGCACTTAGTGTTGATTTTGAAACTTTTGAAATTGAAACTTGAAGTTCTTTTTAAATTCCCAAAAATGAAGTGTTCCTAATTTTGCATGAATGCATCTAAAACCTTGATGTTTCAAGGACGCAAATGATTAGATTGGTTTAGTTTCACTTGTTAAAAGATTTTTTCTTTCTTGCAAATTTTAAATTTTTCAATGGATTTAAGTATGATTTGGGGGTTCATTTTAAGCACTAAAAAGAAGTGTGTATGATTTTTCTTCCTTAAAAAAAATGGCCAAGATCTCCCACAAGAAGAAGAAGAAGAAGTAGATGGAATAAGAAGAATATAGACAAGAAGAGGAAGAAGAATTTCAAGTTCTTTGTCCACCTATAAGCTTGAAAAATCTACAAACACTATGAGATAGATTATGAGTTCCTCTGTCTTCTTCATGCTCATGTGGACCTACAAAACCAATTTATACAATCCTACCAATCACAAAAACAAGAAAAATTAGCCAAAATCAGCAAATAACATACAAAACTTGACTAAAAAAGCTAATGAAGATGACCCATGCGAGGTCCCACTGGGCGTGCCAAAATGTATATGAGCAATGTTAGTATGCTAATAGAAACCAAATTTAAATAAAGCTTCTACAAACTAAACAAAATTCATAAACTTCAAGATAGACTAAGATGAACTCTCAATTGAGAATATGAGCCATTAATGGGCTCTCTCAATGAGAAGCTCTCTTGTTGAGTAGCTTTGTCTAAATAGATAGGATGTATGCTCAAGCTTATTCTTCAAAAAGGGCTTCAAATGGAGTTGGAATTTGGGTGTGAGTGTATGGTTTTGATGTAAAATGGCTTCTCAAAATGGCATTATGACTTTACTTCATGGATTGTGTTATTTTGCAAAGGGGGAGGATCCAATTTATAGGCAAGAGGCTTGAGGGTTTGAGGGATAAGATGCAAGGATGGGAAAAAGCTTATGGAGGGCTCAGATTGCATGAGAGGAGAGCACATGGATTGTGCTTCCTTATAGCCAATCAAGGAGTGACACATGTCACATGGTGAGAGGATGGAGGAAAGGGGAAGGATGAGTCAACAAAGGAGGCTCAAGGGATAAAATCTTCATAAAGACCCTCATAATGACTTGTAAGAGCAATAAAAGGGCTTGTAAGAGTCATTTATGACCTAGTGGACTTCATAAAGTTTTATGGTCGAGATATTTTGAGGGTGATGAGAGAAAATTTGACTTGGACTTGATTAGGAAGGTTTTAATCTTGCTTAGGCTTGTGCAAATGATTAGAGGATGGATTAGGATGGTTTAGGATTAGCTTAGGGATAGGCAAGTGGATGGCATTTAATGAGGGTGGGTGAAGGAGGAGATATTTGTTAACTTTGGCTTGGGTTAGTAAGTCTTAACCCATGTTTAGGGAATGTGACAAGGTTAGGAAGGGATTAGGATTAGGTTTAAAGACATCTTCTATAAGAGTCTAGACTTTGGATGAGGATAAAGACTTTCTAGAATAGTCTAGAATTTCCTAGGATGAGGATAAAGACTTTCTAGAAGAGTCTAGAATTTCTTAGGATGAGGATAAATTAGATTTTTAGGAAATAAATAAAGTTTTATTTATTTCAAGGGTTTGGGTTGAGGAGATATTTATTAAAACTTTTTTAATAAACATGAGGATTAATATTTAACTTTAATTAAATATTTTGAGTTGGGATTAGAGGTAAGAAATGATGGGATTAGCCTTTAATCAAAATTAAAGAAGGATTAGAAGATTTTGGAAGAGGTTATTGGTCATAAGGAAATTGGCCAACTTTTGGGAAAAAAATAAATTTTTTATTTATTTTAGAATTTTTGGTCAATTTATTAATTAAATAATTAATAAATAAGAAAATAATGTTTAAATAAGATTTAAACATTTTTGGAAGGGATTCCTTAATTAAATATTTTTAATTAAGATAAAAGGATTTAATGGCATAAAAATTAATTAATTAATTAATTAATTAATAAATGATGATGTCATCAGGAATTTTTCAGAAAATAAAAATACTTTATTTTCTAAAGGTTTTTAGGTGTCTACAAACCCCATCCCCAACCTTGTACCATCCCATTTAGTGCTCAAACATTCTTGAGCATGCTGAATCAGAATGTCACTAAGCATCACTAAATGCAATAGGGTTGCAATCTTTGACGGGCCATATCTCAGAGCTCGTGTGAGGTATGGATGCAATTCTAGTTCCTATAGAACCATGTTGTGGAGACCTACAATAATCTCCCTTTCTTTTTAGAGATCATACTCCATTTTGATTTTGTGATGCCATCTTGAGTGATGCTGAAACTTGTAGTGTTTGCTAGTACAAAGTTACCAACTACCAAATCTCTCTCACCTTTCGTCATGGGATTGAACCGTCTGCTCCATTAGCTCCAGGTGGATGCGTAAACATTCTTAGGCATGCCGAACTGGAACATCCCTAAGGGTCACCAAATACCATAGAGCTGAGATATTTGATAGGGCATATCTCGAAGCTCGTGTGAGGTATGGATACGATTCTAGTTCCTATAGGACCATGTTGCAGAGACCTACAATAACCTCTCTCACTTTTTGGAGATCATACTCTATTTTTATTTTGCAACACCATCTCAAGTGATGCCAAAACTTGTAGTGTTGACCAATACAAATTTTCCAACTACCAAATCTCTCTCCCCTTTCGTTGTGGGATCAAACTGTCTACTCCATTAGCTTCATGTGGCCAGGTAAACCCTATCACCAACCTTGTCCCATCATGTTCAATGCTTGAACATTCTTAGGCATGCCAAACTGAAACATCCCTAAGGGCCACTAAATGCCATAGGACAGTGATCTTTGATGGAGCATATATCAAAGCTCATGTGAGGTATGGATGTGATTCTAGTTCCTATAAGACCATGTTGTAGAGACCAAAATTAACCTCTCTCACTTTTCAGAGTTCTTCCTCTATTTTGATTTTGCGATGCCATCTCGAGTGATCTTGAAACTTGTAGTGTTGGCCAGTAAAAAGTTGTCAACTGCTAAATCTCTCTCACCTTTCCTCTTGGGATTGAAATGTCTATTCTATTAGCTCTAGGTGGCTAGGTAAACATTAGCCCCAACCTCTTCCCATCCCATTGAATTCTCAAACATTCTTGGGAATGTCAAACCGGAGCATCCCTAACAAAGATAATGACACATTAAGGGGCTTATGAGTTCATAAGTTTCTATTTATCTCCCCCACATTGAAAATATCATGGAGAAAATATGGTGTGATGTGTAGAAGGATAAGATTATAAAGGGCTCATAACTTTTCCTCCTCGTCATAACTCATGATTTTAAGGGTTTATTAGAGGTAGGCTTAATATGGCACATATTCTAATGTGCCATAGGTTTATAAGATTGTGTCAAAACTATTAAAGGAATGATAGAGATCAATATTTTGCATCACTATGAGGGTTTACGAAGGAATAATCAAAGCATCACTATTTTGCATCACTATAGAGACAACGTTAATGATAATCAATGCATTAGGTAAGGGAATTAAAAAGGAATGAGATCAAAGGAAAATATTCAAGGCAACAATAGTGAGTGTGATGAACAACTTTTTAAACCTTTGTAGTAGTTAGATCTTTGCTTCATTAATGTTTCATTAAATCTTGAGAATCCTATTACATACACCCTATTTTTCAAAGTGCTAGGATCAACATAAGTGTAGCATTAAAAATATTCATCCAATTTTGGGGTGGAAGTTGGGGAATTTTGTGGGAGCATGTTTGTCCAATTCTGAGCATGTTTGTCCAATTCTCATAAAAAATGTGATGTCATCTTTTCCACTCACATTAGGGCTAAAGGTGGGTTTTATTTAGCATAGGTGAAATGCCAAGATAGTCTAGATTCAAAGAACTAGGAACTAGTTAGATCATAATTGTCTCAACATGATGCCATAAAAGTATTCCTCTTCAAAGTTCTTCTCCTCCTTAATTGCAACAATTCTGAGTCTGCAAGTTGCTATGGGATGGATCATATTGTTGTTTCGGGGATAATAATTTGATATGCCCAAACATAATGAATGAATGATAATAGCTCTTTGCATTTAGATAGGGAATTAGAAGTTAAATTTCTCTGTCTTGCCTTTAAGTACTTCAAAATTGATTTCATTTGTTTCTACTGATTTTGTAGCACATTTGAATTGTGGTCAACTTTTTCAAAGGTAATTCTTACCATTTGGCAACACATATAAATACTTTACAATTCGTAAAAAAATAATGAACAACTATTGATGACTAGAACTACCATATAAATTTTATATATTAGTTTGTTAACAACAAGGAATTACTTTCTTTAATGTTTCATCCTAAGAAGTTGTTTTAGAAATCACATATTGTTGAATTGATTACTTTATTATTTATTTCACTGGTAATAATGTACAAAAAGTTAGTATCTATACTAAATATAATAAAATTAAAATAAATATTTGTGTGTAATTTAAATCATTTTATAATCATAAGAAAGTGTTACTTATATATATTTAGTTGGTCAAATTCATTTGGATTGGTTAATGGATTCATGTCGAGCTTCCAATTGTTGATCAATACCCATTAAATGAGACCAAGCTAGTTAAAAGTTTGTTGGGGATACTTTTGGAGGACTTTATGACATTATTGACACTCCCATCCCCAACTCATAAATAAGGAAAAATATGGAAAAGATGACATGATCTTGGGTTGATGTAAAATCTCAAGAAGTGATGCACTTAATGAGCCATAAGAAACCTACGTGTACATTCGCCAACTTATAATGAATGGTTGGATATAAAGGCTCCATACATTGGGCCAAAAATGGAAGCCAAGGATGTAACAGTGCATGTATTGGCATAGTCTCCCTGTGAGGATCCCAAGTATCTGCTTGTATTATTAATTTGGGCATCACTATATGATCTAGAATGTTATGAAGTATTGAAGCATGTAGTAACTTCTTCTATGTCTCTAGAAAATGTAGCATAGGTTCAGGGTCCCTTGGCTCCTAGGAATTTGTAGCAGCTATTCTTAGTACTATAAGATTAACTTCAATGAAGAGTTGAGTGTAAGGAGTTGAAGAAGCAAGTTTTGCTTCTATGTAAATGCCAAATTCATGAGGCCCGTTTCCTTGCATAAGCCTTTGCCACAATGACATTACCTCTAAACCATTCATAGGATGTTGAAGTGGTTCCCAACCTTGAAACACTCTTATAAACAATGTTAGAGCTAAACATTAAGCATAATAGAGAACATCTTATCTAGTGTAGTACAAGATTGAGTAATTCTACCTATAAAATTCTATCTTATATAAGGTACAACATTGAATAATTGTGCATATAATGAAATATATGCATTGGAGTACATGTGAGTGCCCATTACAATTGGTATTCTATGATGGTAGATCCAACATATGGAATTAATGAAACCTTGAGAATCTTATTAGGCTCTACATCATAACTAAACCTTGAGAATCCTATTAGGTTCTACATCATAACTAAATCTTAAAAATTAATATAATGTATGGTTTTCAGTTTCAGATTTGTTATATGTTTGTAATAATAATTTATGATAAATGTTTGGATGCATAACATAGAAGGTAGGCCTTAAACATGAACAAGAAGATCATAAATCAATATGAAAATTTCATAAATTGAAAATGATAAATTTTTGGCTTTAACACTGATAACATTTATTGCTGATCAATATTGTAACAAAAATTCAAACTGATTAGGTATTGAATTAAGCTTGATAAACAAATGACAGAGAAGGAAAACTTTAAACATGAACGAGATCATAAATCATGGGATGATGACATATTGGAAATGATAAAATTATTCTTAAACAATGATAAAGTTTATTGTCAATCAATATTCTATCAAAGTTTCGAACCGATTAGGTATTGAATTTAGTGTCATACATAAACATATCTAATTTAATGTCATACATGAACATATCTAATTTAATGTTATACATGAACAAACATATAATATAAAATGATAACCAATAATTTCATAAGTCTAATAATGTCATGCATCAAATAAATGTCATACATCAAATATAAAATGTCATATATACATCAAATGTATATCAAATATGTCCACTGACATAAAATCCAACATATATGTCCGTTGATGCCTAGATACAAGTACATGTCTATCAACTATATCTTCTCCTTCCCATGAGGGGAAGGAAACAAATCTCTAGAGGCCTTTGGTTGTCATGTGGAGGGAGACAATGGTGATGATGGGGTCTTCCTCACATGCTCACTTGGCCTCTTGTTGAGGCTCTTCTCTAACTTGAGCTGATACAAACAAAGTAGATATGAATCAATAATTATTATACATTGAAATCAAATATATGTACACACAAAATTAATTATTTTCTTACCGCCATCATATAGTTTCTTTGCAAGTCCACCTCGAAGGCTCATGGATGATTGGGTGTGACAAGACCTTGCAACAATTGAATCAATATAATCACTTATAAATAAGATTAAAAATTTTGATACTAACTATTATATGTAACAACTAAAACCAATAAAATTCTTTCATACCTTAGTTAATGGCTATGAACTAGCTATAGCTACAACCACTTCACGATTGATGGATTGTAGGGGATGAGGAGGAGTCTCCAATGTCAAGAGTTGCATGTCATACAATAGACATTAAGTTAACATGAAACATGAAAAAAATATAATCAAATGAATTAAATTAACATGAAAAAAATGTACCTCTACGAAACTCATGTCACATCTAGGCTCAGAGTCTGTAGTGAATGTCGACAGTCCTTTAGAGAACTGATGCACATGCATAAATTTTTTTGTCAATCCTTCATATTATTACTTAATAAATATATGTATTCATTTAAATTATTAAATCGATACATACCTTTGGACTCATCGAGGAGATGAAAAATGGGGCCAAGGCATCATGACTAGGGGCACCAACACACTGACCCTAAATTTTGAACAATGTCAATACATGTTAGTTAATTAGTCATTCACTATACATATGAAATATGATCAAATTAGTTTATTATAATTGTAATTTACCTATGTGTCAATGCCAAATATCTCATTTAGGAACATATCAGTCACTAGCCCATCATCTGCACCATCTTCAGCATGACTGTCAAATGTGCATAAGGATTTGCATGATGTGCACATGTGACCATGATGTGCAGAAAGCTCCTCCTCAAATAATAGACTTGTGTAATGAATGAGGGTCTGTGTCAAAGCTCTAATATTCCCTAGAGCGCTGGCCTCTACATGTTCCTTCACAACTAAAGGAATAGTCACATGCTCACCTTGTGGCTTGACCACAAGTGCCCTAACTACATTAGGGTCATGAAATGCCCTTGGCCTCTCAAATGATGACCTTCTTGAGGGTTTTGGTTTTGACCTTCTTGGGGATTTTCTATTTCATTATTGACATTGCCAGATAAGAGATCAATTGAAATCTATAAATAAACAAATTTAAAAAAATTTGAAAAAACCTACAAAACAATATAAAAAACATAACAAACACTGCAAAAATAAATTTGATAACATACAACATGCTCGTGATCTTTAACTTCGATGGAAAGGGGGCATATTGGCAGGGTGGGTGGTAGAAAACTTGTTTTGTTACAATCCACGTACGTGTTGTAGTGAGGAGTAGTAAAAAAGAGTTAAAATGAACAAGCTACAGGTATGTAGCCCATTTGTAAGATTTAGGTTTTTTTTAAAGTGCGTACGTACTATGGTGCATGTGCACTATTGAGAATTAGAAAAAATAAAAATGGTGTCACCTTTTTGGCACCACAACTTGGTGCACTTACCCTATTCTATGCAAACATTTTGCTGATCGAATGAAACATGAGTTTGAAATGTCAATGTTTAGAGAAATCAAATTCTTTGTTGGATTGAAAGTACATCAATTGAAGCATGAAATATTTGTGACCCAATAAAAATACATCAAGGAGATACTCAAGACATTTGGATTAGAAGATTCAAAACTAGTCAACACACCAATGGTAATAGGATATAAGTTATCAAAGAATGATGAGTTAGTTGAAATATATTAGACAATGTATAGATCAATGATTGGAAAGTTGTAGTATGTTGTACATAGTAGACCAAAAATTGCATTAGCTATTGGAATAGTGGCAAGATTTTCTACAAATCCAAGGGAAAATCATCTTATGGTAGTAAAGAGAATATTGAGGTGCCTAAAAGGAACTGATGACTTTGGCTTATACTATAAGAAGAGTGAAAATTTTGAGTTGAGAGCCTACACTGACATAGATTGGGGAGGTAATATTGATTATTAAAAAAACACCAGTGGAGGAGCACTTTTCTTAGGAAAAAGACTGATTACTTGGACTAGAAAAAAGAAAAGTTGTACCTCACAGTCAACAACAGAAGCTAAATATGTTGTAGCTACTATCAATTGCACTAATATTGTATGGATCAAACATCTATTGCAAGGCATGAAAGAAGAGATAAATGAGCCTATGATACTTTATTGTGATAATACAAGTGCCATAAACATATCAAAGAATCCTGTAATGCATGCCAAAAAGAAGCATATTGCAATCAAGTATCACTATGTAAGAGAATTGGTGGAAGACAAGCAAGGATGGAATATGTCAGCTCAAAGGAACAGATTGTTGACATCTTCACAAAAGCACTACCTAAAGATGCTTTTGAGTATCTTAGACATAAGTTAGGGGTGATACCTCTAGCAAAGGCTACTTAAGATAAAACTAGATTGCCCTGCATCAAATGAATTGATTGTTGAAATATTACACATTGATGAAGATGATGTTTACTTTAAGATCATGCCTAGAGTAATCAAAGTGATGGAATTCCAAATTAGTCACAAGTAAGGTGATAGAAGAAGAAATTGGAGTACCTACAAATACTAAACTTGTATGTTAAGATGTTGAAATAGTATGTCTTTGGCATTGTTGTCAAAGAGGGAGAAGAATGAAGAAAACTAATCAATAGATGAGCGAGAAGAATGA
Organism: Cupressus sempervirens; assembly: GCA_028749045.1. Classification (NCBI taxonomy): domain Eukaryota; kingdom Viridiplantae; phylum Streptophyta; class Pinopsida; order Cupressales; family Cupressaceae; genus Cupressus; species Cupressus sempervirens. Next base: position 661,842,872 of record CM053784.1, read on the forward strand.
AGAAAAATGATCAATAGTTGAGGGAGAAGAATGAAGAAACTAATCAGATTTATGGATAGAGAGAGAAGTAGTTAGATACTAGAATAGTAGAAGATGAGTTATGCATATAGAGGGAGAGAATGTAAGAGGGAGTTAGTAAAGCAAAAGGATGTTCAGTTATTAAAAAGGAAATAGCAACTAAGAAGGAGAAAATTAGTATAGACAAGAATCAATCAGAGGAAGACAACTTATCAACAAAAGAATTTAGAGGGATTCATAAGCTAGTTTATGTTGTTGATAGTTGAATAAAGTTTTCTTTTTGGAATTTGATTAAATGCTTTAACCTAGTTAGCAATTTGTTAGCTCGGTTGATCAATTTGGTTTGCCATCAATGCCAAAGAGGGAGATTGTTGGAAATCTGATTGAAAAGATCATTGTAAGAAAAATATTGATTGAAAGAGGGAGATTGTTGTTAAAAGAATGTTTTTAATCATTGTTTTGTCATTGATGTCAAACTTTCTATTATCTAGAATGATAGTTTCTTATAAGATCCAAGTACTATCACTTAGTTGATTGATGAAGAGGATTTAATCAATAAGATGTAACAAAAGTACCCAAGGGAAAGGTTGAGTATGATTTTCTAATGAAGTTCAAGGATCAGTTAAGATAATGGCTAAATGATGTATTGATAACATACTTGAAAAATAGAGGCTGGCCACTCTTTCAAACTTAAAGGAATAAATTGGAACAAAATTGATTGCAAAGCTTAATCTAAGTTCATTAGTAAGTACTGAGCAAGTTAGTTCAAGCCGAGCAAATTTTTAGTTAGTGTTGAGCAAAAAAAAAATCTAGTGTGTGCCAAGTGATATAGAAGGAGCCAAGTGTGTTTAGATGCCAAGAAAAGTAACCAATGTTGAGCATTAGAAAAACTTAGTGGATGCCAATTGAATCCACAGTAGGTGTTGAGCATCAGTAAAATGTAGCTGATGTTGAGTAACACAGTATGTGTCGAGCACTATAATTTCACTAGTGCCAAGCTACTGCATTATTGAAAAGTCAATGATTTTCCAAATCTAAGTCAAAAAGTTGGTTACCTTGAATTTTGTGAACCATTTGGAGGATAAGGATGATGAGCCGGTGGCATAGAACTCTATGTAAACTCTTCTTGAGTGAATTCAAGAGGATTCTTCATGATGTTTTCAGAAGGAACAAAATGTGGGTTAGATTCAATGAATCCTACCTAACCAATTTGAATAGAAATCAAAGGAGGGAAGAATCAAGCGGGAAAAGAAATTCTAGACTTCTATTTAAGGAGTCACAGACCAAGAAGCAAGAGTTTTTGGAGTGCCAAAAATTGTAAAGTGGTTGAAGGGTGTCAAGGAGAAGACATCAAGGAGAAGGAAGAATAGTGCATAGAGGCTCTACTTCAATTAGTGGTTAGAAAGAGAGGGTTGCACTAGCATATAGAGCATGAAGACTTAAGGAGACAAAGCTTGAAAGGAGGGCAAGATGTCAAAGCTGCAGAGACTAAAAGCTAGGAAAATTGTGAAGAGTTGAAAAATGATCTAAAATTTGCAAGATGAGTTGTGAATTGTAATCAGGTCAAAACCCCTTATTGTTGTTGGAAATATTCAGGATAAGATAGGTTACTAAGAGGGGAGGGGTGAATCAGTAACTTATAAAACTTTTAACCAATATAGCATTTTAACCATTCATCATTCATTCATCTAATCTACTGCATAAATGAAAGATCAAACATTCATTGCACATGTGCACAGAGATTTGGTGACCCAGAAACCTTCCAAATAGAAATTAAAACTGGGGTGGGAATGATGCCCACAAAAATTCAATATTGTAGCATAAAATTGGCCTATTAAGGCTTACAATGATCACTTCTGGTGATCTACCCTGTTAGGAACAAGTAGGACTGCTAGATCCACCTTGTTAGAGGATTTACAAACATACAGTGAAGTATGCACTCTGTTAGGAGATTTACAAAAAGACTATTAAATCTACCCTGTTAAAGGATTTATAAACTGATTCACCTATTAGGATGAAGTAGTGGATCTACTTACAACTATTTTCTGATAAGATCCTTTTTGCATTGATCACTTGATGTGATAGATATAACTTTTTTGCTCCTATGTTGACCTTGATGTATTCCTTTTACTCTACTGTTGATTTGCTTTCACTTTTCTCAAAATATAGCAATACCTTCTTCACAGGAAAACATCACTTTCTTCATATTTTCATACACACCATACTGCAAATGATACCATACATTACATATATACCATTCCAATATTTACAATTGCAAGGTCAGCCAAAACACAAGTGAACAAAACATTACTGAGTCGACCCAATAATAAATAACTCAAGTTCATTGAACTGACTCAGTGACCTTCTAATACTTGGCATCCACTTCATTACTCGGCATCATCATGCACTTGGTAGGAGTAGAGGCTTAGTCCATACTAGCCACACAACATTGCTTGGAACTCGGTAACCATTGGTGATTCAGTAGATATAGTGTCACTCGGTAGAAACTAACTTCTTTGTTTACCTTGCTTTACTTGGTAAACACTGAGTCCTTCATTTACCTTTTCCACTCGGTAAACACTGAGTCCTTCATTTACCTTTTTCACTCGGTAAACACTGAGTCCTTCATTTACCTTTTTCACTTGATAAACACTGAGTCCTTCATTTACCTTTTTCACTCAGTAAACACTGGTGAACTTCTCATTCACTCGGTATCCTCTGGAATGCTCAGTGAGAAATGTTTACCTACTGAACTTACAAGGTAACCACTGAATACTTGGTATACACTCTAGACTAAGTGATGAGCTAGATAAGAATTTAGAATTAAATAAGTGTTTACACTAATGACAAATATATCATAATTCCAACAATCTCCCCCTTTGGCATTAGTGACAAAAACACTTATGAGCCAAAACTTATGTGCAAAATTTGATGTACTGATTTACACATAGCTTCACACATAGCTTCCTTATTTACATATATCTCCCCCATACAATATGTATAGAGTATTTACAAATATCTCTATCTCTTCTCTATCTCCCCCTTTTTGACAATAATGCCAAATTAAACAATATAAATTTACACAGAGACACCAAAATGGGAGATAAAATCAGAGTGTACCTTGAGAATAAGAGCTAAAGTCTTATCCCAATTTTCTTGCAAAATCTTGTAGGTGGAGAGTGCTATTGTAACTTTAGCTGAAAGTTCAATCATATGATCTGCAACTGAGAAATTGTTTTCATGGATCAATGCTTTGGAGTAGACAATGTGTTTTTGCATTGTGTCCATGATAGGAAGGATCATATTCTGAATGTCAATCAAGGTAGACCTGATCCTTGCTTCCTCTCTCAACAATTCTACCTACTTTTCTAACAAAAATCTGATTTTGAGATGATGGGGTGAACTTGAATTGGGGTCAAGTTGTAGCATTTGGGCACTGACCTTCATATCCTCATCAATTTTATTCAATTTTTCTTTGATCTCCTTGGTGTACTCGGTAACATCACAAAGTTTGGCAAAAAGTGAAGTTACATTTTTAAAAGAATTTTCAAGATTGGCCAAAATTGTGGACAATTCTACCTGTTTTATTGCAATGTGCTCAAGCACCTTATTATCAAATTTTCTTTCAGCATTTCCAATCAATTTTTCTTGACCAGAGGTATCCTCACTAAACTTATTTACATCCTCTTCTAACTATATCAAAATGTGTTGAGTAGAATCTACTTCAACACCTATAGCATCTATAATTGTATTCTTGGCATTCTCAATTATTCTGTATTCCTTATCCCTTTCAGACCTTAACTACTTATTCATAGCTTTCATCTCTATTAGTTGACTAGTAAACCTCATCTCTTCAATGGTAGCATTTTCATAGTCAGTCTTTGGAATCATTGTCTATGTGTCTAAGTCAATATCTTCTAGAATTTCCTTTTTAGTGATTAGAATTCTTAATGGATGCTTTTGTTTGACTTCTGTGATGACTGGTTTGATCTTAGGAATAGACACAATAGTGGAGATGGAAGGACTAGCAGTAAAAACTAGGATAGGACTTGAGGATTGAATGCCAATAGAAGTATTTACTAGATCAAAAATTGGAATACTTACCAAAAATGATGATACACTCGGTATAGCAGTATCTAAACTAATTGGATTTGAAGTAGATGCAGATAATGCTGACAAAATTGTAGAACAAGCTGGAATTGAAAAAATTATGGAACTTACTGTTATACTGATTGATGATGATGGAGCTAAGGAGGCTGGCTCGGTAGCTAAAGAAGAGGGATGCAGCTTAGTAGATGAAGTGGTAGACACTTCCATTGATGATACCTGGAGCTGTGATGTGGCAGGTGCAGATGATAAATCTAATGTAGATGCTATCAAACCTACTGAAGCTAACTCCAACCTTGATGATGTGATAGTTTTAGGTGGAGAGTGAGGAAGGGATGCAATAACTTCTGTTGCAATTTTTACTAGATCATCTTCCTCTTTAGCTTCTTCCTCCATTCCTTCTTCCTCCTTGTCTTCTTCCATTAGTGCATGCAGCTCTCCTAGTGAGACTGTGATGGATGGAGTGCCATTAATATCATCACTATCACTGTTGTCATCATCCTTGATTTCTACTGGGTCTTCACTAGGTTTATGCAGATGATAGATGTTTTTCCACATGTTTGTTGCATCATTTAGAACATGCTCAATGTCTTTGATTAAAATCAAATAGGTGTGAAATCTGATCATCATTTTACCTTCATGGTTTCTCATTTTAGTCTTTATTTTTGCTCTAGTGAGACTTGGTCTATGATTCTTCAGAGATTGCTCATAGATGTCTTTTACCATTTAGGTGGCTGACTCCCATCTTGGTTGCAATCTCTCAAGTAGTTCTTTGGAGATTTGAGAGGCAAGTTGGTCCGAGGAGTATTTCCATTTACCCATCTTGGAGTGTACCAGTTCCTCAATCTGCCTTTTCTCAGCATCTGTTCTTGTTTCAAATTTCAATGCCTTGAAATTTGTGATGCCTGCTCCTTCTTCCAATTGTTTGAGCCTTTCCTCAAATGTGGGTGGAGGCCTGACCAATATAGGTTCCTGCTTGTCTTTTCTAGTTCTTCTAGTGAATACTGTAGTAGGCTTCTTTTCAAGTTTGGTAATGATTGCCTTACCTTTCTTCTTTAGAGGTTCTTCTTCAGATTCTTGTTCTTCTTTTTCTTCTTCTCTTCCTTCATCATCTTCTTTGTCCTTGCATTTTTCTTTTGTTAGCATGAGAGGACCGGTTGCAGTTTTCAATTTAGCTATCTTCCTCTTGCCTTTTCTTATGGCATGTGGTAGCTTGATTTCAAGTTGAATTCTGGCATTTTCTTCATCATAAGTTCCAAAGGTGGGGATGTTAAGAATAGCTGGTTCATTCACCAGTGCCTCAATGATGTCTCTTGCTTCATCAATATTTAATTCATAAGGAAATGGTTTTACCCATGTCACTCATGGTATGACTGCCTGTATGTACACTTTATCACAGTCAACCATGAAATATATATCGTCTTTATAATCCTCAACAAGCTTAGGAGGAATTTTGAACCTATTATTCATCCTTTCCTTGAAGTCTTCAAAATAGTTATCCATGACTTTGTCAAAATTTTCACCCATTTCTTCTATAAACTCATTAATCTAATATAGAATTGGAACATCTTTTCTCCACACTATAGATCCTTTGGATGGGAAAAACTTGTGTATATAAAAGAATAAGAAAATTAAAAATGAGCCAAATTTACATGGGTTATTCTTTCAAGTCCTAATACTTTGCATATTCTTGTTTAACTATTTCAACAGTAAGTCTGCCAAGTAATATTCCAAATTTTTCTTTACTAACTTAAATGCTAAATCCACAGCTTCACATGGTACACTATTCAATCTGCTGGAACTGTATAGTTTATATGCAATTACATAAATGCCAAACCTAAGTTCCATGTTAGATATATTGTTAAGCTTTAGTCCTCTTCCATCCCATTCTGCTAGGGTTTTCTTCTGCAACTCATTCCGACCTAGGGTTTTAGTGGTTTTTGCTTTGTTGAGCATAGGTAAACCCGTGATCTTATGAATCATCTTCTTGGTTATCAATATGGGTTGCTCCAACAACAACTGACCATTGTGTACATGGCTTAGAACATATCTCACCCATTTAACTTGGAAATTCCTTGGTAGGTGGGGAATGTGGGTCAAGCCTTTTTCTTCTAAGTGCTTATGCTCAAGTTTTAGGGCTCCATCAATACATAATTGTCCTAGGGCATTGTCCATATCTAATGTACCAATTTCTTGAATAGTGCATTTGAAATGAGCACGAATATCATTAATAAGAAGTACTTTAGGTGGAATTTGCAATTAAGCTCCGTGTGGGTCAAGTGATTCAGCAATTGCAAGCACTAGTTTGAATTTTGGGGCTTTCCATTCGACTCCTTTCACGAGCATTTCATAACCCCTTTTCACCTTGCTACTGCTAGTGCTTGTGGATGCCATTACTGCTCGGTGGATGATAAATTCTTCAAACAAATTTTTTGCAAGAAATTCACTTCAAATCACTTGGAATCACTGGCATGCAACTGGAAATCTTTTAGGTCTAAGTATTCTTAAGTCATGGTGAAAAATGAAATTGAATTCTACCTTTTTGATGGAAATACTATCATTAATACTTGGTACGAAGGTGGTTGAGATGACATAGTGCTTGATAGTTTGTCATTGATTTACTCAGTAAAACCTTACAATTCGATGGTCGAACAAAATCTTTGATACTCCCGACCTAGCTCGGTAAGGTCTTTAGCCAACCTTGCTCGATAGATGCAACACGGTGAATGATAAGTTTTCTTTGATCCTTGTATCTGAAATATTGATTTTATCATTTGCATTCTTTTTGGAACTACTTAGTAAATGGCTAGAAGATGCAGTTCTTGATTCTTCTTAAATCTAATTGGAAATGGTGAAGTCACCCATTTTTTGAGTGACATGACCATCATTTCAACTATCTTGCTCAATAGATTTAGGAATCCACTATTGTCTCATCTACTTCTGAATGTTATTAGCTTTAGCTTTCTTTTCATCTTCAATTCTTCCAATATTCATGCAATTCTTGGCTATATGACCAAGTTCAGTACATGTGTAACATCTTATGGTTGTATCCTTCTTTCTTAGGTGATGTCTTGCATAGTTTATCCCAATGTGTCCATATTCTCCACAATAGTGACACCTGCACCAAGTATTGTAGTCCCAACCAAATATTGCTTTGATAATTTGTTCTGCTAGATTGAATTTTTTTTATTTGCATTCAGATGCCTTGTGACCTTGTTTCTTGCATTTGTGACATTTGCCTTCAAATTTTGGTTTTTATTTACATTCATTAGCTTTGTGACCATGCTAATTGTAGTTGAAGCATTTACCATTGAATTTTTCCTTTCCATTACTCCAACATTTGTTTGATGTATGACCTATCTTGCCACAGTGATTGCAAGTGGATCTTTGATTCCTTTGTGCACCTTGTTTGGAGGTTTCACCTTCTTCCTTATATCCAAGACCAGCTTTACCCTTTTGTCTATGAAGATTCTACTCATTTAGTTGATTCAATTGATTCATGCCTTTTTGAGATTTCATAATTCTTTCATTGATTTGCCTTTTAGTGATCAAATCATTTTCCAAACTTTCATTGATTTGTCTTTTAGATCTCAAATCACTTTGTAAGCTTACATTGATTTGTCTTTCAATGATTAAATCATTTCTCAAACATTCATTCTCAGATCTTCGATTCATAATTTCTTCATTTGCATTAGATAGTTGACCTACAAGATCTTCATGCTGAAGGGACTGATTATTTCTTGCCTCTAAGTCTTCATTTTCCTTGTTTCTCTATTCCAAGACTTCACATAGCCTAATTGATTGGATTTCTTGTTCTCTTTTAAGCTTTCTTACTTCTTCCTGTAGAGAACCATTCTTTGCTAGGAGTTCCTTGATTGCTTCATTAGCTTCATTTGAACTACTTGATGGTAAAAGGTCTTCAATCTTTTCTTCAACATACTGATGATCATTCATTTATCTTGCAAGTTCCTTCCTTCTGTTTAGAGATTGAGAAAGATGCTCCTTTGCTTCTTTGAGTTGAGCCATGGCCATTTCTAGATCTAGCTTTTAATTTTCAATAGATTTGTCAAGTCTGAATATCTCCATTGTCCTTGATCTTTTCTCAAGCTATCAAACTTTATCCTGAGAACCATGAAGCTCTGATACCAATTGTTGGAAATATTCAGGATAAGATAGGTTATTGAGAGGGGAGGGGTGAATCAGTAATTTATAAAACTTTTAAATAATTCAACATTTTAACCATTCATCATTCATTCATCTAATCTACTGCATAAATGAAAGATCAAACATTCATTTCACATGTACATAGAGATTTGGTGACCCAGAAACCTTCCAAATAGAAAGTAAAAATTGAGGTGGGGATGATGCCCACAAAACTTCAATACTGTAGCATAAAGTTGGCCTGTTAAGGCTTACAATGATCACTTCTGATAATCTGCCTTGTTAGGAGCAAGTAGGACTGCTAGATCCACCTTGTTAGAGGATTTACAAACATACAGTGAAGTATGCACTCTGTTAGGAGATTTACAAAAAGATTGTTAAATCTACCCTATTAAACAATTTATAAACTGATTCACTTGTTAGGATGAAGCAATGGATCTACTTACAACTGTTTGCTGATAAGATCCTTTTTGCATTGATCACCTAATGTGATAGATATAACTTTTCTGCTCCTATGTTGACCTTGTTGTATTCCTTTTACTTTGCTACTGATTTTGTTTCACTTTTCTCAAAATATAGCAATACCTTCTTCAAATGTGAACATTACTTTCTTCATATTTTCATACACACCATACCGCAAATGATACCATTCCAATATTTACAATTACAAGGTTGACCAAAACACAAGTGAACAAAACATTACTGAGACGTCCCAATAGTAAATAACTCAAGTTCACTGAACTGACTCAGTGACCTTCTGATACTCGACATCCACTTCATTACTTAGCATCATCATGCACTCAGTAGGAGTAGAGGCTCGGTTCATACTAGCCACACAACATTGCTTGGAACTCGGTAACCATTGGTGACTCAGTAGATATAGTGTCACTTGGTAGAAACTAACTTCTTTGTTTAGCTTGCTTTACTCGGTAAACACTGATTCCTTCATTTACCTTTTTCACTCAGTAAAAACTGAGTCCTTCATTTACCTTTTTCACTCGGTAAACACTGAGTCCTTCATTTACCTTTTTCACTCAGTAAACACTGCTGAACTTCTCATTCTCTCGGCATCCTCTGGAATGCTCAGTGAGAACTGTTTACCTACTAAACTTACAAGGTAACCACTGAATGCTCGATATACACTATAGACTAACTGATGAGCTAGATAAGCACTCAGAATTGAATAAGTGTTTGTACTAATGACAAATATATCATAATTGCAACAATTGTAACTCTCTAAAAATTGTATCAGTTAGGGTAAAATCTTATGGACTTAGGTTGGTTTAATAGCCATTTGTAAATCCTTTAATAGGGTGGCATTCCAAGTGAATGTTCTAAAGTCCTCTAACTAGGCTCACTTCTAATAGGGTGGTTAAATCCTTTAACTAGGTCACATCTAACAGTGTGATGTAGCCTTTAATAGGGAAGGCCTTTCACAGGGCATCACCTTAGAAGAGTGAGAATTTAGTAGCATGTTATTGGTGGTTTTTCCCAAATTGGGTTTCCACATTAATTATTGTGTCATGTATTAATCTTTCCATGTGTTATGTTTACATGTTGATTTACAGTAACTTGCTAAATAGGAATGTTTAAGCTTGGATGAATGAACAATTTATCAAGCTCACTTTACTTGATGAAAAGTTTGAATTGGACATTTGGACCTTGAATAATTGATTCACCCCCCCCCCCCCCAATTATTCTAAAGCATTTCTAACAACTTGCATCATTGAAACAAGTTACTCTTGTTTCTATTCCTTTGACATCTATAAGGTCAAAGCTAAAAAGTTGGCCTACTCTTGGAGCATTCTTGTAGTGTACTATTTCACTCTTTGTTGTGATAAAACCTTTTATGGTCCACCTAGGTTGATAAGGATTTAGATTCCTTATAGGTGTAATTAAAGTTGGAGACACAAGATTGTTTAATAAGGATTGTATACCAAATAGTATCTTCCAGCATGTTATTTGTTAGTGGTGGTGTAGAAATGCTGAACTGATTTGATGTTGCCGAAGCATTCACTATTTCTTTTTGTTTGTTATCACATTTATTTGGATCAATAGGAATAGGTGTGTCAAATATCTCCTTATGTGTGGTTAGGATCTGGAGATCACCAATGACTATCCACCAAGAATTGGTGTACTAACCTATTTATACTTATTTGTGGGATACTATACTTTATTAATCAAATCATTATTCCAACCACCATATCTTTGTTGTGAATAAAATGATTGCATCTGGTTGGTATTGATGCTATTTAACTATTGAAACCATTAGATACATATAGCTTGTATCATTTATTGCCATCATGTGTGCCATCAAATTTGAAGATACCGACAATTTGTACAATTGGTTCACTAATGATCTGTCCACTATATATCTTAGTTATGGCATATGGGCTCAATTGTAGAGCCATGGTGTCCAATATTGGTGCATCATCTTGATTGCTGATTATTTCATCATGACTTTGATCCATGGAAATTGTGTTATAGTTTCTATAAAACAAGTAGAAGAATTAAATTTTGACAAAATTTATTTTAGGTTAAAGAATTAATAAACTATCATTTATTCTAGTTAGCATATGATATGCATGTTGCCTTTTTTCAACAAAAAATCATGTATATAGTAGAATAAGATATAAAATCATGTGGTTCAACATTAACATTGAAATTTGGTAATTATCATTGAATTTCAAATTCTGCTTGACACAGTTCGAATTATAGAGATAATCTGATTTAAGACATCAAATCATGTACTTCAACAATAACATTAAAATGTATTTTAAATATATATATATATATATATGGTAAACACTAATAGAGTAGATAATGATGTTTACAAAATGCATAGACTATAGTAAAGTACTATTTTGTGGTAATTATTATTGAATTTTAAAAAAAAAATTGACATAGTTTGAATTTTCTAGATGATCTCAAATTTATTATAATACACAAAATCATGTGCTTAAACAATAACATTGAATTTTTTGGTAATTATTATTGAATTTCAAATTCTTTTTGACACATAGTTTGAATTATAGAGGTGATCTAAATTTTTTTTTCAGACATAAAATCATGTAATTAAACAATAACATTGATAGAGATACTTGGTAATCTCAATTTTTTATAAGACATAAAATCATGTACTTAAACAATAGCATTGAAACATATTTTAAATTTATATATGATAGAGATACTTGTGGAATGTAAAGAGGTCTCAATTGTTTAGATATTGACAAACTTATTGTATGAGAGAATGTTAAAATCTATGACAACTAAGACAAATTATGGTTTCAATGGTCAAGATATTCTCGAACTTATTGTGAGATAGAACGAGTTGACTATGCTCAAACTGTGCACATATGTTGTTGTCATATATGAATAACTAAACCTAGAAAAACCTATTGAAGGTATATTTAATCATTGTAGCATTTAATTCATTGTAAAATTCATCATAGTACAACTCTTTTAAAAATGTTGAAAGTTCCTCAACCTTTCTACAAAGACCATGGAATGTTTAATATACATTTTCAATGGCTGAAATGTTGATAGGTTGGACATTGTTTGTATGAAGACCAGTCTCAGGTATGGAATTGTTCATTTGTTGACAATTGTTCTCAATCATATTTGCAAGTGACATAATATTAGTTGTGGGTAGCCCTCTCAAATTCATAGACATGGAGGCTGCAACTATTGATGGATTGTTTTTCTTAGAGTTTTTGGATGAGATTTCTATCATAGTGGGTGAAGGGGGGTTGATTGGTTGATTGTCTACCATTCTATGAGTAGAAGTACGTGTAAGATTGTTTACAACAATTATTACAAAATAGAGATAGAGAGATAGAAATTGAAGAAGAATAAAAATAATTAAAATGAAATAAATATAATTCTTCTAATTTTATATCAAAAGCTATATTTATTTAGTTATTCAAATTGTACTATTTAGTATAGATTTTGTTTTAAAGTACTAATAATATATTTTGAACCTTTCAACTTAAATTAATAATAATCATAAATGTAATATATTTATTGTATTAATTACAATTATTTTATATAAACCATAAAATTATAATAAGTTCGAATTAGAATTTTAAAATCTGGCTTTGCAGTTTTAGATTCTGTAGTCTAATATTTTTAAAGCTTTCTTGATAAATAGCAAAAGAAGCCTTAACTTAATTGATACACTATTGATTATGGTAGTTAGCAAATCTCCATAATGATTTGTTTGAAACCTATGATAGCTTTCACATCAAACAAGGAAATCTTACTATTTGAGAAGCCTAGCTTAAGCATCAGAATTGAGTGAACTTTTATCCAGTAAATCTTGGAAATTTTGTTACAGTAGAGACAAAATAAATACATATTGTGCTCACATAAAATAGATATAAACCAAAACAAACACACGCAGATAGAATAGATAAGTTATATTGATTCAAACATAAAATACTATTTTTCTACATATTCCTTTTCTGAATAGCTAGCTACCCATCTTTTAAAACAAAGCAATGTTCTTGTCATTTATTACTACCATAAAGCCTATCATTTGAATATTACAATGAGTCTTCTCTCTCAAGCTAGAAGCTTCCAAATAAGTCTTAAACAATCCAAAAAACATAGGTTTCAAAATGAGAGGTCTAGAACTATCCATGAGAAGACAACAATAAATAAAGTAGCTGGAGTAAGTAAAGGATAGGGAAAATTAAAGAGACATGTTGGAATCCTACGCCACCAACACCCCCCCTTAATCTTCATTTCCATGTATGTCTATAATACCAATACTTTCTCGAAGATATTCAAACACATTCTTTGCAAGAGGCTTTGTGAAAATGTCTGCAAGTTGTTCTTGTGACCTATAAAACTTAAGACATATGTCATCATTGTTCACTAATTCATGAATATAATGATATCTTATATCTATATGTTTACTAAATTGATGAAAGACATGATTTTTTGATAAAGAAATTGCAAAATTATTATCACAATAAATTCTTGTAGGTTCTTCTTGTGGATGCTTCAAATCTAAAAGTACTCTTCTCATCCACATTGCTTGACAAGTTGCTCATGTTTTTGCAACATATTTTGCTTTAGCTGATGATAATGTCACAATTGGTTGCTTCTTTGATGCCCAAGAAATAGCTCCTAATCCTAGGTGAAATATATATCCTAAAGTGCTTCTTTTATCATCTAAGCTACCTATCCAGTCACTATCTATATAACCAACCAACTTGTAATGATCTAAATGTGCATATAAAATCCCAAAGTTCTTTATTCTAGTTATATGCCTTAAAATCCTCTTTCCAACTTTCTAATGAGTTTCTTTTGGTTTGTCCATGAATCTAGAAATGGAACCAAATCCATGCATTACATTTGGTCTTGTAGCTGTCAAATATAGAAGGCTACTAACTAATATTTTGAATAAAGTTGTGTATACATTAGGACTTTCATCATTCTTGCTAATTTTTAAACCTAATGCAATTGGTGTAGGGGTTGAATTCCCATTTTTCATTTTAAAAATTTTCAGCAAAGCAGTAGCATACTTACTTTGACAAATGAAAATGCCTTGGTCATTTTGATTTACTTGTATCCCAAGAAAATATCTCATGAATCCCAAATCAGTTATATCAAATTCATTTTTCATGGTTGCCTTGAAATTGTTAATTGACATATTACCAGTGAATATCAAATCATCAACATACAAGAAAACTATCAATATTTCTCCTTCATTACTCACTTTGACATACAAAGTTGATTCATAGCCACATTTACTAAAACCATTATTAAGAAAATAAGAGTCTATTCTACAATACCAAGCTCTAGGATCTTGCTTCAAGCCATATAGTGCCTTTTTCATCTTGTATGCCTTATTTTCTTCTCCCAAAATTTCATATCCTAGTGGTTGTTTTACATACACTTCTTCTAAAATGTCATTCAAGAATGCTGATTTCATGTCCATCTGATAAACCTTCTAATTATTTTGGTTTTCTATGGATAAAATCATTCTAATAGTGTCTAATCTTTCCATAGGTTCAAATATCTTGTTGTAGTCTATACCCAGTCATTGTGTGAAGCATTTTGCTAGTAGTCTTGCCTTATGTTTCTCTACTTTTCCATCAGCATTATATTTTTTTTGTATGCCCATTTAACTCCAATGACATCCTTGCCTTTGGGAATATCTACTAAGTCCCACATATCATTCTTTTCTATTGACTGAATTTCTTGATCCATGGCTAAAATCCATTTGTCATCTTTAATAGCATCTTCAAAATAGTCTGGATCACCATGTGCTAAGAGTGCAAAATCAATACATAAATCATCATTTTTAGCCTCTTATAATTCATCATATATGTCTCTAAGGCTTTGTGTCCTCCTTAAAGTGTTTATAGAGCTTGATCTTAATGATATAAGTGTTGGATTAGATGATTCACTATTGTTAGTGCTTGCTAGAGTAGTAGTGTTTTGAGTGGCAGGTGCCCTTGGAGGTGTTTTAGGAACATTTGTTTGTGTTGTAGAATGCACATCTTGAGTTTCATTTTCTTCATTCTCTTGTGGAACACTAGTTGTAACCATAGTTTACTTATCCAAGCTATTATCACATGCTTCTTCTTCTACAAATTCAACATTATGACTTATTTTTAACTTCTTTTTGATGGGATTGTATAGCCTATATGACTTGGATTGTTCACTATATCCCACAAATATGCACTTCTCTCCTCTATCATCTAATTTTTGTCTCACTTCTTGAGGTACCAATGAGTATGCCACACAACCAAATATTCTCAAATGTGCTATATTGTGCTTCCTTTTTCTCCAAGCTTCTTCTAATGTTTTACTAAATACTTCTTTCATTGGAAATCTATTTAGTATGTATGTTGACTATGCAACTGCTTCAGCCCAATACTAATTTGGTAAGTGTTTCTCCTTTAATGTACTCCTTGTCATCTCCATAATTGTTCTATCATTTCTTTTTGCTACTCCATTTTGTTGTGGAGTGTAGCTTTCTGTAAATTGTTTCCATATGCCATTTTCTTTGCAAAAATTTTAGAAAGTCATTTGTTATGTATTCTCCACCTTGATTGGTTCTTATTGTTTTAATAGAGTATCCACTTTCTTTTTCAAATTTTGTCTTAAATTATTCAAAGAAAAAAAAATACATCTAATTTATACTTTACAAAATAAACCCAAACTTTTCTGCTGAAATGAGCAACAAATGTCAAGAAATATAGTTTTTCAATTAAGGATGGTGTTTGCATTGCCCCACAAAGATCTGAATGGACTATCTCAAATGGATTTTTCTCTATGTTGCTTTGCCAAAATGCAGCTCTCACATGTTGTCTTAAGTGGCTCTATTGATGGAACCCATGGACCATTCATTTCTTATATAAGAGTTGTAACCCTTTGAAGTATAAATGACCAAACCTTAAATGCCACAACCAAGATTCATTTTTGTATGAAGCTTTAAAAGCTGATTCAGCTACTTTTTGCAATTCATTTGGCTCTAAGAATAGTTCACTTTGGATTTTAAGTGGGAACATTCTATTTTGGGTCATTTCAACTTTTGCAATTAGCCTATTGCTTGGATTTTCTTTTATCTAGAATCACACATTCACCATTTTCAAAATGTATTCTATATCCTTTTTGTACTAGCTACCCAATGCTTATGAGATTGTGTTATAATCTAGAAACATAATATACATCAAGAATTTGTTTTTCTTCACCTTTCTTAGTTCTTATGCTAATTGACCCTTTTCACATGACTAAAATTTGATGATCATTCCCCAACTTAACCTCTGATTTTATTGATTCATCTATTATTGAGAATATCTCCTTAGTCTCACTCATATGGTTACTACAACCACTATCTAAGAACCATACTTATTTAGAACTCTCTTTTGAAAAATTGCATATTATCAAGATGGTTTTTTTCTCACTAGTGTTGGGCTGATTTTCATATGTAAAATATGCCTTCTGCCTATTCATGTCATATTGTCTTTTTCTACACTCAGATGCAAAATTCCCAAATTTATTACAATAATGACATTGGATGTTAGATTTTTCATACCTTTCTCCTTGATGAAGGTTGTGAGGATGGTTGCTCTCCCTTCCTCTTGTTGATTTGAAATGGGTTTGTGAGCTTGATGTTGGCCTTCTACTCTCAAAATGTGGATTTCCTCTTTGTCCTCTTGTTGTAAAACATCCATTGCGTCTGTTATAATTTGATCTTCCTCTTGTTCTTCCAAATGAAAGTTGAGTCTTCAAAGAATTCTCCAATGATGAAGTTCCTAAATGATTCAACCTTTGTTCATGTGATAAAAGAGAACCCATTAACTCATCTATTGATAGTTGGGAGAGATCCTTAGATTCTTCAATGGCTATAATTCTTGAATCAAACTTATTTGGTAGAATTGTAAGTATTTTCTCTACAACCTGTTGATCCCCAAGAGTTTCTCCATAAGATCTAATCCAATTTACTATCCCCATTGCTGAGTGAATAATGAATCTATTGAATCTGAATCTTTCATTTGTAAATTTTCAAAATCTCTTCTAAGATTTTGTAACTTTGAAGTTTTTACCTTGCCTATGCCTTGGTATATTGGTTGCAAGTTGTCCTGTGCTTGCTTTGAGCTTGTGGTAGAAACTACCTTTGGAAATATTGCTTCCTCCATTGCCTGCTGAATAAAGAACAATGCCTTATCATCCTTTTTCCTATTTTTCTTTAATAAATCCTTTTCTACTTGTGAAAGAGCTTGATATGCCTACTGATTTTCTAGTTTAGGGAACTGACTTTCAACTAAATCAAAAACATCATGAGAACGAAAAAGAGTTTTCATTTTGATGCTCCAATAATCATAATTTTTTCCATTAAAAGTTGGAATTTGGGGCTATGAAATACTTTCACTAGTTCCTGTCATGATTTAATAGTAAAACTTTCTCTATTGTAAAAACTACAAACCCTTTCCTTCCTCACATAGCAACTATGATCTCTTCCTTTGATCTTCAACTTTTCTATCATTTTCCCTTCACCTACAATGACATTTTCCCATAAAAACAATGCCCAGATCTTCTTTAGCTTTGATACCAATCTGTTGCAACAGAGACAAAAGAAACAAATATTATGCTCACATAAAACAAAGATGAACCAAAAAAAACACACACATATAGAATAGATAAGTTATATTGATTCAAACATAAAATATTGTTTTTCTACATATTATTTTTCTGAATAGCCAACTGCCAATCTTTTAAAATAGAGCAATGTTCTTCTCATCTATCACTACCATAAAGCCTAGTATTTTAGTATTATAATGAGTCTTCTCTCTCAAGCCATAAGCTTCTAGATAAGTCTTAAACAATTAGAAAACATAGGTTACAAAATGAGAGGGCTAGAAATATCCACAGGAAGACAACAATAAATAAAGTAGTTGGAGTAAGTAAAGGACAGGGGAGATTAAAGAGACCAGCTAGAAGCCTATGTCACCAACAAATTTGACCAACAACTATAATCTCCTATAAAATTCTTGCATTCTAGAACCTACGGGGGGTGTATGTTCTTAATGCTCCTACACTAATGGGTCTATAGAATCTATATTTCTATGCCTTAGTTGATTCTTTTTTGGACATTTCCTATACTCAAAAGTAAATTCTTTAATTGCAGTTAAGCTCTCTGAATCATCTAAATTAAATAACTAGAAATTTACTTTCTTGGATAGAACATGGATGGGGCTGCTCTAATTTGTTTTGCAAGTTGATGCATCTAGTCCTTAAATCTTGATTCAAACCATGAAGTAATTTAGTTGGTCACAACTATCCCAGAAAATGTAAACTTGGTTCTGCAACATTATTACTCCTTTGCCATAGTACTTAAAAGGTAAAACTAAAAATCTATCTAAAATACAAGGAAATATATAAAATGCATAAATAAAGGGGAAACAATTCTACATAGCACATAAGAGAAAAAATTATTACTAGTTTATTTTGTCAATTGTTTCGTGGAAATTTTTTTTATAAACATTTATTTCTTTAGTATGTTTGTAACACTTATTTCGAAAGAAGCAAATATTAAAAGAAATTTGAATGCACTGCAACTCAGTCTTGGTTTATTATGTCTATAGGCTATGTCAAACTATGGATTTATTTTAATAAGCAGTGTCTATTTTTTCCTTCATTCTTTCAGTACAACTAAACTAATCTTGATCTTTATTTCTTTTGGAAGGTCAGACTAACTTCCTATTTTCCACAAAAATTCTATTAGAATCAAAAATTTCAACATTATAGTCTATTTTTGGATGTCCTCAATTGTTAGATTGTTTTATTTTAGGACATCACTAGAAAGGTGAATTGTTAATAACTTATTAAATTAATCTCTAAAATACATGACCAATTGTTTCTTCACCTTTTAACATTTAATTTTAGGAAAACCAATTATTTATCCTCAACTTTGTTCATAGTTTTTCTTTGTTTATCTAGCTATCTAAATATCGTTTCTAATTTATGATCATTCATTTCCTTGTTTTATATTAGCTGCAAGAATGAGAGTAGCAACAAACAAAAAATCAAAGGTAGAGAAAATGTTATGAATCAAAAGAGCAAAAGCAGAACTAGAATCAAAATAAACAAAATAGATGGTGTTGCAGAGTACTCCCTTGTGTAGCTTCCCTCTACCCAAATAGCTTCAAATCTAAGAAGTTGGTGCAATCACAAAGGGTCTTTCAAATTATTTAAGGGGAAAAAAATTCTCTCTCTATCAAAAAATCACATAGGTAAGGAAAGCAATGATTAATAAAAATAATGATTTAGAAAGAACT
Source organism: Cupressus sempervirens (assembly GCA_028749045.1). Lineage (NCBI taxonomy): Eukaryota > Viridiplantae > Streptophyta > Pinopsida > Cupressales > Cupressaceae > Cupressus > Cupressus sempervirens. The sequence goes on from CM053784.1 coordinate 661,861,954, forward strand.
GATATACTGTCTATGAAATTTGTATTTGGAAATTTGAAATACCTCAGTGTGCTATGAGGAAGGAAGAAATGTGTGAAGAATTTAAATTGAAATCATTGGGAAGAAGTTTGTTAAGAAAATGCTTAACATAGATATGTAAATGATTTTGAGGGAGGCAAAAGGATAAATTAGAAGATTGTCCATAATTAGTTTGTGCATGCATCGAGAACAAAGAAACCACCTACATGCATTCTAGTTCATTCCTACACATTTGCATGCCAAGAGGAGGTGGATAGAACTATTAGTACACTTTTTATTCATCCCTACACATGTGATGATTAGGTGGATGAAACTATTATTATGCCTTTTATGTCTGCACCACTTTTTGCATTTTGAGAGGTTGAACATAATTAAAATTAATATTCTTCTGAATGTTCATTACCCCATTTAGGGTGTCCTCATGTTGGGAAGCAAGAATAATATTTTTATATTATTTTATTTCTTCTCTCTGATGAACATTATTATTCTATTTCTTTTCTTTAACCAATATTATTTATTTATTTATTTTCTTTAGCCAATGTTATTATTTTATTTCTTTAAGCCTACTGGCTTAATTAGTTTATTTTGTTTATATAAAACATAATGATAATCTTATGATTGGTTAAAAAATATTATTAAATTTCAATGTTTCACTGATCAATATCAATTATTTAAAAAAATATTGTTGTTCCTAGTATATAAGGTGGATAAATTAAAATTTTAAATGTAAAAACATTCAATTCTTTTAATAGCTCAACCATCTAAAATACACCTAAAAATGTGTTATTGATTAATTCTTCAATACAAACATCCTATCACTTTTAGACTTGAAGCTCAAATTTTTTTTGATATGCAAAATAATGATTAAAAGAATTCAAATATGATACAATAACTTTATACTCTACTTAAAAGTATCTACATAATGAAAAATCAACCATGCTTTTGATTATAAAAACAATAATAGATATCTTGCTGAGAAATACTTATAATTTAATTTATATTAGTTACATGTAACTATAGCTTGCAAAAAGTTTTAGACATGAAAATAAATGAACAGATAAAATATCTTCCTGAGTCATGTATTACAAGAGATGCATAAAATAGAGGATGAGAGATGAAAAAGAAAAGTGTGAAAAAAATAATGTAACCATAAAATGTAAATTTGAAATGTCATCAAAATATGTTATGGTTCTTCATATGTTGATATTGATAATATGTTCTCTTGTGATGCATGTTATCAACCAAGGTGATGTACAAACTTGCGACACTTTTGACATTGTCAAAAGTTTTAACATCATTATTCTTGAACTATTTTCACAAATTTTGTATTAGCAATGCATTCAATACAAATGTATCTTTTGTAGTACTATTCATTCTCTTAAATATTTTTGCATGATATTTTTTATAGTGTAATTTTACATTAGTAAACTAAGCATATTATCTTTGCTTCATGTATCTCCATGTGTTATACATTGCAATTATTCATTCTAGTTGTATGCATCTACTCACCAATTATGATTTGAGGCACTCCTTTCCATTGAACCTCATGATTGTGATCACTTAAACAATGATCTTCATACATATACATGCACTATTTGCTACTCACTATCATATCAAGTTGCAAGCATATTCCTTTCATTGATTCTTTCTCTAATCTAATTTTCATGACATGTAATCCTAGTTATTTAGCTTTTTCTTTCATATCATTGATTATACTGCTATTAGTGTTTTCCATGACAATTAGTTCTAGTTGTTTAGCTTTTTCTTTCATATCATTGATTATACCACTATTAGTTTCTCTGGTAATTTTTTACCATCAATGTTCAAGTTTGCAATTTTAACTTTTTAGAGTTGTTGAATTTTAAAGATTTTAGCCCCTCCCATCTAAATATCTTGCAAGAGATAATAATCTTCACACTTAAAATGTTATAAAATGGCCATGGGCTGATCTTTACAAATAAAAAGTTTTGCATGACATCTTGCATTCCATTTTAAGTTCACTACTAAATTTACAACTTCACTAAACTATCACTCCAAAACCTAACCCACGAAAGGTAGGAACTTTGGCACTTGCACCTCTTGTTAATTAAAAGACATTTTAAATACTAAAAAGCATTTAGAAATGGTCTTATTATTAAGTATAGATAATTTAAAATTGGAATAGTTGTATTGTTTATCACATATAAGAAATGATAGTGAGTTTATAGATTTTTTTTTTAATATTTAGTGTCTTAGATACATGTTAGAAATGTTTCAAGTTTACAAGTTTTAGGTAAGAGAGACTCATTCACAAGTTGTTCTTATTTTTGAAAATATGTATGTTTTCTTTGAATTCTAGTGGATTATGATATTATCTATATATCTAATTATTTTTCATAAATTTATATTTAGGAATGAGAGTTTTATCTATATAGGTTGTTACATAAGGGACCCTGTCTTGAAATTATTTATCTAGACATTTAAATTTGTGGTCCTCTTATTTATTTTAATTCAACTAATTTCATTTCTTCTAACTTGATTTGTGCATGTAGTCCTGCTAGTTATTTGTTTTGCATATAATTTTCCAACCCTAGTTTGTTATTTTCATTCATAAATTTCTTGTCTTGGTTAAGTTTTCACTATAATAATTTCCATTAATCCATATTTAGAGCTAGAAAATACATCATTCATGTTTTGATTATTTGGTAATGGTAAACCCTAATTACACTTTTATGATAGTTTAAATTTGTGTTTCTTTAGATTTAAAACTTAGAGGTAGAAAAATGATGATATTCTCTTGATATGGAATCTTTTACCTAATGCATTATATTATTAGTCTTATAATTGAGATATAATGCCCCACCTTTAATAAAAATAAAGATTAAATGATCATAAATTAGGATGATATTTTGAAAGAAAATTTTCTTTTTAAGGAAGAGGCACTCATTGAATAAGCATTCTTGCTAAGGTTTCAAGCTCTTGTACTGATATGTTTTTGGATTTGATTGTGTTAAGATTTTTACCATCAACATTTTGAATCATTTTGTTTTGCATCTCTTGCTCTTCATCCTGATGATTGATCATGTAGTGTGTGTTAGGATTAAACCTCAGACATAAATAATAATTACATGCAAATATAAACAATATTCCAAAATAATAGATCACACAAAAAAGAACAGAAGACACCAAGATTTAATGCGGTTCACCCAAACCCTGGGCTACATCCACCAAATAGCAAGTCTTATATTATTACAATCTAGCGATTACAACTTGATTACAATCTATAATCCCTTATAGCTCAATACCATAACAAGAACCAATTTTTGCATCTCTGACCATGAAACAATCCCTAACCCTAATCCCTTTTATACAATTATTTTTCTACTTTAGGGTTACAACATGTCGGCCATAAATTGGTGAATACTAGCCCAAATTTTAGTGGAAAATTGGCAAATAGTACCAATTTTTTTCAGCCCGATGCCCTGAACCCCAAAGAATTTATGAAGTATGTAAAATACTTCTTTGATTAGTCACTAGAAACTAACAATCTCCTACTTGGGGACTGATTAGACTCCACACTAGACAACAATCTCTCACTTGGAGATTGATCTTGTATCAATACCGCTACCACATAATGCTCCCACTATATAAAACTACCTTGGACATTGTTGTTATGTTATTCCTATTTAGTCAAGAAGACCAACCGAAGCTAAAGAAGAATTCAGCTTCTCCCTTGTCACTACCTTTGTAAAGATATCCACTAGATTGTCATCTATATGTATCTTATCTAGCTTTAACTGTCCATCATCCAAAACTAAACAAATGAAATGGTACTGCAACTGTATGTGTTTGGTCTTCAAATGCAGAGTTGGATTTTTTGCAAGATGAATGACACTCTAACTATTTGTAAACAAATAATTATCCCTCTAAGGGTTTCCCAATTCTTCCCATCTCTTTGGCTGCCTCTTTAATAGCAACATACTCTGCCTCTATAGTGGATAAAGTATTAACCTTGTGTAACCTAGAAACATAGCTCCTCGCTGCCCCACCAATAGTATATATGTAAACTGTAGTACTCTACCTTGTATCTATATCCCCTACAAAATTTGATTCAACATAGCCTTGTAAATTAGTAGTAGAGCCCCCAAAGTGTAAACACTTACTAGATGTTCCTCTCAGATATTTGAGAATCCATTTAACTGCATTCCAATGTTCAATTGTTGGACAACTCATATACTTGCTAATGAATCCCACTACATGTGCAATATCTAGCCTTGTACATACCATAGCCTACATCAAGCTTCCTATAGCTGAAGCATAGAGTAAAAGTAAAGGTGTGTTGATATCTTTAGCATTCTCCATAAAGAAACATTGCAACACCTTCTCAACATAATCAGCCTGAGATAGCATTAATTTCCTATTCTTCATATCTACACAAATTGTCATACCAAGGATTTTTTTTTCTCCCCACAAATCCTTCATAGAAAATGCATTTCCTAATTGTCATTTTAGCCCCTTAATGTGATCCATGTTAGACCCAACTACAAGCACATCATCAACATATAAACATAAATTAATGTAGCTATCATCATCCAACCTCTTAAAATAAACACAATGAACTGAATGAGAACTACTATATCCATGCTCATGCATAAAATTGTTAAATTTTAGATACCTTTGCCGAGGTGCTTGCTTCAAGCCATATAAACCTTTCTTCAATCTGCACACTAAGTTCTCCTTACCTTTGACCTCAAATCTCTGTGGCTAAGCCATATATATCTCTTCATCAAATCACCATGAAGGAAGGTTGTTTTAACATCAAGCTACTCTAAATGAAAATCTTTAGTAGCCACAATACTTAAAATAGTGCAAATAGAAGTCATTGTAAGAATAGGGGAAAATATCTCATCAAAATCAATGCCCTTTTTTTGTGCAAATCCTTTTACAACTAACCTAGCTTTAAATCGTTTCTTACCTCCATCCTCTTCTTTTAACTTGTAAACCCATTTATTCTATAAAGCCCTTTTACCTATAGGAAAATTGCATAAATCCCATGTCTTATTTTTAAGCAAATAGTCCATTTAATTTTTCCTTGCAAACTCCCACTGAATCTTAGTATCCACTTGCACAGCTTCATCATAACATTCAAGTTCAATAGCATCTATTAGAAAGAGGGAGAAAATATTTCTAGAGGTCTAATTTTCTTTGTTGACAATCTAACATTCACAGGTGTGTGTGTGGTATTTTTTTTGTAGTTGTTGCATATCATGAGGAAGTGTTGGAACATCATCTTTTGGAGTATCATCCAACACTACATAATCTTGTTCTTTCTTCTCATGTTGTTGCAATAGATCTTTGTACAACATTTTCTCATTGAATATGATTTTCAAAATCCCAAAGCCTATAACCAAATTTATTAATGCCATATCCAACAAATACACATTTCTTTGACTTAGCTTCTAGCTTGGTTCTATTTTTAGAATCTATATGAGCAAATGCTTCACAACTAAAGGTTTTGAGAAAAGAATAACTCACATTCTTACCAGTCCATGCTTCCTCTAGAATACCACAAGCCAAAGGAGTAGAGGGACCTCTATTAATTAAATATACAATAGTATTGATAGCCTTCACCCACATGTGTAAGGGAAACTCAACATGCAGCCTCATGCTCCTTGCATGCTCCATTATAGTCATGTTCATGTGTTTAGCCACTCCATTTTCCCATGGAGTCCTTGGAACAATTTTCTATCTATGACTACCATTAGTGGAGAAATAGTCTTCAAATTCATGACTACAATACTCACCACCATAATCAAATTTGAGAAATTTTAATTTCTTACTAGTAGCATTTTCAACCAAGCATTTCCATTTCTTAAAATGTTGAAATACATCAAATTTATGTCTAAGGAAATAAACTCATACTTTTCTAGTTGAATCATCAATAAATGTAACATAATAATGAGAGCCACTAAGGGAAGATACCTGAGTTAGTCCCCATACATCTATATGCACAAGCTCTAATTTCTCACTTTTATATTCCTTCCCAGTTTTCACAAAACTCACTCTCTTTTTTTTTTCCATACACACAACTTTCACAAAAATCCATATTAACACATTGTAGACCAGGTAAAACATTCTTTGAATGAATTACTTACATACCTTTCTCTCATGTGCCCAAGTCTATTGTGCCATAACACTGTATTAGAATCTACAACCACTATTTGTTCTCCCTTCTCAACTACAACAACTATTCCTAAACATTCATTTTTCTTTGAAACAATTAAAGTAGAAGGAACAATATGACCTATACAAAGATATAAGGTGCCTACTTTCACAACTTTTGCTACTACAAGGGAATCTTTTGAAACCATCTAGTTTTTATCATTAAAATTAACTACACAACCCTTATCATTGAGTTTCCCTACTCAAATTAAATTTCTACTCAGCCTTGGAACATGTCTTACCTCATGTTGTAGCCAATGATTCCCATTCTACAACTTAATATTAATGTTTCCCTTTCCAACAATCTGACAGGGTTCATTATCCCCCAAATAAACAAGCCCAAAATCTCCTTAGACATAATCAATGAAATAACCTTTATGGGTGGAGCATCATATGAAGCACTAGAATCTAAAACTCATGAATCATCAACACTTTCTAAAGATAGAAGAAAAGCACCCTCTTTGAATTTGTCACTTACCACATTTGCCTCCTTGTCTCCATCTGGTTTATCTCCTTCATTTTTCTTTCAACTCCAATAATCTTTCCTTTTATGCCCTAGTTTTCCACAATACCATTAGTCATTTGGTCCTCGTGATTGAGACCTCCTCCATTTTGACTTTCATCTTGATTTCCCATGATTTCTAGAATTACTTCCTCTCTCAGTCATTTTGACTCTGCTTTGTGCATTGAAAACACTTCTTAATGTAGATCCACCTAAGGATTTCCTATGAGCTTCCTCGCTCAAATTAACATCAATCACATCATCAAATTTTAGGCTACTAGATCCAAGAAAATAATTACCCACAACCATTACCAAGCTATTCTAGCTTTTAAGAAAAGAACACAAAATCAAGAGAGCCATAATTTCTTCATCAAAATTGATACCCAATAAAAATAACTAACTAGTAATAGTATTAAAATCATTTAAATGATCTGCAATAGATCCACCTTCTATCATTTTCATATTAAATAAATACTTCATGAGAAATACCTTGTTTGAAGCAGAGGGCTTTTCATATAATTTCGCTAGGGTTTGCATCAACTCTTTTGTCATTGCTATTTTTGTAATATTAAATGTCACCAATGGTGCTAGGCATAATCGAATGCCTCCAAGTGCCTTTTTGTCTAAAAGATCCCAATTTTCATTTGACATAGATCCCTGATTCTTGGTTTTTTCTTCCATTGGCTTCCATAAATCCTTCTGATAAAGATAGTCTTCTATTTGTATCTTCCATAACTAAATTTTTTTCCCATTAAACCTATCAACCCTCAGCTTACCCTCATCTTCCATTGCTCCCATGAAACCATGAGACTCCCACTCAACTATGAAACTTTCTTGCAGAGCATAATAAAAAGAAATCTCACTCTAATCTCACTTGTTAGGCTTAAATCTTAGAGAAAAATAACAATTAAATGCAAATATAAACAATATTAGAAAATAATAGATCAGACAGAAAAGAATACAAGACACCAAGATTTAATGTGGTTCCCCCAAACCCTAGGCTACATCCACCAAAAAACAACTCTATCCTCCTTTATGGATAAAGTGTTTGATGTCAAATCACTCTCTATGAACAATAACATAAAAATAAAGGGTATAATATTGCGTGAAAGATCAACAAGATCATGGTTCAAGTACCATATTATATTTGAAGGAGTCTGATAAGGATTTATATGTGTCTTTAGTAGGAAGTTCCTTTGTTTGAGGACTTTGATTGATCAACCATGTAAGTGGGTTACTATCCACTGGAGCCTAAAGGGAAGTGTGGAAATCAATTTTATTTTTTGTAGTTTATTTTGTTTAGCTTTGTGAATCAAGAGGACTTACCTTTACCCTAATTAATGACCCCTAGAATTATGGTAGTAATAAAAGAAAAATCTTATATGTTTACAAGTGGAAATTTGAGCTAGATCTCTGAAATGGTCTTAATACTTTGGCCCCTACTTGAGTGTGTGTTCCTAGTCTTCCCTTTGAGTTTTGGAACACTGCATTTTTTAGAGGTGTATTGATTCCTTTGGTTATCTCCTCATAGTAGATAGGGGTACTTAGTAGATATCTCATCTTCTATTTTCTATAATCTACATTAATATGGAGGTGAATATGATCTTACACACATACATAATGCTCTAATTAAAATATAGTTTTTGCTTTGAACACCTACAATATGAGAATGCAACATTTTCTCTAGACCTATACAAAGCATGAACATATGAGTAATTCCTATACATTTAAGAAGAATAGAAATTACTGGATGAATCTTCATTACATACAATGGAGGACCTAGATAAATTTCCCCCATCTAATAAGGCCATATTGGATTGGCTTAGATCTAATAAGTTCAACTCAAAGGGAATAAAAATCAAGCACTAGTGATCTTATTATTTCTAAAAAAATTCCAGATATAAATATTGTTTTTATTCATTCTAACTCCTTAAAATTTGATAAGGAGGATGCTACAAGGAAATAAGAGAAAATTAAAGAGAATTTTCTTATGGAAGTTTGATGTTTGGATGAGTTTTCCCCTATCCTTACACTATCCAAGAGATATATGCCAATGAAATGGTGATCCAACTAAATTTATCTCAAACACTAATGAATTATAATAGATGAATGCCCTTATTCAAGAACACCTGAAGATGCTTCCTATAATATTCAAAGAGTGGTTGTGTATGGATATTTCATTAATAAAAAATAAATATAATAGTGACCCTATTGTGACTAATAAGTTAATAAGTTATTTCTTTATATTATGTAATCGTAAGGGGAAACTTTTACTATTAGGATTTTCTCCATACAACCGTAAAAATGGCCCAAACTACTAGAAGAGGATAAGGATACTGATTTTGACAAGAATATTATACAAGGAAAATAAAAATAAAGTAATAAATTAGACATGGGAAATTAATCTAGAAACAAGGAAGAACATAAAAGAGAGAAAAGAAATGAAGAATTTGAGCAATACAAATCCACAAAGGCTGAAGAATAACTGCATGTAAAAACCTATCACAAAGAAGAAAAAAATGAGAAGAGGCAAGGGTTTGATTTGAAAATATGAAAATTGTATTCTTAAAAATGAAAAAGATAAGAGATAATTACAAAAGATCAATCCTTATAGAAGGAGATCAAAACCCAAAAAAGGGTAACCTAAAAGGTAAATGCCATTTAATAATTACTAATTAATTATTAAATGTGAATGCATAAGTGCATAAAGTGAAATATTAAGAAGGTACTATAGGTTTAATATATGAAACTAAATTAACACTTAAATACTTTAACACCCCATTTAAGATGAGCAACAATGTAGCTACAAACAATGCACAAAAAGCAAGGAAACTACAATGCAATGCTGAAAGCAAACTTGGGTCCTAATAAAAAGGCCTGATGAGGTAACTAATCACAATAAAATCTCTATGAAATGGAGAAAACTCAATGGGAAAAACCTTACTCCAAAAAGAGATAGAAAAGGATGCAAAGATGAAACATCTCAAGACAATCTCTCAAGATCATAAATACAATGAAAGCCTCCATGATAGAAGCTTATTCCAATCTAAAGGAGACAAAGGTAGTGGAAAAGGAAGATAAAACACATGTATGTAAGGTGCAACTAGAAGTCCTAATTGATTCTCAAAGGAGAAAGCATGAGATTCCTAAAATGGAATCTCCAATGGAGCTAAGATAACAAGTGTGTTGAATCTATCATCTAATAGGAGATATGCATCCTCTAATATATCCTCAACAACTATAGTAGGTGACTCAATTACTAGAACTGAAATAGTAGGCAATAATGAAGAGTAATCTTGTGCAAGAGATGACATATGAATAGGAGGTGGAGGTGTAGAAATCACAACACTATTCTCAAGAACAACACATAAGTTCAAGTGACCTGACTTCACTTCAATAGACTCTTGTGAAAAAAGAGAGTGAGTCTCTGATAGTGGAGATGGTGTACCAATATGTCAAAAGGAATATAGATAGAAAGTATGATAAAAAATCCTTGTAGCTATAATATTGCCTATCTCACTCTCTCTGATGTGAAGTGAATCTTGTGCAAACTCAACTATCTTCCCTACCCCACTATGTGTAATATGATAGATAGAGAGAAAATTAAAGGAAAAATATGGAACACAAAGTACATCATGAAATGTACCATCATCAATGTTAGTAGAACCTTTCCCACATATAGTCATAACAATTTTGTTCCTCATGAAAATGTGTGGAGCAGTAGAAGCCTCAAAAGAAGACAACAAATCCTAAGAAGATGCCATATGGTGTGAAGCACTTAAATCCAATAACCGTCTAGAATAATGTGGGATAGTAATTGCACATAGTGCATGTCCCTTTCCTATAGCTTTACCATCTGATAGAAATGTTGATGATGAAGAAGATTTGTGAGAAGTAGAAGGAATATCAATGTTTCTCTTTTAAAGAAGAGTTGTCAAATATGAAACCTATTTGGCATAGCCATCTAACCTCTTCTCATAGCAATGTGACTCATCATGATTAGGATTATGACAATAAGAAAACTTTAGTATCTCTGGCTTTGGTTTAACCCCCTTAGGAGGAGGTGACCTTGATCAATTGTGAGTGCTAGAATCAATCTAAGACTTTATAGAATGAGATTTATGTGTCTTCTCCTTTGTCCCTAAAGATGACCAAGCTACCAATGCATAAGTCTATGAGCCTGTGAGAGAATCCAACTGAGAAAGCTTGAATTTTTTTAGAGTCAAACAATCACAAAAAACCTCAAAGGATGGCATGGTAAATCTATTACGCATAGCATATTTGATGGAATAGAAGGTAGAAGAAAAAATCTGAAAGTTTCCATGAAGCTTAGAAAGAATAAGATAAATGCACTAAGTGTCAGTCTTGGTTTTCCCACTACCCTACAATAAAGATCTCTATTGATTGAACTTCATCAAGAAGTCATCAATGGAAGGAAAAGAATCTAGTACAAGAGAGGTAAGATCTACCTGAATCTAAAGTTCTCTAAACTCATTTACTGTACCAAACAAGCCTTCAAGCTTAGTCCACATAGCTAGAGGGGTATTACACCCATCAAAATGAAATTGTAGACTATCAGATGCCTGTAAAGAAATCAATCCTATTGTCTCATACATCTTGTTCCTATGATGCATGACCTCAAAAAGACTCTATAAAATAGGTTTCACTACATCTAAACAATATCACAACCCTTTTGACTAGAGAAGTTGTGTCATCAAGGTCTTCCTTGTGTGATAGTTATGAGGGGTCAAAAGTTCTAGACAAGAAGAGGTCTCAACAATTTTATTAGAAGGTGTTGCATTGTTTTTTAAAAAGTTCTAGTTTATTGATGCAAATAACAATTCAAATAAAAACACAAAACACACCTCACAATACAAAAAACTAAACCCCAATTGCTAGAAGGAATTCATAAACAAGAAGAGAGCCAAAAGAACAAAGTTTAGAAGAACATGTATTTTTGAGGATTGCTAATGAAAAATAGTAGAGAATAATAATAGGGCTTGAGAAAAGATTTCCAATGCTTTTTTTGAATTGAAAAATGGAGCTATAATGAAGAAGTTACAACCCTTAGAAGATAGAAGTCATCTACGAACTTAAAGCATAAAAAATGTACCAAACTAAAAAAAAAATATCAAAAAATTATCTACTCCATTGTCTTCATCTTTGGGCCAACTCTCTGACTCTTTTTTAGGATCAAAAAAAGGCCCTCATATGCTCAAGATATCACGAGATAACCAATAAGGCCCCCATAAGAAATACAAAATTATCTATGAAAAAAATCAAAATCACCATTGGCGATAGTGGCTAGTAGAGTGGTAGGCAGGAAAAGCTTTGGAGGAGCAGCAGCCATGCGAAGGAGTGGCATCAGAACACATTTGATGGTAGCCAAAAAAGTGCAAAGTAGTGGTCAAAAAACAAAATATGTCGATGTGTGAATAAATTATAGTGGTGTATGAGAAATACTACGTGGTTTAGGAAAACTGTTGTGGTTTTTCTAACCACATTGCATTGGAAAACATGTTTCTTTAAATTTTTTTTTATAAAAATGTGTCTCGATATGTGTGCTAGAGGCTGTACAACCTTGGTAGGCAATTTTTTTTGCCTCCAAGGTCAATTTTGTCCAAAATTAAGAAACTTGGTATGAAAATGGAGGATTTAACACCTTCTAAATCCCACTGTGAGGTCTTTTTGGCCTCAAAGTGCTCCAAAAATTAGAGTCCCTCCTATTTTCACAAAACATACCCAAAAAATACTAGATATATTCTATCAAACCCTCATTCTTCTTTTTCTCCAAATATCAAACAAGATATAATAGATTTGGCTCTAATACCATGAAGGATTTGAGCAATACAAATCCACAAATCCTAAAGAATACTTGCATGTAAAAACTTGTCATAGAGAAGAAAAAGACAAAAGAGGCAAGGGTTTTCTCTAAAAATATGCAAATTGTATGCTTAGAAATGAAAAATATATGAGATAATTACAAAAGATCAATCCTTATAGAATAATTGCATAAAGTGAAATATTAAGAAGGTAGTAATGGTAATTTAATAAATGAAATATAATTAACGGTTTACTTTAACAAGAAAGAGATATAGAAAATGAAGTAGCAAGTGGAAATAAAGGACTATGGATGGTTTCTTTGATGCTAAGAAGAAAAATAAATGTGTTCTCCACTCTTCTTTGGGGTGGATGGATGACACATGATAGGGTTGTTCATGTTTTAGATTTTTTTATGAATATCATATCTTTGAATATGAGAGAATTGAATAGTCATAACAAAAAATACACATTGAAATGCTCAATCCAAGGGAAAAATTTTGATATCTCAATCTTATAAGAAACTAGGATGAATAAAGATGGTTTTAAAAATATTACCAATACAATTTGATAGGATGTTGAGTGAGAAAATTGTGACTCTACTAGTACCTTGGGAGACTTAGCTACACTTTAGAATCTAGCTAAGGTTGAGAGGTCATTCTTTCATTCCTTTAACATAAATCTTATTTTCTCTCTTAAAAATGTTATCTTGCACATTTCCTAGATTTTGATTAATGTTTATGTTCCAAATTTTAGGTCCCAAAGGGTATCAAGGTGGAATTTTTTGGTTATTCTAATTTTGGGAAATATATTTGTTACATAGATGATGGGGGATTTCAACTCTCCCCTTTTTCCCCTTGGATAAATGTGATGATGTTAAAGACTTTAATGATAGCATGTTAGTTCAAGGAGACCTTTTTACTACCACAATAATGATGGTTATTGATCTCCATGATGTGGATTTCACTTGATCTAACAAATGATAGGGGGATAATCATATACATGTTAGTTTAGATAGATTCATTATTTCCTTGAATTGGTTGAACCTTGCAGATTTTTATCTCACAATTTAACCTATAAATAGATTTTATCATAGTGCCCTTCTCTTGGATTGGATGGAATGTAAAATTAAATGCTACTCACCATTTAGTTTTGAAATAATGCATATTACTCAACCACACTTCTATAGATTGATTGAGCATTGGTGTTATACTTCTTCTAGTGGCTCCTTTATGATCTATGTTTTAAACATAAAATTATCAAATCTATGTTAAGAGGATGAAACACTTAGTATTTCAAAAAAAAAAAAATTTCTAGATGGGAAAAAATAAATTTTAGGTGAAATCAATAATATTGAAGGGATAAAAAACATTTCATCATTTTTCAATAAGAGAGAGTCCCATGAGAATGATGGGTTAAACTTAATAAGAAAGTAAAAATATTTTAGAAGTATAAAAAAAATCCAATGGCCCAATCAGGAGATATAAAAATAATCATTAAATTAATTTAAAATATAGAAGTAAAAATAGAATTAGGATGTTTCTATCACCTAATGGAAATGATATGCAAGTTCAACAAGCTATTTCTGAAGAAGACATAATTTTTTTTGCTCATAACTAGGGTGATATCAATACCATCTTTTTAGATCATGATGGTGTTGGAAATGAGAATAGAGTAACTGAGAGGGGTAGGGGGGTGAATCAGTTACACAAAAACTTCCACAGTCCCTAAGATGTCTGAATATCCCCTTGATCTGATTAATATAAAATGATAAAACTTGATAATGCAGCAAATGACAAATATTAAGAACTGATATGTTATCATGCACAAAGTAATTTAGCAACTAAGAACACAAGAGATACCAGATTTAACGTGGAAACCCAATATGGGAAAAACCACCAATGTAACTAGATACTATTTTTCACTCTTTTGAAGTGAGCCCTATTAGGAGCCAACCCTGTTAAAGGTTATAAAAACACACTGTTAGGTGTGACCCTGTTAAAGGATTTAATCACACTATTAGGAGTGGCCTTGCTAGAGGTCTTTAGAACAATTCAACTGAACTGTCACCTTGTTAGAGGATTTATTGAATGGCTGTTAAACCAACTCTATTAAGAGATTTTGGATTCACTGTTACAATGGTTAGAAAGAAACAATGAAATGACCTGACATAAGGTACAACTTATCTTTGTTGATTACAAATTTTTGTTATGCTTGGCTGGATCCTCACTGATCAAATGCAACTTTACAGTTCCTTCAACACATCTGATCCTTCATCAGAATTTGCTTAACATTTACCTTATCATTTCATACTATAATTCGCATTCATAACTTCTTCTTCACAATCACACACACACTCTCTTAATCTATAACTAAAATGACCATATATACCTTTTAGATTATCTAAGTCAGCTCGAATAACTGACTATTCAAACAATTACAACAGTCGGCTAGAAGTAATTAATTTGCACATCCCAATACTGGCCGACCTTGTACAGTAAACTTTGTTCATAAAATAATTCCTGTGTTAACCGACTGAGCTTGGTGTATATAGTGAAATTTGTGACAATCCTTCAGTCGTCGGGAGAACTCGATAAGTACTGAGTTTCCTAAGATAACTGATTGAGCCCGGTGGAAACTATCCTTTGGAGATCGAGTGAAGCTTGATTAATACTGACTTCTTTATGATTTCTTTGATGACCGAGTGAGCTTGGTGGAAACTATGATTTGGAGATCGAGTGAAGCTCAGTTAATACTGACTTCTTCATGATTTCTTTGATGACCAAGTGAGTTCGGTGGAAACTATGCTTTGGAGACCGAGTGAAGCTTGGTTAATACTAACTTCTTCATGATATCTTTGATGACTGAGTGAGCTCGGTGGAAACTATGCTTTGGAGACTAAGTGAAGCTTGATTAATACTGACTTCTTCATGATTCCTTTAATAATTGAGTGAGCTCGGTTGGCACTGTAGATTGCATTGCAGACTATCTGAGCTTGGTGATCTTGAGACTAATGACAGATATGACATTTGTGTGACATCAAGGACAACATTATCCAAAAATCTCCCTCTTGGGCATTGATGGGAACACAACATGTCATAACAGAATGAAATTTTGAAAACAAGTCCAACAAGATAACAGACTTCTCCCTCTTTCAATAATCTCCCTCTATTAAGGGACTTCATGGAGAACTTTTCAAATCTTACAAATTTCATAAGGATATGACAGTAAATCTCTCCCTCTTTGACAACACATGCCAAAGACAATAGAAGTTAAGTGAATTGTAATGTACCTTTAGTATTGATTCATATGCAATGATTTCTGATTGAACTGCATCAACAGATAGATATTCAATCTTGTATGCATTGATGCATCACTAGAACTCATTTTTAGTGGACTTCAGATAGGGGAATGACCCCTAACTTACCTCTGAGATACAAAAATGCATCCTTAGGTAAAGGCTTTGTGAATATGTCAGCAATTTGTTCCTTTGTATGGACATATTCCAATCTGATCTCCTTGTCTTGCACCAATTCTCTGACAAAATGATATTTTATTACAATATGCTTGGTCTTGGAATGCATCACTAGATTCTTAGATATGTTGATTGCACTAGTATTGTCACAAAACATGACAATTGGTTCTTTGATC
The DNA here is from genome assembly GCA_028749045.1 of Cupressus sempervirens. Taxonomy (NCBI): domain Eukaryota; kingdom Viridiplantae; phylum Streptophyta; class Pinopsida; order Cupressales; family Cupressaceae; genus Cupressus; species Cupressus sempervirens. The sequence goes on from CM053784.1 coordinate 661,878,146, forward strand.
TCCATCTTCATTCCTTGCAATAATTGCTTAAACCAAACAATATTTGAATAGTTTACTGCTGCAGCAACATACTCTACCTCTGCTATAGATTGGGATGTACAATTCTGCTTTTTGCTTGTCCAAGAAACCAATCTTTTTACAAGAAAGAATGCTCCTCCATTTGTGCTTTTTCTATCATCAAGGTTTCCTACCCAATCAACATCAGTAAACACTTTCAAATCCAAATTACCTCCAAATTTGTACCATAAGCCACAATCTTTAGTTCCTTTCAAATATCTCATTATTCTTTTGATTTCCATCAGATGAGTTTCTCTTAGCTTTGCTGAAAATCTTGCAACAATACCAACTGCAAGGGCAATATCTGGCCTGGTATGAACTACATATTGCAATTTTCCAATCATAGATCTATACAATGTTTGATCTACCTCTTTGGAGTCATCATCTTTGGTAAGTTTCAATCCAGTGCACATAGGAGTTCCAACAAGTTTACAGTCCTCCATACCAAACTTTTTCAATATCTCCTTGATGTATTTTGATTGAGTGATGTAGATGTCATTCTTATTTTGTTGAATTTGAAGACCAACAAAGAATTTCATTTCACCAAACATAGACATTTCAAATATTTTGTTCATTTTTTCTAAAAATTCTTTGCAAAGATCATCATGCCTGGTGAAAACAGTATCATCTACAAATATTTTTGCCAAGACAATCTTATTATCCGGTCCTTCCTTTATATACAAGCTATTGTTATCATTAGTTCTTTGAAAACCAATCTGAATAAGATAGTTATACAATCTTTAATACCATGCTCTAGGGGCTTGTTTCAGACCATATAGTGCCTTGTGTAATTTGCAGACCATGTCCTTTTTATCTGGATCAACAAAACCTTCAGGTTGTTCAATGTAAACCTCTTCATCCAATATTCCATTGTGGAATGTTGACTTGACATTCATCTGATAAACTCTGAATCCTTTGTGAGCAGCATATGCAAGTAAGGTTCTGACTCCTTCCAATCTTGCAATAGGAGCAAAGTTTTCTCCATAATCTATGCCTTCTTCTCAAGAGTATCCTTTGCATACCAATCTGGCTTTGTTTCTAGATACTTTACCATCTTCAATCAACTTGTTTCTGAATACCCACTTGGTTCCAATTACATTCTTATTTTTAGGCCTAGGTACTAGAGTCCACATCTTGTTCTTCTCTATCTATTCTATTTCCTCATTCATTGCCTCAATCCAGCTATCATTTGTCAATGCATCTTTAATGCTTCTAGGTTCAAAATCAGCAAGTAAACAAGTATTTTTCAGCTTGCTTCTTGTCAAAGTTCCTTTAGACTTGTCTCCAATGATCTGATCTGGTGCATGATGTCTTCTGACATATTTAGCTAATACAGGTTTTTTGCCTCTTGAATGAGTTTCATTGCTATCTCTTTGTGCTTCAATTTCATGTTCAAGCTATTTTGGTTCGGTAAGAATTGGCTCAAGTGCTTCAAACTTGGTAGATACTTGCTCAGTAATGTCTGAATGTTGATGTGGCTCGATTTGAACCTTTTGTGACTCGGTTACTGATGACTGGGGAGTTGAGGATTCTTGAGTGAATAGTATGCTTGGTATAGTATCCAGTTCAATGTAGACAAATCTTTTGTAATCTTCAGGTACCTTTTTGCTTTCTTTTTCAAATTTTTCTGCAAACTCATCAACTTTCACATGTGCACTTTCTATAACTTTGTGAGTGGATAGATTTAAACATCTATATGCTTTGCTTTTGCAAGAATATCCTAAAAATATTCCTTCATCACTTTTTACATCAAATTTTCCTTTTCTAGATTCTTTCAAAATATAACATTTGCTTCCAAATACTTTTAGATTACTCACATTGGGTTTGTAGCCATACCATAATTCATAGGGAGTTTTGAATGAGTCCTTCTTCAACTGTACTCGATTTAAGGTATGAACTGCAGTGTTGATGGATTCCTTCCAGTATTTGATAGCAACCTTCTTTTCTATCATTAGGGTTCTTGCACAATCCATGATGGATCTGTTTCTTCTTTCAGCTATTCCATTTTGTTCAGGAGTTCCTAGTGTTGAGACCTGTCTTTTAATACCTTTTTCAATGCAGAAGTTGTTGAATTCATGTGAGATGAATTCACCACCTCTATCTGACCTTAAGCATTTTAGTGTTTTTCCTATTTCTTTTTCTACTCTTGCTAAATACCATTTTAATTTCTCAAATGCTTTTGATTTATTCCTTAGATACATGACAGTCATCATTCTTGAGTAGTCATCAACAAAAAGAATGAAAAACTTTTCTCTAGTATAGCTTTCTATTCCAATGGGTCCACATAAATCAGTATGCACAATTTCTAATATATCTTCAGACTGATAGTTCTTACTTTTAAAACTAGTTTTTCCCATTTTACCAATTTGACAATTCTTGCATAGTCCAACCTTAGGTTTCTTAAGTTAGGAATGCCTCTCACTTTCTTGAATTTGCTTATTTTTACAAGATTATCAAAATTGACATGACACAATATTTTATGCCATAACCAACTTTCTTCAATTTGAGCAATAAAACATGAGCATTCACCAAGTTCTAGATAAAACAAGTTACCTTTAGTTTGGGTGCCAGATCCTATCAGCTTTCCTTGCTCATTCAACAGTCTTGCCTTTCCATGCATGAATTCCACCTTGAATCCAGTATTGAGTAACTATTCCACACTTAGAAAATTGTGTTTAAGACCTTCAACCCAATAGGAATTATTACATACAAGTTCTTTGGTTAGACATATTCTTCCTCTTCCTTTTATGAAACAAGGTTCATTATTACCAAACCTTACACTGCCACCGTCATAGTCTTCAAACTGATCAAACTTAGTTTTATCACCAGTCACATAATGTAAGCAACCACTGTCTATAATCCATGTATCATTCTTACTTATATGAGAAACAAGTGCCATTTTATCTTCCTCATCACTATTAGAATCATCTTTAACAACAATATAAACAATTTCATCCTCACTATTATAAGAATCTTTAGAATTTTACGCCATGAAGCATGATTTCTCACCTTTGTTCTTGGATGATTTGAAGTCTTTCTTTCCATTCCATTTCTTTTCATCATGGTTTTTCTTGTTTGAACACCTTGCTGCAGTATGACCAATTTCTTCACAAGAAAAATAGATTAGAGGAACTTTACCTTTGTATTTTCCTCTACCTCTAGAATATTTCTTTGCTAGTAGAGCTTCAATCACTTCGAGGTCACTGTCTGAACTTTGGCTTGATTCATTTTCACTTTCTGACTCAGATTCCTTCTCCTTTTTGTTTTTCTCCTTGAGTGAGAGCTTGGCTTGAAATGCTGATTCAATGTTCTTGGAGGCTGGAACATAGTTGTCAAAGTTATCTAGTTCAAATGCAGTTAGTCTTCTGACTATGGCCTCAAGATTTATCTAATGATTTGCTTCACACCTTCTTTCCTGAATTGTAGAAACTCTAATTGCATACACAAGAAGTAAGGTTCTAATAACTTTGCTTATAACTATTTCTCCTTTGATATCACCTCCAGATGCTCTGATTGCACTCACACATGCTTTAAGTCTTTCAACATACTTTTCAATGTTTTCATCATCTCTCATCCTCATTTGATCAAATTGTCCTCTTAGACTTTCTGCTTTTGCTCTTCTCACATTATCATCTCCTCCATAGATCTCTTTTAGAATGTTCCACATCTCAAAGGAAGTTTTGCAGTCCTTAATGTCATCAAATTCTTTATAACTGAGAGCAGATGCTATGTCTATCATCATATTGTTGTGAGTCTTCTTTTCAGCAATGTCATTGACAGACAATGTGCCAGGAGGTTCTTCATTTTTTTTTTCAAGGTATTTTAGTCCAATATCACCAACAGTAGCTAGATGAAGTCTCATCAGTCCTTGCCATGCAGAGAAGTTATCTCTATTGAGTTTTGAAATTTCTCTTTTGTAAGACATCTTGAGCTTTGGCTTAGATCCTTGAAATCTCTTCTGGCAAGCACCAAATGCTCTAATACCAATTGTTGGAAATGAGAATAGAGTAACTAAGAGGGGGAGGGGGGTGAATCAGTTACTCAAAAACTTTCACAGTCCCTAAGATGTCTGAATATCCCCTTGATCTGATTAATATAAAATGCTGAAACTTGATAATGCAGCAAATGACAAATATTAAGAACTGATATGTTATCATGCACAAAGCAATTTAGCAATTAAGAACACAAGAGACACCAGATTTAACATGGAAACCCAATATGGGAAAAACCACCAATGTAACTAGATACTATTTTTCACTCTTCTGAAGTGAGCCCTGTTAGGAGCCAACCCTGTTAAAGGTTACAGAAACACACTGTTAGGTGTGACCCTGTTAAAGGATTTAATCACCCTGTTAGGAGTGGCCTTGCTAGAGGTCTTTAGAATAATTCAACTGAACTATTACCTTGTTAGAGGATTTACTGAATGGTTGTTAAACCAACTCTATTAAGAGATTTTGAATTCACTGTTACAATGGTTAGAAAGAAACAATGAAATGACCTAACATAAGGTACAACTTATCTTTGCTAATTACAGATTTTTGTTATACTTGGCTGGATTCTCACTGATCAAATGCAACTTTACAACTCCTTCAACACATTTGATCCTTCATTAGACTTTGCTTAACATTCACCTTATCATTTCATACTATAATTTGCATTCATAACTTCTTCTTCACAATCACACACACGCTCTCTTAATTTATAACTGAAATGACCATATATACCTTTCAGATTATCTAAGTCAGCTCGAATCACTAACTATTCAAACAATTACAATAGTAGACAAGAAGTAATTAATTTTCACATCCCAATACTGGCCGACCCTGCATGGTAAACTTTGTTCAGAAAATAATTCTTGTGTTAACCGACTGAGCTTGGTGTATACTTCGTTCAGTCACTGGGAGAACTCGGTAAGTGCTGAGTTTCCTGAGATAACCAAGTGAGCCTGGTGGAAACTATCTTTTTGAGACTGAGTGAAGCTCGATTAATACTGACTTCTTTATGATTTCTTTGATGACCAAGTGAGCTCAGTGGAAACTACGCTTTGGAGACCGAGTGAAGCTTGGTTAATACTGACTTCTTCATGATTTCTTTGATGACCAAGTGAGCTTGGTGGAAACTACACTTTGAAGACCGAGTGAAGCTCGGTTAGTACTAACTTCTTCATGATTCCTTTAATAACCAAGTGAGCTCGGTTGGCACTATAGATTGCATTGCAGACTGTTTGAGCTTGGTGATCTTGAGACTAATCGCAGATATGACATTTGTGTGACATCAAGGACAACATTATCCAATAGATGGTTTTATAGAGGATATCTCCTATATTATTGTTGAGAAGAATTAAAAGAACCATTCTTGAAAAGATTCCATTTTGAAAGAATTCAAAGTATTGTTATCTATTTTTGGTGACTTTAAATATCTAGGACCTAATTGACTCCTTTTGAATATCTTCTAGGAGTTTTTAGATATAATATAGGAGAAGATATTTTCAACATTGTAACTAGAGTGATGTTAATACCATGTTTTTAGATCATGATGGTTTTCTATAGGATATCTCCTATATTATTATTGAGAAGGATTAAAAGAACCATTCTTGAAAAGATTCCATTTTGAAAGAAGTCAAAGTATTGTTTTCTATTTTTGGTGACTTTAAATATCTAAGACTTAATTGACTCCTTTTGAATTTATTCTAGGATTTTTGAGATATAATATAGGTGAGGATATTTTCAACACTGTAAGAGTTTTTTTTGTGTTTGAAATGAGTTGAGTAAGCTATGAAATAGAGACTAGTAGCTCGGTGGTTGGTTAAAAAGTGTCCAAAGATTTTCTATAGAATGGGGTCCTAGAGGTTGTAAAAGGTTAGCCTATCAATGTCTCAAATGAATTTCATTCTAATTTTTTTTCCAAAAATTTCTAGACTAGAGGGGGTTCTAGGTCCTTCTTGGCCTTTCCTAAGGTTTCCTTGTTCTTCTACGACAGGGTCACATGGTTTTGCAGCATGTAAGTGGAAGGATCTATTTGAGGAGAAGACTTAATTTCAAAAAGAAGGTGTCTAAATTTTAAATAATGAGGAAGGTGCATGTTTTCATACCTTGGATTAATATCATGAGATGAATCTTGCTAAGAGGCCATCCTCTCTAGTTGGAAAGTTTGTACGAAGAAGGCCTTATATTTTCATTATTTCTGATAGGTTCTTTCCTCCTAGTCCCTCAAGGGAATTTTGGATTTTTCAACTCTACCCAATGGATACTTAAAATTTTCCTTCATTATTAAGGAACATTTTTAAATTATTCTAGTTTCAAGATTGTAGTTTGTATATAAACAATATCTCCAACTATGCAAATGGAGGTTGGGTTTTGATCTTGTTGCTCACCTTTCTGGTGCAATCTCTACTTGGGTAAGCCTCCCAAGTTTTCCTTTGGAATTATAGGATGAGGAAGTATTGGAAGATATTTCCAAATCCTTTGGTTAGTTTCTCAAAGTGGACATGCTATCACTCAAAACTATGTTCAATTCATTTATTCTTAGTTTTATTTCTTCGTTATCCCAGGCTCTATTCTACCAATTTTAGTGGTACTCAAATATAGGTTGGAGAATGTGGTTTAGTTCTTAGAATATTATATTTTACTCTTTATTCTCTAAATTATTCCTCAACTGGTCACTTTATTTCAAAGTGCCCTAAAGGCTCAAGTTCTCCTATTTTTGGAATAGTTGTTGAAAAAAGAGTGTTGCATGTGGCTCCTAGTTCTGTCTCTTCTCAAACTACCCTTGAAGCTTCCCCTAAAATTGAGATGGAATTATAATTTTTCTCTATTTTCCTTCATCCCCTTCTTCCTAATAATTTCCCTACTTGGTAGCTTTGGATAGATTATTCTTCCTCCAACTACTTTTCTTGGATTTCTCTCCTTACCTCTAGTTCCTATGTTGTCCCCTCTTCCTTTGCTTCCTTAGCTTCCTCTCCTTCCTTATCTTCTTTATTACTTGATGTCCCCTTCCCCTTCCCCTTCCCCCTTCCACCATTCCCTTACTTCTCTTGCTCCTCCTCTCATCCAGGTACCATGTATGTTATTTTCTCTCCCATTTTCTCCCCTTGCTTCTCATTCTCCTTACTCCCCCTTCTCTTCTCATCTTTCTAACTTCAAAATTATGCAGATGTTGGATTTATTCTAAATCTTGGAATGGACTTATGTCATATCTAGAGATAGAATAAAAAAGCTAAGGAAGTTTTTAATGGGAGCTAGAGAAATATTGAGTAGTTATGCTCAGTTTTCTCACCCTAATGATGATTGTCTCTTGGAATATGAGGGGTATTAATAACCCTAAAAAATGGATTATAGTAAAATAATCCTACTATATATGTGAATCCTAACATTTTTTTCTATGAGAATCCAAAAAATCAAGTGAAGATTTTTCTGTTACCAATAAGTTTAGCTGGCATTTTACACAAGTAATTTCCATATATGTTAATGGGGCCTTTGGAGGAATTTTAATTGTTTGAACCTAACTTCCTTTTTGTCACCTATATTAGTCAAGTTAAAATTGCTCATCATATTTTAGTATCTAATTTGAAGAATTAGATGAAGTGGATCTTGACTAATGTTTACTCTCCTAATTCTCTTTTCTTAATGAAAAATTTTTGGTCTGAGCTAATTGTTGTAGGTCTTTGTTCTTCACTAATAATTAGATGGTCATGGGGGATTTCAACATGCCTCTCAACCCCTCTTAGAAACAAAGTGGTAATAGGGATTCCTCAGAATCCATGTTATATTTTTATGGCTTTCTTGTTGATAGTAGCCTCCCTAATGTGGAGTTAGAAGACATCTCATTCATTTGGTATAATATACACACTGGGAATCATCTCATTCAAATGAAATTGGAAATATTTTTTCTTTCCAACAATTTGGTTATCTTTAATGATGATTTTGTCTCCTTTGTGGTGATATTTGATTTCAAGATCACTACATTATCCATTTTTTATGAAAGCCCATAACTATTTTAGATAAACACCCTTTTTGATTTAAAGTTATGTAGACCCATACCATTGATTTTATCTCCCATCTTTAGGATTGGAGTATAAAATTAAAAAGTAATGTATGTTTAGGTTGTTGAGTAAATTGAAAAATATAATAACCATATTGAGACACTAGAACAAGTAAACTTTGATAATTATTTGATCACAAATCCAAATTGAAGTCTAAATTATAGATAAATTAGAAGCATACAAAACCTTTTGGTTGGTATATGAATATAACGAAAGAGGAAAAGGTCCTTTCAGTAAAATTTCACGAAATCATTAATAAAGAGGATTTTTTTTGGAAGGAGCACTCTAGAATCCAATGGATTATTGAAGGAGATAGGAACACCAAGTTCTTCAATCATTCTACTTGAAATAGAAAAAATGTAATCTTATCAAGGAAATTATTTTTGCTAGGGGATTTTTTACTTTCCCAAGTGATATTGAAAATGAAGTTGCTTGTTATTTTAAGAACCTTTGGAATCAACTTCTTCTTAATGACCCTTTTTTAAAAGGAAAGAAAAAATCCCTCCTCATCTATGTCCCATATTCAATATTTATCTATGGAAATACCTATCACAATGGAGGAAGTTAAGGCATCTATCTTCACTTCCGACTCTCTTAAATCTCAAGGTCTCAGTGGGTTTCCTCCAATTTTCATCTGTCCAGATACTACAAAGTGGTTAGAAAAGATGATTTTTAGGGAAAACAAATAGTTTCTTCTTTAAGTTCTATCCTTAGGGAATTGAATAAAAATTTCATTGTTCTCATTCCTAAAATTGTAAGAGCTAATAAAATGAAGGTTTTCCAACCAATTAGAGTTTGTACCATTGATAAATTATTTTTTTGTAGATTGTTTGTCTTGATATTGAAACCTTTTCAAGAGCATCTCATTCACTCAAATTAAGAATGTTTTCTTCTCAGGAGACAATTTGTTAATTCTATTCTTATAGTGCATGAAGTTCTCCACTCTATGGAGAAAGGTAATAAAAAAAGATGATCTTGAAATTGGACATCTCTAAGGCCTATGATATTGTATTTTGGGACTTTCTAATGGTTTTTTGTAGATAGTTAGGTTTAGAGTTCAAATTTTCAAGTTTTTAGAATATTTTGAAGCTCCTAAATTCTTGGTTCTCATCAATGGTTCCCCCAATGGTTCATTTATGTTGATATACAATTGTAGTTTGTGACACTCTTTTCCTTCTTCATCTACATATAATTAAGTCATTCTCATCTATATTTCCATATAAATATTTTAATAAAACTTCTCTAATTGTCATCAAAGTAATAAATTAGTAAGAATTTACATATCTTTTTAAAAATATCATTTGTATTTTAATTTTTCTTTTGATATGTAAACAACCTGAGCCCAATCAATGTTGCAGTGCTTTATTGAGCAAATTATTAGATTCCTTAGATCATTATTTTTTATGGTCATTAGCTAGTTATTCTATTTTTGTCTTTGATTGTATTGGTCTTTTTCACCAACATGCAACAATACATGACTTGGCTAAGATCATTGTACTAGAGTATATTTGAAGATATTTAGCATATATATTTGATTGAAATTAAAGACAACCTTAATAACAATGTTTGATATTTTTAATAATAAAGAAAACTTTAACAAATTTGACATGAATTATTTATTTTAGATTCTTAGAAACATTGATGGTCTTAAGGATATGATTAAACTAAATAAATGTAAATTAATCATTGATTAAATCTTTTGATGGATAGTTAACTTATAAGTATTAATTTACCTCTTTTGAATTGATGATTTATTTAGGAATAAGAAGTTATTTTTCAAGAACAAGTCTTCACTATCTATTCCTTTGTTGGTTCATGAATCTACTTCCTTATTTACTTCTAGATATTTATTCTTGATTACTATTTCTTCAAATTTGTCCATTATTTGTAAAGCATATTCAAGTTTGGAATTTGGTATTATTATACGAGACAAGAGGTGGTTAAGAAATGTCACAAATCCCAAAGGGGAATGGTGGAAATTAGTCAAACCATCCCCCACTTAGTGTGACTCGAGGAGATTCAAACCTATGATCAAGATTTGATACAACTTGTTATAAGCTAGGGTTGTCCTTGCACCAATAGATTGAAAATGTGAATGCTCGATACAACATTTAGACTTATAGAACATAGGAGGTGGTTAAATCATGTCACAAATCCAAAAAGGGGAATGGTAGTGGTTAGTCCAAGAAATACATCCTAGACTAGTTAGTGTTGGATGTCCTAGCAAATTTGAATTATTCCCAACCCACTGATGAGGTTCCCATTTGCAATCAATTTTAGTCTATTTATCATATTTTGAGTACGTCATTTGAGGATTAATAAGCTTGAACCAAGTTTTACACATTTCACCATCCTAATTAGAGAAGGATCCTTCTTTTTGAGTATACCTTAGATTATTATTTTTTACTTCTATAATAATTTATTCAACTTTACTAAATGGACACTTTCATTTGTGAAAATTATTCTATTTCTTTCTTTTCATATTTCCCAAAGTAGTATATGGAAGGAGAAATTTTCCAAAGGCTATTATAGACTTTAGAATTTCCAATTCTAGGCCACCTAATCAAAATTTTCTTAAGTTTATCTAATACATTATCCAACTTAAATTTTGACATAATCATTGCCAGTAGTTACTAGCAAAGGGACAAAGGTATAGAAAATGTTTAGTAGTTTCTTGAGTCTTTTTTGCATAAAAGGAATCTACATGAACACTCAAAACCCATCTCGGTAAAACTATCTACTATGATAATTCTATCTTGAATTACTGCCCAAAAAAATTCATATCTTAGGAAGACATGATAATCATTTTCTAACTTTGTCTCTTAAATTTATATTTTAAATATTATAAAGATAAGAAATTAAATAAAAATTTAAAAAATTTCTTACCTTTACTTACTCTTATTTAGAATCTTGGCAACCCAAAGCATTTACCTTTGCAAAATGATATATAGAATTCTTGAACCCCTCCAAAACAAGCTTCCCTATTTGGAAAACTATGTTTAGGGTTTGTGTCAAAAGGAAAACATAACATGTTTTCAATTTTTCTAAAATTATGAAGCCTTTTGTATTAATAAGATCATACTTTCAACAATATAAATGAATATTCCATTTTCTTGTTTTGAAGCTAATATCTTTAGACAAAGCTTTAAAATATTTCAATTAAAATTTTATTTACTTTCTCACATGTATGTAGTGAAAATATATTTAAAAATACTTCTCACTATAATCTTTGATGGAATCTTTTATTTAGAAAATCATATTCAAATGCAAACAAAATATATAGTATTAAAAGTAAGCCATTACTTATAGTTTTCTTACCTTCCTGTATTTTCAAGGAGACTAAAATGTTTACGATGGAGAATGCCAATATTTTGCTACTTCACAAGCCTTCTTACATATACTCTTTGATTTTTTGAGAATCATTAGGTTTAGGGTTTTGTTGATGACCAATTTCATTAAAATGTTCAGAATACTTATAATCACCCATATCATTTGATGCATGTTATGATTTATATAGTTCTGATAAGTAACATCATGGGAAACATACCTATGGTTCACCAAGGAAGGATGTGAACAAATAGAGTAAATAGTTGTTTGTTATATGAGAAGATTTATAGAAATGGAACAAAGGAAAGAGTCTACAATTTGATAACTGGGAGGACATGCATTTGAAGGACTAGTTTTTGGTTTATGTGTTGAACCTTGGAAGATGTTCTTCCAATTGTTATGAACATATTTTGTTTACAACTGGGATGTCTGATGTAGGAGCATCCTAGGGTAGTCAACAATCTTGTATGTAGGAGCATTGAGACTAAATTTGTGGACTTATGGTTCAAACAGTTGATGATGTATTCAAGGCACGTTGTAAAACCTTTTCCTAAGTGCATATAAAGTTTTCATCAATTGTGTTGAAGTTAGAGCCGTTTTGGTGGTTGCTGATAGTGTTCTTAATTTCCTATATAGACTTTGGTGATTGTTTTCATGAGGTTTGATCTATGCGAGTTGGATTATGTACTCTTGGATTTGGATCATAGGATGACATGTATATGTATGCCTAAGTTCACATAATTTTATATTGGCATGCTTTGTAAACTTGGTTTCTGTCCTAAGTACATATTAATTTAGTCTATGAGGCTGACTTGTGTCTTTAGTGTTTATTTAAAGTTACTTGCTAGGCCAACTTGTGGCTTGGTCTAGTACAAGTAGAGGGTCTTGTGATGTTTTAGTACATTTGGTTCAATATGGAGTATCTAAGAGGAGAGAAGTGTATAAAATCTAGTAGCAAGTGTGAGCTTGGGAACAAGAAGGCTTTTTAGTAGCTTGCAAGCATGAGATTATATTCTTCTTGGGGTTTCTACAAGATTGTGAGTACGGACTAGTTGGTGTTCAAGGGTCTTGTGAGGTTTTGTATAACTATTATTGTAATTTCTTTGTATTTGGGCATAACTTGGAAGGCCTTACAACCAGGTGAGAATTGATGTTCAAATTGATCTAAATCTTTGTGTTATTGTTATACTTCCGCTATGTGGTTATTTGCTAGGGGCTAGGTTATCTCCTTTGGAGACTCACTCAACCTTGCACTGCATCAATTGCATAATCCAAGATGGAATATTGTCAAAAGGAAGTTGTACATTTTGAGAAGTTCTATGAGAGAGAATCTTATCAAGGAGAAGCATAGTGTAAGATTTTCTAAACATTTTGGTAGAGATAAAACCTTTGCATTGGTTTTTAAGGATTATTATTGGCATACTAGACATGTGAGTTGAAAAAAGTACAAGGGAAAAGGAATATGAAGAATATCCCATCAACTAAAAATAATGAATTGTTGATGATTCATGATGGTTGACAAGGAAGGATATTAAGCACCCTGGTTTTCCTCTAAACACCTAAGACATGATAGGGTCACTTTTGAGATTAGCTTTTGTGTCTGATGCAAGAGCATCCTGGGTGTAAGGGAAATCATGCATCACCCAAAAATATTTTATTTTGTCATTTTTAAATAAGGGCTATTTTAGTACAGAGTTGCTATATGTAGAAAAAGACTATTTTAGTAGGCGTGTCATACAATCTTGGAATATTTTGATTTCATAGGTGGAAGTTCATCTTCATCATATCACCTTGTCAATGGAGCTACATTGTCATACAATATGTATTACATACTTTATTGAGGTTTTTGGGTACAAAAGCTTTAAGAAAATTTTTGAAGCTCCCAAAAGCTTCAAAGCAAGCTCATTCCTAAAATGACTGGTGCTTTTGCATGTTAGGTTTTGTAATTCAGAAGCCAACAGTTATAAAAAGTACTTATAGTTGAAAATCAGACATGTGGTTTGAAAGTTATGGCCTCTAGAAGTTTGAGTATGTAAATACATAATTAGGTCCAATCGTATGTAATAAATTAAGAAATAATTTTAAATTGGATTTTTATTAGCCTCAAGGGCTAGAGTTAATGTCTAGAATCTTCCAAGCCTGTGAACAGTTTCCCATATAAGGAAGGTCCCTAGTGGTGTGTAGGTAGTTTTGGGTGATAGTCAAAGCTATATCTTACATACTATTGTAAGGAAGGTGCACATGTAGCTTTTGATATTGTAATGTGTAATTCCATAATTGCAGTGATAATAAGAAGCCCATTTTTTTTTCTAAAATTGTGTTGTTTCAACATATCTTTTTTCTATTATCATATTAAGGGGAACACCCTTCATCATTTTCCAAGATTTTTCCCAAAAAATAAAGATGGCTTGTATGACAATGGTGGTGAGAAGTAAAATTAGGAGTAGTGGGGTATGTGTAGGATCATGGTCAACCAAACTATGCTCTTAAGTGCCTATAAAAATTCAACTAATTAGGGTTATGTCAACTTCACATGAAATTTTCTTCTTGTTATAAACTCTATATCAAAAAGATGAGACAAAAGAATCTCTAGGAAATCAAATTTAGTTTCTAAAATACAAGGCCTTATCTTTAAAAAATTAAAATTGATTCGTCAAAATTTTGAATTTTAATGCAATAGTACAAAAATCTCAGGACAAAAATAAGTAGACGTATGTCTAATCACCTTAATCAAAATCAAATGATAATATTTTTTAATAATATTATAGATATAAGAAGTAGATTCATGCCTGGATGTGTCACATATTTTTGGGTATTTTTATTCTAAATAAATAATTAATTATTAATTTTCTACTTTACTATTTTCGGAATTAAAAAACTCTCATGTCCAACCACCTTAACTAATTCAAGAATCTGCAATTTTGTTTCCTTTATAGTAGAAGAAACATAGAATATGATGCATCTTTCAAATTTCAAAAATATTTTACAATTTGAAAGTTATATTTACTTTTCAAGTAGTGCACCAATACCCACTTTATACGTAACTCCATTACAAAATAAGGAATAATTACTTACTGAACTTGTAATTTGACAAAACTTACATTTATGGAAAGATAATAACATTCTTAAGAAACCCTTTTCATTTCATCAAATTATGGTGAAAAAAAAATCATTAGCTACATGTTTGCAGTAAAAAACACACAAGAATAGGCCAAAAACACATTTCCAAGACATTTTAAAAGTTGACCATAGAGGGTTCATATTGAAAGATATAGTAGGCCTTATCAAAGTATTAATTATTTCTATTTAGTAGTAGGATGGGTGGAAAAAAAATTGGAATAGATTTTGAAATGCTTTGAGGCATTTTAGATCTACATATTTTTTGGATCACCACTTTTTGGCAAACCATGATCCTACACATACCCAGTGGGCATAAGTGTACTTGGAATGACTTGGGTATACAACATGTTGACTAATTCTAAGAATGCCATGACATCAAGAAGAGAGGTGGATCTTATGCAAAAGAGATGAAGACTTATACTCATTCAAACTTAGGCCTAGTTTTAACTCCCATCATAAGTGGAAGGGTGATGAAAGAAGTGACAATAGGAGTGGGACTAAAGTTGAAAAAAAAAGCTTAAGTAGAGGTAGAAGTATAAGTAGGCATAGGCCTTTAAGATATGCTCTTATTTTGTACTGTGGCCTGTCAATATAGGGCCCTATCTCTCCCATGTATTTTGAATTCTCTCTTCAACTAGTTGTGATCAAGTGTGGTCTAGGTTGAGGAGGTCACCTAGATGTTGTACTAGTATTCCCATTAGATGGGAGCTATGATGACATGGATGACACTAGTGAAGGTCTAACTATGGGAGTGAAAGATGGTATCCCAACCTAAAACACTATAAGATCAGATGTGGGAATCCTTACCCTCTTTTCCTTCTTGGTAGCTAAGGGAACAAAGGTTTCCCTAAGGGGCTGAGTGGTAGGTGCCAAAGATGGTTTAATAATCTTACATGCCTTTCTATCCTAAAGGTTAGGAAAAGGAATGTTTTAATAAATAGGGATGACAAGTGATAGATACACTTTAGGAGTAGGCACATGAGCACTGTTTCCTTGTACTTTTGTGAGGAGGATGTGGGAAAAGAATGTTCCACTATGGTTTTCTTGATCTTAGGAGATCTAGGAAGCTTAGTGTGGGGTGTGTTCCTCCTCTAGGTCCCAAAAGAAGGTACCAAAGAAGAAAAAGAATATTGAGCCTTACAGGAAGAGGGGATTCTTGAGGTAGCCATAGAACATAGGGTTGAAACCATGTCTTTGTTAGTTTAGTAAGAGAGAAAAGTTATGCCTTTTCTAAGACATAGAGGTCTAATAGGCTTTGGACCATAATTATCAAGAGAGAATCCTCTATAGGAAATCGATAGAACTTCTACCCAATATTCTAGACTGTACATATGGATGATGCCTTTGTGTAGAAACTCTAAGTACTTATGGAACATTGAGGAGATGACTCTCGCATTCAAGAACTAGGAGATACATAGCCGTATCCAAAAGAGGCTTGACTTAGGAACTATAATGAAAATTGCAAAAAGTAACTCAAGACCCACTTTGATAGTTAGGGTGATAGACCCCATGGCTAGTAGTTGTATATGAGAAATATGTTAGCAAGTAATACTAATCTATCAAGAAAACAAAGCATTAACTAGCATAAAAGACATAACATATATGAGAGACAAAGTGAAACTCTCAAATCAGAATATGAGCCATGGAATGGCTCTCCCAATGAGGATGGTCACTTGATTTAGGGATGAGTCTATTTGATAGGATTTGGGATGTATGCTCAAGCTTCAAACTAGCTTCAATGAAGATTTTTGGGATTTTTGGTGTGGATGCATGCAAAAGTATGGATTTGGCTTCAAAATGGCATTATAACTTTACTTGATGGATTGTGATTAAAAAGGCTTGGGAGGGGATCCAATTTATAGGCTAAGGGCTTGAGGGATGGAGGGCTAAGATGGAAGGAAAGATGAAAGCTTAAGGAGGGCTAGGATGCACTCAAAAGGGAGCACATGAATTGTGCTTGTTTAGCACCAATCAAGGAGTGACACATGTCACAAGGTGAGTGGATGGAGGAAAGGGAAAGGATGAGTCAACAAAGGAGGCTCAAAGGATAATATCTTCATAAAGACCCTTCATTATGGCTTGTAAGAGCTTGTAAGAGCTTGTAAGAGTCTTTATGGCTTTTGTAAGAGCATTTAAAGCTTAGTGGTTGGGATATTTTGAGGGGAGTTGAGATTGTTGACTTTCCTTGGCTTAGGAAAGTCTTAAGCTTGCTTAGGGAATGTGACAACATTAGGGGGTGGATTAGGCTAAAAAGAGGGTTTAGGGATAAGTTAGGGGCTTATTAGATCTGAGGGTTTTATTTATCAAATAGCTTTATTTGATAAATAGGGATTTTGGAATTAGATAGAAGAATAGGATTTAATTGATAAATGATAAGTTATTTGATTTATCAATTAGGACTATAGATGATTAATTAAATTAATCAGCCAGGAGATGGCAAAGGATTAATTAAATAGGAATTTAATTAATGATGCCTTTAGAGATGGCTAAATTAGATTACCAAAGCAGTGTAATAAAATTTAGGTGTCTACAGTAGTGACATCTCATCATGCATTCTAATGATAACATCATATTTCCCATAGTTTAAGCCATTAACAAAGAGGGCTTCCTTTGTAATCACATTGAATCAATTTGAAGGATCTAATAGGGCACTCCTAATGGTGATGTCACTGATATAAGTCATGATGTAGAGATAAGTGGTTAGTTACTATAGGGCTGATCCAAACATGAGAAAGAGATTGTACTCTCTAACACTCCTCAAACCTATCAGAATATTGGTGTAATGACCATAATTATATGAAATTACTATCAAACTACCATTTTCAAAAGATTGGGTTCACAAAAATACAAAGGAGTAAATAATTCACCCCTCTAGAGACTATTTAAAATAGTATAAGGATACACAATTCCATTATAAACACCTTACTTTACCTACTACGAGTTTCAAAAGGATTTTGAAGAGGATATCACTTGTCTATAGTTTGTAGTTGTTTCTATTTAGAGCTTCAAGAGTGCTCTATAAGGAGTACAAGTATTTGAAGTAAACTAACCCAAGGAGTAAACTATCTTGAGGTAAATTGAATTATTATTAAAAGTGATCAATGATATGTGAATGGAGTTTTCAAATGTGATTTGAGTGTAGAAATTGTATTCAGGTTCTCACACCATCGCCCCAAAATTTTAGGGACCCCCTTTTTATTAATCACCTTGGTAAGTTTTTTTGAAGTTTTCCAAAAAGCATTTAAATTTAGAAAAATTTACGCCTTGGATGCCTTCGGGCTAGGAGGAATGTGGTTAGATTTATTTATTTTTGAACCTTGTTTTAACTTGATTTTCAAAAGTTGCAATTTTATCCTTAGGTCGAACAAATTTCAAAGAACAATACTTTGCAAGATAAATTTACAATTTTTTTGGATTGAGACTATTTATTTTGAAAATTAGATGTAATTATATAACCTTTAGCATTTTCAAAATGAAAATTTTTAGATTTAATTATTTTTGAATTTTTATTTTTTTTTGGTAAAAAAATTTTGTGATAGTGAAAGTAAATTGGAAAAATTGATTTTGGATGCTAGAAAAAATGATTTATTTTGCTAAAAAATTAAAATTGCATTGCAATGTCGAAAATGGATAAAATTAGAAAAATTGGCATTAAATAGGTTAAAATTGCCTTGTAGATTTTTTAAAATATTTAAAGAGATTGGCAAATTAAAATTGAGAAATTAATTTTTGGCTTGCTAAATTTGATTTTAAATGATATTTTAATTACCTAAAACATTATTAAATGAAGTTTTTAACATCTCCAAGGCTTTCTTAGTTTTATTTTGCAATTTTGGTCTTAACTGGCAATTAAAAATGCAAATTTCACTAAGGAAAAATTAATTTTTAGCTTGGCATTTAAATTTGGACCATGAATGGTGGCCTAATTTAATTTTTTGTCTCTCCCAGGGCTAGTCAACCAGCTTGGAGGAGTGTGTGAAGTTTGGTATAAGAGGGCTTCTCCTCTCTTTCATTTGTCATTCCATCAAGCCTTCTTTTCTTGCCTTTGTGATTTCTCAAGCAGCTCTCTCTACTTGGTGATTTTTTTCTAGTTTGAAACAAATTTTCTCTTTCCTTGGATGAATTATTTTGGAGTATATCTTCATTATACCCTAGAAATTTTCTTGTGGAGGATAAGATTTAATGTATTGGATGATTTTTTTTGAGAGGCAACCTTCTCAGGTGTTTGCCAATTTTACTTTGGAGTAGCAGCTTAGAGGACTTTGGCAATTTTTTTCAAGAGGCATTTCTTTTTGCTTGGTGATTTTATTAGGGCAGAACTATACTTCCTCTTGCCTTGGCGGTTGGGTGGAGGACTAATTTTTTTTTCTTGAAGGGACTGCAATTTTAAACCAAATCTAGGCATTATTATTTGGTAGAAGATGCTTGATTGAAGTCTAATATTTGGCAAGGTGTTAATAGTTCCAAAGGGATTAAAATTTTGATTTGGCAAGGAGGCTTAAATTTTTTTAAGTTTGATATGAATTCAAACAATACTTGACTATTGGTAAAGTTAAATTCAATTCATTTTTAGAGTGGAAGGTTGGTTTAAAAGTGGATTTTATTCCTTGTTATTACTTGGTTTTGTTTTCCTTATGTTCTTCTTGCATTCATCATCGACCACTTCATCATCCCATCTATCAGTTGAAGATTGGAGAGATAAGTGTAGATTCCATGATAGGACATTTGGTGAGGTAGAAATAAGCTAGACCAACCTAGGAATGAAGTTGGGAGATATAAGTGCAGTCCATCCTATGGTAATGAAGAGGCAAAAATAAGTGGTAGTTCCACCCCTAGGTTAAAGATTGGAGATTGATAAGTGTAGTGATAGGATTTGGTGAGTAGAAATAAGTTAAAATCCATTTATAGAAAGGAGGTAAAAGATCAATAAAGGTAGTCCATATCATTTAGAACGAAGGTGTACAAATAAGTGTTTAGGATGGTAGATTTTAGTGCAAGCAAGAATCCCAAGGGAATGAATACCAAAAAAGACAAAGAAGACATGATACCTAAGACCACCTTTTTCTTGAAAGTGAGGTGAATAAGTGATACCAAAATTGGCACAATAAACATGGTACAACTAAAGGACAAATTGAAGGAAGGGAAATTTCCCATGGACAAGAAAATTTGTACAAAAGTGGAATTGTAAACACAACAGCCTTTCCTCCTACCTTGCCTTGTCTAGAATTGGTCATGGAATGTGCATCTAGGTTTGATTTGGTTAGCAAATCCATCATTTTTTATCAAGGGAAAAGAGTGTTGGCCCACATCAGTAGATAAGTGATTGAAGAAGCATTCAACATGCCCCTATACAAGAGAATGATAGTGGTAATGATGGATCAGGTGACTAGGTCACTTCAGGTTGACCAAGAGGCTTGTTTCATTCATCTAAAGTAGGATTGGCTATATGAGGGCAAGAAGAGAGTTACCAGAACATCAAGGCTCACCGTATGAGATTTCAAATTAGAGCATGGTGATCTCATTATGTTTCTTAGCCAGATCATGGTCCTAGCTTAAGGTATGCAATTCAAAAATTAGATGTACTTCATTATTAATGAAATTGAAAATGGAAAGAGAAAATGTGATTGGGCTAGGATTTTAAGTGAGAATTTAGAGTTGCAACTTAGGACATTGAAAAATCAAAAGCAATTCTTTATGGGGTCCTACCTTTTTTATTTGATTTAGAGGTGGTGAAAATTGAGAAGTGAATCTCAATGAAGAGTAAATTTCAAGGAAGAGAAAATTTGGAGGAAGTCATTTGAAAATATTTTAGGCTAGAGACCAAAGGGATAATTCAAGTGGACAAAAGGAGAATGTCAATGAGATATAATTTTGATCAAGACTAGATGAGTTGGGGAAGGCTACTATCAATAATAAACATTTGGGCACCCTTGGCCCCCTCAATTCCTTTATCAAATACATGAAAGAATATGAGAAGGATCATGAGAAGACACTGCAAGTAGCAAGTAGCATGATAAATTCAGCTAAGCTCAAGATGAAACATACACCTTACCCTCCAATGAAGGAAGTCAATGTCAAGCTAGCCAAGTTCATCACTTTGGCTAAAAAGATGATAGAAAAGGGTAGAGCTATATTAGAAGATCATTTAACATAAGCCCAAGTGGCAAATCCTCCTTCTTCTTGGGTAGGATAGGTGTTTGATTTCGATTGGCTACCATTTTGGTGCCTTCTCATTGGTTTTTAGTTTTCCTTTTTTTTCATTGGTCCATTGATGAGGTGGTATCTTCTCATTGGCCGATGGGATGGCAACCCTAATTAGGGTTTCTAGGATCCAATCTAGATCATCACTCTTACCTCTTTATCTCTACCATTGGTTGTAAATTTTGGCCTCTATATAAGGCCATTTTCTCTCATTTGTAAAATGTAAGAGAAAATTGTTGCTATGATAATGCTAAAATCAATTTTCTTTCTCATTTTTGTGGCTTGCATGGTGATTAAGATATTTTGGTGTTGTTGCATGGTTTCTACTTCCAATAGTTAGAATAAGATTTTCTTTGAAGTTGTTAAATTAGATTTCATTTGAAGTCGTTAAGTAGAGTGAAAAGTAGATGGATAGTTGCATGGTAGTATTAGTGGATGTTTGATAGGGATCTATAACTAGGCCACTACCATCCTAGTAGCTTGTTGGGAAACCTTGTGTGGTAAACTAGTTATTTTTCCTTGAATCATTTCATCTATAGAGGTGGAGCTTCTAGTTAACTTTCATTAGATTTGATCCCCATCCATTTGCTAATCTTTCCATTCATAGGAGTAGGAGTAGAATAGCAAGTACTGTAGCATTTGGAGTTTTGAAGAAGGTTAGGAAGGCTCAAGTCATTCAAATATTCACCCTCCATCACCATGACCATCTCCATCAACACCATCTGGGACTCATACAAAACCATCATCACCACCATCCCAGTAAAAGTCTAAGTTATCCTCAAAAAAATAGTGTAAGGCCACCTACATGATTACCAAAAGATCACATTAATATATTGAGTTAGTATCTAAAGGTGTAAGGAACTTTGGAGTTATTCTCATGTCTTCATTAGTATTAAATTTTCAAGAGAGGAATTGAGTGTTCGATATCCCATATCAAGTGTTCAATTGCTATATGTTATGTAGTGGTACAAAACTGACACTCAACATTATCTGGCACCAGAAGGAGGGCCTAAAAGTTTTTTGTTTGAGGATTTTTTGGCATTTAAATATGAAGAACAATGGTCCTTCCCAAATCAAATCAACCTAGAGCAACTTGGGGAACACTTCAAGATCATATTGTAGCTAGCTTGAGGTCAACTACTTGGGAGGAAAGTGAGAACAATAGAGAGTATCTAGACACTATTGATGTATTAAATCAAGAAGAAAGGAAAGCATGAGCAATAGAAAGGTGAATTTAGAAGAGGTTGGAATTCCAAAGAGAACTAGAAAGGAAGCTTGAAAGGGAAAGGAAAGTACGAAGACAAGCTCATGCTGCTCTCAAGGAAAACTCAAATTAGTGAAATCAATCAAATTTGAACTAGAGTCAATCTAGATAGAAGAATTGGGTCTTTCTCCCCTAAAAGGTTTGAGAAATTTCAATTTGATAGGAGACAAAGGATACTAAGATCCACACCACACTAGGAAGAGGATTTACTTGTGTTAGAATTTCATAAGAAATCAAGGAATCATTGGGTAGTTGATACTTCAAATTTGGCTAGCCCCTGAAGCTAGCCAATTCAAGCTCAAGTCAATTAGGCAACGATGGCTCAACCACCATGGATTCAAAATAATTCCTCACCCATTTCAGTTCAACAATATCATGACATACCAAAGAATCTAGTGGGATTCTGCTCCAAGTTCTTTGTTAATGACCCTAATCGTACAATAAAGGAGCATATCAAAGTATTTGAAGATGCATTGTGTAACAAAGGGATTCAACCCAAGGATGTAGCATGCAAGCCTTTCCCTTATTCATTGGGGGAATACCCTCACTATTGGTTCATCAATTTTCTAGTATTCTCCATTATAGGATGGGTTTAGCTTAGAGAAGCTTTTATTACAAAATTTGACATGCCCACCACTCCATTGGAGTTGCATAGGATATTTGTGGACATTAGGAGACATGATAAAGAGACAATAAGTTTTTTCAAAAATAATTTCCGTAAGGCTTACATGAGATTAAAAGCCCCTTACATAATGATGAAGGTAGGTGCTTTGGAAGCATATTATAGTGCCTTAGACAATCAGATGACTATGTTTATAAGGATGGAAAATCCTGCTCCCACAATGAAGCTTACACTAAAGCAATTAAAATAGGGAAGAAATTGGGCTAGTACGGAATGAAACCCCCAAGTGCTAGGTATTTAAACAATCCAATTCCATAGCTTACATACCAGGCACCTAAAAATCAGTTGGTGGTACATATGAGACCTTCGTTGTCTCAGGCACCAACATCAATGCTATTTTATTTGCAAAGTGCAACTTCATCAACAAGAATGCTAGAAGAAAAGGATGAATTGAAGTTGTCTACAAAAGTTACTTATTTGAGAAATCAAAACAATCAACTCCAAAGTTCCCATGGAAATAATCAAGGAAATAATTATCAGAACCAAGGTGGGAGTTATCAAGGAGGGTATCAAAGAAAACATCAAGAAGGTGGATACCAAAGGATCCATTAGGACAAAGACTACCAAAGAAATAACCAAGGTGGTGGTTATCAAAGGAACTATCAAAATAATAACTCTTAAGGTAACAACCAATCCCAAGATCAAGGATATAACAATTAGTCTAACCAAAAGAGGATGTGGAACACAAGCCCAAACAATGGAAATGTGGTGTCATCACTTGATAATTAAGCCTCAGTAGATAGTAGGCCCATGGATAGAATATTCTTAGCTGAGTCTGCCATGTCTAAATATTACAAATTCCATGAGACTGCTCAACATTTGGAGTTAGGATATGCTGAGTTCAAGAGGGAATCTAACCTATTTCAAAACATAATAGATGAGTCAAATAATCAAGAAGATATTAAGGTTACGATGTATGAAATGATCTCATCCTTATGATATGATCAATGCTTGACTTTTGAGGAGATTTCATTTATGCTAGAATTTGAAGCATATGAAGAACACTAAGGGAGATTTCCTCCCATGTCAGCCAATGGACCAGTTAGTGACATAATAGATTAAAAGGAGTATAACAAGAGTTGGATTTTTCTTTCCCGCCATTGAGCAATGTTGTTCTAGTTCAAGGGATAGGTGTGAACCAATCATTTCAAAAATTAGCTAGCAATACAAGGTTTTATCAGAGGAACAATAAGAGAAATGATGTACCCTTCACATCCTCCATACCTCAAAGCAATTTCAATATTCCTCCATACCCCAATGCAATTAATGTACACTCAAGTACAAAAATGGTAACCATAACAATGGAGGTGGAACACATAATTCACAACAAATTATACAAGAGAACAATCAAGATGTTCAAGGATCATAGAACGTCCAATCAATGCAAGAAAAAAATAGAGGAAGAACAATAAATGATGCCAGGAATAATGATGAGTTGAAAAGATTAGGGTAGAGTGTAATAGAAGAGATGAAGAAGATCAAAATCAATCTCCCTTTATTTGAATTGTTTACGATAATGGAGATTAGAGATACATTCCTTAATAGTTTGAAGGATAATAAGTCACAATGGTCTCACACTAGAAGTGCAATAATACACACCCAAGGGAGGCATCCCCCTAACTCAATGCATGTGATCCAAGAAATTCTAGGATGTGATATGACAGATTCATCTCAAGAAATTTCATACAGAGAGATAGAGAACTCTACACAAGAGATTACATATGGTGACATTAATAGTTTCAATAGACAACCAAGGCCTCAACCAATTTATATGGCTCAAGGATCAACACCAGTGGAATAATAGACTCAAAGGAATCAAGACTAGGCAAACAATAAGGAAATGGTGAAGAAAGAAGAGGTAGTTTAACTGACAAATTTTAGAGTGAAACTGAAGCAAGTACATAAGACATTGGTGGTATATTATCAAGTGAAAGATGAGCTAGCCCCATTCCTATGATTAGTAAGGATATTTAGGAAGCTTCTCCATAATTTTTTGATAGATTCAGGAGTTTTGAGTAACATCATGTCTTTGAATATTTTTAGAAGTTTTGGAATCATGCCTTTGTGATCAAACATAAAGGTTAGCCAATTGGATAAGATAGAAGTACTGGTGGTAGGTGAGCTACACAACATACACATGCAGTTGGAATCTAATCTGAGGATGGAACGCATGGTAGATATTTTAGTGGTAGATGTGGTCGATACATATGGATTGATCCTAGGTAGGGATTGGGCTAGAAGGTTGAATGGATACGTGGCAACTGGCTTTTCTCACTTGTGGCTCCCATGGAAGGGATTGGCCAAACAAATTAGAATTGATAACACCCCAAGGTTGAGATTGACAATTACTAAGTATGGGTAACCAAATGAAATATTGTTTGTAAAAAAAAATATGAACACCTATAGAACTAAGAAGATAGAAGTTTTGATAATGAATATCATAAGTGAATGAAGGGATTACACTAATATCCTTATTGAGTTAGATCTAGATACTTCATCAGACAATGGTGAAGGCATGTTTGAGAATTTTAAAAAAATTGTGACTAGAACTATACAACAAGGAGAAGAGTTGGGTAGCCAAACATTAGTGAGAGAATTGTTATTGCCCAAGTGGTGCAAAATTTACAATGCTTCCATTTAGAATTATCTTGCTCCTTGTGCATAGTTTCCTTAGAACAACTAGAGAAGAGAATCCTAGGGGAACTAAAACAAGATGATCAACATGGAAAATTGAGAGTTGAAGCTTTACAAGCCAATGAAGCAAAAAGTAGCATGATGGATGAAACAAAAAACCAAACTACACTTCCTATCTTGGAAATGAAGAAAAGTGATGAAACGAACAAGTCCAAAGATTCCCAAAAGAAGTACCAAGAAAGTGATGGATTATGGACTCTAAGGTTCAATGGTTACAAGACTAAATAAGAAGCTAGAGCTAGATTTGAGTTAGTTAGCTTGATAGGGGCAACATATTTGGAAGTACACAGATTGTGATTCCCATGCACCAACACTATGGTAGAATATGAAGCTTTGATTTTAGACTTGTTGTGTGCTATCAAGAAAGGTGCCAAGATACTTCATGTGCTTGGAGATTCATATTTAGTAATTGAGAAGATAAAGCATAAGTTCACTTGCCCTGACAAGAGATTGAAGAGATATAGAAATAGAGTTTTGGATTTGATAGAGAACTTTGATGCCTTCAATACCAAGTTTAATTATAGAGCAAATAATCAGGTGGCTAATGCCCTCGCACAAGCTGCCAACTCACTAGCACCAATTAAGTTGGATGACTTGAAGAAATTTAGAGTTGAGTTAGCATCGGTCCCATTAGTACTAGACAATTTCAAGATTTTCCAGTTGTTTGAAGATGATAGACATATCCTCAAATTCTTGACCAATTTAGATGTTTTTACAGCACAAATCATTGATGGTGAAGTGGATGAAGAAGTAGAAATTGACTTAGAAGGAGTTATGAGCTTGAAGAAAAACACTATTCTAAAGGGAATGATTAAGTTATAAAGAATATTCAACATGGACCAATTCAACAAAGTGCCATATCAACCCATAGGGGTGATGAATGCAAAAAGGTGTTGAGCTATCATTTTACACAATGCTAAATGGTAGGAATTGAATTCCTCTCTTGAAAAGTTGATCTTGTTAATCAACTCCAAGTTTCAAGTTGTCTTATGACACATTGAAATCCACTTAGTTGAAGATAAATGTGATTGTTCATGAGGAGGCCTTTACTAGTTCATTTTGACTTCAGATAAATGAAGAATCTGCATGCTATTTCAAAAATAACACTAAAAAGAACTATGTTTTTGTATTTTGTATTTTTTATGAATGCAATCTTACCATGCAACTAGTATGAAATCCTATTCTAATAAGGGGGTTAATAAAGAAAATAATGAGAACTAAAAGAAAAAATCTTGAATTTGAATGCAAATAATTTGAAATTGAAATCCTACTGGACATAAACTACAGAAAATAGCACACTACGAGTTAAGCTTTTGAAGAAATCGGTAGGTAACCAACAAAAATAGGAGAAATGCTTCCTAGATTCCACTAATGCAATAATTAATGGGAAATTTCAATAACTGAATGATGTTTCACTCTACATTCAGGCAAGAATAACTACACTCCAAACGCAAGTACCAAAAGCATAACTTTATTGCATAATAACGACAACCCTCTTTACATATTACAATAGGGTATTTATAAGAAATGGTCTCCTCAATTTGTGTTGAGAGTGAGAGATATATTCATGCAATAAGATTCTTTTAAACTAATAAAATAAACTAATTATATACAGACTTCCTATCTAACTGGTGCTTAGTAGAACTCCATCCATTTTATATTCATTAATCAGATGCATGAGCCTTTACATGTCAAAAAACAAAGAAATTATGAGAGAAAAGCATGTGAAAGCTTTGAGTCAAAGTGGAAGTTTCTGGAGATGCCAAAATTAGAGGCTAATCCTTCACAGGCTATTAGTTGGAATTAAACTGCCATCAGAATGCATTTTCGATGCATGGAAAGCTCTATTTTTGGAACTAACAGTTAACTATTAGTGCACTTCTAGAATTTGTGGAGCTACAAAGCTAGGAACCTTCATACCTATAGATCTATGGACCTATGTAGCTATGGAGCTGCAAAGCTGTGGACCTCGACTAGTTCAAAATCTCAAAATTTCACAAAGTGTCAAAGCTAAAATTTTGGCATCTGGGTTTTGTTATTCTTCATCCCAAAGGTATGTTTGGATGTTCTCCCTTGAATTTATCTATAATTTCAGTGATTTTGGCTGCATCTAAAAAATCAAAAGCCTCATATTTTTTCTTGAGCTTTTGTCTATAATTTTCTACCTCAATTTGGGTATCAACAAAATCCCCAAGTTTGGTATCCAACTCTAACAATGCTTCCTCTGTTTTGAAGGCCTGTCGGATGTCCTCCTCATCATCAACTTCTACAAAAATCTTCTTAAAATTCTCCACTACTGTATCTATAGGTAGCAATCTCTCGCATTCCTCATCTTCAAAAATATCAAAACAGGCATCACTATAGTGTCTCTCTGCTTCCAAAATTTGCTCTTGGGCCTTATCGCTGAGCTGATGAATTTCATCATGTAATGTTTCCATTACCTTGTTGCTATGTGCTATCTTTTCTATCTAGTCATCAATCATATCTAATTCATCTCCCATATATACATCAATCAAAACTTGGTACCTTTGTCCTTTTATGGCTTGTAGAGTCAGTAAATCTTTGCTCTAGGCCCTTACTTCATCAATAATGCTAAATTCCTACTTCAAAATTGCCACCATTTTATTCACATTTTCTTGTGTAGCGTGAAACATCTTTAGGTTTTTTGTGATAATCATGACTCCTTTTTCCTCAAAACTATTTCACCATTGCTAACAGGCTCTCAAAAATGGATCCATATGGGCTGCTCCCCCTTCTCTAAGAACAGTATTCAAGGTCTCCTCGAGGCGCTTATGATCAAGAGGACCAACGACTTCGGCCAAATATATTTTTAGGATCTCAACCTACCTTCGAAGTGTTTGGATTTCCATCTCATCCTCCCCCATGTTGTTCATGATTTCCTTAATTCCCATGGTCACCATTAATCGGGATGCATCCCATGTGGGTTTTCCCAACATGATATTTCCAATTGATAATCCTTGGGACCAAGGGTTTCTATGTTTGTATCTCTAGGAGGAATAGCTACCTATGCAAACAACTCTGAGCTATTTTGTGTACTTCTAACAAATGCCAATGGTATTGCCTCACATGCTAGGGACTCAGGTTTATTCAAAATTTGCACAATCTCATAAATGTCTTCCTCTAAGGCTTGGAATCTAGGTCTGGAGCTTCTTATAACTTCTTTTTGCAGCCACCTTGGAGCGTGTTTAGCTGAAGATCTTCTTATTAAAGACAAGGGAGTATGTTCTGCAACTTTCTTCCCCTTATCACTCCTCCTCAGAGTTGTTTCTATCTGTGAGGGCTCTCCTTCTATTTTCTCATTCTTAGTGGATCTAGCAGCTTGCACCTCAGTATCTTAGGGAGGTGATTGAGAATATTGTCATGTCCCCTTTTCAAATAATTAAAAAAGAAAATCTTTGCTAAGGCAGGCAGGCCCAAGAAAGTGAAGTTTCGGAAAAAGGGGGTTAATCTTTGGAAACCGTTGGACTAATAAATGAAAATTATTATTAAAATAAATTTCATTAACCTCTCTTGGATGTGAGTTACAGTTATGCCCTCTTTTAAGGGGTTTGGAAGCATTTTGGGCTCATTCGAGAACCTTTTTTTGCTCATTCTTTGTTATTCTTCAGAGGCTGCCAAACCTGTGGAGAAGGAGACCCAAGAACGGGAGTTTGCAGGTTTCCAGGGAGACCCAAGAACGGGAGTTTGCAGGTTTCTAGGAAGGCTAAGGATGGGAGTTTGAAGCCATTCCATGTGCATGCTCATACAGAGTTTGCCTTTGTGCTGAACAGTGCAGATTTGTGAGTTTTCAGGTGTGTTTTTGTATGAGTTTGGTATTTACAGTTGAGTATTTCATATCAGTTTGGGTTGCTGCTGTATATCAGACTTTTAAATGTTAAAATAGAGCTGAATATATATATTGGGACGTGATTAAACTTCTGAGATAGATTATTAGTGTTTTTGTGGTGTTTCCGGGCATATTTTGTGCTATTTCGGGAGCCCGATGAGCATAGTTTTGGTCCTACATTTTTGAGCTGTTGTGTAAAGGCTATACGGATCTGGAAATGTCAATTTGTAAGCTTTTATGCTGCTGAAAGTTCTGTAAAAATGTCCACTTTCAGATTTATTAATAATTGGTGAAGCTGTGAAGCTTTTAGCACAATTTCTGGCATACCCGATTTGGGGTTTCTTGAGAAATTTGGAGGATCTTTGTGATATTAGTTGTTTGATCTTAAAGATCTGATTAAAGGTTGGAAATATCATAAAAAATCAGAAAAGGGGACATTTCAGTGGTATCAGAGCCATGATCTTGCCAGCCTGAGGGTTTGTAGAAGTTTGCAGGTTAGTTTTGACAACTACCCAGATCTTGCATTTCAGTTTTGAGAACTACCCAAATCTTGCATGTCATAATTTATGATTGCATGTTGCTTCTAATCAGCTGCATGTCAAAATTTATGGTTTCATGCTACTTCTAATCATTTTCATGTTAGTTCTTGGTGAATTTGGTGGTTGTAGAAGATTGCATTTCAGTTTTGACAAGTACCCAGATCTTGCATATCAGTTTTGACAAGTACCCAGATCTTGCATGTCATAATTTGGTGGTTGCATGCTTCTAATCAATTGCATGTCAAAATCTATGGTTTCATGCTACTTCTAATCATTTTCATGTTAGTTCTTGGTGAATTTGGTGGTTGTAGAAGTTTGCATGTCAGTTTTGACAACTACCCAGATCTTGCATGTCAGTTTTGACAACTACCCAGATCTTGCATGTCATAATTTGGTGGTTGCATGTTGCTTCTAATCAGTTGCATGTCCAAATCTATGGTTGCATGCTACTTCTAATCATTTGCATGTTAGTTCTTGGTGTTTGAAGAAGTTATATCCTATTGGGGTTACACTCTACTTTATCCAGAATGGACAGGTATAGTACAGAGTCTCAGAGGGAACAATCTTGGACAATTGATAGCCAGAGTCAAAATAATAGAAAGGATGGTTATTTAGACATTCGAGATAAACTTATGAAAATAAGCCATGACATGTCTAAACAGTTGGTTGAGCACCACCGTATAAATGACATGTTATCTGACCCAGCTAAGGTGGATAAGTTGACTAGATTTCTATTTCACAAATTTTCTCACAAGACAGATGACACAATTCCCAAGAACTTGCATGAGGAGTTTGAGAAACTAGCTGATAGCCAGGTAGAGGTCTCAGATTCTACTCTTCCACAGGAGGTGGTGGGAAAGGATATTACACAGATTGATAGTAATGGTCAACTTGATACTCAAATTGAGACAATTGTTTACAGGTCGTCAAAGGGTGATGCCATAGGTATTCAGGATGGTATAGTTACAACAGGCAGTGACTATAGTGTAGTGGGTTTAGATGAGGATTATGAGGATGTTGTTCTGCATGATGGTGAGATACCTGGTGTAGATGAGCAGACATTGAGCATTCATGACTTTTCTGAGAGAGAGTACCAGGCACAGTTAGATGCTTCATCACATGAGGTTGAGGCTAGTAGTACTTCACATGATTTATCCCTCCAGTTGAAGGTGAGTGAAGACAGTATTGTCACTACATTATCTCATCATGACAGGTATGTGGATTTAGTTGGTATTGGTCATATTACTCAAGTCAGGATTTTGCTTGAGTTACCAGTTGATTCTAGTTTACGGATATGGACTCGAGATTGTTATATTGGGATTTGGGATTCAGTTGACTGGAGATCTTTAACACTTTTTGGTAGCAGTATTTGTTTGGGTGCTATCATGGATTTGATTAGCAGATTACACGGTGTTGTCTTTTCTTGTGCCAGTATCTTGTCTGATGTTGGTATTAGTTTTTATACACCAATGTTGGGCTTTGTTCATATATCCAGTCGGCCATACTTGCTCGAATGTGTTGATGATCTTTCATATTTGGCAGTGTGTACAGATGAGTCCCAGGATCATATTAGCATTGATGACATCCAGGAGGATGCAGTGGGCAATTTTGAAGACTTAGTTTCTTTGGGTACAGAGGAGTTGGACAACAGTGCTACAATTTTTGATACTCTGTATGTTGATATGAGCTTTAGAGTTGATTCACAAGACATTGATGGTAATACTCTAGGGACTAGTAACTTTGAGGATACTCCTTTAGACAGTGCATCAGAGGAGGTTTGTAGGAGACAGTCAAGCAAGTGCCATCATGTGTCTAATCAGTTGAGAGTTAGTGACCGAGACATTGCTATCACTTGCCAACATTTTGATGCTGCTCATCAGTTGTTAGCAGTTTATGGATGGGGTTCTCCTACTAGTGATGAGCAGGAAGGAAGTTATCTTTCCTTGACAGAGATCCACTCTTTATGGGAGGCTATTCAGATTTTGAGATAGAATTATATGCAGTTGGTAGCCGACAGAGATTCTCTTATGGAGTGGGGCAGTATAACATATGATGCATTTTTGGCCAAGGAAGATGAGGTGAGTGAGCTTACTGAGAAACTTGAGGTGACTTTTGAGATTCTTGAGAGTACATAGTTGGCTTTCAAGGACTCACAGTTTCATTTGGCTAAGGTAACCATGGAGTTAGAGCGACTATAGTCTTTACCTGATTCTATACAGTCACAAGCTATGGTGTTTGGTGATCCGAGGATGTCCATGGCCAAGATTGTCAAAGACAGTGGAGATGGGGATGCATCCATCCTTGATACTAACATTGGCATATCAGGTTCATTCCCATTAGAGTCAGGTTTAGTTGAGTTGGGTATTGTAGCAGATTATTGTATGCCTGACAGGGTGGTGGCCTCTAGTACTGAAGGCACAGAGACTAGAGATGTATAAAAGATCATGTGTGATGTTGGTGAGTCGGCAGTTGGCATGGTTCTTGCTAGTAATACTACTCCCTTGGTGATATCTTCAGAGGTAGTAGTTAGTTCCAACATGGTTAATGATCAATTGCAGTTAGTTTCATCTGGATTACAGTCTGAGCCACTGACTGAGATTGGTGCATTCTATCAGCATTACACTATGAGGTACACTCATCAATTTACCTTTGATGACCATGTTGATGAGATGATGATACAAAGATGTACTTTGATTCCTAGTGCTTGTCATCAATTATGGGATAGTTTGACACCTCAGGATGAGGGTTGTGATGGGCATGACATGGTGATAGGTTCTACAGTTGACAGCTTGATAATACATGACTTAGAGCAGGAGTTTCAGACTGATGCTTCAGCGGGTGTTGTTATTGATTCTACTCCTTTGGCTATGACATCTCCTGACTTAGCTAGTGATCAGTCACAGTGGGTTATATCACCTTTTCATGGTGATTTGTTGACTGAGGTTGGTTTTTTTAATCAACATTATATTGCAGGTCATGTACATCAGTTAGCAAATGATCCTTGTGTTGAGGAGTTGATGGCAGGAAAATTTGGTTTGGGTTCCATTTCTTGTTGTTTATCTTGTGATGGCTTTTCACCATTAGGGGTGCATGGGAGTTATGGTTATGAGATAGTGGTCGATGATCTACAGAGTTGTGTTGACTATAGGAGTTGTACAGTGTGTGGATTCTCCATACTTGGTATAGTTTCATTTGAGAGCATTCACCATTGTTGCAGAGTTGGATTGTACATTCCGTATAGGCCAGTGGGATGTGTTTATGGTATTTATGGTGTTGGCAGTTTGATTTGTCCACTTTACTTGGGTTCTAATGTTCTAAGAGTT
Organism: Cupressus sempervirens; assembly: GCA_028749045.1. Classification (NCBI taxonomy): domain Eukaryota; kingdom Viridiplantae; phylum Streptophyta; class Pinopsida; order Cupressales; family Cupressaceae; genus Cupressus; species Cupressus sempervirens. Next base: position 661,911,241 of record CM053784.1, read on the forward strand.
TGTGTCTCATGGGTTTTTGATTGTGGTAGTGGTGATTTCAGAGTTTGGTTGAGCTATAATTGTCAATTTGATTATGGATTCCTCTTGGTCATATTGCAGAGGATATTGCAGGAGCCTGTGTTAGTTGGTAGTAGTATAGTTCATGACTACATTTGGGATCTAGGTGGATTGATTGGTTTATTGTTTAGCCATTGCTTGAGGACAAGCAATGATTGGGAGGGGAGGACTTGTCATGTCCCCTTTTCAAATAATTAAAAAAGAAAATCTTTGCTAAGGCAGGCAGGCCCAAGAAAGTGAAGTTTCGGAAAAAGGGGGTTAATCTTTGGAAACCGTTGGACTAATAATGAAAATTATTATTAAAATAAGTTTTATTAACCTCTCTTGGACGTGAGTTATAGTTATGCCCTCTTTTAAGGGGTTTGGAGGCATTTTGGGCTCATTCGAGAACTTGTTTTTGCTCATTCTTTGTTATTCTTCAGAGGCTGCCAAACCTGTGGAGAAGGAGACCCAAGAACGGGAGTTTGCAGGTTTCCAGGGAGACCCAAGAATGGGAGTTTGCAGGTTTCTAGGAAGGCTAAGGATGGGAGTTTGAAGCCATTCCATGTGCATGCTCATACAGAGTTTGCCTTTGTGCTGAACAATGCAGATTTGTGAGTTTTCGGGTGTGTTTTTGTATGAGTTTGGTATTTACAGTTGAGTATTTCATATCAGTTTGGGTTGCTGCTGTATATCAGACTTTTAAATGTTAAAATAGAGCTGAATATATATATTGGGACGTGATTAAACTTCTGAGATAGATTATTAGTGTTTTTGTGGTGTTTCTAGGCATATTTTGTGCTATTTCGGGAGCCCGATGAGCATAGTTTTGGTCCTACATTTTTGAACTATTGTGTAAAGGCTATACGGATCTGGAAATGTCAATTTGTAGGCAGTTATGCTGCTGAAAGTTCTATAAAAATGTCCACTTTCAGATTTATTAATAATTGGTGAAGCTGTGAAGCTTTTAGCACAATTTCTGGCATACCCGATTTGGGGTTTCTTGAGAAATTTGGAGGATCTTTGTGATATTAGTTGTTTGATCTTAAAGATCTGATTAAAGGTTGGAAATATCATACAAAATCAGAAAAGGGGACATTTCAAATATTCTGCTATTTGTCCCTCCTTTGATGTTTCATTGGTTGCCCTTTGTTCTAGTTTCTCCTCTTGCAATGGTTCCTTCTAAATTTGTTCCTCTAATCCTAGAAGTGGGGGAGTAACCGAACCTTCATCTACCACCATAGCTTGTGTTGAAGATGGGTGAGCAGGATCAGGACCTTGTGTGCTTGGTGGCACCTGTGTCCAGCCTTCCTGTTGAGATTGACTGGTAGGAGTACATCTAATCTTTCCATCAATCAATGTCATTCCCATAGGCATGGAGCCAAAATTGGATATTTTAAATTCATCATCCCCTTCTTCACTTTGCTCATCCACCCACCATTGCACTTCATCTTTCAAAGAAGAGACTTGAAAGGGTATTGCCTAAGTGGATGGTGATATGCTCAAGGTACTCCTTCTCCTTTCTTCCTCCATGGCTCTAGCTAGCCGAGTTCTTCTTTGTATGGGCACTTCTTCCTCTTCATTTGTCTCCTTTTCTTCCTCTTCTTCTTCTTCTGGGATGGTTTCAAGAATAGAAGGAAAAGACACCATTCTCTTAGTCACCCTTTGCCTTTTCTTCATTCAGATCTTAATCTTCTTTTTTTTAATAGCAGTAGAAGGGGAAGCTTATTCTTCTTGCACCAAAGGTATAGAAACTTGCTGACTCTCTTTCTCTTTTGATTGGGAAGGCACAAAGGGAGGCGGTGGAGGATTATCCTAGACTTGAGAAGCTCCAATATCCTTAGATCTTTGTGCCTTTTCTCATTGCTGATGGGGAGGTGCTTGCACTTCACCCTATTCTACTAGATTTTTTTGCGGGGAAGACCTCTTCCTTTTATTCTTTCTTGTCCTCTCTAGAGGATGATAGTATCCAACCAGGTGGTCAAGTTGGTATACTGTCTCTAGCCTAATGGGAGATTGGAGCGCAAAAGTAGGAACTATAACTTTCCTTCCTCTACGTTTCTCAGGGCGGGCTTGAGCAAGGAAGACTATAGTGTCAGGTATGGGATCAAGTGAAAAAGGCTACTTGATCCATTCCTTTGTCATTCTAACAACATGTCTTTCCCGATGATTGATATCATCACACTCCTCCCTTTCAACTTATGCATTCATAATGGGTCTTTCTCCAATTTTGTCCAAGTTGAACAAGGGGTCCAATAGCTCCTTAGAATCTTGTCGCCTTATTTCCTCTAGAATATTTAGATTGAGGGTCTTCTTTGCCAGATACAAAGCCATCCTACAATAATCCCATATGCAGATATCCTAGTCCAATGATCTTTAATAACATCTTCATGATGAAGCTCTTTTCTAGCCATACTCTCTACTTTCCTGACTTTATCAAAATGTATCCTAGGGGAATTGTACTCCTCAAGGGGATAATTCTCCCATTCCCATTCGAAAGTCAGAATGTCTTGCTTCTATTTTACCTAGTATGGTCCAAAGATGAGAGGCGATGTCCAACAAGGTCTTCTTTGTCTCTTCACCCTTTCATATGCTGATTCAATTTGCCAGGAAATTTCTAGTAGCACTAACTTGTCACTAGAATATCTAGGGAGCTTATTGGGGTTGATAGTGGCACCACCTACTTGTAGATATGTGAACATCTTAAACTAAATGAAATAGGCCCTGAGAGTTGTTATTTGTGCTTTTGCCTCATTAGATAACCTCTTTCCATAATCTCCTTCAATGAATTGAATGATCGCAAAAATGAACACATCAGTCACAATTCTATATTCCTTTCTTTGAGCAGATAGTTTCTTCTTCACCAGTTGAGGGTAGACTATGTAAGGCCAGGCATTAGGATCCTCCATGTTGCCCTTTCTATACAATCTGGGATAATCTATTTCCCTTGCTACAAGCAGATATACTATGTAAGACATCATATAAAAATTCTTCTTGTCTCTCACCATCCTCAATTGCTCAAACAAGTTTTCACTTAGTGTGGTGGCCTAGTCCAATGGTATCTTTAATGTTTTGATGGTCTCAATAAAATTGATCATGAAGGTATTGAGGTGGCTTGTTGTAGATAAACCCATGACTCTACTCAAAAGGATGATGGAGTAACCAATATCTTCCTTCATATATCCGCAAGTCATATCAACTTTTACTGTTATCCTTCCTTGAGGAGGTCTCTAAATGAGATAAGATGACTATATAATATCTGTTGCCTGCTTCATATGTTCCATATTCCATCTCTTGACTGATTTGTAGGAGAGCCTAATGAACTGATTTTCTCTCGGGAGATGGAAGACCATCTCAATGTTGTCAGGTTGAAGACCAAGGACTACTTCTTCTGTCGTGCTTTTCACCACTCTCTCTTCAAGAACAAAATTTTGTGCGAGAATCATTACTAGTTCTATTGACTACACATATATGAGATGTGATGCTATGTTCACCAACCTAAAATGTATTAATGATGATACCAGCTCTGATCTCTCGGTCAACTTATTACAAGTTTTCAAGAATTCTCTTAAGTTAGTGTGTCCCAGATCAGTATCTCAGATCTCAGCATAATCATCGTGAAATCTTGATTTGGATGGTACACCTTGGAACTTGAAGACTACAGGCTTGGACATTACTCCAGATGTGGACACCATTTAATTATCTACACACAATAAGAAAATGTTCATTAGTTCAAAGATGAGGCATAAAATATTACATTAAAAAAAAAGCATAGGAAAAAAAATGTCCCATTTAGGTGTTTTGAATATATATATATATATATTTTTATTATTATTTTATATATATATATATTTTTTTATTTTTTTATTTGCAATTTTTTATTTATTTTTAAATGTGTGGGGGTATGAGGTGGATGCATGCGCAAGAAGCGTGGGGCAGGGGTTTCAATTAGGCATGTAGAGGCTTGAAAGAGGCGGTGCCAATGGCAAGAGTGTTGGCAGAAGGCAAAAAGGGGGTGCACATGTTTGCACACATGTGGAAGGAAGGTGGAGGTGGTGGTTAGCGCACAACAAAATTTCAAGCACGACACCAAGGGTTAGCACACGACGCAAAAGGGTTCGGGCACCCTACGTCGCAGTTGGTCTAGGCGAGCGGCGCTGAAGTAAATAAGGGCGTGCGGTGCATGTTTAAGGTGCACGATGCCATGGTAAATGATGGCACATGAAACATGTTTAAGGCATGTGGCGCAAATGTCTAAGGCATGCGACGCCAAAGTAAGTGATGGTGTGTGACACAAATTTTTAAAACACCATTTACCATTTTGGTGGAAAGATAGACTATAAAAAAAAATGCAAGTATGAAATGAGAAGCGGGTAGGGAGGGCTTTTATAAGCCTTGTGCTAGATGGAGGGCATAGGGCACCTTGGTGCGCACACCAATGCATATTGCGGACCTCATCTGCGTGCATGCACAATTTGTGCTCATCATCATCATTTTTATTTATATTTATTATTATTATTATTATTATTATTATTATTTTATTTTATTATTTTATTATTTATTTTTTACTCTAACTCTAATACTAATTTCTTCTCCCAACTCTCAAATAGTGAGTCTGGGAGTCAAAACAAGTAGGGGGTCCCCATTCCTAGATGAGGAATGGGGCGTGTGTTGTGGACACCACAACAAAAGGTAAATTTGGGAATAGAGGATTGTCCCAAAATAGTTCACATTGGGAAAATTTGCACACCTAAGGAGAAGGCAGATATACTAAGTTTGATGAAGGAATTCCCAAATGTAATTTCTTGGGGATACGAAGATTTGAAAACATATGATCCTTCCATCATCACACATACAATTCCATTGAAGGAAGGGAGTAAGCCATTCAGGAAATGACACAGGCTTGTCAATCATTTGCTAGAAGCATTGATATTCCAAGAAGTAAAGAAGCTTCTAAATGTGTAGATCATCTTCCCAATAAGCCATTCAACGTGGGTCACCAATCTTGTCCCGGTTAGAAAGAAAAATGGAGAAATAAGGTTATGTGTCAATTTCAAGAATTTGAATAGAGCATTTGAAAAGGATATTTATTCATTGCCATCACTAGATGAGGTCTTGAAATTTGTAAATGGAGCATAGATGATGTCATTTATGGATTGGTATTCAGGGTACAATCAAGTGATTTTTGAAGAAGATAGATTGAGGATAGCTCTCACCATGAAGTGGAGAACATTCACATACATAACGATGCCTTTTGGCCTAATCAATGTAGGTACAACATTTCAAAGAGCCATGGATTATGCTTTCAAGGACTTAAAAGACAAGTGCATTATTATTTTCATGGATGACATAATAGTATTTTCAAGGAATAGAGAAGATCACATTCTAGATTTGAGGAAAGTTTTCACAAGATGTAGAATTTTTGGAGTTTCTTTGAATTCAAAGAAATGTGTGTTTGGAGTCACCAAGGGAAAACTTTTGGGACATGTAATTTCAGAAAATAGTATCATGATAGATATAGAGAGAGTGGAGGCAATTTCTAAGCTTGGCATGTCAACTAGCAAGAAAGAGCTCAAATCTTGGTTTGGAAAGATCCACTTTGTAAGGAAGTTCATATCTCTATTCACTAAAATTGTAAAGCTCATGAATGATATGTTAAAGAAAGATGCAAAGATGGACTAGACTCTAGTAGCAAAGAAGGCATTTGAAGAAATAAAGAAAGCTATCATTAATGCACTAGTTTTATTAAGCTAGGATTATGAGAGGCCATTCAATATATATTCTTTCACGTTTGATCATGCGTGTGTAGCCATTTTGACATAGAAGAATGAGTTAGATGAAGAGAATCCAATAGAATTCATGAGTGTACCTTTGAAGGAAGCCAAATTAAATTATCCAAATGTGGAGAAACAAGCTTATGTCTTGGTGAAGGTGATGAAGAAGTTCAGGCACTACATCTTAAGAAGAAAAGTATGTGCAATTGTGCCTAACATAGTAGTGAAAACTCTTTTAATGAAAATTGAGCTTGTAGAAAGAAGAGGAAGTTGGGTCACTACTATCCAAGAATATAACATAGAAATTCAACCTATGAAATTGGTCAAAGGATAACAATTGGCATAGACCATGGCATTAGAGGGGCTTAGACTTGTGCAACAAGTTTATGAATTAGAGGATGTATATCCTGATGAATAGTATTAGGATATAATTAATTATTTGTTAAATCACCGATACCCTTCACATTTGAATCCAGTATAGAAGTGAGAATTGAGATTCATGAGCAAAAGATACATGTTGCAAGGAGTAGTGTTAGACAAGAAAAACCATGAGGGGATATATTTGAGATGTGTTGGAAAAGAAGAAGCCAGGAACACTTTGGGACATTTTCATGATAAATGGGGAATAGGAAATGGATCAAATTTAGCTATGACACATTGGACACTAAGGATCAGATACTATTGGCCAACCTTGTTCAAAGACACCCAAAAGCACATAAAGACTTGTCATGTTTGCTAGACATCAACAAAAAGAGAAAGGAATCCAACAATGTCTTTGCAGTTGATTATTGAGGTGAGACCTTTCATGATGTGGGGGCTTGACTTCATTGGTCCCATAATCCACCTTCCTTGGTGCAACATAGGTATATTCTAACCACAACTAACTATAGTACTCTATGGTCAAAAGCTCAAGCTTTCAAGAGTTGCACTACTAAGATTGTTACAAAATTTTTAAAGGGAAGAATCACTACCAGGTTTGGGTGTCCTTTTGCTTTTGTATGTGATAATGGTTCTGCTTTCATTTCTTTGAAATTTCATACATGGGCATTCAACCACGAGATCATTTTAAAATTTTCATCAAGTTACTATCCCCATGGGAATGGCCTAGTAGAATCCACAAAAAAAAACCTTTTGACTATGATAAAAAAAAATTTAGACAAGAACCTAAGAGATTGGCACACACAACTAAGATACACATTGTGGGCCAATAGGACAAGTGTTAAAGAGGCCATAGGAGTCATTCCTTATCAGTTGGTTTATGGACAAGACCTGATATTCTTGATTCAATTGAAAATTCCTACTTTAAGGTTCATACGGGAGAACTATGACAAAAATTAAGATAGAGTCCAAGTTAGGTTGGCTCAACTGATGCAATTAGATGAAAAGAGAGATGAAGCCCTAGAAAAATTTGCAAAACATCAAGGGGTAGTAAAATGTTGGTTTGAAGGAAAAGCGTAAAACAAGGCCTTTAGGATTTATAACTTGGTTTGATATTGGGACAAAGCCCATGGAAGGAAGGGACAACATGATAAATTTGATAAACTATGGAAGGGTCCTTTTCAAATTTCAAAAATAATCAGGGATAATGCATTTAGACTTAAGACATTCACTAGTGAAGATATCCCATTGCCTGTCAATGGGAAATTCCTTGAGCATTATTTCCAAGCCTAGGAATTTGTTCAAAGCCCCTTTTGTACACAGTTTAGAATTTCTTTCAGTTAATAGTTAGTTTTCTTTCCATTCTTTAGTGTAGAGTTTGTTTTGGACCATTTGGCCCAAAGGTTAGAGTAGTTTCCCTTTCAGTTGGTTAGAGTAGTTTTCTTTTAGTTGTCTAGTTTAGATGTTGTGAGGGAGCTTGATTTTATTTGCATCAAGTCATTTGACTTGGGATCTTTTAGCTTCCCTTAGTTAAAGAGTAATTTTGGGTTTTGGCTTTTGCAAGTGCAAAGGGGGTCTATGTTCTCACTCGTGGGTGAAGTGTATAGATTTTACATTTTTGGTGACAAAACAAAGTCCATCTTGTTCATTTATTAAATACATTTGGTAAGGTTTAGAGACTAAAGGATGTGCTTAGTTGTTAGTATATGATAGGACTTGTACTAAATTTGGGTCGAACTCGATAGAGGTTCTTAAGTTACCTTTGACATGGTTATGACATTCTACTCACACTTAATTGCTCTGAGTTCTTGATGTTTTGAAGTGAAGTTGGATTTAGCAAAAATTATACACCTACTTTAGTGCCACTGTAGCCTTCCAAACCCTTCACAAGCTTCATTTTTTGCAAGCCAAACAAAATATTGAAAATAAAAGAAAAAAGAGAAATATCATGAGAAAAGAGAAAGGATGGTATCAAAGTGGAAATAAAGATGAAATTTGGTTCAAGGGTGTGCACTCATCTCTACCAGTGCTATAAAAATAATCACTAAAGGTAGAACCATGATTATGGTGCCACAATGATAACTTTTTTGGGGCTATAGATGCCTACCTAGTAGTGGGGCTCTATCCAAGTTTCTTTTGAAGTAAGCATATTATAATAGCTAAGCTCAATGGATCTAAGAGATTATCAAGTTCTTGTCGAGTAGGGAATAAAACATTTGCACACACATGAGTAACTTATTATCAGGATACTTAGGATCAGATTGAGAGTTCTTTCCCATGTTGAGTGCTTGTCCTTAAGTAGATTTGTGGATATGCCATTCTGAGATTTTTTGTTCTAAGTTATTTTATTCTTGAAATGTTCAAAAACATTTCACCCGAGGAGTCGCCAAATGTTGTGAGGTTCTCACACCACCGCCCCAAAATTTTAGGGACCCCCTTTTTCTTGATCACCTTGGAAATTTTATTTGAAGTTGTCCAAAAAAAATTATATATAAAAAATTTAATGCCTTGAATGCCTTCGAGCCAGGAGGAATGGGGTTAGATTTGTTTTTTATCATGCAATTTTAACTTAATTTTTGAAACTTATAATTTTATCCTTAGGCCGAACAAATTTCAAAGAACAATACTTTTTGCATTGAGACAATTTTTAAAAAAAATTGGATGTAATTATATAATCTTTAGCATTTTCAAAATGATTTTTTTTTAGATTTAATTGTTTCAGAAATTTTTATTAGTTTGGTGAACAAAAATTTGTGATAGTGAAAGTAAATTGGAAAAATTGATTTTGGATGCTAGAACAAAAGATTTATTTTGGTAAAAAATTAAAATTGCATTGCAAAGTTGAAAATGGACTAAATTGCAAAAATTGGCATTAAATAGGTTAAAATTGCCTTGAAGATTTTAAAAAATATTTAAGGAGATTGGTAAATTAAAATTGAAAAATTGATTTTGGCTTGCTAAATCTGATTTTAAATGATATCTTAATTACCTAAAACATTATTAAATGAAATTTTTAACATCTCCAAGGCTTTCTTAATTTTGTTTTGTAATTTTGGGCTTAATCGACAATTAAAAATGCAAATTTCACTTAGGCAAAATTAATTTTTAGCTTGGCATTTAAATTTGGACCATGAATGGTGGCCTAATTTTAATTTTTTTTTCTCCTAAGGCTAGTCGGCCATCTTTGAGGTGTGTGTGAAGTTTTGTATAAGAGGGCTTCTCCCCTCTTTCATTACTCATTCCATCAGGCATTCCTTTCTTGCCTTGGTAATTTTTCAATCAACTCTCTCTACTTGCCAATTTTTGTTCTAGTTTGCAGTGAATTTTCTCTTGCCTTGGAAAAATTATTTTGGAGCAGATCTTCTTTGTGCCTTGGTGATTTTCTTGTGGATGAATACATTTTGTGTCTTGGAGAATTTTTTTGGGGAGGTAGCCTTCTCAAGTGTTTGCCAATTTTATTTTAGAGGAGCAGCTTAGAGGACTTTGGTGATTTTTTTCAAGAGGCATTTCTTTTTGCTTGGCAGTTTTATTAGGGCAGAACTATACTTCCTCTTGCCTTGGCGATTGGGTGCAGGGCTGATTTTTTTTTTCCTTGAAGGGACTACAATTTTATACTAGATCTGGGCATTATTATTTGGTAGAAGATGCTTGATTTATTTCTAATTTTTGGGAAGGTGTTGATAGTTCCAAAGGGATTAAAATTCTGATTTTGCAACGAGGCTTGAATTTTTTAAGGTCTAGTCTAAATCCAAAGAAGACCCGGCTATTGGTAAATGTAAATTCAATTCATTTTTAGAGCTAAAGGTTGGTTTAGAGTGGATTTTACTCATTCTTGTTTGGGTTTGTTTCCCTTATGTTCTTCTTGCATTCATCATCCAACACTTCATCATCCCATCTATAGGTTGAAGATTGGAGAGATAATTGTAGATTCCATGATAAGGCATTTGGCGAGGTAGAAATAAATAGACCACCATAGGAATCAAGTTGGTATATATAAGTGTAGTCCATCCTAAGGTAACAAAGAGGCAAAAATAAGTCGTAGTCCCTCCCCTAGGTTGAAGATTGGAGATTGATAAGTGTAGTGATAGGACTTGGTGACGTAGAAATAAGTTGGAATCCATTGATAGAAAGAAGCTTGGAGATGGATAAGGGTAGTCCATATCATTTAGAATGAAGGGGAAAAAATAAGTTTTTAGGATAGTACATGTTAGTGCAAGCAAGAACCCCAAGGGAATGAATACCAAAAAAAACAAAGAAGAAATGATGCCTAAGACCACCTTCTTCTTGAAAGTGAGGCGAATAAGTGATACCAATATTGACACAATAAACATGGTACAACTAAAGGAAAGGCTAAAGGAAGGGCAATTCCCCATGGTAAAGAAGATTTACAAAAGTGAAATTGTACACACAACGACTTTCCCTCCTACCTTGCCTTATCTAGAATTGGTCATGGAACATGCATCCAGCCTTGATTTGGTTATCAAATCCATCATTTTTTATGAAGGTAAAAGAGTGTTCACCCACATCAATGGACAAGTGATTGAATAAGAATTTAACACTCCCTAGTACAAGAGCATGATAGTGGTAATAATGGATCAAGTGGCTAAGTCATTTCAGGACAACCAAGAGGCTTATTTCTTTCATCTAAAGTAGGATTGGCTACATGAGGTCAAGAAGGGAGTTACTATATAATCAAGGCTCACTATATTATATTTCAAATAAGAGTATGGTGATCTCATTGTGCTTCTCAGTCGGATCATGGGCCTGGCTCAAGGTATGCAATTTGAAAATTGGATGTACTTCTTTATTGATGAAATTGAAAATGGAAAGAGAAAATTTGATTGGGCTAGGATTATAAGCAAGAATTTAGAGTTGTGACTTAAGACAGTGCAAAATCAAAAGCAATTCTAGGTGGGGTCCTACTTCTCTTATTTGATTTAGAGGTGGTTAAAATTGAAAAGTGAATCTCAAGGAGGAGTGAATTTCAAGGAAGAGTAAATTTGGAGGAAGTGATATGAAAATATTTGAGGCTAGAGACCAAACAGATAATTCAAGTGGACAAGAGGAGAATATCAATGAGATAGAATTTGGATCAAGATTGGATAAGTTGGGGAAGGTTGCCATCAAGAAGAAACAATTGGACACCCTCACCTCCCTCAATGCATTTATCAGATATGCAAAAGAATATGAGAAGGATAATGAGAAAACACTTCAAGTAGCAAGCAACATGATGAATTCAATTGAGGTCAAGATGAAACATACACCTTGCCCTCCCATGAAGGAATTTAATGACAAGGCAGCCAAGTTCATCACTTTGGCTAAAAATATGAAAGAAAAGGGTAGGACTATATTAGAAGATCATTTGATGTAAGCCTAAGTGGTAAATTATCCTTCTTCTTGGGTAGCATAGGTGTTTGATTCTGATTCGCTACCATTTTGGTGCCTTCTCATTGGTTCCCACTTTTCTTTTCTTTTTCCATTGTTCCATTGATGTGGTGGTGTCTTCTCATTGGCTGATGGGGTGGCAACCCTAATTAGGGTTTCTAGGATACAATCTTGATCATTAGTTTTGCCTCTTTATCTCTACCGTGAGTTGTAAATTTTGGCCTCTATATAATTCCATTTTCTCTCATTTGTAAAATGTCAAAGAAAATTGTTGCTAAGATAATCCTAAAATCACTTTTCTTTCTCATTGTTATGACATGCATGGTGATTAAGAACTTTTGATGTTATTGCATGGTTTCTACTTCCAATAGTTAGAATAAGATTTTCTTTCAAGTTGTTAAACTAGATTTCATTTCATGTCATTAAGTAGAGAGAAAATTAGATAGATAGTAGCATGGTAGTATTAGTGGATGTTTGATAGGGATCTATAACTAGGCCACTAGTATCCTAGTGGCTTGTTGGGAAGCCTTGTATGGTAAACTAGTTCTTTTTCCTTGAATCATTGCATCTATGGAGGTGGAACTACTAGTTAACTTTTATTAGATTCGATCCCCATCCATTTGCTAATCTTTCCATTCATAGGAGTAGGAGTAGAAAAGAAAGTAGTGTAGCATTTGTAGTTTAAAAGAAGAAGGTTAGGAAGGAAAAAGTCATTCAAACATTCACCCTCCATCACTATTACAATCTCCATCAACACCATTTGGAACTTATACAAAACCATCATCACCACCATCCCACCAAAATTCCAAGTTATCCTCAAAAAAATAGGATAAGATCACCTACTTGAAACAAATCACATTGATATACTAAGTTAGTATCCATAGGTGTAAGGAAAATTGGAGTTATTCTCATGTCTTCATGAGTATTAACTTTTCAAGAGAGGAATTGAATGTTTGATATCCCATATCAAGTTTTCAATTGCTATATGTTATGTAGTGATACAAAACTGAAATCAACATAATTGTGATTTGAGTGTAGTGATACGAGTTGAAGATTTTGCTGGATTGATATAAATTTTCAGCCACTAAGGTAGTAAAGAAAACTAGCATAAATCCCTATGATCAGGAATCTAAATGTCATGGATAGACATGCAAGTCTAGAGGAAGGAAATACATGAGATGAGCATGTTTTTGTGACATAGTAGCAATGAAGAGTTCTAGAATTGTAGATTTGAGTAAACAAATGCTAAGAATTTTAAGGTAAAAAATAAAAATGTTCTAGTAGATTGCACATGAATTGAATAAAAAGTAAATAAAACTAGCCTATGAACTAAATAATAGATATTAATGAACATATTTTTTGTATTTTATGATTATCAAAGTGATATGAAAGAAGATGGAAGAGAAGGGAGGAGAAGCCAATTTCAAAGGATGAAAAAGTACATCGAAAGAGCTTGCAAGATAACAAAACTCTCTCTCTCTCTCTCTCTCTCTCTCTCTCTCTCTCTCTCTCTCTCTCTCACACACACACACACACACACACACACACACACACACACACACACACACACACACACACACACACACACAAAGGAAAATGGTTGGGTTGTTTGAGATCCTTCACTTAATGAAACCCCACATGTTTGTGTTTTCATCTTTATGGATGACCAAGAACATGATATAGATAAAACTTGGTGATAGATAATCAACAAATAACAATGAAAAGATTATGTAACAATGAAAAAATATTGATCATCTAAGTAAGAAAATATAATAAATAAGAAAGGAAACCAATATGTGCAAAGAGGATGAAAGAAGTGAAATAAAGGGAGAAGAATAACTCCCCAACAAACAATATAGATACACCAATGGAATGATGAGAGTACTACCAAGAGTCCAAAATCTGCAAGGTTATAAAACTAAAGAACAAAGAGTGAACTAAGATGAAGAGCACAATGGAGTGAAAGATGAATAATGTAAGAGATTGAGTGAGTGAGTAAATAGGTTGTAGAAGAGTGTGGAAAGAGCCAAAATGCACACAAGAGAGGAGTATTTAGGGTTACTGGATGGAATCTTCTACATAGAAATGATGGAGATGCATTACATTTATACAAGGTGGCATATTTTTAGTACCTCAATGACTCCCTGCATATTTGTAGATTCATAGATGTATGTGTCGTGTCCAAAACATTTCATGATGCACATGTTTCTAAAGACACTAGATCTTAGTTAATGATATTTCTAATGGTTAAGTAACATGGAATGATGACATAGATGTTGATGGTCGACTATAAAATTAAAGGGGGATAATATGTGCATTAATCAAACATACCTAGGGGTGTAAAATTTATGGTACGACATAAAGGTTAAAGAGATTTGTAAAATTTATTCATGAGCCTATATTCATGTGACTATTTTGCACGTGTGCTATTGTGTAGTGTTAACCTTTATGTATTAGCTACAAAAAGTAGTGATCTTAAGGTATCTGCACAAATCATTTGGTTTAGTTGTATAAGACATTATTGGTGGATATTTATTCTTTTATTCTCCTACATATAGTCCACAATTCCTCCACTTGTGAGTATTTTTTGGGTAGTGATGCTTTGTTTGTAAAAATTACCTAATAGGATTTAACATATTTTCAAATTGAACTTCTCTTTGATTTCTTCCTTAAAATGGGTTTCCACACAAATCTAGTGTTTTCATTATGTATGGTACATACTACCTTTTTACATGATCATATTTATGTTATTTGTCATCAAATATTAAGAATAAGTTTTATGGATTTAATTCAAGGTACGTGTTGAATTTTATCAACAACTAAATCAAGCCCTCTTAATGTTTCCATGAATTTAACAATTGGTGTTAGAGGCTTGGTTCCTTAGAGAAGAGCATAACTTCTTGAGGAGATCTTGAAAATGTATAAAATGAATATTTATATGTTTGATTCAAGATATATCCATTCTTTTTCGAAGATGAAGATGCAAGGCCACTTGATTTGACTTGTTTATTATATTTTCAAGTCTATTGAGAAAAAATATGTGAAAGCAGTGAAAAGATTGAATACCCTTCGTGAGATCAAGGCATATGAGGATGATGTTAAGGTAATGTTTTCTATTTTTAGTGCCCTTTTTGAAAATGAGTTGAAAAAGGTTATATCTCTATAAAATCTTCTCATGGAATTTGGAATGAAGGATTTTCTATAGTTAAACAATTAAGTAATTTAATTCTAAGGCTAAGCATGAATTCTTATGGATGGAAGTAGTAGAAAATCTAAAAGGCTGTCTATAGAAGGAGGATGATGTTGTTAATGAGATCATAGGTCTTGGCGGTGAACTAAAAGTGGATGCAATTGTGAAAGAGGTACTCAAAAGTTTTACTAATCCCTACATCTCTAAGGTTTCTTCTATAAGAGAATAAAAATATTTGAATAAACACGCCAAAGAATAAATGTATGACTCATTACTTTATTTTCTAATAAGATGATTTGGTGCTTTTATTGCAAGGACATAAATTACTTTCAAATACACTAATATAGTGAATGATTAGGAATTTAATTAGGTATACTATGATAAGAATGAGGAAAATAAAGAAGGGAATAAAATAGTAAAGAGGTAAACTATCCTTTAAATGTTTCAGTTTGGTAAGATTGATCACTATGCTTCTACATATGGGTAAAAGTAAAGAGAGTAAGGTATAGAAAAAAGAAAAAGGATTAAATTTTTTTTATTAATGAATCTATTTATTTAAAAAGAAGATTATGTTCATGTTTTTTCTTGGTTTTAGAGAAAGAACCTTGTTATGCTAACCCTGTAAAATTGTGAAAGATTTTTTAAAAGCGTAGTTGATACTAAAGTTGTAGATACTTTGGCCACTACTATTTTTCTAGAAGAGATAGAGATGATTGAATAATTGAATTTTTAAAATAGATGTGTAGTTATGAACGATGTTTAGTTTGATTTAGATATGATCAAAATGTTAACTTATAGAACTGGAAAAAGTTTAATTAGATTTAATGGAAACATTACACTAAAAAGTTTTCACTAAATCAAATTCTTAAAACATATTATTTAAGTGTTGAGTAAAATGTCTGGAAATGGATATAATTTTTTTCCCAAGATGGTGGCTACAGGATCAATAAAAATGTTCGAAACAATGAATTTTAATAAAAATAAGATAAATAGAAATATTTATTAGTTAAAGACTTCTTGTGGACGTTTTTGTATGACTCCAATTAATGAGTGTTATCTATGGTAAAAGATGATTTTTTCAAATTAATTTTGATAATTTAGTAAGGATTAGTTCAATTCATGTTGTGAGAGATTTATTGAGGATTATAGATCCTACTAATAATGTTTGCAAAGGGTATCAAGTTGAAAAATTGATGGGGACTTTCATGGTTAATAGAGTGGAGATTAGAATTAACTTTGGGAAGAAATTATATGAGCTATGGCATGAAAGGATTCCTACTGTAAAATAACTCAAAGTGTTTTTCAGTAAGTGTTATATTAATAGAGACGAAGGAAAACTTAGGAATATAGGACATAAGAACTAATAAAATTATAATCCTTGGACACTCTCCTAAAATAAAATCTTATAGGTATTACGACACAAAAATGGGAAGGATAATTGAAAGCACAAATCTAAAGTTTGGTGAAGATATTCCAAGTAACATAGAAGCATAAATTATATATGAATCAAGTGAGCCAACCACCGAAGAAGAAGATGAAGAGAAGTTCAAAACAAAACTAGAAAATGACACAAACGTTTCTTTGGAAATTGCTCCTAAAACTCTTATGTATGCGTAGAAGAATTATTTATAGAAACAAATAATTACAGGACCTACAAGAATAGAGGTGTTATCATAAGGAGTAAAGATGTTGATGAACACATTATGAACTTATGTTTATTTATCAAAATAGAGCTAAAGACTGTGAAAGAATATTGCAGGGATCAATATTATATGAACACTATGAAAGAAGAATTGCAATAGACTGAGAAGAACCAAACTTAGAAAAAATTTCCCAAGACCATCAAATATGAATGTCATATAGACTAAATGTGAGGCCTCGCCCCAACCCATCATAGCATAGTGATACATTACTATTATTTTGATACTCATGACTCGAGATGTCGAGACATTATCTGATGCTTTGAACATATTATATTATTTCATGTTGTGTGATGTTACTTTTAGATATTTGATGTTCGTCATTTAATGTTTTATGTATATGTATGTTGATGAAATAAGTAAATGGAAGATTAACATTTTGATTATGGAATTTTTATGATTAAGGATATAAGTAGGATGAAAGAAACCATGATTGATGCACGTTTCAATTTACGTGATTTTTGATACGTATATACATATGTGCATGTGATTTTATGGGACTACTGATGTGTGCAATGAGTGTGCAAGATATTTTAGTTGAGAAACTTGACAGAAGAACAGAACTGATCCTTATGTGTTAATTGTGGAAACCTTGTTATTCATAATTCAAGTATTTTATTGTGAGATGTATGAATGTGTCTTTCTATGATCAGAGAATGTTAATGTTTGTAACTGTATTTTTATAGTGTCACTTGACACTCATGAATTTTCTTATGCTCTTCAGCGTGCTAGTTAGGGTTAATTGTGTAACCTTTGGACCTAAGTCAGATTAAGTTAGTGTCATTTTGCTAATTTGGTTCTTAATCAAGTTTAGTCACCCCTAATCCAGATTAGTGCTTAATCTGCATTTTTAGAGTTGTTAGATGGTCCTAATTATTTCATAGTTTTTTCTTGGTCCCAAACCTTTTCCTAAGGCTTTAAAACATGAAATATTTATACCTAAAGGGTATGGGTATGGATTGGGGGTCTTTTCCAACCCCTAAGCCCCTTTTGTTGACTTTTGAGATCACTCAAAAAGTCTATTTTTTCCTTTGTGCGAAAATTGCAAGTGGTCACCATGAGTTGCATTACCTCACCTCCACTTAGTGGTTAACCATAGTATGGGTTGAGTTAGAAACTTCTAGATTTGTAGGTGGGTGCGAGAAGTTATTGCCTTTTTGGGTGGTTGAGTTTGAGTCTTATTTAAAGGCCCTTCTTGGAGTAGTTTAGGTTGTTACCCAATCTCTACTTTTAGAGTGGAGTCTTGGAAGAGTGAAGGAAGGAAGGGAAAAGCTCTACTCAAATTTGTTCATTTTCCATTACCTCTTTGTGAAGGTAGGAGTTCTTCATCTCCCTTGTTCAGATTTTCATGCTTGTTTCATACTTATGCTACTTTGTTGTCGTTTGAATGCTTGTATGCATGTTGGGTATGTTGGGAAGGATTAAAAACTATGTTTCTTGAATTCTTTTCATTCTTGTTTATGTTTGAATTTTAAAGTTTTCTTGTATGGGTGTTTTGGTATAACTCACCCTTGGATAGGGAAGAAGTGACCAATTTTGGGAAAGGTCTTTTTAGTTGGACTCCAACAAGTATAAAGTCTCTTCTCAAGATGAGAAGAGGGAGAGAGGGTAGGGTGTTATGGGCCCCTACCTATCAGCACACACCTCGTATGAGTTTGGCATGTTAAAATGGAAGAATAGAAGTTCTTGATTTATAGCCCCTATTGGGCATCTATTTTGGTGTTGTGTCAGACTTCTCCTATTGGAAGAATCCACCTTTCCCTAGTTTTCATTAATTGTGAATCCTATTGTGAAAATCTAGTAAGAATATGCATGTTTGATTTGTCTCTTGGTCATGCTTATTGTCACCTGATCAGATTCTCTTCTCTCCACAGTTCTTAGAAATGTGTTGCAGAAATGATATGGAACCCTTGATGAGGGTCATGAAGGAAATTCAATTAAATTATTGTAATTTTGGGATTGGAATCCTATGTAAGTTGCATTTCAAAACCTTGTTGTAATGGCAACGATGCCGAGTTTTCTTCCTGGTTCTTTCTCGGCTGAGCCTTTGAATTAGGTTTGCCAATAAAATGGTGATTGAGTAATATTGCTTATCATGAGATTTAATCGTAATTTTCAATTATATGGATGCACATCAAAAATAGGATGAAATGATGATGGTTTAGTTAAGCAAAATTTTCAAGTTTCCTTATATGTTAAAAAATGAAAATTATGTTAAGGAAAGAAGAATGGATATGGGTGATATTTCAATTCTAGTTTGTACTTATTAGGAGATCAAATAAATCTTTTATTATTGTGACAACAAACTATTGAATCTATGTTTTAAATCCATTGAAAAATATGCACCTTGAAAAAAAATACATTGCTCTGTAAATCCATACTTAGAAAAATTATGACAAAAAAAAAGTTATATCCTATAGCCAAATAGTCTCTGGAATTTGTATGGGGAAACTAATTAAATGCCCCTTTGGTAACAGAGAATCTAAAAGATTCCCTTTATATCTTTTTTTCTTTATTGAATGTTATATTTAAAATGACAAAAATAATAATAAAATAATTTTTTTTAAAAAAAGAAATTATAACTAAACTAAATATCCTAAGACTTACCTATAAAACTTTATGTGTTTAATGCATACCCATCTCCCCTTGCACGTCAGTTTTGGAAATGCATGTTAAAAAGGGTTTTTATTTAAACTAAGTCAAATTGTCATCATATAGGATGATGTCACCCCTATCTCCTCCTTAATTTTCTCAGACCACTTGCCAAGTATGAAGGAGGATTAAATATGTTTTGAATTTTTTTTCCCCCACTTTGCAATCTTGGTCGCCACCTTTTTTGGATGGGCCTACGCTAGTTTTGACTTGGGCAGAGCACTGTCCTTGGCCAATGCTTGGGAAGTGCTTGGCCTTGGGAAGTGCTCAGCCTAGGTGTAGGAAGGGTGTAGGGTGGGTTAGTATAGGTGTTAGTGGTAGGTTTAGTTTTATGTTAGTTTATGTGTTAATATTAGAGTTAAGTTTAGAATATGTTAGTTATTATTATGTTTTTTTGTTTAAAGTTATTTGTTTTAAATTTTAATATAAATTTAGTAATATTAGTTATTAGCATGTTTTAGTTAGTTAGTTTTACTTTTAATTAAGTTTTAAAGTTATGTTAGTTTAAGAAAGTTTTAGTACATGTTTTGTTATTTGTTAATAATTTTAGTTAGTTGTTAGTTTAATATAGTTTTGTTTAAATGTTGTAAATGTAAATTTAGTTAGTTTTAAATATTAATGTTAATTTAGTTTTTTGAATATTATTTAGTTAAAATTTAAACGTTAATAATTGATCATAATTAAATATAGCATATATAGGTGTAAGGGTAGATGTAATATTTCTTTTAACGAGTTCTTGATTCAATTTTTTTCTAAAATATTTAAAATGAAACTCATCTAGATTGCTATTTAAATAACTTTAATATCTTGTTGAGAAGTTAATAAAATAATGTGACTAATGATCGATATCAATCTAGTAACAAAAGTTTCAAAATCTTAACGATGTAGTTCCCCACAAGTTTATAAACTTAAGATGAAATGTAGAGAACCTCTACTTTAACTTTGGATGTAAATTTATCAAACTTAGAGCATTTTAATTATTATTTAAAAAAAAAAATTTGTGTGTTTTTTCCTTGTAGTTTGGGCATGACATTTTGGTATCAGAGCTCGTGTTTCAATACTAGGGACCTTAAACCATTGTGCTTCCTAAACTTAACTCAAACATTTAATTGTGTAGATACCTCCTGTTACTCAAAGAAACTGGTGAGGCAGAGGTCGTAGTGCTAGGGGTGGTAGAGCAAGACAAGAGGATGGACCACCACCACCTCCACCACTACCTCCACCTCCACCACCACCTAACCTGAACCAAGACATTTTAGATGCACTTTAGACATTAATCGGTGTAGTTCAGCAGAGAGTAGTACCTATAGTTCAGCCAGGCCAACAGATTCTAGTAGTGGAAGCAAAGGGACCTTGAGGAGTAAGACTTGGAGTCAGAGAGAGGACTAGGAGTCCCTCATCAAGATAGATAGAGGGTCAGGGTGAGCACAAGGAAGAGTCAATACACTAGAGAGGACCCCCACTTGATAGACCTCTTAGACATAGAGGAGATGATATTAGGGAATTGATTCGACTCAAGCCACCATTCTTTACTAGTTCCATTGAGGGAATAGTAGCAGAGGCATGGTTACAGAGCCTATAGTGGTGCTTTGGGTTATGCCCTTATGGGAGTAATCTAAAGGCATGCCTAGTAGTTCATCAATTGCTAGGGGATGCCTCCAATTGGTGGCATCAGGAGGAGACCATAGGAGGAGTGAGGATGGATACCCTCACATGGGAGTCTTTCCTAGAAAGATTTTGAGAGAGGTACTTGTCAGAGCATTTTCGACAAAAATAAATAGAGGATTTTCATTCTCTTTATTAGAGAGATCTTACAGTGGCTCAGTATGAGAGAAATTTTCTTGAGCTCCTTCCTTATGTGGAATACAAGAAGGATGAGAAACTACGGGTGCATCACTTTATCATTGCTCTAAATTTTTCACTTCAAGGTCTAGTTCAGATGACCTTCCCTACCAACTTCAGACAGATAGTGGAGATAGCACTAGTTACTGAGGATACTCGAGGTAGGCAGGAGTCACGGGATCGATCTCAAAATTGAAACACTTCCTAGTAGAAACCCCCTTGGAAAGGGAATCAAAACTATACAGTAGGGTCCTTTGAGGGCCAATAGTCGCAGCAACAATAGCAAAAAAAACATTCTTAGGGTTATCAAGGCTCCAATCTCAAGTAGTGGCAGTCACAAGGTCCCAAGAAAGATCAGAAATTACAAGCCCCACAGTCACAGTCAGTGAAGACTCAGTTGTCTTCTAGGGGTGGATACAGTGGATCTAGCAGGTCAAGAGGCCCACAACAATCTGGATCATAGGGTGCATGATCTTATACCTGAGGACCATGCTACACTTGTGGTGGCATGGGTCATATAGCTGGGGAGTGTCTATAGGGATAGGCATCTGGTGGTCAGAGTAGGGAGTTTTCAAAAGCCGACAGTTGGTTACATGGGTAGATCCCATAGAGTTTTTACAACAGTTGACAACCACCAGGCTGAGAATCAGGCCATAGTTATCGAGGCTACAAGTATTATATAGGGTCGTATAGTTGCAATTTTATTTGATTCTGGAGCTACTAACTCTTTTATATCTCCATATGTGGTGGAGCATTTTGGGCTAGTGGCAGTTAGACATGATGTTAGTTGGAAAGTAGAGTTAGCCTCAGGAGCTAGAGTGTTAGTTAGTTCCATGGTGCAGAATTGTCAGATGTAGATTGGAGACATGTCCACTATGTCTGATCTATGCATTACCCTCTAGGTTCTTATGATGTTTTTCTTGGCATGGATTGGCTTTATGCCCGCAGTGCCAAGATGGATTGTCGACAGAAGAGGGTGGAATGTGTGGATGATGATGGTATCTCTAGGGAGATCTTTGGAGTGAAGAGACATGTGTCCCTTCGTATGATTTCTGCTATGCAGCTTAGATGGTGCATGTGAAAGGGTTGTCAGTTGTTTGCTATCACCATTAGTGACAGAGAGGAATATTTAGAGGGGGAGCCATCCCTTGATGATTTTCCAATCCTATAGGAGTTTTTAGATGTGTTTCCTTTAGAGCTTCCTGGTATGCCTCTACCTCGAGCTGTGGATTTTCACATAGACCTTGTGCCAGGAGCCAAGTTAGTTTCAAGAGCACCATATAGGATGACTACTCATGAGCTCAGTGAACTAAAGGCTCAGTTGGAGGAACTCTTAGAGAAGGGGCATATTTGACCTAGTCTATCACCTTGGGGTGCACTAGTGATCTTCGTCAAGAAGAAGGATAGATCACTTAGGTTGTGTATTGATTATCGAGAATTGATGATCTCTTTGATTAGTTGCAAGGTGCTCGACTATTTTCAAAGATTGATCTAAAGTTGGGTTATCATCAGTTGAGGATTGTGGATTGTGATATCCCTAAGACTACTTTTTGTACTAGGTATGGTCACTATGAGTTCACTGTGGTACCATTTGGCCTCACGAATGCTCTAGCTCTATTCATGAACCTCATGAATGGAGTATTCTATACCTTTTTGGATAATTTTGTGGTTGTTTTTCTTGACGACATTTTGATTTACTCTCATGTTCAGAAAGAGCATGAAGAGCACCTGAGGCAGGTATTGCAGAAGTTGAGAGAGAATTAGTTGTTTTACAGCTTGTCGAAGTGTGCATTCTTCAGACCCGAGATACATTATTTGGGTCATGTCATATTAGGTGATGGAGTCTCAGTAGACCCATCAAATATTAGGGCCATCATGGATTGGCCAACACCCACCAATGTTAATGAAGTGAGGAGCTTTATGGGGCTAGCAGGATATTATCGACATTTCATTTCAAGATTCTCTAGATTACCCCATCACATCTCTTTAAAAAAAGGGGAAGAAGTATGAGTGGATAGAGAAGTGTGGTAGATATTTTCAAGAGCTTAAGAGAGCCCTCATGAGTGCACCAATTCTTGTAGTACTAGACCCTTCTGCAAAATTTGTGGTGTGCACCGATGCATCTTTAGATGGTATAGGGGCAGTCCTTATGTAGGATGGATGACCTATTTCCTTTGAGTCTAGGAAGTTGAAGACTCATGAACTCAATTATCCTACTCATGATCTAGAACTTGTGGTAGTGGTTCATGCCTTGGTGAGATGGTGACACTTCCTTCTGGGTCATAGATTTGAGCTTCATTCCGATCACCAGAGCTTGCAGTACATATTTTCTCAACCGAATCTTAATGCTAGGCAAAGAAGGTGGATGGAGTTTCTATGTGAGTATTATTTTGATGTTCATTAAATCAAGGGAAAGGAGAATGTGGTTTTAGATGCCTTAAGTAGAAGGCACCATGAGCTTTCATCTATGACTACTTGCACTGACTTAAGAGAGTGGATCTTATAGCACTTACAAGCCGATGAGCTTTATGTGGAAGTGAGTCAAATAGTGCATTCTTAGAGACCCTTGGAAGGGAATTATTCAGAGTATTCCTTGGAGTCCAATAAAATTTTATGTCATAGAGGATGTATGTATGTACCTTCCATTGGGGGTTTGCGTGAGCTTATATTACTTGAGGCTCATAGAGCACCTTATGCAGTGCACCTCGATGTTAAGAAGTTGCATACAAATTTGAGGTAGTTGTATCACTGGCTAGGAATGAGAGTTTAAATTGCTAGCATAGTTGCAAGATGCCTTGAGTGCCAAAGGGTGAAGGTGGAGCATCGTCATCCCGGTGAGCTTCTTTAGCCACATGAGATTACAAAGTGGAAATGGGATACTCTATCTATGGATTTCATTGTTGGTCTTCCTATGTCATCTCACCGCCATGATGCCATTTTGGTGATAGTTGACACATTGACCAAGGTTGGCCATTTCTCACCCATGCGTACTATGTACACAACATGAGACATAGCTCAAGTGTTCTTACGAGACACTGTCAAACTTCATGGTGTTCCCCATAAGATCATCTCTGATAAAGACTCATTGTTCACTTCTTAATTTTGGACGGAGTTGCAGGCAGCTTGGGCACTAGGCTCAATTTTAGTATAGCGTACCATCCTCAAACTGATGGTCAGATTGAGCTAGTGAATTAGGTTTTGGAGGATATGCTACGTATGTACATGATGGACCATCAGGTCAAATGGGAGGAATACCTACATTTTGTTGAGTTTTCCTATAACAATGGGCACCATTCCTCCATAGGTATGCCACCTTATGAGGCCTTGTATGGGAGACTGTGTAGCACAACCTTGAGTTGGGATAGGATCAAGGATCGAGTATCTATTGGTCCCCAGTTAGTAAAGGAGATGGAGTAGCAAGTGACCTTATTTAGACAGTGCCTGAGAGAGCCATAGGATAGGCAGAAGAAGTATGCTAATGCGAAGAGGTTAGATTGAGAGTATCAGGTTGGTGATAGAGTGTTCTTGAGGGTGCAACTGCACAAGAGTCCGATTCAATTCAAAAAGGGCTCTAAGTTGGCACCCCAACTTGTTGGGCCATTTGAGATCCTAGAGAGGATAGGACCTATTGCATACCATTTAGCTTTGCCACCTAGCCTGTCACGCATCCACAATGTGTTTCACATTTTAGTACTTAGAGGATACATTTATGATGAGACTAATACTATAGATTGGGATGCTTTACAGGTGGAGTCAGATGGACAGCTAGCACTAAAGCCTATCCATATTATTGCCCAACGGACCCTAGCACTTTGAGGCTGAGAGCTGGACCAGGTTAGCGTCTGGTGGGATTGTTACGATGAGGTCACAGCTTCATGGGAGGATGTAGCAAAGATGCGATCTCAGTACCCTTATCTTTTTTATGAACTCTAGGAGGAAGTTCATGCCTAGTGGGGGAGGATGTGAGGCCTCGGCCTGACCCATCGTAGCATAGTGATACATTACTATTATTTTGATACTCACAACTCGAGATGTTGAGACATTATCTGATGCTTTGAACATATTATATTATTTCATGTTGTGTGATGTTACTTTTAGATATTTGATGTTCATCATTTAATGTTTTATGTATATGTATGTTGATAAAATAAGTAAATGTAGGATTAACATTTTGATTATGGAAATTTTATGATTAAGGATATAAGTAGGATGAAAGAAACTTTGATTGATATATGTTTCAATTTACATGATTTTTGATACGTATATACATATGTGCATGTGATTTTATGAGACTATTGATGTGTGCAATGAGTGTGCAAGATATTTTAGCCGAGAAACTCGATGGAAGAACAGAACTGATCCCTATGTGTTAATTGTGGAAACCTTGTTATTCATAATTCAACTATTTTATTGTGAGATGTATGAATGTGTCTTTCTATGATCAAAGAATGTTAATGTTTGTAATTGTATTTTTATAGTGTCACTTGACACTCATGAATTTACTTATGCTAGTGAGGGTTAGCTGTGTAACCTTTGGACCTAAGTTGGATTAAGTTAGTGTCTTTTTGCTAATTTGGTTCTTAATTGAGTTTAGTCACCCCTAATCTAGATTAGTGCTTAATTTGCATTTTTAGAGTTGTTAGATGATCCTAATTATTTCCTAGTTTTTGTTTGGTCCCAAACCTTTTCCTAAGGCTTTAAAACATGAAATATTTATACCCAAAGGGTATAGGTATGGGTTTGGGGTCTTTTCCAACCCCTAAGAACCTTTTGTTGACTTTTGAGGTCACTCAAAAAGTCTATTTTTTCTTTTGTGCGAAAATTGCAAGTGGTTACCATGAGTTGCATTACCTCACCTCCACTTAGTGGTTAACCATAGTATGGGTTGAGTTAGAAACTTCTAGATTTGTAGGTGGGTGGGAGAAGTTATTGCCTTTTTGGGTGGTTGAGTTTGAGTCTTATTTAGAGGCCCTTCTTGGAGTAGTTTAGGTTGTTACCCAATCTCTAATTTTAGAGAGGAGTCCTTGAAGAGTGAAGGAAGGAATGGAAAAGCTCTACTCAAATTTGTTCATTTTCCATTACCTCTTTGTGAAGGTAGGAGTTCTTCATCTCCCTTGTTCAAATTTTCATGCTTGTTTCATGCTTATGCTACTTTGTTGTCATTTGAATGCTTGTATGTATGTTGGGTATGTTGGGAAGGATTGAAAACTATGTTTCTTGAATGCTTTTCATTCTTGTTTATGTTTGAATTTTGAAGTTTTCTTGTATGGGTGTTTTGGTATTACTCACCCTTGGGTAGGGCAGAAGTGACCAATTTTGGGAAAGGTCTTTTTAGTTGGACTCCAACAAGTGTGGAGTCTCTTCTCAGGATGAGAAGAGGGAGAGAGGGTAGGGTGTTATGGGCCCCTACTTGTCAAGACACACCTCGTATGAGTTTGGCATGTTAAAATGGAAAAATAGAAGTTCTTGGTTTATAGCCCCAATTGGGCATCTATTTTGGTGTTGTGTCAGACTTCTCCTATTGGAAGAATCCACCTTTCCCTAGTTTTCATTCATTGTGAATCCTATTGTGAAAATCTAGTAAGAATATGCATGTTTGATTTGTCTCTTGGTCATGCTAGTTGTCACCTGATTAGATTCTATTCTCTCCACAGTTCTTAGAAATGTGTTGTAGAAATGATATGGAACCCTTGATGAGGGTCATGAAGGAAATTCAATTAAATTGTTGTAATTTTGGGATTGGAATCCTATGTAATTTGCATTTCAAAACCTTGTTGTAATGGCAACGATGTCAGGTTTTCTTCCTAGTTCTTTCCCGGCTGAGCCTTTGAATTAGGTTTGCCAATAAAATGGTGATTGAGTAATATTGCTTATCATGAGATTTAATCATAATTTTCAATTATATGGATGCACATCAAAAATAGGATGAAATGATGATGGTTTAGTTAAGCAAAATTTTCAAGTTTCCTTATATGTTAAAAAATGAAAATTATGTTAAGGAAAGAAGAATGGATATGGGTGATATTTCAATTCCAGTTTGTACTTATTAGGAGATCAAATAAATCTTTTATTATTGTGACAACAAACTATTGAATCTATGTTTTAAATCCATTCAAAAATATACACCTTGAAAAAAAAATACATTGCTTTGTAAATCTATACTTAGAAAAATTATGACAAAAAAAAAAGTTATATCCTAGAGCCAAATAGTCTCTAGAATTTGTATGGGGAAACTAATTAAATGCCCCTTTGGTAACAGAGAATCTAAAAGATTCCCTTAATATCTTTTTTTATTTATTGAATGTTATATTTAAAATGAAAAAATAATAATAAAATAAATATTAAAAAAAAAAGAAATTATAACTAAACTAAATATCCTAAGACTTACCTATAAAACTTTATGTGTTTAATGCATACCCATCTCCCCTTGCACGTCAGTTTTGGAAATGCATATTAAAAAGGGTTTTTACTTAAACTAAGTCAAATTGTCATCATATAGGATGATGTCACCCCTGTCTGCTCCTTAATTTTCGCAGACCACTTGCCAAGTATGAAGGAGGATTTAATATGTTTTGAAGTTGTTTTTCCCCCACTTTGCAATCTTGGTCGCCACCTTTTTGGGATGGGCCTGCGCTAGTTTTGACTTGAGCAGAGTACTATCCTTGGCTAGCACTTGGGAAGTGCTTGGCCTTGGGAAGCGCTCGGCCTAGGTGCAGGAAGGGTGTAGGGGGGGTTAGTATAGGTGTTAGTGGTAGGTTTAGTTTTATGTTAGTTTATGTGTTAATATTAGAGTTAAGTTTAGAATATGTTAGTTATTATTATGTTTTTTGTTTAAAGTTTTTTGTTTTAAATTTTAATATATATTTAGTAATATTAGTTATTAGCATGTTTTAGTTAGTTAGTTTTATTTTTAATTAAGTTTTAAAGTTATGTTAGTTTAAGAAAGTTTTAGTACATGTTTTGTTATTTGTTAATAATTTTAGTTAGTTGTTAGTTTAATATAGTTTTGTTTAAATGTTGTAAATGTAAATTTAGTTAGTTTTAAATATTAATGTTAATTTAGTTTTGTTGAATATTATTTAGTTTAAATTTAAAGGTTAATAATTGATCATAATTAAATATAGCATATATAGGTGTAAGGGTACATGTAATATTTCTTTTAACGAGTTCTTGATTCGATTTTTTTCTCAAATATTTAAAATGAAACTCATTTAGATTGTTATTTAAATAATTTGAATATCTTGTTGAGAAGTTAATAAAATAATGTGACTAATGATCGATATCAATCTAATAATGAAAGTTTCAAACTCTTAATGATGTAGTTGCCCACAAGTTTATAAACTTAAGATGAAATGTAGAGAACCTCTACTTTAACTTTAGACGTAAATTTATCGAACTTAGAGCATTTTAATTATTATTTAAAAAACAAAATTGTGTGTTTTTTCCTTGTAGTTTGGGCATGACACTAAATGGGCATATTAGAGAAATTTGGATGAATATGGATAGATTAATAAATAAAGAAATACTTGTATGTAAATGCTACACACAAGTGGAAGCAATTTATGTTGAGGGAACTTATGCTTATGTGAATAGATTAAAGGTGATCAAAATATATTTGGCTTTTGTAGCACATAGCACACAAAATGCACAAACCCATCTTGGCTTGTACTCCCACTCTGATCCTTTCATTTTTTTCTTTTTCATGTTAGAAAACCCAAAAATAGTTCCCTTTTTTTCAAAAACTACATTCTTTTCTATTTATTTTTCTCTACTTTCTATTTATGTTTGTCTTCCAAGTTTAGATCACATCCAACATATGTAATCTTCTTCTTTTTGTATTTGTCTCCTGCCTCTTTATAATCCAAATCCTTTCCATCTTGACTAGTTGACATCTTAGTAGTTAGGGGACATATAGAGGAGGATCTAAGTAAGGAGAGTAATCTTTGTGATTAGAAGATTTGTGAAAATCTAGGGGTTTCTAAAGGGTCATAATTATTTATCATTCTAGGGATTATCAACTATTTCTAATCCTCATACATCATTTAGACCCATATACCCTATTGGATTAGGATATAGAGGAAAAACTCTTCAATTCCCATCTTTTCAATTTGAAATATTGAGGTCCACAACCATCCTCTTTAAAATTTCTCCTTGTGATTCTTCTTGTTATACTAATACTTGTGAGATTAGAAAATTATCCACCCCCAAGAGATTTTCATTACCCTTATCCCTGTTATCTAGTCTATCCATCCTATTGAGGTGGTTATTAGTTAAACACTATAGAATTATGGATTTGTAGGTGGATAGATTATGTTGAAGACCATTTTTTGGTTTTGGGTTTCATCTGAAAACCCAATTTATAGGTTTAAGGAGCCTCTTATAACCCTCTTTCCCCTCTCTCTTAGTGGGAGGTTATTTACAATCTAGAGAGCATTACTTTCCCATCTTTTTACTGGAATTTTTTATATGGTTGGGGTAACCTTTTTAAAACCTACTGATCTTCTATGTGTGTAGTACTCCTATTTATTTATATATATGTATGTGGATCTTAAGGTTTGCGAAGCTTTTTAAATCTCCATATTCCTTCATTTTTTGTAGAAAATTTATAATGTTTAGTAGGATTTTATTGTTTTATCCTAAATGAACATTAAGGCTATGGAACTTGGTTATAGGTTGAGGATGCTTGCAACCTTCATGATAGATTGTAGTGATTGATTATAGTTTTATGTGGTGATTGGTTAATGTAAATTCTTTGAGATCATCTTTAAAACCCCTTAATCTTCAGGTAATGGGTGTTTGGTAAAAACAATAGTTTGTTGTTCCTAAGTTTTAGGGAACATTTCAAAACCATGTCTTTTATTTTAAGGATACAACTTGTTGTATGTGTTCAAATTGTGCTTTGAAGATGCTATTTTTTCTATATCATTGTTTATTTGCTGAAGAATGGCTACTATTTTGATTTTTGAAAATTTCATAGTTGGTTGCTTATGGTAGGTTCAAGATCCCTCTACAAATTTGTTTATTAAGAGTTTTAAGACCCTTCAAAACCCATTAAATTAAAAAATATAAAGAAAAGAATAAGACATAAAATTTTAGCTTAAAATTTCATATGTTGTATCATTGAAAATATATTCCAACCATTTATATTTCCTATGAATAAGAGGTTACTATAGAATTTATAATTTCTAAATTTAATGGTGGAAACCCTATAGTTGGAACAAAGATTATATAATTTTTAACATCATAAGAGGGTGGGAATTTAGATCTATAATACAATTTTTGATTAAGTGAAAATATTTTTTGAATGGTGTTTAAAACCCTATGATGAGCTAGAGAGAATAAGCATTAAAGCTCAACTAAGTCAAAACAAAAAAAAACATAGAGAAAATTCTAACACCTAAACAAAAGGCAACATAAAGATAATATACAACCAAAACTAGCAAACAACAAGCACAAAGAAAAGGAAAAGAACACATCAAGCTAGCCAAATCCTAAGTGAAATGCTTAAGCAACTCAACAACTTCAACCTCTAACTGCTCCATGGTATTAACAAATTTCTTTAAATCTAGAATATCTTTATTGCCACTCTATTCCATCTTCCTATTACTAGCACAAGTTCTTCTTCTTGGACTAGTAGCAACATATCTAGGACAATTGTATGTCATTATAATCCTCTACCTTGATAATGACAATTTCAGTGTTGAAGTTGTTCAGCTTAGCAATGAGAACCCAAAGGCGCTCAAGTGAGGCCTTCAAGATCTTGTTCTTTAATATTTTTGAACTTAGAGATAAAAATTTCTAGCATAACCTCAACCTTATTCTCGGTATATTTAAGATTGGAAGGGAAGAGGTTACAATGTCCTTATAAATGAAAACAACCTCCCAAAAAAATTAGCTTACTCTCAAAAGCTCTATATGTTAATTCCATCTCTTTCATCTCATGGAAACCCTATTTGATGACCCTATAGAAATCAATTTTCACTTGGGAGGATATTAATGCCCATCTTCATACTAAAATCAACAAGCACCAACAAAGAAGGGATCACCTACTAGAAAGTAGAACATAATTCTACCTAGGAGCTTGTTGGTGATCTTTTACACTACTAAGAAAAAAAATATTTAATACCAAGATGGTAAAGATCAAAATAACCTAAGGATTCGCTATTTCCCATAGTTAGCTTTATGATCTTCAGATCTGGACCCAACATCAAGAAAATCATAAAAGATTTTCTACTCTTTTGGATCTGCAAAACCAAGGCAGGTGCACCTGAGGGATAAAGAGATTCAAAACTTGACACTCCATTCACATTTCACTTATTCCATCACATTTTATAACAATATTCATCCCTCATAGCAGATTGGTCACAATTCTACTTAGATCTACAAATAATTCTAGGCAATACCAGCTAACTAAGACTCATAGGTTAAATGTAAACAAGTATTGACCAACTATAACATTATTCATTCTTTAATGTAAAATTGACTTGATTTTATATTTATGCCCAATGCAAACCCATGAATTTTTTCAAACTATAATTGAATGCATGACCAATGCCCTATTCATTGGGATTCAGAGTTTACCCAACAAATGCTTGAACTAATTAATTGCATTACAATTAATTTTATCAATAATTATCACAAAACCCATCATTAATATCCTTGTTGTATAAACATAAACCCTATCAATTCATTGGAACATTTATAGAATTCCTTGAAATAAAAGAAATAGAAAATTTATATACAACCTATCCTAGTTACATTAAATTGCATAAAACTTATTTATACAATCCCAAGATAACTAGTGCACAATAATGGAGACAAAATTCAAAGACAAAAACATAGCATAACTTGCTCTTCTGCATTAATCTTCATTTTGAAAATTATGAGAATCTTGGTAAGACTATAAAAAAATTCAAAAAGAACAATAGATCTCTCAACATTCACTCATGTTCCTAGAATTACAATAAAATATAAACCATGAAACATATAATGGACTTAATGGACCGATAAAACTAACATAATTCTCAAAAATTACCAAAAAATCAGACCCCTACTCCACATCTTGGGAATCCTTTTAAAGAAAGGATTGCAACAAGCTTTAGATGTGAGGACACTTGTCAAAATTCTAATAAAAAAAATAGGTACAAAAATATTCCTATTTTGTTACATGCAAAACATTTTTTGTACTTGGTAGTAGAATTAAGATGCAATTATAAACTGGCAAGTGGCATTTGTCAAAAAATTTATTTTTTTAAAATAAAATTTTTCCTTTAGTTCCTCTCACCATCCATGCCCTTTTTTCTACCTTTTCCTTCTTTGAACTACTTCTCAACTGTATTTAATCACTATCACCGACTGGCACTGCCTTGATTTCTACAATCAACTCCCAAATAATGATGTCTGCATCAATATCAGGCCATGTGATATCTTTGATTATGTCCATCTCCTCTAGGCATTTGATCCATTTTTATTTAGTTATAGTTTTAACCTTAGAAGCTACTTTAGGCATCTTTGCTTCTAACTTATAAAGTATATCAATCATATCATAGATAGTAGTGGCACTTGCTTCATTGTTACAAAAAGACAAAAACCTAGGATGATCAAGGATATTATCAAATTATTTTGACCATTCCAACTAGTGAAAAATTGTATCCAAGATTATAGGTACAAAATTTGGTGTCTGAGTAACAATTACTTTCATTTTACTTTGTACTTGCTACATCTTCCCCCCGAGGAAACCATTTAAATCTTTTACCTTATGAATTGCTTTTCTTGTACTCACAATGGTTGTCTTTGGTAGGTCCTTCGTCTGAGGAAGTATGGTGATTATTTTGTCAAAAAATTGAATGTAAGGGCCCCATGTGCTGAATAATGGAGATAGAGATAGCATGGCAATTTCCAATGCATAGTTGTATTCCACTTGTTCTAAGGCCACATAACTGCCATGCACATTTTGTGGGACTATCTTTAATGCATTGATCTTATGGACTAATAAACTCTTCAAAGCTCTAACCTCCATATCCTTAATGGATTCTAATTTTCCTTCATCAATATCTATAGCTTGGCCTAATATTTCCCCTATCTCAAAAATATGGCCCTCTGTCTACACTTCTTTGTCATGAATCTCTCTAATAGTTCTGACATTTTTATTCAGTGAAGCCATCTCCATTTCTAGTTTGATGAATTTTTTTTGTAAGACATAAGTCCTCTTCATTTCCTCTTTGTAACTCCTTCTTGTCCCAATAATTTTCTCATAGGTTTTTTCAAGTTGAACTTGAAGAGTGTCCATTTTATGCTTACTCATTAATGCTATCGATGTGTGCATTCCCAAAATTTGGTTTTTGGATGTAGATTGTACATGCCAAAATATAACATTTCTCTTGGGGGATTTCGTTATTTCCATGAGAGTGGGCTTATCATCCTCTGTAGCTAAACTCCATATAGCCATTGTTTGGGCATCCACATTAAAACTTGACCCCATTATTTTCCCATATTGGTTTTCATCTTAGAAAGAAACTAATCTCTATTGTCTTCTTATTTGATCAAGTAAAATAAAAGAGCTTAGATCCCATCCTAGGAAGATAATCATCCCACTTCTCCTGAATAAATCTCTAGCCTCTTTAACAGTCAGGTTTTCACTAGTAGGGTCATATTCTTGAAAATTTTGTATCAACCTAGCAACATTTTCATTTGAATGTCTAGCCTTCATATGCAATTTCAATTCATTTCTCTTTATTTTAAAAAGGAAGCTTTTGAATTCATTTGACTTAATAAAATTGTCATCATCCATAAACTCCTTAGCCTCAACGATTCTATCATCAATCATTTGTGTTTCTAATTGTAATTTCTTTGCTCTTTTTTCACTCTTAGTTTCTTGAGACATTAGGAATCTTCCCCTAATATCATGAAAATACTTATTTCCCTTTGGTAAAATCTAAAGAGCCTTTTACTAAGCCTGGTTCGATATTTCTACCATCTTTTGCTTCTTATGTCTTTGATTTTCCCATGTAGAACTCTCTAGAATATCTTGAACATTTTGTTTTAGGCTAGTCATTTTCATATTGATCCTCTTCATCAGATACCTCTACAATATATTCATCATCACCATAGTCTGGATCAATTTTCTTCCTAATTGCCTTAGGGACTCGAGCTACCAACTCATAAAAATTGTTAACACTCTTATCTAGTTTGACCCAATATTCCTTATTAGGATAAAATCCTTTAAAATATGGGTCTTCCTTTCCCATTTCTCGCTCATAGCTCACAATGTCTCTAAATTTTATCATTATTTCCCTACAAACATCTTCACTCAACACATTAGCAATAATATATTCTTCCCACATAGGCTTTGTAGGGGGCAGATTGTATCCTCTCATGCTTTTCAAAGCATGCCTTACTACATTATAAGGGTCATAGGTTCTAGCTGGCTCAATTTACATCTTATAATTTTTTAGAAAGGAATTGGTTTGTTGAATAGCATTCTTGTCAATCTAAAAATCCCCCACTTTAGTACATCTACACAAAAATGTCCCTTTCTTGACACCCTTTCCCAAATACACTCTATTCAAAGAAATTAGTTCCCGAAAAATTTATACCAATCCTAACCTCTCAAGAACATACATGGAAAAAATGTGAGGTGGCTGAGGACACCCAAAGATTCTTATAATAGTATAATCCTCAAACAAGAACACACTACCCCAATCATGAGTCAATTGTTTCCCATGATCAAAACACCATTTAGGTCTAACAATCTTCCTAAAATTTCTAGGAACTCTTTCAACCATACAACCTATCATTTTGAAATTTGGATAAATAAATTCATTATAGAAAGAGGTAACATTTGAATATGGATAATACAATTGCCATACCCATGTCCATCTTTGCACTGGCATCTTCTCTCCCCATTCTTGTGATGACTCAAAAAATCTTTAATCAAATATATCAACATTCTTTGACAAAATAAGGTGCATGAGGAGGGAGTAATGAGCGAACTTAGAAAACCTTTAGTTCTCCTTTTTGGGTAGCATAAATTTCTTTGTGAATACTCTAAATGATGTATTCTACAAAATCATAACCTATGTAGTGATTTGGGTCTTGAATATTTAATGCCATGATATAATATGCCCCTAAAGCATTCATGGTCCCATCTGTACCTAGAGCTTTATCAATACCAAACACAATACTCTAAAAATACCTATGAAAGAAATCCAAGAGCATGACTTCATCAATATCTCTCCTCTTTGGAATTTCTCCCACATCCTTCTTCACCTTGGGAATGTGTTGTGTCATGTTTTTACCCCATATAGAAACTCTTATGTTCCTTAAAATTCTCATTCAAATCTTTAATATCAATGGGAAATGACATAGGTCCACCCAAATCAAATGCTTCTATGAAAATATCTTTATCCAATGCTAGAAAAACACTTCTATCTTTCCTATGAAACTACTTATTTATAGGATTATAATTCTTGATTAATTCTTTGACCAAATCCACGTCCACAAATACCTCTGGCATTATCAATTTTCTCGAATTTCTTACCCAATGGTTATATATTAGAAGTTCTTTCACTCTACTCTTATAGAAAAACCAAAACAATTCATACATGTTCTTGTTAGGGACAATTGCGTCTCTACACATTGCATATGGATCTTTGAAAGTGAGGTCATTTCCATTTTGGTTATTTGTGGAACTAGGCAAGATATGCATCCATTCTTCTACAAATGTGCTTTGAACCCTTGGGGGAGTGTTTGGTACTTCAATTACTACTTTTTTAATCAATTCTCCTTCTCTTTGGGTCATTTCCACAAATATTTGTTCTTATTCTATATGCTATATTTGATGAAAACCACTCAAAAATCACCTCTACATTTGAAATTGGTCAGAAATTCAAACAATTTGGGAGAATGATAATAACAACCTATTCCTTTCCAAGCTTTACCATCCTCTATGATGAAAGCATAGCTTTAATTGGCATTTAAGGGTGGCATGCTTGAAAACCTATCAATCTTCATAAAATAGAATAAAACTATGTTTTTTTTATCAAATTTTGTACATCGAGCTCAAATTTTTCCATTGAGAAAGTCATTTTATGCTTTACAATTGATAGGTGCGACAGCTACGAACAAGACCATTTCACCTTTTTGCACTAGAAACTTTCTCTATTACAATAAAATTTGCAATGTTATAAACCCTTAGCTTCTTGTTCAATTGCAACTTTGCAACAAGATTTAACACACCTTCATAACCATTGCAACCTTGCGACAAGCCTTTAACTATTAACACTTTGCAACTTCACCATGGTAGAGCCCTTGGAATATTTTATGTTTGTGATCTTACACAGCTTCTAATTTCATTTTACCTACTCCTTCACAACGATGAGACTGGGTATCCATTTTAACCATGTGATAGTGTGCTTAATTGGTTTAGCTTAACATTCCTTACAAAACTGACATTCAACTAAACTATGTGATGATGTGCTTAATAGTTTATATTGATTGTTTTCCTTCATTCACACATTTTCAACTTAGCATATTTGAAATGTTCATAACAAACATATGCATGGAAACTACATACAGCTTCTTTTAAAAACAAAATTACAAAAGAACTTGTTTAGGTTTTTCTCTAATGACAATAAAATTTTATAAATCCTAGGCTATTCTTTCAACAATTCTTCCTGATTTTTTCAAGAATTTTACACAAACTCCTTATTGACAAAAGATTCCTTATGGCTTTGAGGGAATGAAAACCCTCATTAGAACTTTTAGCCATTACAAAAAACCTAGCCACTTTACATTTATAATACATTTGTTATCTATTACATAGAACATAACATACATGATAAACAGACTCCAAATTGTTTCCATTACTATCCATAGTGTTGGACTTATTTCATTAATTAGGTTAGTTTCTAATTAGGGGAATTGTTAGAATTGTTGCACTAATTTAATAAGGGGGAATGTTAGATTTATTATATTAATCAGGCTAGTTTCTAAGTTTAGTTTAAATAAATAAACTAGTTAAATGTATAGTTGCTAGAAGTTATTTTGGTAAGCAATTTTTGTAAGGAAAAATAAGGCTATATAAAGATACTCAGACATCAATATATAAAACATTTCACTATCAATTTTGTATGTATTTGAATGTATTCAAAAAATCTAAATCAATAAAATCAATATTTTATATTTTTGCTCTTTCCTTTGGTATTAGAGTCGGTTGATCAATGGGGAGAAGAGTGTTGTTAATGGATTTTGGATAATCAGAGCCTATCTTCTGTGGATTTATTGATAAGAGGTTTGAGATTTATTCTACAGATATTATAATATTATATTGTCCATGAATATGTTGTGATTTTTTTTTATCAGGAATAAAATAGGGATCAGTTGCAAATTACATGCATCACTTAGTTTTTCAATTACGTTATTTGTTCTATTGTAGTATTTTCTAAACAATGGATAAATTATCTACAATTCCTAAATTTGAAGGGCCTAAGTTTCACACATGGAAAATTAAGATACAATTTCTTTTGATTGAAAAAGATCTATGGGAAATTGTTAATGGAACTATTCAAGAACCCCAAGATGCAGATGAAATAGCAAAGTGGATAGCTAAAGATCATAGGACCTATGCATTGATTGGACTTGGTCTATCAGATGCATATTTGCACCATATTGATCTTTCAAAGACTTCAAAAGAGATATGGGATGGACTTAACATCTTGTTTGGTTCGTAGGCTTCTAGTGCAAAAATGTCCACAAAACAAAATTTGTTTAGGTTGAAGATGAATGAAGGTGATAAATGAGGTGATAACATTGTTCAACATATAACTACTTTTTGTTCACTTCTTAATCAACTTGCAGGTGTGAACTCTAAAGTTGATGACGATGATGTCAAAACAATCCTACTTAGTAGCATGCCTTTAAGCTTTGATCATATTGTTTTCACTTTGAACAAAATGAATCCTAGCCTTGAAACTATAGTTTCTTCTTTAATTGATGAAGTAGAGCTCATAAGAGTCATAATTTTATTGAGGATTATGCTTTATTTTCTAGAAAGAAGTCTAGCATTCCTGGTAGAAGAGAACTAAAATGTTTTTATTGTCAGAAAAGTGGACATGTATAGATGAATTATTTTTAGCAGGCCAAAGATCTTATCGATGGGAAGTTGAAGAAAAATACAACCTTTGTTGTAGTTGAAGGTGAGACACAATTTTATGATGATTGTGATATTCCACCTAAACTTGATCCAAGATTTGTGCATTAAAGTAAAGAAAATAGGTAAATGGGAGGCTGGTGGAAATGGAGGTTGGAGGATTTTTTATCATCTCGAGCTAGCTTCTAACTTGGAGATGATTACTGCATGACAAGCACCTATTTGTGTCCCTGTAAAGTCAAGGCTTGGAAAACTCATCCTTGAAGATAAGAGGGGACTTGATAGATTTGTGTTCCTAAAGAAAAGAGGGGGCTTGGCTACGTTAATGTCCTTCTATGGAGTGAGGGGGGCATGATTTGAAGAATAGCATTAGAGACACTCAAAGGATATGTCGACTTTCAGAGGAAAGACATCCATGAGATATTAGTGGTGATTGTTTCTATAGCACTTAAGGAGGTGTTAGACACACTTTGAGGAGATGTGGACTTTCAGAGGAATGGTGTCTCATGTCTAACACCAGAGGAGGCATCAGGCACACTCCATGGAGAAGTGAAATTTTGGAGGAGCTATGTCTCGTTGTGTAAGGGAGGTGGAAACAATGTTATTATGAGGAAAACTTCAGGATTTGCAGTCTGAAGTTGAGATATGAGGGAAACTTCATGATTAGGATTTGCAATCTGAAGTTGTAGAGAGAAAATCTACTTTCAAAGATTGGTGAAGGAGCTTCATCAAAGTTTCCAGAGGAATAATATTGTTGAAGGCTTTCACTTTTATTGAATTAATGTAATAAGGGGGGATTGTTGGACTTATTACATTAATTAGGTTAGTTTCTAATAAGGGGAAATGTTATATTTTTTAGATTAATGTAATAAGGGGGAATGTTAGATTTATTACATTAATCAAACTAGTTTCTAAGTTTAGTTTAAATAAATAAATAAGTTAAGGGCCCATTTGGCAACAGGAATATAAGTAGAATAGGCATATGTATATTCTTAAAATATCGAATTCTCTATTTGGATGCACCAAATTGGAATTGGAATAGGAATAAAATTAGAATACCTATTCCAATTTTGGTCCAAAATAGAGCATTTGCTATTCCACCTAAATACGTGGTATAGGAATACATATTCCTATTCCTATTTTTTAATTTTAGAAAACACAAATTTTTGAGTCCATGAATTCCACATCAAATTTTGTGTAAACCAAACAAGAATAGGAATACATGACCCGATTTTCTATTTGAGAATAAGTATTCCTATTCCCATTTTTATATACCTACAGCCAAATGGAAGTTATTCCCATAAATAGTTTTTGTAAGGGAAAATAAGGCTATATAAAGATACTTAGACATCAATATATAAAACATTTCAGTATCAATTTTGTATGTATTTGAATGTATTCAAAAAATATAAATCAATAAAGTCAGTATTTTATATGTTTTCTCTTTCACATAGTTTATTGGAAAACTATACTATTTAGCATCTACATTGCTAAGTTCACATCAGCATACAAATAAACAAAAAAATTCTATAGTTTCTATCTATTCTCTTGGTTTTCTTGGCTCTAATTAGAAAGATGAAATGTTAGAACAATGGTAAATAATGTGATCTTCATGTTTTCAAAATCACAATGATAACAACTTTGATATTCCTTGATGAGGGCAACATAAATCTACATTTTCTTTGCATAATTTGGTCTAATAAACGACGTAAAGTTGCAATCAAGGCCATATCTATAGATTTATTATGAGGTGATATGTTCCAATTATGGATTTTCATCCACCTATGCTCTAGAAAATGATTATTCAAATATCCAATCATTCAAGGTTCAAATTTATTCCTCAATATTTGAGTCTATTCTAGTGAGCTTGGAGCACAGCTACCCTAGGTCATCAATCTTGCCCAAGAAATTTCATCATCTATAGCAGATCATGACATATGAATTGTCCAAAACCTAAAACATGTAATGCTTTTGTCTACTTTGATCTCCACCAATTGTTTCTCATTGTAGAATCCACAGTCTATTAATCCAAAGAAACATAGGTGAGAATATCATTGCTCCATAGTTATTGTACTATGAGGGAATGCACCATAGTTGGTACACTTATTGCATAGAGATAGAAAATCTTTTGTTCTAAAAACCCTAAATAATTCCAATTGTTGGAATATTAAATGCAAAAGGCCATTTTCCCCTAGATCCAAATGCCCACCTACCATCCCTGACAACCTACACAATAGTCATAAACAATGAATGCGATAGGTGAGTTTTTTGAAATCAAAAAATAGAGGGAAAAAAAATGTTTTAGGTTAGAAGAAAAAAGGAATGTCTCATATTCATTTGACCATAGATACAGAAGTTGAAGTTTAGCAAAGAAAAAAACAATTAGAAGTTGCAAAGAAAAGAGAAGTGATCAGCAAATCTAGTCGTCAGAGCACAGAGATAGAAGAAAGTTCATTTCATGCCTGTAGATGCACTTGTTTCTTCTCTTGTCATTCTGTAAGTTCATTGTTTGTTTGATTTGACTTGTTGAAGCAGTGATTGCTCTAGGCACCATTGTATGCAACCATTAGAGCTACAAGTTTAAAGTTCATTGAAGTTTGAAGTTTTACCAGCTTAGGGTTATTTTAGGGTTTTCTGGTTGAAGCCGAATGCTCCCAAATTTTGTAATGTTTTTCTAATCAAAGTTGAATAGAGAAAACAAGAAAGCATGCTGAAGGCAAGATTGATAGGCATAAGGCAAGGCTAGTAGTCAAGGGCTACAAACAAAAGTATGGTAGAGATTATGATGAGACATATGCCCCGGTTGCAAGAATGGAAAATATGTGTGCTATCATAGAAATTGCAGCTCAACACAAATGGAAGGTATATCAAATGGATGTGAAGTTCACCTTCCTAAATGGTGTATTGAAAGAAGAAGTGTATGTGGAGAAGCCACTTGGTTATGAAGTTGCAGGTGAAAATAATAAAGTATATAGATTGAAGAGATCTCTTTATGGACTCAAGCAAGCTCTAAGGGCATGGTACAGTAGCATTGACTCATATTTGATGAGCAATGGCTTTAGCAAAAGCAATGGTGAGCCTACTCTCTACATCAAGGAAGCAAATGAAAGTGTGTTGATTGTTGTTTTGTATGTAAATGATTTAATTTTTACTGGTAATGAAAAGGCTCTAATTGGTGAGTCCAAAGAGACCATGAAAAATTAGTTTGAAATGATAGACCTAGGTCTCTTGAAATACTTTCTAGGCATAGAAGTAAAACAAATGCATAATGGCATCTTCATCTCTGAAGAAAAATATGTAGGGCATATCTTGGAGAGATTTAAAATGAAGAACAGTAAGGCAGCCCCCACACCAACAACAATAGGTCTGAAGTTGAGCAAGGAAGACTCTAGCAAGAGAGTGGATCCAACACTATATGAGAGTATGGTTGGAAGTTTAATGTACTTGACTGCAACTTGGCCAGACTTGATGCATGTCATAAGTCTGATTTCCAGAATTATGGAAACACCAAAGGATTCCCATTGGCAAGAAGCAAAGAGGATCCTAAGGTATGTGAAAGGTACCAAGGGATTTGGGATTTTGTATACTATAGAAAATGAATTTAAGTTGATAGGTTATATTGATAGTGATTGAGTTGGAAGTATAGATGATAGGAAGAGCAATTCTGAATATGTATTTCATATGGGATCGGGTGCAATTTCATGGGCA
This sequence comes from Cupressus sempervirens, assembly GCA_028749045.1. Taxonomy (NCBI): domain Eukaryota; kingdom Viridiplantae; phylum Streptophyta; class Pinopsida; order Cupressales; family Cupressaceae; genus Cupressus; species Cupressus sempervirens. The sequence continues at coordinate 661,953,055 of CM053784.1, forward strand.
TCCAAGAAGTAACCTATTTTTTCTCAATCTACAGTAGAGGCTAAATATATACCAGCAAATGCAGCAGCATGTCAAGCAATTTGGTTAAGAAGGATCTTAACAGACTTGAATGAAAGACAAGGGGATGGAACCGCAATTTATTGTGACAACATCTCATCAATTGCATTGTCCAAGAATCCAGTCTTTCATGGGAGAAGCAAACACATAGAGATCAAATATCACTTCATCAGAGAGTTGGTGGAGAATGGGGATATCAAGATAGAATTTTGCAAGTCTGAGTAGCAGCTAGCAGACATTTTTACCAAGCCATTAGGCATTGGAAGCTTTGTACACCTAAGAGAGTGTCTTGGTGTAGTTGATGTGGATCAGCTGTGATCCTTGTTTGTTTGGCTCAGGACAAAGGGGGAGTGTTGGAATATTAAATGCAAAAGGTTGTTTGCCCCTAGAGCCAAATGCCCACCTACCACCCCTAACGACCTGCACAACAGTCATAAATAATCAATGCGGTAGGTGAGTTTTTTTAAATAAAAAAAGAGAGGGAAAAAAATGTTTTATGTCAGAAGACAAAAGGAATGTCTTAGATTCATTCGACCAGAGATAGAGAAGTTGAAGTTCAACAGAGCAAAAAAAAATTAGAAGTTATAGAGAGAAGAGAAGTGATTAGCAGATCCAGTCGTTGGAGTGCAGAGACAAAAGAAAGTTCATTTCATGCCTGGAGATGCACGTGTTTCTTCTTTGGTCATTCTGTAAGTTTATTGTTTGTTTGATTCAACCTGTTGAAGTAGTGATTGCTCCAAGCACCATTGTATGCAGCCATTAGAGTTGTAAGTTTAAAGTTCATTGAAGTTTGAAGTTTTACTATTTTAGGGTCATTTTAGGGTTTTCTGGTTGAAGCCAAATGCTCCTAGATTTGGTAATATTTTTTTAATCAAATTTGAATAGAAAAAATAAGCAGGCATACTTAAATCCATTGCTCTTCATCTATTCATTGTTTTTTTCTGAGAAGTTTATTATTGAATACTTTAGCTTGGCTCTCTATCTTAAGTGATAAAAATATTAAGTATATGAAATAGAACACTTGGCATCCTCTTATGTTGTGTATCACTTTCTAGTGACTACCAAGCATTGCCTTTGAGTGTCGAGCTCTTCTTGTGCTGAGCTAACTTGGCACCTACTGCCTGTCACTCAGCACCTTCACATGTTGAGAAACTTTTCACTTGGCACATTCACATGCCAAGCAACCTATCACTTGACACCTTCATGTGCTGAGAAAATAGCCACTCAGCACCTTCAAGTGCCAAGAAAAACTTGCACTCGGCAATAGTTTGTGCTGAGCAAATTTTTGGGTTGTGTAGTTTTAGGGTTCTAAGTTTTAAATTTTTTAATTTATATTTCTCACACCAATCAAGAAGAAATGTCTACACATTTAGGAAAGAAATAATGGGGAAAGGAGTGATGGTTAAGAGCATGTTTGTCTAGTGGATGATGGGCTCTTTGATATGGAAAGCAGTTGAAAGAGCAATAAGTGGATATGTACCAAGGATGTTTTTATTTGGGGACTCATTAGTAGATGCAGGCACTAACAATTTCATTCCAAATTGTACTGCTGACTTTCCACCATATGGTGTATCTTCATTCTTTAGTCCAACTGGTCGCTTTACAAATGGCCTCACTATTTTTGAATTTTATAAGTGGGTATAAATGAATTGGAAGTCAAGATTAATTATTATTATGTTTTATGATTAATTGTTATTATTTATTTAATTTGACTAGAGTGGCACTCAAGATCTTCTAGATAAGAGGCTCACAATTTTACCATTGTGTTGTAGACCTTGCCTAATATAAATCAATATTGTTTACAATATTTTTTCAAATTCTATTAAATGTTTAAAATTCAATCTGGTTTATGAGTATAGTTGAATAATTTTGAATGGTCCTGCCAAAGCTCAAGTCTTATTGAATGCATGACTAAAACATCATAAAAATTTAGAGATTTTGATGGAATGAATAGCCCTCAACCTTTAACTCCTAATTGAAGAGGTTCAGTTCTTATAAAGAAATTTTCAGAATATTCACCAAAAAAATTCAATCTTATAGAACTTATGCATTAGACAATGGGTTCATAATAACATGGGATGCATTTGTGATTGCAACTACTTATTTGGATCTCCCTCTCTTACCTCCCTATCACGAGCTTACTTTGAAGACTTCAAATCATGGGCATGGAATTTATTCACACGGGGCTGATTTTGCATCCAGAGGAAGTGGATTGCTAGATTCAATAGGCACTGATAAGGTGTGCTATTGTTTTAACTTTTTTTCCTTTTACATGTATGAGAATACCAAAATGAATATCATTTGTGAAAGATATGCAGCTTCCACTCGAAACCCTAGATCAAATTCCTTTTGCCAATGTAGAATACACAAATTATGCTAAGCATGTGCATGGTGATAAATTGTTTAAGTATATGTTAATGTATTTACAATGTATTTGTGTGAGATTTTCCAATTTAGGTATTTTCTTGTTCACGGAAGAATACAATTAATTTGTAGTTTTTGTTCTTTACGAAATATCTATGAGTATGTTCTAATTAATTTTTAATATTATTTTTATTTGAATAGATCTTTTTATTTAGGACAAATCTATAATTATAGTCTTGTTTAAGGAAGAAAAATCTCAATTAATTTGTAGTATTTGTTTTTTAGGACAATTTTATAAGTAGATTCTTTTTTTTAGGAAGAAAAATTATCATTAATTTGTAGTATTTGTTGTTTGGCACAAATCTATAAGCATGTTTTGTTCAATCAAGAAAAAAAAGAATGAATTTGTATTATTTGATACTTGAGCCAAATCTTTAAGTATGTTCTTGTTCAAGTCAGAAAAATATATTATAAATTTAATTTTACTATAATGATTAATTTTTTTTAATAGATAACATACACTAGATAGAGAAGACACTTCAACAAAATAATTTTAAATCTTATTTACAAAATAGAATAAGTTGAACATTATTGAATCATGAGAGTAGAATTAGAAGACAAAAATTATTTAACTAGACGTACATAGCTTCAATATGGAAATATTTATTTAACTATTTAATGTAATCTAAAATAATTCTATACTAAATAAATAAATTTATGTTTATGTTTAGCCTTAGGAAAAAGAGGGGTAAAAATTTATGAAGACAGAAAGGATTACAACAAGGAGACCTCAACAAGGAGGTCTATCTTGAGCAAAAAGTTCATCAAATTGTTGTACCATCTCAAAGGGAAGTTGCTCCCTGGTGCAGGAGCACCTAGGTAGGCTAAGTGTGAAACCTAGGTATTTCTTTATTTTTGGCTTGTAGTGATGCTAGCCACATCACTATTCTAATAATAGGTCCTATGTGGTCCTTAGGTGTGTTTAGGAGACTTGGCAAGACCCAAAGTGACCAAGTTGCTAAAAGTTGCCGACTATTGTCAACTAGGTGACTTAGGTCCAGAAAAGGCTAAAATGGTCTAGAAAGGTTCCAATGGCTTTGAATTGTTTATTTGAAGTCATTTTATGCATATTATATGTCTACTTTGTTTTTGTGCCAAATTTGGAGGTCTAACTCCATGTAGAACAAAAGTTGCTGAAATGTTGTCATGTTGTCATGACAACATTTTCTTGCAAAAAGCAACTTTTTGGCATTTGTGTGTTTAGAACGTCCTAATTGTTTAGAACAGTTATGGAACAGATGGAGGAGCCTTTAAAAATGTGAGGACAGCCATTTTCAGGGGGTTGGACAAGTTGGTTTTGCATTTTGTACGAATTGAGCAAGTATTTTGTTGCCGGTTTTATGCATTTGAAGGCATTTTTAATAGAGGAGGATTTAATGGCCTGATTTTTGTGTTGGAAAAGTTCTAAAATATTGTTTTTAATCTTTTTGTAGTGTTGGTTTGATCATTTTAATTCGTTTGCATTAGTGTAGAAAAATCTTTTTGTTCTTGGCAAGTTGCTGATCTGAACAGGGCTGCACTTAGAAAATGGGATCTTAGGGCCACTTCCCACCATTGGAAACCTCTGGTATTTTGGGATTTGGAACTAGGATCCATGTACATTATGTATCAAGAAGGAGGGCCCTTGAAAGCATCAGCAAGCATTTTTAAGGTGATGCCCTAGGCAAGCCAAATGCAACTTGGCTAGGAATCACAGTTGGAAAATGAGTTATGGAGAGGATTGAGTGTACAAATACCTTAATCCGGCTGCACAACGAGTAATGAGAAGGTCTAACCTTGCTCCAGTCCAAAGTAGAGGTCTTGGAAAGGTGCCTAAGGTGGTTTTCCATCACAACAGCGATAAAGCACTTGAAATCCTCATTTTTGGCCTAAAACTGTACTTTCATTGTACGGAAATTTTGAAGGCTAGAAAATTATAGAATCTTGAAGTACTCTAAAAGGGTATCCAAAAATATAATTTTTTTGTAGGGTTGTTAAGAAGTTTTTCAAGAAATCTTGTTTCCAGCTATTTAGTAGGGCTAATTCCTAGTAGCCTTTTTGGAGCAATTTGGTGTATCTTCCCTAGTAGATTGAATGTGCCTATGAAATCAGCATTGTTTAGGGTCATGGATGTTAGAAGGAGTCTAAAAAAACCCTAGATGAAGAACTGGTACCCTTGGAGCTATAGATGGACTTGAGGGTTAATAGCGGACTGGAGCCGGCTAGTAAGAAATTTGATGTTACTTTGTTGGTGTACCCCCAACTGAAGGATTAGGATCTCTTGAGCAAGTTCCTAGTAATTATAGGGTGTGAAGAAGCCCTAGTGGGTCTAGTGAATGACCTGAGGTAGCCCTGAGAGAGAGCTTGGGGTTTGGAAGCAAGGTTGGGGTGTTACATCAGAGTGGTATCAGAGCCAGTTAAAGATTTGGGAAAGGTAGTTAATGTTGGAAGCCGCTGAAGAATCAGTAGGAGAATCCATGATGGTGACAAATGTGGAGTTAGCTAAAGAAGTTGATGAGCAAAGGCAAAGAAATCAGCTTCTTGAAGAAGCACTAGAAGAGGTGAAGCAAAAACTAGATGTAGTTGTAGAGGCAGCCAAGAAAAGAGATGAAGAAGAAGATGGGAATGGTAAAAAGGTAGCAGAGAAAGATATTGTACCTGAACCTGATCCTATCTTGCAAGAAGAGCCCTTCTTGAAGGCAATCAAAGCCTTAGGAGGTAAAGCTTTGGAAGGAGTGCCACTTTTCAGTGGTAAGATGGATATTGATGCAGTTATGGATTGGTTAGAGGGTATGGAGAACCACTTTGATTGTGAGGGTATCTTAGAGGCACAGAAGGTTAAGGTTGCTAAGTCAAGGCTTAGAGGCTCAGCCTTAACATGGTGGAAGTATGTACAAGATGAAAGAGTCAGCATGGGCAAGAATTCAATTGCAAATTGGAGTGCTATGGCAAACAAAATCAAGGAGAACTTCCTACCTGAAGACTTTGAGATCCAACTCCATAAAAAGAGGCAAGAACTGAAGCAAAAAGATCTTGATGTGACCTCCTACACTGAAGAATTTCAGAGGTTGTGTTTGAGATCCAAGAAGCAAGAAGAGGAGTCACTCAAGGTGGCAAGCTATCTTGGTGGCTTGAAGTGGAACATTCAAGAGGAGCTTAGCTTATGGGCCCCTACCACTATCCAAAGATGTCATCAGCTAGCTTTGAAGGTAGAAGAAAAGAACAAGAGGAAAGGAGATTCTAACTTCAAAGATAGAGGCAAAGGCAGAAATCAGAAAAATCAAAGAGGAGGCTACCAAGGCAAAGGTAGTGATCAAAAGAGCCAAAGTGAAAGCAAACCCATGGAGCAAACTATTGACCACTCTTCAAGAGGTGGTTATAATAGAGGGAGAGGCAATCAAGAAGGATCAAGTAGGGGTAGAGGAGGTAGGAGAAGCTCTTACTTTGCAACAATGAAGTGTTACAATTGTGGTCAACTAGGCCATCCTGCCTATAGGTGCCCGGACAAACCCTCTTCCTCAAGCCAAGATAAAAGGCTAGCATATGCACAAGAAGATAATAGAAGTTGCAAGGATGTTGACATAGACCATATTGAATCTGAAAAAGGTGAGAACCTCATGTTTAGGAGGGTGCTGATCAAGCAACCAGCTTCTAATGAGCCTAGACATAGAAGGGCATTGTTTAGGATCAAGTGCAAGATCCTAGGAAAAGTATGCAAGGTGGTGGTTGATTCTGGATCAACTGATAATGTAATATCAGAGGAGGCTGTTGCAAAGCTCAAACTGAAGAAGATACCTCATGACAACCCTTACAAAGTCACATGGCTTAACAAAGGGCAAATCATCCTAGTGAATGAACAAGCATGGGTGGACTTCTCAATTGCAGGATATAAAGACCGCTTATTATGTGATATTTTGCCAATGGATGCTTGTCATCTTTTGCTAGGGAGACCTTGGCAATTTGATAGGGAAGTGGTCTATGATGGCAAGGAAAATACCATAACATTTAAGAAAGGAAGCAAGACCTTCAAAATTCAGTCATTGTTAGAAGGGGATGAACCACAGTCCAAGGTGCCTAATGTGCTGCTATGTGGAGAGAAAGAGTTTATTAGAGACCTCAAGCATGAGGAGAACCAAGGATTTGCAGTCATACTAAAGGCTGCAAGTGAAGAAAAGCCAGTCCAAGAACCTTTACCAGCAGAGGTACAAGAGTTGCTTGTAAAGTATAAGGAGATTGTTAGTGATGGTACACCAGCTACCCTACCACCAAGAAGAGTTATCAGCCATCAAATTGACTTTGTTCCAGGTGCCTCACTACCTAATAAGGCAGCCTACAAGTTAACCCCAGATCAGAACCTTGAAGTGGCAAGACAAGTCCAAGAGTTGATGGACCAAGGTTTGATCCAAAAGAGCATAAGCCCTTGTGCAGTCCCGGTGGTTTTGGCATCCAAGAAGGGAGGAAAATGGAGGTTGTGTACTAACTCAAGGGCCATTAACCGCATTACAATCAGGTATAGGTTTCCTATTCCAAGAATTGAAGACCTTATGGATTGTCTAGGAGGTGCTATGTATTTCACTAAGCTGGACTTGAAAAGTGGGTATCACCAAATTAGAATAAAGGAGGGAGATGAATGGAAGACAGCATTTAAGACTACTGATGGTCTTTATGAATGGCTTGTGATGCCATTTGGTCTTTCGAATGCCCCTAGCACCTTCATGAGGCTCATGAATGAAGTGCTCAAAGACTTCATAGGCAAATTTGTGGTGGTGTATTTGGATGATATCCTCATCTACAGCAAGACCAAAGAGGAACATGTCAAGCATGTAGAAGCGGTTTTGAAGAGGCTTCATGAGGAGAAGCTATCTATCAACCTTGAGAAGTGTGACTTGTTCAAGCAAGAGTTGGTGTATCTAGGCTTTGTGGTGTCTAAAGGAACTTTGAAGATGGACAAGGAGAAAGTTGCTGCTATCCTAAGTTGGCCTACACCTACCACATCTAGTGAGGTAAGAAGTTTCCACGGTTTGTCTCAATTTTATAGGAAGTTCATTAGGAACTTTAGTGGTATTTGTGCACCATTTCTTGATACCATAAAGGGGGGAGTCAAGTCCAAGTTTAGGTGGACTTTAGAGGCTGAAAAGTCATTTGATATGTTAAAAAAACAAGTAGCTACTCAACCCATCCTAAAATTTCCTAGCTTTGAAAAGTTGTTCACCTTAGAATGTGATGCAAGTGGCCTAGCAGTGGGTGGGGTGTTGAGTCAAGAAGGTAGACCAGTAGCCTTCTATAGTGAAAAGCTAAATGAGGCCAAGAAGAAATACTCATCCTATGATCTAGAATTGTATGCCTTAGTCCAGTGTCTTAGGAAGTGGAGACACTATTTGTTGCCAAAAGAATTTGTTGTGTTTATAGATAATCAAGCTCTTAGCTACATCAACACATAGGAGAAGTTGAGCAACAGGCACTTGAAGTGGATGGAATATTTGCAGGCCTTCACCTTTACAATCAAGCATAAGAAAGGACAAATGAACAAGGTTGCTGATGCATTAAGTAGAAGGGTTTTAACAGTCCAAGAGATTCAGCTCCATAGCATTGGAGTGGAGAGTTTTCAGAATCTTTACAAGAATGATGAGGACTTTGTTGAAGCCTATAAGGTATGCATGGATTTTGGAAACCATTTTCATAGCATATTTTTAGAATACACTTTGCAAAATGGGTTGCTATTTAAGGGTAACTAGTTGTGTGTACCAAGAGGTTCCATGAGAGAGAACCTAATACAAGAGAAGCATAATGGCAGCTTGAGTGGGCATTTTGGTATCAGCAAGACAATAGAACTAGTGCAAAGGTTCTATTATTGGCCTAAATTGGTCAAAGATGTAAACAAGTATGTGGAGCAATGTATGGTGTGTATGAAGGCAAAAGGAGGAATGAGCAATACAGGTCTTTACCAGCCCTTACCAATTCCTAGCAGACCATGGGATTGTGTAAGTATGGATTTCATTGTTGGTTTGCCTAAAACTAAGCAAGGGTATGATAGCATTTATGTTGTTGTTGATAGATTCAGTAGAATGGGACATTTCATTCCATGTAAGACAACTAATGATGCAAGTCATACAGCTCATTTGTTTTTCAAAGAGGTTGTAAGGATTCATGGACTTCCATTAAGCATTGTGTTGGATCGAGATGTGAAATTCATGAGTCACTTTTGGAAGACTTTATGGAAGAAGCTTGGCACTAACATGTCTTTTGGTTCAGCTTACCATCCTCAAACTGATGGTCAAACTGAGGTGGTTAATAGAACTTTAGGTAACCTTCTTAGGTGCCTAACTAAGGAGTATGGTCAGACTTGGGATGTTATCATCTCACAAGCAGAATATGCCTACAATGATAGCAAGAATAGGACTACCGGAAAGAGTCCTTTTGAAATTGTTTATGGAATGCACCCAAGAGGTGTGTGTGAACTAAGGTGTCTTGGAAACATGGATCAGATTAGTGGTCAAGCTGAAGACTTTGTACAAACCATGAAGGAGATTCAGGAGCAAGTCAAGAAAACTATTCAAGACAACACTCTAAAACTCAAAGCCAAGGTGGATGAAAAGAAGAAGGATGTTCAGTTTGCTGTTGGGGACTATGTGATGGTCCATTTGAACAAAGCAAGGCTTCAAAAAGGCATTCCTACTAAGTTACAGATGAAGAGGGTAGGGCCTTGCAAAATATTGGCTAAATATGGAGCAAATGCCTATAAGGTAGATTTACCTTCCGATTTGGGCATATCCCCTATTTTTAATGTGCAAGACTTGGTGTCATACAAAGGTGACCCATCTCAGCTCAATCCCAATGTTCATGAAGATCTTGAACTTGCTTCAACACCTACAAACAACAAGTTGGAGGTAGAAAAGGTGTTAGATTCAAGGGTAAAGAAGACTACAAGGCACAAGGTTTACATGGAACACCTCATAAAATGGAAGGAGAAACCAATTTCAGAGGCTACATGGGTTGCTAAGACAAAGTTCAAGAAGGTTGGCATACCTCTAGATTGGTTGCAAACTGATCCACCTTGAGTTCTTTGTTGGAGGGGGGAGTATGGTGCAGGAGCACCTAGGTAGGCTAAGTGTGAAACCTAGGTATTTCTTTATTTTTGGCTTTTATTGATGCTAGCCACATCACTATTTTAATAATAGGTCCTATGTGGTCCTTAGGTGTGTTTAGGAGACTTGGCAAGACCCAAAGTGACCAAGTTGCTAGAAGTTGCCGACTATTGTCAACTAGGTGACTTAGGTTCGAAAAAGGCTAAAATGGTCTAGAAAGGTTCCAATGGCTTTGAATTGTTTATTTGAAGTCATTTTATGCATATTATATGTCTACTTTGTTTTTGTGCCAAATTTGGAGGTCTAACTCCATGTAGAACAAAAGTTGTTGAAATGTTGTCATGTTGTCATGACAACATTTTCTTGCAAAAAGCAACTTTTTGGCATTTGTGTGTTTAGAACGTCCTAACTATTTATAACAGTTATGGAACTGATGAAGGATCCTTTAAAAACATGAGGACAGCCATTTTCAGGGGGTTGGACAAGTTGGTTTTGCATTTTGTACGAATTGAGCAAGTATTTTGTTGCCGGTTTTATGCATTTGAAGGCATTTTTAATAGAGGAGGATTGAATGGCCTGATTTTTGTGTTGGAAAAGTTCTGAAATATTGTTTTTAATCTTTTTGTAGTGTTGGTTTGATCATTTTAATTGGTTTGCATTAGTGTATAAAAAATCTTTTTGTTCTTGGCAAGTTGCTGATTTGAACAGGGCTGCACTTAGAAAATGGGATCTTAGGGCCACTTCCCACCATTGGAAACCTCTGGTATTTTGGGATTTGGAACTAGGATCCATGTACATTATGTATCAAGAAGGAGGGCCCTTGAAAGCATCAGCAAGCATTTTTAAGGTGATGCCCTAGGCAAGCCAAATGCAACTTGGCTAGGAATCACAGTTGGAAAATGAGTTATGGAGAGGATTGAGTGTACAAATACCTTAATCCGGCTGCACAACGAGTAATGAGAAGGTCTAACCTTGCTACAGTCCAAAGGAGAGGTCTTGGAAAGGTGCCTAAGGTGGTTTTCCATCACAACAGTGATAAAGCACTTGAAATCCTCATTTTTGGCCTAAAATTGTACTTTCATTGTACAGAAATTTTGGAGGCTAGAAAATTATAGAATCTTGAAGTACTCTAAAAAGGGTATCCAAAAATATAATTTTTTTTTAGGGTTGTTAAGAATTTTTTCAAGAAATCTTGTTTCCATCTATTTAGTAGGGCTAATTCCTAGTAGCCTTTTTGGAGCAATTTGGTGTATCTTCCCTAGTAGATTGAATGCACCTATGAAATCAGCATTGTTTAGGGTCATGGATGTTAGGAGTCTAAAAAAACCCTAGATGAAGAACTGGTACCCTTGGAGCTATAGATGGACTTGAGGGTTAATAGCGGACTGGAGCCGGCTAGTAAGAAATTTGATGTTACTTTGTTGGTGTACCCCCAACTGAAGGATTAGGATCTCTTGAGCAAGGTCCTAGTAATTATAGGGTGTGAAGAAGCCCTAGTGGGTCTAGTGAATGACCTAAGGTAGCCCTGAGAGAGAGCTTGGGGTTTGGAAGCAAGGTTGGGGTGTTACATCACTCCCTATCCATAATATTCAAAACCAGAGCATGATCAGAAGCCCATTTGGCTAAATAATCAATAGCTTTGTTCCATTCACAAGGAATGTAAGTAAACCTAATAAACTTAAGAGAGGTAAAAAAGAGAAGAACCTGATTAACAATAGGAGCCAGCTGCCAACTAACATCCTCAAGCTCCTACAAGGAAAGAAAGTTCACCACCACTTGGGAGTTAGACTCATAGATAATCTTGCACCATCCCTGCAAACAACAATGTTCCACATCATAGAAAATGGCCCGAGCCTCCATGAGATTGTTAATGCATCACCCTTATGCATTGAGAAAAAGAATTTAATGTCACTAGAACTACAATGAGCCACTCCCCCAATACCAATAGGGCCCAGATTCCCCTAGGAAGAACCATCAGTGGTAATTTTCAAAACTCCATGTAGAGGAGGAGTCCAATGCCCATCCCAATTTACTTGACCTTTCCTCTATTGTCGAGGCTACCTGGTCACTCTTTGATACCTTTGAGCTGCAACCCCATCCTGAAGATGAAAATTAAGGTGATTATATATAGAAAGATCAATCAGATCCATACCCCCATCTAGTGTACACTTCACTTGAATAGTTTCCTAAAGAGAATGTGAGGTTTTCCATCAACGATGCATAAAACCAAGCCAAACATCTTTGAAGATTCAACAATTCCTATCCAACAAGATATGCCAGAGAATGAATGATGGTCCAGCAATCCAAATAGCATGGAGAGGAGAAGACTTGGAGGGAGCACCACCCAAGAGGACCTAGAACTCAACCAAAGAGGAAGGATGCCTACAAGAGAAACCCCCAGCACTCCACCAAAGGTTTCATATCTGAGTAGAAAAGGAGCAATGGAAGAACATATGAGAGATGGACTCCTCCCCATTACCACACAAAACACAATAAGAGGGGCCCTAAAATCCATGTTTAAAAAGATTATCCCACGTAAGAAAGTAGTTGTGAGCCACTAGCCACATGAAAAAATTGCACTTGGATGAAGATACTTTATTCCAAACTTGCTTTGATAGCATCCCCAAATAATTGTCTAGTTATCTTCTAATACCCAGCAAAGATGTGATATTTACCATATAAGGTACCTCCCCAAGCTAAAACATTTGGACCTAGCAAAAAGGAACACTCCCTAGAGCCTAGAATCTAAGAAATCTCCTGACGATCCATGTATGTGCCTCCAGGAGGCCAATTAGAAGAGTTCTTCCATCTATAATCAACAATAGGTCCCAATTGATAAGGAGTCTTGCAATGAGCCACTTCATCCCATCTAGTAGCATGAAAAGAATCAAAAAGAATTTGAAGATGAGGGTACATGGATAATATGGATGGGAATCCATCCCAAGCATCAAACCAAAACAAAGCCTTAGATTCTCCCTTACATATCCAAAACAAACCTCTCTTGACTAACACAACACCAGTCTTTAGATTATACCAAACCATGGAGCCATGACCTTCAAGAGGAAGTGCAAAAATAGAGCAAGGATCAACACCACTAAAATATTTATGGGTGATAATATGAGCCCAAAGTTGATGTTGTCTAGAGCACCATCACCAATAAAGCTTAGCAGCCAATGCTTAACTACTCAGAAGAGTTGATTGAAGACCAAGACCACCCTCCTTTTTAGGCCTCAAAATAGTCTCCTAGCTAATCAAACTCCATTTAGTGCTATGCAAATTACCACTCCAAAGGAATTGCTAAGAAAGAGCATAAAACTCCTTGAGAAAGTAAATAGGAGCAACCTGAACCATCCTTCTATAAGTAGGAAGAGCTTGGATAACAAATTAAAGAAGAGTAACTTGAGTAGAAGTAGAAAGCCATCTATGAGTCCAATGATTTACCTTATCCTAAAGCTTGGTAATTAAATTTTGCCAAAAGAGACGTGTCTTCCTAGAAACAACTATAGGGATGCCAAGATAAGCCAAAGGAAGTGACCCAATCTGTAATCACAACATATCAAGAATCCTTTACTAAATAGAATCAAGAGAGTTAAAAATGTAAATGGAAGATTTTCACTCATTAACTTTTTGGCCTAAAGCTGCCAAATAAAAATCTAGAGTATGTTGAAAGGCTTCAGCATTCTTGATCCTGGCAAGACCAGCAAGAGCAAAATTATCAACAAATTGAAGGTGAGAAAGAATAGGTAAACCATTACCCCACTGCCACCCCTATATGGAGTTCTGGGAAGCTTGACCATTAATAAAGAACTAAAAAAGAGGCAAGTAACACAACTCATAGTCCAACTGACCTAGTTAGAGCTAAAGCCAAAAGTAAGAAGAATATTCCTTAGGAAACTCCATTTAACTCTATCGTAGGCCTTAGTCATATCCAGCTTAACAAACATTGTTCTCTCCCTTTAACTAGCCATAGAGTGAATAGCCTCAATGGCAAGAACCACCCCATCCAAAATTTGTCTTCTAGCAACAAAATGACCTTTTTTCTCTAAGATAATAATGGTGAGCCACTTTTCAATTCTCTCAGCAATCAACTTAGTAATGACTTTGTAAACCACATTACATAAGGAAATTGGTCTAAAAAACTCCAATTGATTAACACCCTCTCTACTTGGAATAAGAGTCAAGAAAGTTGAACTCAATGCCTGAAGCATCTACTTGCTAGAATAGGATTCATTAACCACCTCCAACAAATCATGATTAATGATGTCCCAAAATTCCTAAAAACTCAATTGGAAAGCCATCAGGATCAAGAGCCTTTCCCTTAGGCATGCCAAAGACCACCTCCTCCAGCTCTTCCAAAGATATTGGTCAGCTGAGATAATCATTCATTTCCTAAGTGATAAGGGAAGGAATACAAGACAAAATAATATTTTCTTCATTATTAGTAGGAGGAGAGTCCTTAGAGAAGAGGGTAGAAAAGTACTAAGTAGCCTCCTAGAACAAAGTTGGCACAAAAGTCAGTTGGATACCTTGAGAATTAACCAAAGAAGAGATATTGCTCTAATTTTGATGAGATTGCACCATTTTATGGAAAAAGTAGTGTTTTGATCACCTTCCTAGAGCCAATCAACTCTATCCTTTTGCTTCCAAAAAGTTTCCTCTCAAAGTTCCCATTCTTCTTGAGCTCTAGAAGCAAGGGATTCAGCCCTTCCAAGACCCTCCAAGAAACCTTGATCTCTAATCTGCCTTGTGATGACATCAAGATCTTCTTGAGAAAGCCTCTTCATAGAGTCAAGGTTCCCAAAGCATTGTCTATCCCATATCTTGAGCTACCTTTTAACATATTGAAGCCTTTTAGAAAACGAAAATGTAGCAGTACCATATGTAAGAGCATCATCTCTTCACCAACATAAAACAAAATCACAAAGAGACAAGTCATGAAGCCACATCAACTAGAACATAAAAGGTGGACACTTTGGAATACAAGCCCCAGTCACAAAAAAATTGATTGGCCAATTATCAAAACCCCTCTAGTTTAGGACTTCCAAACAGAGAGTAAAGGTGCCACTAACTTAGAAACAAGAAACAAGAGATCTATCTAGACGCTCTGAGATAGCATCAGCCCCAGTCCTTCAATCATTCCAAGTATAGAGACCATTAGAAGGCTTAACATCAAAGAGATGCAAAAGAGATATGTGTTCCCAAAGGAGAGCAGAAGAAGGTCCCAATCTAGCCAAACCACCTTGCTTCTCCTCTAGACTTAAAACTGAATTAAAGTCCCCTGCTAACACCTAAGGATGAAAAGGGTGACAATTTCTAAGATATTGAATATGCTTCCAAAGTTCCTCCTTTCCTACAAAATCAATAGGTGCATACACATTAGTAATCATGATTACCTTTCCTAAGTCCAAAGTAGAAGCCACCATAGAGAGAGTTAAGTGAGAAGACACCCAAACAAGTGGAGAATTTTTTTGTGGATCCCAAAAGATATCCAAACCACCAGCATGTCCCATAGCCCCAACACTCTTTCATTTCCTATGAGTCCAAATACTAGAGGCATATAGGACCATAGACTCCATAGAGAGCTTAGTCTCTTGGATAAAAAAAACATTAGGAGAATAATAAACCACTAGATTTTGAATAGCCTTTTGTCTAGGGATGTTATTCAAACCCCTAACATTCCATGAGATAATAATCATCATTGAGTAGAATGGGGAAAATGAGCATCCAATGGTTTCACTAACCCAGACATATCTCCTATGAGTTTAATCTTATCTTAGTCTATTTTGTACCCACTCCTTAGAGGAGTAAAGGAAACCTACTTAAAGGGTCTAGGCATCAACCCTAAGGGGAGAGGAAACCCCTTACCCTTACTAGATGCTAACACATCCTTAACCAAGTTGGCCAAAACAACATCATTATCCTCT
This sequence comes from Cupressus sempervirens, assembly GCA_028749045.1. Lineage (NCBI taxonomy): Eukaryota > Viridiplantae > Streptophyta > Pinopsida > Cupressales > Cupressaceae > Cupressus > Cupressus sempervirens. The sequence continues at coordinate 661,968,524 of CM053784.1, forward strand.
AACAGCACAGGTGTCAACAAAGCAGGGACCTCACAGTTCTAATGTACCACAACCTGGGATGCCCCACAAGCATCATTAGGTGAAAGCCCCTCATCTAGGAAAATGAGGTTAGAAGAGATACTAGGAGGAATACCCTCCTCTAGAACCATACTATCCAGCACCTCAAAGTGATTAAAACCCAAATTAGATAATCTATCTTTCAAAGGCCTCTTTTGACCACATCCCTTAGCTCATGGGCGAGTAGGGATAAATCCATCCTTATCCTACATTTGAGCCTTTCCCTTTCCTATAGCATTTGGTTGATACTTCCCCTTAGTTGTATTATCCATATGAGCTTTTCCTTTCCCCACACTATCTACCAAACCACCACCATTTTTTGGCCATAGAACCATTCATGCCTTTGAAAGTCAAGTCGCGAAGAAATTAATGCTAGAAATGACCATACTCATGACATATCTAACATTAGAAAGGGAGGGATTCACAATCTAACTGTTGCACCCAAGAAGAAGCCCCAAGACAAATTTCCAAAGAATTTGGTAATGGGTTATTAAAATTAATTTCAATACAAATTCTAGCAAAATAAAAAATCTTTTTATCGAGGGATTGATGTGTAATTGCAGTCAAGCAACAATTTGATGAAGGAGGTCTTCTTGCCAGAATTCTAGGGGAAGGCAAGGCAAGTAAACCCAAACTGGCACTATTGAAGGTATATCCTTAGTAGAATTAAATCTTGAATGCCAAGGTTTGACAAATAACTCGGCATGGTTGTAGAAATAAGGGCCTCCTTCAAAAAAATGATCACGATCAAACATGCATGAGAATACAACCAAAAAAATAACTATTCCCTACCAACATGATCTACATATCTCCTTCCACCTACCATGAGTGGCAGATCCATGCCTCAAGAGTAGATAAGGTGTTGGAAATAATCAAGACTAACAAGATTACTGAGAGGGGAGAGGTGAATCAATAACTCTAAAACTTCAATTCAACTCTGCATAATAACATATTCACCATTCATCCATCTAATCTACTGTATGCATGAAAAGATAAACATTCATAACATATGATTACACAGATTTGGTGACCCAAAAACCTTCCAATTAGAAAGTAAAATTGGGGTGGGGATGATGCCCATAGAACCTCAATACTACAGTATAAAGTTGGCCAGTTAAGGCTTACAATGATCACTTCTGATGATCTGCCTTGTTAGGAGCAAGTAGGATTGCTAGATCCACCTTGTTAAAGGATTTACAAACATATAATGAAGTATGCACTCTATTAGGAGATTTACAAAAGACTGTTAAGTCTACCTTGTTAAAGGATTTAACAAACTGATTCACCTATTAGGATGAAGCAGTGGATATGGTTACAACTGATTGCTGATAAGATCCTTTGTGCTCTAATCACCTGATGTGATGGATATAGCTTTTCTGTATCAATGTTGATCTTGCTATATTCCTTTGTTCTGCTAGTGATTTTCTTTCCCTCTTCTCAAAATATTGCAATATGATACAACCAATGATATTCAACATCTCATCATTTCAAATGATATATACCATTCCAATATTTACACTGGCAAGGTTGGCCAAACACAAGTGAACAAAATATTACTGAGTTAGCCAGATGGTAGAAAACTCAGGTTCCTCAAACTGACTCAGTGACCTTCTGATACTCAGCATCCACTACAATACACTAAATCATCATGCACTTGGTAAGAGTAGAGGCACGGTCCATACTAATCATTCTAAGTAGCCTAGAACTCGGTACCCATTGGTGACTCGATGAATATTGTGTCATTCGATAAAAACTGAATCCATTGATAAAATTCTTCACTTGGTAAACACTGATTCCTTCATTTACCTTGTTTACTCAGTAAACACTAAGTTCTTTGTTTACCTTGATCACTTAGTAAACACTAAGTTTTTTGTTTACCTTGATCACTTGGTAAACACTACAAAGTTCGATGACCACTAACTGCTTGGGGAACATTGTTCTGCTCGGTAACCACTAACTACTTGGAGAACACTGTTCTACTCAGTAACCACTAACTACTTGGAGAAAACTATTCTTCTCGGTAACCACTAACTGCTTGGAGAACACTGTTCTTCTTGGTAACCACTATTAACTTGGTAAATACTGCTGAACTACCCATATGCTCAGTTTCCAAAGGAATGCTCTATATCAACTGTAGACTGAGTGATGAGATCGATACGCATTTAGAATTGAATAAGTGTTGTAAATAATGACAAATATATCATAATTCCAACAATCTCCCCCTTTGGCATTAGTGACAAAAACACTTATGAGCCAAAACTTATATACAATATTTGACATACTGACAACTAATTCTACTGAATATACATGGCTTCCTTACATATAACTCCCCCATACAATATACACAAGGTATTTACATGAATTATACAACTTTTATTCACAGTATCTCTTTGTCCCCTTGTACATTTATCTTACCAATATTTCTTCTTGAGTATCTCTTTCTCCCTCTTTTTGATAATAATGCCAAAGAATAAAATAATGTATTTACATAGAGACACCAAAATGTGAGATAAACTCTGAATGTACCTGGAGAATGAGATGTAGAGTCTTATCCCAATTTTCTTGCAAGATTTTACATGTGGATAGAGCTACTTGAACTTCTGCAGAGAGTTCAATCACATGGTCTGCAATAGAGAAATTGTTGTCATGGATCAATGTTTTTGAATGGGCAATGTGCTTCTACATTGTGTCCATGATGGGAAGGATCATATTCTGAATATCTAACAATGTAGATCAGATCCTTGCCTCTTCTCTCAACAAATTTTCCTACTTCTCTGACAAAAATTTGATCCTAAGGTGATGAGATGAGCTTGACCTGGGGTCAAGCTTCAAGTTTTGTGCGCTTGCCTTCAGATCCTCATCTATCTTATTCAATTTCTCTCTTATCTCCTTAGTATACTCGGTAACATCACAAAGCTTAGCAAAAAGAGAAGTTACATTATTAAAAGAATTTTCAATGTTTTCCAAAACTGTGGTTAATTCAACCTATTTTATTTCTATATGCTGAGCAATGTGCTCAAGCACCTTATTATCAAACTTCTTTTCTACCTTCTCCATCAAATTTTCTTGACCAGAGGTATCCTCATTGAATTTATTTATAGCCTCTTCTAACTAAATCAAAATGTGTTGAGTAGAATCTACTTCAAAACCTATAGCTTTTGTAATTATAGTCCTGGCATTCTCAATTATTCTATATTCCTTATCCCTTTCGGACCTTAGCTGCTTCTGTGTAGCCTTCATCTCAATTAGTTGACTAGCATACCTCATTTCTTCAATGGTGGCATTTTCATAGTCAATCTTTAGGATTACTATCTCTGTGTCTAAGTCAATATCTTCAGGAATTTCCTTTCCAATGATCATAAGTCTTAATGGTTCCTTTTGTTTGACTTTTGTAATGACTAGTTTGACCTTAGGAATAGACACAATAGTAGAGATGGAAGGACTAGTAGTGAAAACTAGGATGCTTGAGGGTTGAGTGCCAATAGGAGTATATAATGAATCAAAAATTGAAGTACTTGCAAAAAATGGTGATACACTTAGTAATGCAGTATTTGAACTAACTGGGTCTGAAGTAGATGCAGATAATGCTGAAAAAATTGTAGAACAAATTGGAATTGACAAAAGTGTGGAACTTACTGCTATACCGACTGATGATGATGGAGCTAAGAAGGATTGCTCGATAGCTAAAGAGGAATGCATCTTGGTAGATGAAGTGTTAGACACTTCCATTGATGATACCTAGAGCTAAGATGTGGCAGGTGCAGATGATAAATCTAATGTAGATGTTATCAAACCTGCTAACTCCAACCTTGATGATGCCATAGTTTTAGGTGGAGAGTGAGGAAGGGATGCAATCATTGCTACTGCAATTTTCACCAGATCATCTTCCTCCTTATCTTCCTCTTTAGCTTCTTCCTCCTTGTCTTCTTCCTCTTTATCTTCCATCAGTGCATGCAGCTCTCCTGGTGAGACTATGATGGATGGAGTGCTATCAAGCTCATCATCATTGCTGCTGACATCATCTTTAATTTCTACTAGGTCTTCACTGGGCTTATGTAGATGATAGATATTTTTCCACATTTTTGTAGCATCATTTACAACATGTTCAATGTCTTTAATCAAAATCAAACAAGTGTGGAATCTTATCATCATTTTACCTTGATGGCTTTTTATTTCAGTTTTTACTTCTGCTCCAGTGAGACTTGGTCGAAGATTCTTCAGAGATTGATCATAAATATCTTTTACCATTTGGGTGGCTGACTCCCATCTTGGTTGCAATATCTCCAAAAGTTCTTTTGAGATTTGAGGGGTAATCTATTCTGGGGAGTATTTCCATTTACCCATCTTACTGAGTACCAGTTCCTCAATCTGCATTTTCTCAGCATTAGTTCTAGTTTCAAATTTCAATGCTTTGAAATTTGTGATGCCAACTCCTTCCTCCAATTTTTTGAACCTTTGCTTGAATGTGGGTGCAGGCCTGACTAGTATAGGTTTGCGCTTACCTTTTTTGGTTCTTCTAGTAAACACTATAGTAGGCTTCTTCTTAGGTTTGGTAATGATTACCTTACCTTTCTTCTTTGGTTGTTCTTTTGCAGATTCTTCTTCTCCTTCTTCTTCTCCTCATTTTTCTTCTCCTCCTTCTTCTTCTTCACCTTCTTCATCTTCACCTTTTCCCTCGGTGAGCATAAGAGGACTGGTAGAAGTTTTAAATTTGGCTATTTTCCTCTTGCCCTTGCTTATGGCCTGTGGTAGCTTGATTTCAAGCTCAATTCTGGCCTTAGCTTCTTCATAGGTTCCAAGAATTTGTTGTCTTGGGTCTACTAGCTCATTTACTAGTGCTTCTATGATATCTCTGGCTTCATCAATATTTACATCATAGGGAAGAGGTTTCACCCATGCAACTCGGGGTCTGACTTCCTGAATGTATACCTTGTCACAGTCAACCATGAAGCATACATCATCCTTATAATCTTCAACAAGCTTGGGAGGAATTATAAATCTGTTATTCATCCTTTCCTTGAAGTCTTCAAAATAATTATCCATAATAATATCAAAATTTTCACCCATCTCTACTACAAACTCATTTAATTGATACAAAATTGGAATATATTTTCTTCATACAACTGTACCTTTTGAAGGGAAAAACTTTTGTACATAGAAAAATAAACAAACTAATAAAGAACCAAATTTACAAGATTTGGTTCTTGAGGTCCTTATACTATCCATGTTTTTATTAAGTTGTTTCAACAGCACATCTGCTAGGTCAAACTCCAAGTTTTTCTTCACAACCTTATAGGCTAAGTCTACAACCTCATAGGGCATGCTATTCAATCTGCTAGAACTATACATCTTATATGCAATTAAATAAATTCCAAATTTTAGCTCTACATCAAATACATTGTTAGGTTTCAATCCTCTACCATCCCATTCGGCTAGGGTCAGCTTCTGAAGTTCATCCCGACTTAGGGTTTTAGTGGTTTTGGATTTACTTAACATAAGTAAACCCATGATCTTATGAATCATCTTCTTTGTTATCTGGACGGGTTGCTATAACCACAACTGACCATTATGCACATGGCTTAAAATGTATCTTATCCATTTCATTTGAAAGTTCCTTGGTAAGTGCAGGATATGGGTCAAACCTTTGGTTTCCAGATGCTTGTGCTCAAGTTTGAGGGTTCCATCCACACATAACTCGGCTAGGGCATTATCCATATCTAGTGTCCCTATCTCTTGAATAGTACATTTGAAATGAGTACAAATGTCGTTTATAAGTAGTACCTTATGTGGAATCTGTGATTGGGCTCCATGCGGGTTGAGTGATTTAGCTAAGGCGGGAATGAGCTTGAAACTAGGTGCTTTCCATTCCACTCCCTTCACAAGCATTTTAGAGCCTCTCTTTGCCTTGCTACTACTGGTGCTTGTAGATGCCATTGCTGCTCATTGAGTGAATGATTTTGTAAAACAAATTCTTTTCTGGAAAATCACTTCAAATTGCTTGAACTCACTTTCATGCTTTTGGAGATCTCTTCGCTCTATATATTCTGAAGTCATGGTGAAGAATGAGATTAAATTCTGCCCCTTTTGATGAAATTTTTTCCTTTAATGCTTGGGTACGAAGGTAGTTGAGATGACCTAGGGTCTGTCAGATAGTCACTGACTTACTCGATAAACCTTGCAACTCGATAAACAAACAAAACTTTTCACATTACCAACCTAGCTCGGTTAAGTCTGAAACCAACCTTGCTCGGTAGATGCACCACAGTGAACTATGTCTTATATCTGAAATACTGATTTGTCTTTTGCACTCCTTCATTCTGGAACTTCTTAGGATATTGCTTGAAGATGTAGTCCCTGGTCTTCCTTGATGAGTCTTAATTAGAAATGGTGGAGTCACCCATTTCTTGGGTGACATTGCCATCATTTGAATTTTCTGGCTTGGTAGATTTAGGAATCCACTGTTGTTTCATCTATTTTTGAATGTTGTTAGCTCTAGCTTTCTTTTCATCTTCAATTCTTCCTATTTTTATGTAATTCTTGGATATATGACCAAGTTTGGTACATGTATAACATCTTATAGTAGTATCTTTCTTCCTTAGGTGATGCCTTGCACAGTTTATTCCAATGTGTCCATATTCTCCATAATAGTGACATCTACACCAAGTATTATAGTCCCAACCAAATAATGCATTGAAAATTTGTTCTGTTGGATTGAATGATTTAGATCTGCATTCAGATGCCTTATGACCTTGTTTCTTGCATTTGTGACATTTGCCTTCAAACTTTGGTTTCTCTTTGCATTCATTTGCTTTGTGACCATGCTGATTGCAATTGTAGCATTTACCATTGAATTTTCCTTTACCATTGCTCCAACATCTGTTAGATGTATGAACTAACTTACCATAGTGATTGTAAGTAGGTCTTTGATTCTTTTGGGTACCCCATTTGGAAGATTCACCTTCTTCATTGTATCCAAAGCCTGCTTTACCCTTTTGTCTTTGAAGATTCTACTCATTTTGCTGATTCAATTGATCCATATATGCTTGAGATTTTATCATCCTTTCATTGACTTGTTTTTCAACATTTAAGTCATTTTCCAAACTTTCATTGATTTGTCTTTCAGATCTCATATCACTTTGTAAGCTTGCATTGATTTGTCTTTCAGTGATTAAATCATTTCTCAAACTTTCATTCTTTGATCTTAGATTCATAATTTCTTCATTTGCATCAGATAGTTGACCTACAAGATCTTCATGCTGAAGGGATTGATAATTTCTTACCTCTAAGTCTTCATTTGCCTTGTTTCTCTATTCCAAAACTTCACATAGCCTGATGGATTGGATTTCTTGTTCTCTTTTGAGCTTTCTTACTTCTTCCTACAGAGAACCATTCTTTGCTAGGAGTTCCTTGATTGCTTCATTAGCGTCATTTTAACTGCTTGATGGTAAAAGGTCTTCAATCCTTTCTTTAATATACTAATGATCATTCATTTGTCTTGCAAGTTCCTTCCTTCTTTTTAGAGAATGAGAAAGATGCTCCTTTGCTTCTTTGAGTTGAGCCACGACTATTTATAGATCTAGCTTTTCATTCTCAATAGATTTGTCAAGTCTGAATATCTCCATTGTCCTTGATCTTTGCTCAAGTTGTCAAACTTTATCCTGAGAACCACAAGGCTCTGATACCAATTGTTGGAGATAATCAAGACTAACAAGGTTACTGAGAGGGGAGAGGTGAATCAATAACTCAAAAACTTCAATTCAACTCTGCATAATAATATATTCACCATTCATCCATCTAATCTACTATATGCATGAAAAGATAAACATTCATAACATATGAATACACAGATTTCGTGACCAAGAAACCTTCCAATTAGAAAGTAAAACTGGGGTGGGGATGATGCCCACAAAAATTCAATACTACAGTATAAAGTTGGCCAGTTAAGGCTTACAATGATCACTTCTGATGATCTACCCTGTTAGGAGCAAGTAGGATTGCTAGATCCACCTTGTTAAAGGATTTACAAACATATAATGAAGTATGCACTTTGTTAGGAGATTTACAAAAGACTGTTAAGTCTACCTTGTTAAAGGATTTAACAAACTAATTCACCTATTAGGATGAAGCAGTGGATCTAGTTAAAACTGATTGCTGATAAGATCCTTTGTGCTCTGATCACCTGATGTGATGGATATAGCTTTTCTGTATCAATGTTGACATTGTTGTATTCATCTATTCTGCTAGTGATTTTTTGTCCCTCTTCTCAAAATATTGCAATACAATACAACCAATGATATTCAACATCTCATCATTTCAAATGATATATACCATTCCAATATTTACACTGGCAAGGTCGGCCAAACACAAGTGAACATAACATTACTAAGTTGGCCAGATGGTAGAAAACTCGGGTTCCTCAAACTGACTCAATGACCTTCTAATACTCGACATCCACTACAATACACTACATCATGATGCACTCGGTAAGAGTAGAGGCACGGTCCATACTAATCATTCTAAGTAGCTTGGAACTCGGTAACCATTGGTGACTCAGTGAATATTGTGTCTCTCGGTAAAAATTGAATCCATTGATAAACTTCTTCACTTGGTAAACACTAATTCCTTCATTTACCTTGTTTACTCAGTAAACACTAAGTTCTTTGTTTACCTTGATCACTCGGTAAACACTAAGTTCTTTTTTTACCTTGATCACTCGGTAAACACTAAGTTCTTTGTTTACCTTGATCACTCAGTAAACACTGCAAAGCTCGGTGACCACTAACTACTTGGGGAACACTGTTCTACTTGGTAACCACTAACTGCTTGGAGAAAATTGTTCTGCTTGGTAACCACTAATTTCTTGGAGAACATTGTTCTGCTCGGTAACCACTAACTTCTTGGAGAACACTGTTCTGTTTGGTAACAACTATTAACTTGGTAAATACTACTGAACTGCCCATATGCTCGGTATCTAAAGGAATGCTCGGTATCAACTATAGACTAAGTGATGAGCTCGGTAAGCATTCAGAATTGAATAAGTGTTGTAACTAATGACAAATATATCATAATTCCAACATAAGGAAATATGGATTTCAAGAAATGTGCATATCAAAGTGTACTTGGTCTAATATTCAATGTCCTCCATCACTACTGCTGGAGGAATAACTAGAACATTATGATCATGGCTACACGGAAGGCAACCATTAACTTTTTTCATCTTGGAGCTCTCCCCTAAATAAAATGATTCAGATCTCATTGTATGCATAGTTGGAGAGGAACCATCTATCCTCACCAACGTAGAAGAAATCCTAGGGCCTTCTATGCAAACAATAAAAAGACCAATACAAAATTGTTTGCAAATGCTCTCCAAAAATTGAAACCCACAATAACTTTGTCTAGTAGCCATCAATCCAAAAAGAACAGGGAAGAATATCAAAAAAAGGGACAAACGACAAACACAGGCTAAGGATTATTGAGACCTAATGGGGACAACATCCACCACTACTCATCACTCTCACTCTTCATTCGTATACTCTTTTATGTTTAGTCTTGATAAATGCTTGAAAGTGACAATATCCACGATCAACTTTAACTTATTAAATGTTCACCTAATACAAATATATTTACTTCCTATAATTAATTTAAAGCATCCAACAATTATAGCTTAAATATTTAAAACATTCTTAACAATCCTCCCATAATAGAATTTTACTTATGAAGTATATGATAATATTTTCATTCCTAAATTAAAGGTGCTATGAATGATTAAATGAATAGAATTTTCATTCCTAAATTGAAGGTGCACCAATCTTGTTCATATAGAATTTGAACTAATAAATTAATTGTGGATTCTTGTAGGAATAGAATTCTAGAGCGCCTTACTACCTACACTCAACCATCTCATGCTTATAAATGTTCTCAAAATCTAACTTTATACAAAGCTATGTTTTTTTTGTTTGTTTAAATTAAGGAGATGATTGGATAAGGAGGGAGAAATTGAATATTATATTATTAAATTATTTTAACTATATAATATTTTAGAATATTATTATAATGAAGAAATTATATCTTGTTGAATTAAGTTGGTTTTTGTTAATTCTCAAAATGAATTCTAGATTTTAATTTTTACAATCTACAACTTGAACTTACAAATCCTCACCTCTTCATAACTACTTAGTTTAAAATAATTTTTAATAAATTTAAAAATATTTTAGAAACATAAATTGATTCCATGAATAAGAATTTTTATTATACTAAGTTAGGGTAACCCCAACCCATTAGAATTTCATATAAAACTAGTGACAAAAATTAAAACAAGGGCTTGGAGAGAGAACTCACCAATGCATGAAACAAAGAGTTTAGAAATAGTATATATAGAAACTAATGTGGTTAATGTTTAAAAATTGCAAACATGAAAATAACATTAAGTGAGAGCTAAAAGAACTAAGAAACATAGCTCCAACCATCCAACATCTACTTCAACTCATTTTCCCAAGAAACTGAGGTGTCCTCCTTAGACTTCCTCTTCTTTCATGCTTACTAGAGATTTCACCCAATATCACCACCTTTATTACAACCCTTTGCTTGAGGTTCTTATTTATCCTTACAAAGCTTTCTACTCCATTCTTGAAGCATTTCTTGTAGTTGCTATTTTTTTTTTCTCATAGGAAAATTATGGGGTCTCCAACTTGTCAACCCTGGCACTTATGTCCTCCAACTCCCGCCAATCTTGCTAACTAGAGGTATCTCTATGGACAATATTCTCCCACCAATCTTGATAACTAGAGGTATCTCTATGGACAATATATTCAAGTTCACCATCCTCGTAATTCTTAAGAATGTTCAAATTTACAACTAAACCACTAAGATATATATACTTCATGTTAAATTGTGACTTTTCTAATTCTTTTTATTAATTTGGGCAACACATTCTACCTTCTATCCCTGGTTCTTGAGGATCCCTTAATTGATCAAACATAATCTATCTATACATGGCTATGTTCATTTATCTTATTAGAGGGAGAGAGAGAGAGAGAGAGAGAGAGAGAGAGAGAGAGAGAGAGAGAGAGAGAGAGAGAGAGAGAGAGAGAGAGAGAGAGAGAGAGAGAGAGAGAGATGAAATTAATGGTCAACATATTTATACTTGGATTGATTGGAAGAAGTATTTACAAAAATAAGAAGCTTTCCTTGAGCTGAAATAAAAGATAACCAAAAAGGAAATGAAATTATAAAGTTGCTATCAAGATCAACAAGATGTCAAAATAAGTTGGTGATGCAATGAGCAGGGGCCTTCTTTGCATACACAAAAAACAAGAGAGTAACATTTAAGAGGCCAACCACATAGACCCCATCCACCAAGCCCATAAAATTTCCTCCAACATCTATTGTGGTCACAAATCTCACTCTTCAAACAACCACCTCCTTGGATGTGCTGGTATTAAAATTGAAATTTATAAGCAAGTTTGCCACATTAGATCCATCAACCACCACATATCCCTAGAATAATTTATCCTTTTATTAATATAATTAAAAAAAATTTATTGAATCATATTTATTATGATGGAGTTATTTATTTGGCTGAGGTGACCACCAGGACATTCCATGATTTTTTGTATTTAGGATTGTGATAATAAAAATAATTGAAACAAATAAAATTTTAAAATATGGATAATTAGATTTCTAGGAAACCTCCATGTTTCACCTCTGTATCGTCACCCAAATGTAATCACACATCTTCAATTCATTCACATGAAAAATGAGTTTAGATCAATCACTACTCATGAAATATATATCAAAATATTCAACTTAAAAACTACACTGTTAAATATCATAATTTCAAAACAATATCATCATCATTATAAGCTTATAATATTTTCTTAAAAGGTTTTTTGGTTTATTTTATCAAGCATAAAGAAAACTATAGGCAACAACTTTATTATTTTTCCAAATGTGCAAGGCAACAAGTATATATTTGCAACAAGGTAGAGAAGAAAATCTCAATGTCTAGGGGTTGGATACCTAATAGTGCTAAGGTTCTTTTCAAAATAATTGCAAGGAGACAGTCCACACTAGATGTTAAATTCATAGTTTGTAGAAGATGGGCAAGGAGCAAGAGACCAACATAATAGAGGGTTTTGGATGTCATCAATGAAGATCACCTCTTGGAATATCAAAGGCTTAAATGCCTCTGACAAAACGTATAGAATTAAGCAACCACATGATTTTATTAAGGCAGATATTTTCATAATTCAAGAGACCAAACTATCTAGTGAAACTTATGCTAAAACATGTAACCAATGGATAGCTTGGAAGTCTATACATATGAAAGTAATGGGAGCTTGGAGAGTTCTTCTTACTCTTTGGAATCCTAAGACTGTTTGTCATGAATTGATTGGACATGATCATAACTGGAAATTAGTGAAGATGGTGAATTTTGATCTCTCATTCTTGTTACTAAATGTTTATGGCCTATCTTCCACCTCAGATAAGAGGAACCTATGGACAAAGTTATCACAAATTATTCAACATGATGAAGATCAGTGAACTATCATTGGAGTGGACTTTAATTCAATTCTATCTAATGTTGACAAGAACGGAGGTATTTCTCCTCATCCAAGAATTATTCAAGATTTTTTGAACTTTACAACAAAAAAATAGCTTTTAGATTTCATCCCACACAATGGATCTTTCACATGGACAAACAGGTGAGTTGGATTTTTGCAAATCACTAAGAGGCTTGATAGATTCTTCATACCTCAAAGCTAGAAGGTCCTTCAAGTCTATTTTAATTCCAAAATCTTTCGAGTCTCTGAACATGATCACTTTCCATTGCTCTTGAATATTGATTGGAAAGTCTCTCCTCAGTTTCATGCATTTGGGTCTTCATTTAAGTTTGAGAGTATGTGGTTTAGACACCCACACTTTGAGGCCTTATTAAAATAATGGTAGATTTCAGCTCCCTTTTGTAGAGGAACTCAAATGTTCCAATTTTCAAAGAAGCTTAAATTTATTAAGCTCTAGCTAAAGGATTGGAATGACAAGGTCTTCAAAAACATTTTTGAGCAAAAAATGATGATTAGTAAGCTACTTGCCAAGATTAACCAACACATCATCCAACATATAACAAGAAAATATCTCTACAAATTGAGTGGAATGAGCATTGCAATTGGGAAGAAGTATACTAGAGAAGAAAGTGATAAAAACACTAAATTCTTGCATGCATTAATAAAACAAAAGAATGCTGGTTCTATTATATCTTCCATAAGATGTTCTAGTATTGGTTTCCTTATTGAAGATGCATAAGGTATTCATAAGGAAGGGGTAAGATTCTTCAAAACTTTTCTTGCTCCCCCAACTTTAGTCTCAACCTCAGATGCTTCAGCTAATCATCTTCTTGACTATATTCCAAGATTAGTTTCAAATGGTGATAATAAATTATTATTAGCCTTGTTTACTCTTGAGAAAGTTTGAAAAGTGGTCTTCTTATTTCCTCTAAACAAAGCTCTAGGGTCTGATGGTTTTATAGGCTTATTTTTTCAAAGATGTTGGTATGTCATGTGTGTTTACCTCTTAGCAATCATGGAAGAATCCTAAAGAAATGGTTCTATGCTAAAATGTTTTAATGCTACAAACATTTCTCTCACCCCAAAAGTTGCAGCTCCTATTACATTTGTAGACTTTAGGCCTATTTACCTTTGCAAGATGGTATAGAAGATTATTAATGAGGCTATTCATGTAAGGCTTCAACATATTATTCCCTTAATTATATCTTAGGAACAAGGTGGTTTTGTACCGAGCAAAGAAACAATGAAAGGAGCCTTAGTTGCCCAAAAAGCTCTTCATTCCATTCACTCACACCAATAGTCTAACTCTGTTATTAAATTAGATATGTCAAAGGCCTATGATAGGGTGTGCTGGAATTTATGTTCAAATTTCTTACCAAATTTGAATTTGTGAAAAAATGGTTCAAATGGAAGCTTGTGTCTACGGGACTTGTTTTTAGTGCTTATCAATGGTCATCCAATTAGTTTCTTCTCTTTGACTCAAGGGGTAAGGAAGGGTGACCAATTATCCCCATTCCTCTTCATTATCATGGTAGATGCATTTAGTAGGATCATTTCTCAAGATCATGAGAATGGTCTTTGTCAAGGGACACACATCTCAGATACATCCTTGTCAGTAACAAACTAATTTTTTGCAGATGATACTCTACTATTTGGTAAATCCTCTATCATAGAAGCTAAGAAAATCAAGATGTCCTTGGATTTTTATACTCCATTTTCTAGCCAAAAGATCATTGCCAATATATCAAAAATATTAATTTTTCCAACACCAAAACATTCATATCAAATAAGATTGTTAAGACTTTGGGTTTTTTGGTTGAGAAAGTCTCCTGTACTTACTTGGGGATTCCCTTCTTTGTGGGGGTCAGAAAAGTTGACTATTGGTCTACTATGGTAGAAAGAATTAAATTTAGGACCTCACCTTTGAAGGATAGGTGGCTATCATTATCTAGGAAAATTATGCTTATTAAATCTATTCTATTGTAATACCCAACTACTATATGTCGGTCCTCCACTAGATTGAGAAACTTATTCATGATTTCATTTGAGTAAGAAACTTTACTAAAAATAAGAGGATTCCTCTCATCTCTCTGAAACATGGATCAAGAGAAATTGCATGGAGGAATTGGTTTCCATAATCTTGCCCACAAAAACAAAACCTCTGGGGGAAAGCTTGTCTGGAAAATGTACACCAAGCCTAGATCTACATGGTGCCAAATCTTGTAGGAAAAATACTTGGATGATAGGTGTTCTTCCTGAATCATTTCCATTCTTGACCCTCCTAAGGGATCAGTAATATGGAACTTCATTATTAATTCTAGAGAGCTCATAATCAAGTACATATCTTGGGAAGTCAGCAATGGTCACAGTGTCAAATTGTGGTCAGATTTATGGAAAGGCCTCCCTCTAGACTCCTAGTCTGATAAATATGAGGATATCATTGCCATTATGACCAACTACTGGGAATCAAACTTGCTAGACTATGTACTGGCTATGAAAATATTCTAAGGAAAAGTGATCTAGAAGCACCCATCTACACTTCCTCTCAATGATCATTAGTCCAGCTTTCTCATAAATATTTTTCAACAATAGTGAGTATTCTTATCGAACCATGAGGAAAAACTAATTTGGGTTCCCTCTAAGGATGGAAAGTACTCAATAAAGGAAGGATATAATTCTCTTCAATAGATTGAAAGAAATAGCAATAAGAGCACAACACATTATTTCTGTTGGAACCCAACTGTCCTCACTAAAGTGGTCTATTTATGTTAGTTATCCCTCAAGAAGAAGATATTAACAAGTGATAGACTTTCAAATTTTGGAATTGAAGATCCTTTTAATTGTGTCCTATGCAGGGAAGAATTAGAAACAATGGACCATCTATTAATCAATTACAAATTTGCATAATCTTGCTAGTTGTTTGTCCTCAAGAAACTTAATGTGTTTACTTCTACCACTTTCACTTGCCTCTTGAAATGTATACCTTCATCAGTTGTTTGGACTATGTGGTGGGAATGAAATAAAAGAATTTTTAGGAAAGATGTCTCTTCCATTGATCAAGTTTAGGATAAAGTGGAAGTTTCTATTTCAGAGATAGCTAACTATAATTTATCCAAAATCAAATGCAATCGTTAATTTTCTCTTTGGGACAGTATGATTTTAAAAGAATGGAAATACATTTTCCTACCAGTTGGATCAATTCTAAATTGGAAATCCATTCATGCCAAAGATAGGTCCATTATTAAGTGGCATCTCCTTTTCGAGATTTTGTCAAAATTAATTTTGATAGAGCTTCAAGAGTTAATCCCAATATTTTTGGTATAGGAGTTTGTATCAGAGATTGGTTAGGCAATTTATTGGTATTTAAGGGTACTCCCCTTAATCTTGGCTTTGGCAAAGAAGGGTGGTTTTTCTAAAGTCCACATTGAAGGGGATTCGCTTGTGGTAATTAATGCATGTATGACCAAGAATATTCATAATTCGTATTTATGATATATTATGAATCAAACATGGCAATTACTTCGTTATTTTTAGGATATTTGCATCACACACATGCTTAGAGAAGGTAACAAGGTGGCTGACTACTTATCAAAACATGGATGTGATAGAAACTTTATTGAGTCTTTCTTAGCAAACTAGATCTCAAAATTGATTCCCAAATTGGAGAATTCAATATATTCTGAACTTGTTATTTCAGACTGAAAGTGTTCATCTCCTATTTCAGCTCCCCTTCCCTATCTTGTTGATGGGTGTTCAACTACTTTTTTTGTCATCTCTCTCTTTTCATTTTGTTTTCTGGCAAGGATACTAGGTTTTCCTCCATATATATATATATATATATATATATATATATATATTGCAATAGTTTGCCCACTTTTTCTTTCTTTCTTTTTTAAAATATATATTTGCAGCTTGTTGTTTCCAAATTCAATTGTGTAAAATTTTTCCCATAAACATTTGGGATCACATTTTGTGATCCATCATCTGTATGAACATGAAAGAGAGCATTAGAATCACAATCTATAATAAAACTCTATTATGTCCATCTTGATGATGGATAATAGAATGTGACCAAAATATTGATGCAAAAATATTGACACAATTGAATATAGAAACAACAAGCAACAAATCTCTTGAATTATAGAAGCCTATTGATAAGTAGAAGATATTTCCACACCAAGTCAGATTGTAATATTGCAATCATGATTTAACTGTTTAGTTTTTTAGTCAAACTCATTAAGACATGTCTCATTGTTGGTGTAAATAAGTATTTACTTATTACACTTACTTAAGTTTACTTAGGTTAATGAATTATTTAATTATTTTATATTATTTTATTTGTGAGACACTTGGGAGTTTGTGCACCCTTGTGAGTTGTCATAATGACATCACAAGGGGTCCACACCTCTTTTAAGCACATGTTGTCTACAACACAAGAATCTTCTACACACATATGACACTTTTTCATTCTTATCTATTCATCTAGAATGTTGGATAAGGTGCTTAGTTATCTTATCTTCTGGTTGTTTCTAGAGACATTCTAGGTGCCTCTTGAGAGGCCTTTATATACAGGCACTCCTAGTGTGTTTTAACATCACATTCTGAACAAAGAAATGTATTTGAACATACTCTAATTAATTGATCATATCCATTTTTGGTCTACTGTGTGCTTGTGTTAGAGTTCTTAGTTCCTGGGTAAATTTTTCCCTTAGGCAAATTCTTACATGGTATCAAAGTTGTTGGATACAATTGGTTAATTGAGTGTTGTCTCTGATGTTACACAAAATGTCATATTAGTCATCAGACAGAGTCTACTGAGCTCAAAAGGTAAGCATAGTAGTTTACAGAGTCTACCGAGCATTGTTGTATATCACATTGTAAAGATAGCCTCTACCGAGCTAACTTGGTTAACGAAGGAAGTTTAGTACTTACCGAGCTCACTCAGTGATCGAAGGAAATTGTGACAGAGTGTTTACTGAGCTAGGAAGGTAAGCAAAGAAAAGTTAGTATTTATCGAGCTGGGAAGGTAACCGAAGAAAAGTTAGTGTTTATCGAGCTAGGAAGGTAAGCAAAGGAAAATTAGTATTTACCGAGTTCACTCAGTGTCCAAAGGGAATTTGGAAAAGACAGTTTCTACCGAGCTCACTTGGTCATCTATACTTACCGAGTTCTCTCGGCGATTGAAGGGATGACACGGAGTTTGTTGTATTAACCGAGCTCAGTCGGTTAACATAGGAATTATTTTTTGAACAATATTAACCAAGCAGTGTCAGCCAGTAAAGGGATTTGTTGATTTGTAATTTTTTCTAGTCAACTATTGTATTTATTTGATTATTGGTCAGTGATTAGAGCTGACTAAGATAATCTGTAAGGTATATATGAAAGATCAAGTTGTGAATTCGTAAGATGTAAGAGTTTGGATGCATAAGAGTGCGAATGTATGGATATGGAATAAGTGAATATTGAAGAAGTGTGATGAAGGATCAAACGTTTTGAAGGAGCTGCAAAGTTGTATGTGATCAGTAAGGATCCAGTCAAGCATAACAGAGATCTGCAATCAGCAAAGATAAGTTGCACATTATATCAGGTCACTTCATTGTTGCTTTCTAACCATTGTAACAGTGAACTCAAAATCTCTTAACAGAGTGGGTTTAACAACCCTATTGTAAATCCTCTAACAAGGTGACAGTTCAGTTGAATTGTTCTAAAGACCTCTAGCAAGGCCACTCCTAACAGGGTGATTAAATCCTCTAATAGGGTCACACCTAACAGTGTGTTTTGTAACCTTTAATAGGGTTGGCTCCTAACAGGGCTCACTTCAGAAGAGTGAAAAACAGTAACTAGTTACATTGGTGGTTTTTCCCATATTGGGTTTCCACGTTAAATCTAGTGTCTCTAATGTTCATGATTGCTGAATTGTTTTGGTTATCAGTTCTTAATAATTATTAGTATTTGCTACATTATCAAGTTTCAGTAATCTGTAACTAAGATCAAGGTTTCAGACATCTAAGGGACTGTGAAATGTTTTTGTGGTAACTGATTCACCCCCTCCCCCTCTCAGTTACTCCATTCTCATTTCCAACAAAAGCAACTTGGAGACTTTATCATCACATAGTTGTTTTGAGACCATCATCTTGCTTCATCACTGCTGTCTACCTCTAGAGTATCACAAAAATTGGGAGTGTCTAGCATCAGATCTGACCTCACTATTGCATCTGGAATGCTGATTCGGTGAAAATCAGCTATAAAGCTACCTACCCTAGGCCAAAGTCGATTATGAGGCAAAATTTTTTTGCAAACCAGCACTCGAAGGACCGATTTGCAAAATTGGTATGATCATTTCAGATCTGTATAGTTAATTCTTAGATTTACTTTTGTTCATCTGCATCTCTACTATTTTTTCAGATTTGCTTTATTTTTTGAAAAAATTTTGGCCATGGGGCCATAGGAGAGATTTTTTGCAGGTAATGATTGAAGCTTGTTGGTGCAAATCTAATATTTCCATCACATTCAAAAGGTCCAAAAACCCCTAGATCAGATTTTGTTTCATCCAAATCGGACATTTGAGGCAAAATCTAGAGTGATTTGTTTTTTGGAGGCGCGGCGGTGATTTAGAAAAAAAAAAAAGTAGTAAAAATTTTCAAACAGTGATATCTTCCTCATATGGACTCCTTTTTGTGAGCAATTTTTTTTGTTTTGGGGTAGGATTTCATGATCTACACATTGGTGCAAGTGGTTTGAGATCTTTGTTTTTGAATTTTTCTGCAACTCCAAAATCTCAAATTTTGCCACTTAAAATGCTTGGTACGGGCTCATCTGGAGTCCAAATTAGGTTCCATTTTTTTTGAAAGTGCATTTTTTTTGTCTACTTTCCAGATCTACAATCACATTATAGGTTTAATAGATATAAATACTACTTTCAGAGGTAGGCCCTAAATTGGCAAGTAGTGATTCACACATGAATCCATCTTTGATGAAAATAAATCTTATTCTATATATATGTGTTATCACTAGTAGTCACCATCACCCAAGCCTGGGACCCCTGATTTTCTTAATTTGCCAATTTTTTCCATATTTTGTGGAACGTACATCAATGTAACCAAAGGAATGGTCAAAGTGAAAAAAATCCCCAACTATTTTAAAACTATGATTTCAACATTCCATGAAGCAAGATTTTAAGATAGTGGAGGATTATTACGTGAAGGACAGAATCCTCTATTTGGAGATAAGCTTGCTTTATACCATGGAGTGCAGATTTAATTTGGTGAGGAAATATTGTGCAAGGGACAAAATCCTTCACTCAGCAAAAAGCCCACTCCCCGTATATGTTGTACAGCAGAATTGGGCTAGTCATGGAATGTTTGATGAAGGATAAAATCCTTCATTCAAAGAAATTCCACTCCCACAAATTATGGAGTGCATAATTGCACCAACTGAGGAAAGTTTTCTTTAGAAGGCTAATCCCTGACTATTGTGAAATTGCATTTTTAACATCCATTCAAGGAAAAAGTATTAGAGGAGGAGGGGAGGTGCCATGCTTGGGTTGTCAGATTTTGAGTATTTCACAATGCCGAAGCAAATAAATGAAATCAAGGATTTTCTTCTCACTGCACATCGTAAAGATGCAAGGTCCATAAAGATTAAGAGGAGAAAAGATGTTGTGAAGTTGTATTTTTTACTCAAAGAAGGCTGACAAGCTCAAGCAATCCCTTCCACTAGGTTTGAATGTTCATGACCTGTAATTTTCCATAGAAGTGCAAGTTTTAACAGGGCCTTGGATATCTAAATGTGCTACTTTGTTTTAAGGACTCTCATTTTTTTTTGTGCAAGGATTTCTTTTTGACTTTAGCATGTTAAGTAGGTTCTAATAATGTTCAATGGTAGTTTTGAATGCAACCTTTTTCTAGTCTTCAAGGTGATCCTTCAAGCAGAAAAATCAAGGATAGATGCATTAAATGCATAGTGGGGGTTCTTAGGGATCATTTATTACACCCCACTCCTTCCTAAACAATCATGCATAGTGGGCATTTATTACCCACTATAGTAGTGGATTCCTTATTGCATTAATATAGATTCTTTTCCTTTGTCCTAACCCTAACTAGGAATGATGTGGCACAATCTTGGCCATCGATTATTGTGATCATCCGGGCCACTTGTTGTAATCAAGGACCTATATAAAGGCCTCATTTCTCATTTGTAAAGGGAGATTTTTTATGAGATTGTTGCTATGAGTTGCTGAAATAATAAATTTTTCATTGGAGTTTGGTGAATACTTGACATGTCTTAGTGCTTGCTTGTTCTCCTAAATTTCTTCAATTAGATTAAGTTTAGCATAGTCAATGTGTGGTGATTACAATGAAGAATATGATAATGTATTGATGAGTTCCTTTTGTTCATACTTTTGACATTTTAGTGATTCTAACTTGTTGTGTAAAGTTAGGCTAAACCTCTTTCATGCATATGCTCAACTTCTATCATTGATATACATTGTTCTTTATGATGGTGTATGTGGTGATATGAAAATCTTTGGCATAACCCTTGAAGATTGCATTGATTCATGCATAGTTGTAGTATAACTTGGTGAAGTGGAATTCAGTAAATTGAGGAATTTTTCCACTAGAATACTATTTGTTGTTATCACTACCCTTAGAATTAGAATAGAGTTCCTAAACCCTATCTTATTGAATTTCTGCATATTTTGTGAAAACTCCAAAAAAAAACACTTCGTTACAAAACCTTAGGATAGCTCCCACATCTAGTATGGCTTGAAATGAATCTAAATAAACATGTAATGCCCCTTGTGATCATCAGAAAATCACATCAACCACTGATCTTATCCACAGTCAAGACCTGGCATTAAAGGAACCTTGAAGTCATTGTATGATCTTCTAGCAATCTTAGCATACACAAGAATTTATTCAAGAGAGAATAAGATATTTCAGTATTTTGTTCTACTGTTTGGTGAGTCATAAAACCACATCAACAATATGTATTCCAACTTTTTCACTAACATACAATTTAACAAACATAAACTGGTATAGAACATTGTTAAATTGAGTGATTAGATATCTAGATTTGAAGAATTCTCTACGCATGTACGTAAGAATTCATACCTAAGAAACTCTTTATATTACAATTCAAGTGGAAGCAATGACATTAATGCTCACTTCAATGGTACTTTCTCATATCCCAATACCACAAAATTTGTCAACGCATTGGTTGGTGCACATGGTCAACACATTGAAGTAAGTTTTCCAAAAACTTTTGATATAAATTTGATGTTAAGGGTAACAGATTTGCATAATCTATCAAATAAAGATACCATTAATTATAAATTTGATTGTAGATAAATTTTTTTAATCAGAATCAAAGTCCAAACCAACATCAAATCTGATGTTTTTTTAGTATTATTTGCAATAAAATTTACATATTTTTAATAAAACTACAAGAAGTAATTATCATCCTACTTAATTCTTTTGATTACTTGAGAACCATGATTGATAATGGTGAAGCTTTTGGTAAGTCAATCTTCACGTTCTTATTTATCCAAAAAAAATGGTTTAGGAACTTCATATAGACCCACACGTGTGTAAAGGTTTTTGATTTCATGTGTTAAAATTTTATGTTTTTTAGAGACAAAATCAGCGTGCTGTCGAGCAGGAAAGTTCAGAGCCAATGTGAGTTGTGGATTAACCAGTCTGCTAGATTTGTATTGCAGTGATGTAGATAACTATTTGTTTTGGGATGCAGTTCATCCAACACAAAGAGTTTAGTCAATATTTTCAGAAGAAATATGGAGAGGAAATTCTTCTATTATGCATCCATTTAACCTTTCCATGCTCATCTTGGGGAGAAAGGCCTAAACAAATCTACATTCTTTATTGTTTAGGTTTGGAGTATTGATGAACTTTGCATTTCTCTTGGGAATAAATTAATGGAAAATTGCCTCATCTAGGAGATCAATTGGGTTTTCCCATATTAGTATTCATAAATTATATTATATGAATAATAATTATCACTCACTACATGTAGCTAAATAATTTTTACAATACATTATGTTGTTAAATAAAAGGCATTTTAAATATAAAAAAGTATTTAGGAATGGTGTTACTGTTGAGTATAGCTAAATTTCAAAATTGGAATAGTTGTATTATTTATCATCTATAAGAATATGAAAACGAGTTTATAGATAGATTTTTTTAATGTTGTGTCTTATATACATGTTAGAAATATTTCACATTTACTAGTTTTAGGTAAAAGAGACCCATTCACAAATTGTTCTTATTTTAAAAATATATATGTTTTTCTTTGACTTCTAGTGGATTATGATCTTATCTATGTATCTGTTTATTTTTCATGACTTTATATTTAAGAATGAGAGTTTTATCTATATAGGTTGTTACATAAGAGACTACCTTTTAAAATTATTTATCTAGACATAAATTTGTGGTCCTCTTATTAACTTTATTTCAACCAATTTCATCTCTTCTAACTTGATTTATGCATGTAGTTTTATTAGCCATTTTACAATATTAGTTCAAAGCATATTTGTAACCCTAGTTTATAATTTTCATTCATAAATTTCTTTTCTTGGTTAAGTTTTGATTATATTAATTTCCACTAATTCATATTTAGGGCTAGAAAATGCACCATTGGTGTTTCGACTATGTTTTAAAGCTTCACCCAATTACTCTTTTATGATCTATTTAATTTCTGTTTCCTTAGATATAGAATTCATAGGTAGAAAAATGATGATATTCTCTTGACATTGAACTTTTTTCCTAATGTATTATATTATTAGTCTTATATTTGAAATATAGCACCATACCTTTAATATTATTAAAAAAAAGATTAAATGATCATAAATTAAAAGAATATTTTGAAAGATTTTATTTTGTTAAGAGGCATCCATCAAATAAGGATTGGTGCTAAGATTTTGATTTCCTATTGCTTCCTTCTTTGAATGTCACTCCATGGGCCTGCCTATGGGGGTCTCATACCAAGTCTCCAATATTCCCTCCTTGATGCCCAAGGTTTCAACTCCTTTGGGGGTAGTCCTTGGATTTCCTAGAGGTTTCTTCTCCCCAAACAGTGTTATGGTTTGATGCTCTCACCTTTGTTGACAAGCATGTAGGTTTAGTATACGCTTCTTTGACCTCTGTTGAGATAGCTAGTAGGTCTAGGATTGGAGATTCCTTCTTTGGGCTAGAATCTCCCTCTTCCTTTGTCGATAAAGTGTTGGATGTCAAATTATGCTCTATGAACACTAACATAGAAAATAAAGGGTGCAATGTTGCATGCAAGATCAATAGCATTAAAATTTAGGCATCGGATAACACTCTGAAGGAGACTATCAACGAATTGGAACTATCTTATAGGCATTGTATTGATCAACTTTGTAAGTGGGTTACTGTTCCATAGAGTCTAAAGGGGAGTGTAAAAATAAATGTTATGGCTCATAGCATATTTTTGTTTATGTTTCTGAATAAAGACTAATTACCTTTTATTGTATCTAATGGCTACTGGACTTATGATGATATCCAAAGGAATATCTTACCCCTTTGCAAATGGAAACCTAAGCTAGATTCATAAAATGGTCTTGGTGCTCTGACCCCTACTTGGCTTTGTCTTCCTAGCCTTCACTTGGATTTGTGGAACACTGAAGTTTTCGTAGGTATTATTTATTCCTTTGGTTGTCTCCTAGTAGTGGATTGGGTTACTTATTAGAGATTTTCCCTTCTATTTTCTAGAACCTATATTAATGTGGTGTTGAATATGGTTTTATCCACATACATAATGATCCAATTGGAATATGATTCATGAGTTCAACACTTGGAATATGACAATGCAATAATTATTTCCAGCTCTATAAGAAGCATAAACATATGAGCAATGTCTATAGATTTAAGAAGAATAAGAATGGACAACCTAAATCATAGAGTGAATCATCATTATCTAGAGTGGAGGACATAGATAAGGTTCCCCACTCTAATGAGGCCATGTTGGATTCTCTAAGGGTTCATTTGTTTGCGAGAATTGAACTAGAATTGGAATCTAGTAATTCTTGAAATTTTTGAGTTGTAGTTTGGATGTGCCAAATCAAAATTGAAAATTAGAATTTGTATTCCCATCTTGGACCCTAAATGAAAATTCTCATTTTCCCTTATTCATATTAAACTAAAAGAGGGGTAAAATTTGTATTGAATACCAAAGAGAGCAGAATAGCACAAGAAACAAAGGGAACTACAAAGCTTTATCCTAGTCCACAAGCTTAACCAACATCTAAGATAAATCAAGGGGAAGCATCCTATGATCAATAATATTCCAATCCGGCCCTTTCTCAAAGGCCCATTTAGCCATAAAATAAGCCAATCCATTCCACTCACGAGGGATATGCATAAAAGAAATAGAATCCAGAGAATTGCATAACTGAATGATCTGCTAAATAACTAGAGCTAAATGCCAATCCACTTGCAGAAGGTTCCTTCTATTCAATAAATTCACAACTACCTGTGAGTCAATCTCATAGATTATTCTTTTCCAGCCACATTGACAACACTATTCCACTACAACCAAGATAGCCAGGGCTTTCATGAGGTTATTAGTATGGTAACCCTTGTATATAAAAAATAGAAATTGAATATCACCATAACTATCATGCCCAACTCCCCCAATACTAGTCGGACTAGGATTGCCCTGAAAAGAACCATCAGTGTTGATTTTAAGAATGCTTGCCTCTAGAGGAGACCAATGCCCCTCATGATTAACATGCTAAGAGTGTTGCTTAGCTCTATTCCCAAAGCAAGTGTGGGGGACCGAGGGAGTGCAACACTGAAGAGGAAAGGAGAGGCAAGAGTAAATACCAACATCACTAGGATCCAAACCTCCACCAATGTTACATTTAGCTAGGAGAGTTTCATGAAGATAATTGACAATTTTCACTCATAGGTGCCTAATCTCAAATTGTAAATCATGAAAGATCCTCCTATTTCTCTCAAGCCAAACATGCCATAAAATAAGGGAAGGGCTGATAGACCAAGCAACCTAAAGAAAATAAGTATTGGAAGGGGAATGGCCCAATCAGTCCCAAAATTTAGACAAAGAGGAAATATGCCAGCATGTGCATCCCCACACACTCCACCAGAAGTGCCAAATGTTGGAAATCTGATTCAAAAGATCATTGGTGAAGAAGATTGATTGAAAGAGGAAGATTATTGTTAAAATAATGTTTTTAATCATTGTTTTGTCATTGATGTCAAACTTGCTATTTGTAGGAATGACATTTTCTTATAAGATCCAAGAACTATCACTTAGTTGATTGATGAAGAGGATTTGATCAACAAGATGTAACAAGAGTACCTAAGGGAAAGGTTGAGTTATGATATTGTAATGAAGTGCAATGATCAGTTAAGACAATGGTTAAATGATGTATTAATAACATAATTGAAGATATAGAGGTTGGTCACACTTAGAAACATTGGAGGAATAAGTTGTAACAAGGTTGACTACAAAGCTTAAACTAAGTTCATTAGTAGGTGTCGAGCAAGCTAGTTGAAGCCAAGAAAATTCTTAGTTGGAGCTGATAAAAAGGTAAATCTAGTGTGTGTTAAGTAAACTTTAGGTGACAAGTGAAATTCAAGTACCAAGAAAAGTAATAGGTGTCAAGCATTAGATAATCTTAGTAGGTGCCAAGTGAACTTCACGTGCCGAGCATCAGTAAAACATAGTTGATACCGAGTAACACAGTATGTGCCAAGCACCAATATTTCAATAGTGTCGAGTTGTTGCATTATTGGAAATGTCAAAGATTCGCCAAATTTGAGTTGACATAGTTGTTATCTTGAATATTGTGAACCAGTTGGAGGATAAGTATGATGAGCTAGTGGCACAGAGTTCTATGTAAACCATTTTTGGGCAAATTCAAAAGGATTATTCAAGAAGTTTCTAGAGGAAACATAATATGGGTTAGATTCAATGAATTCTACCTAATCCATATGAATTGAAATTAAAAGATGGAATAATCGAGTGGGAAAAGAAACTCCAAGACTTTTATTTAAGGAGTCATAGACCAAGAAGCAACAATTGTTGCTAAAGTGCCAAATTGTAAAGTGGTTAGAAGGGTGTCAAGGAGAAGGCATCTAGGAAAGGGTAGAGCATAGAGGGTCTGCTTCAATGAGTGGTCAGAGAAAGATGATTTCACTAGTACATTGAGCATGAAGACTCAAGGAGACAAAACTTGAAAGGAGGGCAAGCTATCAGAATTGAAGAGATTGAAAGCCAGGCAATGTGAATGAGCTAAAGAGTGATCTAGGATCTGCAAGTTAAGTTGTATGTTGTAATCAAGTCAAAGATTTTCTAATACTCTCTAGAAATTGTATTAGACATGAAAATCCTATGGACTTAGGTTGGTTTAATAGCCATCTATAAATCCTTTAATAGGGTGGTATTCCAAGTGAATGTTCTAAAGTCCTCTAACCAAGCCCACTTCTAATAGGGTAGATAAATCCTCTAACAAGGTCACATTTAACAGTGTGTTGTAAGCCTTTAATATGGCAAGCCTTTCATAAGGAATCACTTCAAAAGAGTGAGAATTGAGTAGCATGTTACTAATTATTTTTCCCAAAATGGGTTTCCATGTAAATCATTGTGTTATGTGTTGATTCTTTATGTGTTATGCTTGCATGTTGATTTACAGTAACTTGCTAATTAGGAAAGTTAAAGCTTTGATGAATGAATGGTTGAATGGGCTCACTACAATTAGTGAAAAAGTTTGAATTGGACATTTGGACCTTGAATAACTGATTCACCCCTACTCTCAGTTATTCTAAAGCATTTCTAACACCAAATCTATTTGGCAAAGGGGCACTAGAAAGTCAGATGTAGTCTCTTCACTATTGCAACAAAAAACACATATGGAAGGCCCTTGGAAGCCTCACTTGTAGAGATTATCCCAAGAAAGAAACTGATTGTAAACCAGAATAAAAAGAAAAAAGTTACACTTTGGCCATGAAAAATTATTCCAAACTTTCTTCCACCAAGAGGCCTCCACCTTGCCAAAAAGTTTCCTCATCAGTGCAAGGTACCTAGAAGAAACAAAATACTTGCCAGAAGAAGCACCTCCCCAAGATAAAACATTAGGTTCCTGCAGTGAGTTGCACTCCCTAGAAGCCAATATCTAAGATAGTTCCAACTGATCCCCTAGAGAGCCACCTAATGATCAATTAGAAGAATTCTTCCATCTATAACCCATAGGAAGGCCTAGGTTAAAAGCATCTTTATAATGAGCCACCTTATTCCATCCAATAGAAAGGAAAGAATCACAAAGAGACTACAAGTGAGGATGAGAGGATAAGAGAGGAGGATTCCCATTCCAAGAATCACTCCAAAATAGAGCCTCAAAGCCTCTATTATAGATCCAAAATAAACTTCTCTTCACTAGGTGAGCACCAATCTTGAGGGTATTCAACACCATAGAGCCTCTTCCATCAAAAGAAAACCTAGAAATATCTAAAGGTTCAACACCAGATAAATACTTGTGTGATAGGATATAGGCCCAAAGCTGAGACTGACCAGTACACCAGCGCCAATAGAGCTTGACTGCATAAGATAGTAGAATGAAGGCCGAGGCCTCCTTCCTTTTTTGGCCTGCAAATGGTATCCCAATTGATGAGGCTCCATTTGGTATTTTCAACATTTCAGATTTCCATAAAATATATTGATTTATTATATTCTCATTTTTCTTTTTGGAGTTGATTTACTAGTAATTTTATTCAGCTATTGGAGTTTAATTACATAAACTTTCGCAAGTGACTTGCAACTATTCTAGGTTTTATTTTTTCTAAGTTGTGTGGTTTTCTTGATATCCATTATTTTGTTCTCTAGAATGTGATCTAATCTATTGATCTTCAACATTTCAAGAAATTAGGAAAATGGAATCCATCACCATTGTAGAGCCTCATCGATTTAGCCAATTTTGAATAGTGGAAAAATCAAAATCATTGATTTTAAAGAAAAAAAAGGTTAAAGGGATTTGTAATTTCCTAGATATTGAGTCATGACCCTTATGATCTGAGAAGCTAAATAGGCCCTAAGTTTCTAGCATAATAGATTCTGCCCTTTGTAGTAGCCCGTGTCATGATTTGTTAATCTTCCCTACTAAAAGATTTGGTTAAAGTGTGAAGGCATTAAGAAAAGAAACAATGTCTTTTGATTTGGGGCTAGCCATAGTCAGGTTTGTGTTGTTCTTACTATTGTCTTCGAAGATCTTCTTTTAGATTCTAGGAAATAAAAGAACCATGGATTTTTGTGGGTTTGGAACTAATGATAGATTGATTTTTGGTCCATTCCATCATATATTTTGGCCTTATAACTTTGTTTGTCATTGTTATACAAATACATGTTTTATGTTGGTTGATTATCATAGCCCTCGACAAATTATTCAAGAGAAGTGATTTGTTTCAGGATATGGGTCTTTTGGTTATTTTTTGTTGTTCTGAAGATGATTATAATGGATAGTAGTAGTTTTGTTTCAGGATATGTTGTTTAAGATTTTTAATCTACAAGTTTGTAAAAACTTGGTGATGGGTTTGCATTGATCTAAGCACTCTAGATTTAAATCTCAATTTTGATTTTGTGCAACTAAACACAAAGAAAATATGTTTTCCATCAAATTTTGGGTGAACCAAATGGTCCAATTATTTTCCCAAAATCCAAGTTTTGAATTACAAATCCAGAATTTGACAAATTTTGGACATGAGACCAATACTACAATTACAAATTCCAACAACCAAATAGACCCTTAAATCTAATAAATTCAACCTTATAAATTAGAGTGTGCCAACTTAATGCCCTAGTGATCCTATTATTGCCTAGAATTCCCTAGATATAAATGTTTTTGTTATTCATCCAACTCTTTAAACTCCAATAAGTTGAAAACTAGTGAGAAAGAAGATCCGAGTAAAGAGAATTTTGTTATAGATGCTGGATGTTTGTAGTTTTCCTCCTCTATCATTTATATTACCCAATTGGAAGTTAGAAATAAAATGGTGGTCCAAATAAATTTATCTCAAACACTGATGGTCAAGTGTCATAGATGAATTCCCTTATTCAAGAACACTTGAAGAATGCTTCTTATAATATTCAACCGAGAGTGATTATATCTTAAGGATTAAATAATAAAATGTATTCTATAAAAATAAATAGAATAGTGACCCTATGATGACTCCTAAGTTAATAAGTCAAATTTGTAGATACTCCAATCATAAGGGGAAACTTTCATTGTTAGGATTTTTCTCCACACATCCAAAAAAAGGGCCCAAACTACTATCTAAGAGGATTATGGTACTAATTTTGACTACACTCTTGTAAAAGGAAAAGGTAAAATAAGGTAAAAATCTTAACACATGAGGGGTTGTTCATTTTTAAGATTTTGTTGGGAAGATCTTATCTTTGAATATGAGGGGGTTGAATAATCATTAAAAAAACATACCTATTGAAATTCTCAATCCAAGAGAACAAAGTTGATATGTTGATCCTATAGGAAACTAGAATGAATAAAGATGGTTTTAAAAGAGTATCAATAAAATTTGGTAGGGTGCCAAGTGAGAAACTTGTGACTTTGCTCATGCCTTGGAGGCTTAGCTTCACTTTAGAATCATGTTAAGGTGGATGGATCATTCTTTAATTCCTCTAATAGAAATTTTATTACCTCTATTAAAAATATTATTCCATTAATTTCTCCTAGAGATTAATTATTATCTTTGATCCTAGTGTGAGGTCTCAAAGGAAATCTATGTGGGAGTAATTAGTTACTCTAATTTTGGAAATATATCTATTAAATGGATGATAGAGATTTTCAATTCTCCCCTTTTCCCTTTAGATATATTGGGTAGAAGCAAAGACTTTAGTGAAAGCATGTTAGATGAAGGAGACACTTTTACTACCAAGAGAATGATAGATATTGATATCCATGCTGTAGATTTACTTGATATAAGTTATGGGAATAATCTTAAACCTTTTAGATAAGATATAAGTATGTTTTCCTTGAGTTTGTTGAACCTTGCATATTTTTATAAAACTTCTCACCTAAAAAATAGATCTGATCATAGTGTCATTCTCATAGATTGGATGTAAGGTAAGAGGAAATATTATTAACAATTTTGGTTTTAAATAATGTGGAATACTTGACCATACTTTTGTAGATTGGTTGTAGATGGGTATAATACTTCTTCTAGTGGCTCCTTGATGATCTAGATGTTGAAAATATTATAGGGGTAAATAAGACGGGAGGGGTGAATTAGTTACCACTAAAACAATTACAAATCCCTTAGATGTTAGTACAAACTTCCATTTAACTCACGGATCAATTCGAACAAGATATTCATTGTAACTCGATTAATAAAGCAATCTTAAGACAATGATATGTACTAACCTTTAGTAACTTAGTTGTAGAAAGATAAAGCAATAAGAAAATAAGTTGAACACATGAGACACCAAAATTTAATGTGGAAATCCATTTTGGAAAAACTACCAATGCAACTAGTTACAACTTTTCACTCTTTTGAAGCGAGCATTGTTAGGAGCCAACCCTATTAAAGGTTACAAAACACACTATTAGGTGTGACCTTGTTAAATGATTTGAATCACCCTTTTAGGAGTGCCCTTGTTAGAGGTCTTAAGACACTTCAATATAGAAATGCCTCATAGTTAGAGGATTTTCAAAATGTCTATTAAGTCAACTTCGTTGAGAGATTTCTTCACTGCTACAATTGTTAGAGAGTAACAATGATTGACCCAATTGATGGAGCAACTAAATTGCAGATTCAAATCAGTATTCTAACTTATCGTCTAGATCCTCCCTGATTAGAATACTCTTTGCAACTTCTTGGATACTCTGTTCTAAATCAAATAGCCTTCTTTATTCACATCTTATCTTCTTTTCCACTTTCTTATATCTCAATCCACGTCTTGACCTTTCATATATATCAAACTCAATGTCAAGTCAGCATGAATACCCTTTCAAATTAAAAAATAATATCAATTGAGTTGGCTTGCATAAACCAACTAATAGATAAAACTAATTTGTTGTAGGTTGGTTAAAACTGGGTCACTCAATTACCACTAAGTTCCTTGGTAACCGACTTGACTCGATTTACACTAAACTCCTTTAGTAACTAAACTGACTTGGTTTACACATGAATCCATGAACTTTTTCTCAAATGATACTAGATTCTTCTAAACTCAGTTCCAATTGGTAGTTCTCAATTAGAGTATAACATTTGTGTAACATCAATGACAATATACAGTTGAATAATTGTTATCAACAATATCCCTCTTTGGCATTGATGGGAAAACAATATGTCATTAAGTAAAGAAAACTTACAGCAATCAAGATGATTTGTAAGATTTTATAATATCCTTAGATTCATTCCATTTCTCCATCCATCCATGAGAACTTCCTCTAAGATTCTCCCTCTACTATGTTATCTTTAGACTCCATCAGATCAAGTTCTCCCTCTTGAATATTATTGCCTCTAATTCTTCTCTAATTACATCAATATCTTCCTCAATGAATATATGGCATGATTCTCTCCCTCTTTGAAATCAAATTCTAAAGACTTGACATAGTGATTGTACAATGTACTTGTGTACTGATTGATATGCACTTCTTTGCATCAACTTGATAGAACTTCAGAGTAGTTTGGTTAATACATTAGTAATTTATACTCTAGTGAGCATCAAATAGGGGAATGACCCCTAGATTTCCTATAAGATACAAAAATGCACCCTTAGGTAATGGTTTGGTAAATATGTCAAAAACATTCTCCTAAATTGTGTTAACATATTCTAATCTGACATCTTTATCTTGAACTAATTCTCTCAAAAAATGATACTTGATTGCAATGTGTTTTTTCTTGGTGTGCATCACTGGGTTTTTAAATATATTGATTGTACTTGTGTTATCATAATAGATAACCACTAGATCCTTGATTTCTTCCTTCATTCCTAATAATAGTTGCTTGATCCACATTATGTTGGAGCAATTAACTATTGTAGCAACATATGTTGCTTTTTTTGTAGACTGAGAGATCCAATTATGCTTCTTAATGGTCCAAGATACTAACCTCTTTCCAAGAAAGAATGTTCCTCCAATGGTGTTCTTCATGTCATCAATGCTTCCCACCCAATCAACATTAGTAAAGGATTTAAACTTGAAGTTTCCTCCTTTCTTGTTCCATAGACCATAGTCTTGAGTGCCTTTTAGATATCTCATAATTCTTTTAATTTCCATCATATGATTTTCTCTAGGATTTGAAAAGAATCTTGCAACTATACCAAATGCTAATTCAATATCAGGTCTTGCGTGAACAACATAATGAGGTTTCCCAATCATAGATCTAGAGGTAGTCTTTGATAGCTTATGTACAGTAGACATAGGTGTTCCAACTGGTTTGGAGTCTTCCATTCCAAAGGACTTCAATGTCTCCTTGATATATTTTGACTAAGTAATGTAAATGTCATCCTTCATTTGATGAACCTATAAGGAAACAAAGAATTTTATTTCTCCAATCACTAACATTTCAAATTCTTTCATCATTTATTCAGAGAATGACTTGCATAAGTCATCATGACCTATAAATAGGATATCATCCACAAATGTTTATGCTAACAAAATCTTTTTCTATGGTCCCTTGTTAATATATAGACTATTGTTATCATTGGTCCTTTGAAAACCAATCTTTACTAGAGATCCATGAAGTCTCTCATACCATGCTCTAGGAGTTTGCTTTAGACCATATAAAGGTTTGAGTAAATTGCAAACCATGTCTCTTTTATTTGGATCAATGACACCTTCAAGCTTACCAATGTAGACTTCCTCTTCTAGAATTCCATTCAAAAAATCTGATTTTACATCCATTTGATACAAATGGAATCCTTTAAATGTAGTATATGCAAGCAGTGTTCTAACTCCTTCAAGTCTAGCAACAAGAAAAAATGTTTCTCCATAGTCTATGCCTTCTTCTTGAGTGTATCCTTTGCACACTAGCCTTGCCTTATTCCTTGATACTTCACCATTTTCATTGAATTTATTTTTGAATACCCACTTTGTACCAATGAAATTTTTATCCTTGGGTCTAGGAGCAAGATAGCAATTATTGTTCCTTTCAATTTTCTCAAGCTCTTCATTCAGTTCCTCTATCAAAATTCCATTATTCAATGCATCTTTAATAGGTCTAGGTTCAAATTTAGTAAGAAAACATGTACCTTTTAGTTTGTTCATTTTCATTGTACCTCTTATCTAATCTCCAATTATTTTCTCAGGTGCATGATGTTTTCTGATATATCTAGTAAGTACAGGTATCTAACTTCTAGATTGTGGACTAGATTGACTTGGTTGCTCAAAGGTTCTATGAATTTCCAAATTATACTATGTTTCTACTATCTAAAACTTAGTTCCCATAGACTATGACTCATGTTCCTCTGTGTGAGACTCACTTCAAACTATCTCCAACTCTGGTTGCACTGGTTGCAACTTGGTTGACACTAGACATTACTTAGTTGACACTCTAGACTTTGGTGACTTGGGTGGAGTAATTTGTTGAATGATGGGCAAAGTATCAGGTTCAAAGTAAACCAAGTTTCTATAATCCTTAGGTTCCTTACTATTGTGTTCTTCATTCTTTTTTGTACACTCATATGTCAACTTTTATGTGTGCACTTTCTATAACCTTTTGAGTAGCAATATTCAAACATTTATATGCTTTTCTCTTATTGGAGTATCCTAGGAAAATGACTTCATCAGTTTTCACATCAAAAATTCCTTTCCTTGATTCTTTTATGATATAACATTTTCTTCAAAATACTTTGAAATAATATGGATTAGGTTTATAGCCATGCCATAATTCCTTAGGTGTTTGATCTATACCTTTCTTTAGTTGAACTTTGTTCAAGGTATGAACTATTGTGCTAATTGCTTCCTTCTAGTATTTGGTTGCATCATTTTCCTCTATCATCGATGTTCTTGCACAATCTATGATGGACCTATTTCTTTTTTCTGCAATGCCATTCTACTAAGGTATACTAGCTGCTAATACATGTCTTTTGATTCCTCTATCATTGAAGAATTCATTGAATTCATTAGAGATGAATCCTCCTCCTCTAAATGATCTTAGGAATTTTAATTTCTTACCAATTTCTTTCTCAAATCTAGCCAGATACCACTTGAATTTTAAGCTTTAGATTTATCCTTCATCTACATTACCATCATTATCCTAGAATAATTATCAACAAACAAAATGAAGAATTTGTCTCGAATGTAGATCTTTGTACCTATTTGTCCACAAAGATTAGTATCAGCTAGTTCTAAGACTTCTTTAGTATTGAATTTTTTTAATTTTGAAGCTAGTTTTATCCATATTTCCAATCTGACATTGTTTGTAAGCAACCTATTGGTGATACAATTGTTTTCTTGTCTGAAAGCTATCATTTAGTTGATTGATGAAGAAGATTTGAAAAGAGGAGATACCAATAGCACCTAGAGAAAGGTTGAGTTATTTGGTATGTAAAAGAACCACTAAGACCAAGTAAGACATTGATACTATAGTGTATTGTTTATCTACTTAAAGTCTAAAATGAAAGATTACTCAAGTTAAGACTAGAAGAAGATCAAGTAAGAAAAGTGTCTTCC
The DNA here is from genome assembly GCA_028749045.1 of Cupressus sempervirens. NCBI lineage: Eukaryota > Viridiplantae > Streptophyta > Pinopsida > Cupressales > Cupressaceae > Cupressus > Cupressus sempervirens. Next base: position 662,003,831 of record CM053784.1, read on the forward strand.
AAGCCTTACCAAATAGTTAGTACAAGCCAAGTAGAAATCGATGGAAGTTGAGTGAAAATCAAGAGGTGTTGAGAAAAGATAAATATAAGTGCAAGTCAAGTGATTGTTAGTATATACTGAGTAATGTTTATTTGATGCCGAGCATCAGTAAACTTTAGTGTTTGCCAAGTAAACTAGTGTCGGTCGAGTGAAAGAACAATATAGATGTTGAGTGACAACATGTTGATGTTGAGTGCCAGTAAATGTGTTAAATCAAATATTTGACAAATCTAGGCTGACTATTTTGTTATCTTGAATTGTGTGAAGTGTGTGGAAGATAACTATGATGACTTGTTGGCACAAAATTCAAGGTAAACCATTTTGAGGTGAATTCAAGGAAGATTGTAGAAGAAGTTTCTAGAGGAACCAAATGCAAAAGTGGGTAAATTTATTATATCCTACCTAATCATTCCTAATCTTAAAATGGATAATAGTTGGTCAAAAGCAAAGGTTGTCATGTGAGAGAACCTAAGGAAGATAAGGAGTCTAGGGTATTACTTCATCTAGTGGTCAATTAAAAGTAACTACAATTGACATGTAAAGAAAGAAGGCTTAAGAGTATGAATGCTTGAAAGGAAAACAAGCTATCAGAGATGGAGTGTATAAAAGCCAAGCAGAGATCTATAATCTTCAAGTGATTTGTAATTTTTTATCATATCAAGCGTTATTATTACTTTCTAATCATTCTATCAGTCTAGGATAAATCATTTAGATTAAGGTTGACCTAATAGTTATTTTTAAACCCTTTAACTGGGTGACATTCTAATGGAATGGTCTAAAGTCATTTAGCGAGGCTCACTCCTAACAAGGTGATCAAAATCCATTAATCAAGTCATATTTAATAGTGTGTATTGAAACCTTTAATAGGGTTGGCCTTTCATAGGGTATCACTTCAAAAGAGTGAAATTAGCAGCATGTTATTGGTGGTTCTCCGATATTGGGTTTCTGTGTAAAATTGTTGGGTCAAATTGTGTGAATATTCTTATGTTGTTTCATGTTTATATTTCTACAAAGATGTTTTGACCTAGGACAATTGTTGATCTCAGATTGGTTTTGACAAGTGAGTGTCAACACGCTTAAGCCATTTACTTAGTTCGTGTCAAACTAGTAATACATGTCGAGCACAACATGTAAATATTAGACTATACTTAGTTACAATGAGTGTCGAGTCACTCATGTGCAAAGTCACTATTGGGCGTTCATTTGCACAAGGTCAATGGCAGGAATCCATAGTGTAATTCCTCTCTTGAAAAGCAAATCTTTTTAAGGATCCACTCCAAGGTTCAGGGTTTGTCTTGCGACGTACCAAAATCCACTCAGTAGAAGATAAATGTGAATGTTCACGAGGAGGCCTTTACTGGTTCCAAAAACTCTTTTACCTTGGAATCAAGTAAAATTTGTTCGCTGTCCCAAAATATCACACCAAAACAACAATATTTTTGTATTTTCTATTTTTCAATGAATGCAATTCTAACAATGCAACTACTATGAGGTCCTATTCTAACAGGGGGGTTAGCGAAGCAAATAATGAAACTAAAAGAAAATAACATGAAATCAAATAACTTGAAATTAAAATTCCTAAATAGACATAAGCTATAGAATACAACACGCTGCGAGTTAAACCTTTGAAGAAATTGGTAGGAAACCAATGAAAATAGGAGTAGCACTTCCTAGAATCCACTGATGCAATCGTCGGTGAAAATCTGTAACAAATTGAATGATGTTTCACTCTTCATCAAATCGCAAGGCCACAAAAAGTGTGCTCATGTGAGACAAAAATCTATGTAGACACAATTGGGTAATTTCTTCTCAAGATCATTACGTCAACAAAATTCATATATCTGTAGCAAACACCAGAACTAAAAGATAGCACAACTAGAAACAACGCAATAAACCTTTGGCTCAATCAAAATCTCATGAATAAAATCCATAAAACAATGACATATTTAGGCAAGAATAACTACACTCCAAATGATAGCACCAAAAGCATAATTTTATTGCATAATAACAATGGCCCTTTTTACATTTTACAATAGGGTATTTATGAGAAATCATCTCCTCAATTTGTGTTGAGAGTGAGAGATATCTTAATGCAATAAAATGCTTTTAAAATATTAAAACAAACTAAATATATACAAACTAGTAATCTAACTAGTGGTTAGAGGGACTCCATCAATATTTTATTCATTAATTGGATGCATGAGCCCTTTACATGTCAAAAATAATGAAAGCATGAGAGAGAAAGTAGGAGGAAGCCATTAGTCAAAGTAGAAGTGCATAGAGACACCAAAAATAGAAGTTGGCCCTTCACTAAGCGTGTGTTAGAGTTAACTTGCAATTGCAGAGCTACATGAAAATGCGGAGCTACGGAACTCAATTCGCCAAAAAATCAAAGTTCTCAATTTTAAAAATAGTTTCTGGGTTTTGATCAAATGAGGTTTTAGATCACATTTTATATACACTCCATGCCCCTTTCTAATGATTTACACCCTCTTTATAGCCAATTACTTTCATCAACTTGCACTTCCTCTACTTCTTCAATCAAAAATCTCAAGGCACTTGCGTTGAATCTTGTCCCCAATAACTGCATAATATGAGGAACTTGATTTGCTTTATGTGTCCAATCTCTGTATCTTTAAACTTTTTCTTCTCTCCACCTATCCAATCTTTCTTGGCAAGAAACCAAGTGATCTAGATTATCCAAGATGATCAAATGTTCGCAACTTTTTCATATTTTTTCACAAATTTTCTATTCATTTTTAAATGACCTTTTTGGAGGTCTTTTGCTCAAAATTTTAAGTCGAAACCTTTGTCGGTCCCTAAAATTGGGTAGTTGAAGGCTCTATTTTAGGGATTTGAAATTAGATCTTCAGTTCTTCTTTCCAATGGTGTAAGCGATTCTGAATTGTGAGGCCCGAGTCAAAAGTTATGACCTCGACAAGTTAAGGATACAATTTTTACCTACAAAAGAAGAAAACATTAGTCCGTAGAGTTAACAATGCATAGTAAAGACACACTAGCCATTCAAACAAAACTTGAGGTGAATCCTAAAATCTGGCTAAGTCTAAAATTTTGAAGCTCTAAAATTTGGCTAAGTCTAGATTCTTGAAGCCCTGAAATTTTTTAAAATCTTTACCTTATCTCTAGGAGGTCGGAAACTTATCTCAAAAGATTCGTCACATATATTAGAATATATCTTAAGTATAAGAAATTAAATGTATGTCAACTTATACTTAAATGATATATTTTAAACCCCTTTTATGGTTATTCCAACAAAATTGAAGGTAAAAAAATAGCTTGACAAGCACACAAGGCCCTTGGGAGCGCGGCGGCATGAACACGTAACAGGCACCTTGATTATGCATGCGCACACACTTACAAACTGGGCGCAGTGCATGCATGAGGTGAGGCACGCATGGCACGTGCATGTGAGGCAAGGCAAGGCAAGGTGCAGGATGACATGGCACACGTGTGCAAGGCGAGGCACTCGACATGCAGGCGAATGGCACGTGGTGTCGCAGGCATGGGCATGCAGTGTGCGGGTTGTGCCAGCCCACGGTGCTTTTTTCAACTCTCTCTTTTCTTTTCTTTTTTTCTCTTTTTTTTGTTCTTTTTTTTTTTTTGTGTTTTTTGATTTTTTAATTTTTTTTGAGTTTTTTTCAATTTTTTTGTGATTTTTGGACTCAAATTTCTAACCTATTTAACTGAGTTTTCTTCTCCTGACTCTCGAACTATGAGTCCAGGAGTCAAAAAAAGTAGGGGGTCCCCATTCCTAGTAAGGAATGGGGTGTGTGTTGTGGAGACCACAACAGTCACTTAGGTGCCAAGCAGATATTCCATGCTGAGTGAATTCAAGTGCCAAGTAAATAGTGGATGTCGAGTAGTTCAAGTGCCAGATCAAAAGTAGAAATACAATGTATGTTGAGCATCAATGACTTCATATGTTGAATAACTTAGATTGGACATACTTGTTTGTAATGGCACAAACAACTATGTAAACCATTTTCAAGCCAACTTAAGGATAGATTACAATCTTTTGGAGATAAGGATAAATCTATATGCGAATTCCCTATATAATTGCATGCAGCCAATCAAAAAATGGGAAGGTTTAAGCATCAAAATGGATGAATCTCAATCATAGATTCATACCTAACCTTAAGCCACCTAAGTCTTTTTAAGGTGGATGAAACCTTAAACTCTTTACAACATGAATGGGTGAGTAATCGAATTGGAGAGTGAACAAGATAGTTTAAAGAAAATTCAAGGTGACTTAGCAGTAAGAGTGAATTGCAAAATCAGCTAAGTGAAGAACAGGGGATAGAGAAGGATACAACATTGATACATCAAAGATTGAATAGAGGTGATCTATTATCAGGAAAGCAAGTGTTAGTCGCAAGGTCTATGCTGAGACATTTTAACATGTGATTTTAGTTAAATCTGTTAACAAAGTAGTCCTAACAGGTTGTATGAAATCCTTTAATAGGGTGCTTACTTGATTCTAAGTTGAAGTCCTCTAACAAGGCACAATTCTAATAGGGTGTTGAAATACTCTAATAAGGGGGGACTTAACAGTCTTTGTAAGACTTTAATAGGGTAGGCCTTTCATAGGGTAGACCATGATTCATGGTCAAACCATTGTAACCTTAATCGGATACACTTTATTTTTGTTGTAGTGAAGATTTGTGGGTGTCATCCCCAACCCAATTTTACCTTCTAACTTGGAGGGTTTCTAGGTATTCATATCTAACCTGTTATGTATGTGATTAATTACATGTTTATTGTTGGATACAACTATTCAATTGTGTGTTGTCTTTGATGTTACACAAATGGCATATCAGTTATTAGACAGAGTCTACCAAGCTCAGTTGGTTAGCAAAGAAAAAGATAGAGTCTACCAAGCTTAGATGGTTAGCAAAGTGAATTACAAAGTCTATTGAGCATGCTTGGTAGTTACACTGTGGAGACAGTTTCTACCAAGCTCACTCAAGCATTGAAAGATTTTATGGTAGAAGTTAGTTTCTACCGAGCTCACAAGGTCAGCAAAGGAAAGTTAGTGTTCATCGAGTTCACTCGGTCTCCAAAGAATTATGCAAAATTCTCAGTGCTTACCGAGCTTCAGTTGGCTAGCACTAGAAATCATTTCTAGAGCAGTGTTTACCAAGCACGGTTGGCCAATGAAGGATTTCATTGTTTTGGAAAATAAAGTTTAATTATTTCATGTAATGTCTATAGCCGATTGATGTAATAATAATTGGTAAATGTAACTTGTAAATGAGCTGACTTGACAATTTGTAAGGTATAAATAAAAGGTCAAGTTGTAGATTCAAATGTATGATGATGATGAATGAATGAGTGAGCATACAAGTGAGTTAATTGTGTGAAGAGGAAAGTGTGAACAAATTTAGAAGAAGGATTAGATAACTTTTGCATTGAAAGAAGAATCAAAAGATATGTATCAGCCCCTGGAACTCCTGAGCAAAATGGAATAGCTAAAATGAGGAACAAATCTGTTATGGATTGTGCAAGAAATTTAATGATTGAAAAGAACATTGCTATCAAATACTGGAAGGAAGCTATCAACATTGTAGTTCATACCTTGAACCGAGTACAACTGAAGAAGGACTCATTCAAAACCCCCTATGAGTTATGGTATGGCTATAAACCCAATGCAAGTTACCTAAAAGTATTTGGAAGTAAATGTTATATTTTGAAAGAATCTAGAAAAGGTAAATTTGATGTGAAGGGTGATGAAGGAATATTTTTGAGATATTCTTGCAAAAGTAAAGCATATAGATGTTTGAATTTGTCTATTCAAAAAGTCGTAGAAAGTGCACATGTGAAAGTGGATGAGTTTGTAGAAAGGACTGAAGAAGAAAGAAAAAAGGAACCAAAAGACTACAGGAAATTTATTTTCATTGAACCTGATACAGTGCCAAATACATCTGTCAATCAGGAATCTTCTACTCCTGAATCTTTAGTAACTAAGTTGCAAGAAGTTCAAACTAAGGTACAAGAACCTGAGTCACATTCAGATGTTATTGAGCCAATGCTTACTGAGCAATAGTCACATTATCTAGAACAACTAGAACCTAAAGTTGAAATACAAGAGGATGACAATGAAATTCATTCAAAAGGCAAGGAACTTGTATTAGCCAAATGTGTCAGGAGACATCATGCACCAAATCAAATCATTGGAGACAAATCTAAAGGTACTATGACAAGAAGTAAGCTAAAAGGTACTTGTTTACTTTTTGATTTTGAACCTAGAATTGTCAAAGATGCATTAGAAAATGAAAGTTGGATTGAGGCTATGAATGAACAGATAGAAAAAATAGAGAAGAACAAAACATGGACTCTTGTACCTAGGCCTAAAAATAAGAATGTGATTGGAACTAAGTGGGCATTTAGAAATAAGTTGAATCAAGATGGTAAGGTGTCAGGGAACAAAGCTAGACTGGTATGTAAAGGCTACTCTCAAGAAGAAGGAATAGACTATGGAGAGACTTTTGCTTCTATTGCAAGATTGGAAGGTGTCAAGACCCTACTTGCATATGCTACATACAAAGGATTTAAGGTATATCAAATGGATGCCAAATCAGCATTTCTCAATGGAATACTAGATGAAGAAGTCTACATTGAATAGCCTAAAGATTTTGTTGATCCAGACAAGAAGGACATGGTCTAAAAATCACACAAACCATTGTATGGTTTGAAACAAGCCCCTAGAGCATGGTATGAAAGATTGCATAACTATCTTATTCAGATTGGTTTTCAAAGAACTAATGATAATAGTAGCTTGTATATCAAGGAAGGACTAGATAACAAGATTATTTTGGCAGAAATATTTGTGGATGATACTTTGTTTATAGGAAATGATGATTTATGCAAAGAATTTTTAGAACAAATGAACAAGGAATTTGAGATGTCAATGTTTGGTGAGATTAAATTCTTTGTTGTTCTTCAAATTCATTAGAATAAGAATGGTATCTACATCACTCAATCTAAATACATCAAGGAGATACTCAACAAATTTGGGATGGAAGATTGCAAACAAGTTGGAACTCCTATGTGCACTAGACTAAAGCTTACAAAGGATAATGAATCAAAAGAGGTAGATTAGATATTATATAGATCAATGATTGGAAAGTTGTAGTATGTAGTTCATACAAGGCTAGATATTGCTCTTGTAGTTGGTATTGTAGCAAGATTTTCAGCAAAATCAAGAGAGAATCACATGATGTCAATCAAAATGATCATGAGATGTTTGAAAGGCACTAAAGATTATGGATTGTGGTATAAATTTGGAGGTAATCTGGATTTGAAAGTGTTTACTGATGTTGATTGGGCATGAAAATTTGATTACAAAAAGAGTACATGTGGAGGAGCATTCTTTATTAGAAAGAAGTTGGTCTCTTGGACAAGTAAAAAGAAAAATTGTACATCCCAATCTATAGAAGAAGCAGAGTATGTTGATGTAGTAGTAAATTGCTCTAATACTATTTGGTTCAAATAGTTATTGAAAGGTATGAAGGTGGAAATCAAAGAACCTATTGTTATGTTTTGTGACAATAAAAATGCAATCAATATATCTAAGAATCTAGTAATAGATTCAAAAACCAAGCACATGGCAATTAAATATCATTTTGTCAGAGAATTGGTGTAGGATAAGGAGATCAAATTGGAATATGTTCAAACAAAAGAACAAATTATTTACATATTCAACAAGCCACTACCTAAGGATGCATTCTTGTATCTAATAGGTAAATTAGGGGCCATTCCCCTATCTGAAGCTCACTAAAATGAAGTTTTAGTGGTGCATCAATAGGTATCAAGTTGAAGATTTTTTAGTTGATGCAGCATAGTCATGGGAACATTGCATATGAATCAGTACTTAAGGTACATTGTTACTCATTTGGTTTGTGTTGTCTTTGGAATGTATTGTCAAAAAGGGAGAGTATACTATCATATCTTTCTAAAATTTGAATTTTTTTGTGGAGATTTTGATGTTTGATAAGAAGCTATGTAATTCCTTCATAGAGGGAGATTACTGTATTTGAGAAGTTTGTGGAATAAAATCTAAGAGAGAAAAATATTCTATCAAAAAAATACTTGTTCTCAAATTTTATTCTGCTATGACATGTTGTGCTTTCATCAATGTCAAAGAGGGAGATTGTTGGATACAATTGTTCAATTGTGTGTTCTCTTTGATGTTACACAAATGTCATATCAATTATCAAATAGAGTCTACCGAGCTTAGTTGGTTAGCAAAGAAAAATACAGAGTCTACCAAGCTTAGATGGTTAGAAAAGTGAATTATAGAGTCTACCAAATGTTCCTGGTAGTTACATTGTGGAGATAGTTTCTACTGAGCTCACTCGGGTGTCAAAAGATTTTATGGTAGAAGTTAGTTTCTACTAAGCTCATAAGGTCAACAAAAGAAAGTTAGTGTTTATCAAGTTCACTCAGTCTCCAAAGGATTTTGCAGAATTCTCAGTGTTTACCAAGCTTCAATTGGTTAGCACTAGAAATCATTTCTAGAACAATGTTTATTGAGTAGGGTCGGCCAATGAAGGATTTCATTATTTTGGAAATAAAGTTTAATTATTTCATGTAACATTTGTAGCCGACCGATGTAATGATTATTGGTAAATGTAACTTGTAAATGAGTTGACTTGACAATTTGTAAGGTATAAATAAAAGGTCAAGTTGTGAATTCAAATGTATGATGATGATGAATGAATGAGAGAGCATGCAAGTGAGTTAATTGAGTGAAGAGGAAAGTGTGAGTGAATTTGGAAGAAGGATTAGATATCCTTGAGGAGCAATAAAGGTGTATTCAATTAGAGAGGATCTAGTAAAGCAGAACAGAGATCTATGATAGCAACATTTAGTTGCATCTCATTCAAGTCACTTCATTGTTACTTTTTCATCATTATAGTGGTGATTCCTAAATCTCTTAATAGAGTTAGTTTAACAATCATTTTTTTAAATCCTCTAACAAGGTGGACAATTCTATTGAATTTTCTCAAGTTCTCTAGCAAGGCCACTCCTAGTAAGGTGTTTAAATCCTCTAATAGGGTCACACCTAATAGTATATTTTGTAACCTTTAATAGGGTTGGCTCCTAATAGGGCTTACTTCAGAAGAGTGAAAATTGGTAGCTAGTTACTTGGTGGTTTTTCCCATATTGGGTTTTCACGGTAAATATGGTGTCTCTTGTGTTGATATTATTTCTTTCATGCATGCATGTTAAATCTTTGTGAATGCTTAATAAGTTAACATACATCTACCAAGTTACAACATTTTTTGTGTGGCTACTGATTGACAGAAATAACTAAGTATATAAGACATCTAAGAGATCTATGGATTTATTTTTGTGGTAACTAATTGACCCCCCCTATTCACATAAAGTTATTTTCCATTAGTGACAACGCTCATCTCATAGTTCTAACCGAGCACCGAGTAATACAGTTCAGACCGAGTGATGGCAACTCAGTTCAAACCAAGCATTGAAGACACAATTCAAACTGAGCACTGAAGACATAGTTGAAACCGAGCATCAAAGATACAGTCCAAATCGAGTGAGGAAGCACTAAGTGATGACCGAGTGAAGAAGGACTCCATGATAATCAAGCTCAGGAGGTTAACGAAGAAGTTAGTTTCTACCGAGTGACACTATATCTACCGAATCACCAATAGTTATTGAGTTCTAGGCAATGTTGTATGACTAGTATGGACCGAGCCCCTACCTCTACTGAGTGCATGATGATGCTGAGTAATGTAGTGGATGCCGCATATCAGAAGGTCATCAAGTCTGTCTAAAGAACCCAAGTTTATTTTACTATTTGGCTGACTCAGTTATATTTTGTTTACTTGTGTTTGGCCGAACTTGCATGAATAATTATTGGAATGGTATATATATGTAATGTATTATATCATTCAACATATAGAGACAAAAGGAAGATATACAAGATATAGAATATTGCACAAAAGAGGGACATAAGATATGATATGCAAATTCATCAGCAGTAAAGAATACTCAACAAGGTCTACAAGGAGCAGAAATGATTTCATCAATCACAGAAGGTGATCTATAATAAAGAATCTAGTCAAGTTGTAAGTTGATCTATTGGTTCATCCTAACATGTGAATCATTCTTGTAAATCCTTTAACAAGATAGACATAACCATCTTTATTCAAATCTCCTAACAGAGTGCATACTTGTAAAGTATGTTTGTAAATCCTCTAACAATGTGGATGTAGCAATCCTCTGTGCTCCCAACAGGGCAGATCACCAGAAGTGATCATTGTAAGCCTTAACCGGCCAACTTCATACTACAGTAATGAAGCTTTGTGGGTATCATCCCCACCCCAATTTTACTTTTATTTTGGAAGGTTTCTGGGTCACCAAATCTCTATGCATATATGGTTTAAATGTTTAATAGTTCTTTTATGCAGTAGGCTAGATGAGTGAATGTTGTATATGGTTATTCTGAATTGACTTAAAAAATTTATTGTTATTGATTCACCCCTCCCCTCTCAGTAACCTATTATATCTTGAATATTTCCAACACCCCCCCCCTTAGTTACTCCATCTATATTTCGAATAGTTTACATGATTTACATGTTATTTCAGTTTACCTATTGAATGAATGAGATTAATGAATGGTAAAATTTTTATGGGTCCAATTTTAAACTACTGATTCACCCCCCTCCCCCTTTAGAAGTTTACTCTTCCTAATTTTAATTCAAACAATTAGTATCATAGCCTTGTTCTCTAAAAGAGAAGCTTTGCATCTTTGAGGAAAGATCTTGAAATGAAAGTCTACAAGTTAGGAAAGACTATTAAAAACTGCTTGGCCAAAGAAAAGGATCAAAATCTTATAGTAATGGACTACTTAACCCAAGATTGGACATCTCAAGTGGTTATTACCCAACTCTTTTGGACTCATTTAATTTATTAACCAGGGACACAAATTTGAAATGGTGTTTGCAAAATATATGCTTCAAACTTATCCCAACTTAAGAACTACTCTAAGGAAATTCAAATGCTTAAGCTACAAAAGATTTGAGCTAAACTTGAGAATCAAATCTATTTTAACAAAGCATAAAAATATATTTGAGAATTACCTAAACTACCTATGTTGTAGGAATAGTCCACTAATTCTATTATTAGTGGCTACAGGAACAACAAAGTCTACCTTGGTTCTATTTATTGAATGTAAATCCTATGCTAACTAATTAGTTCACTTCCTATGTGGGCCCCCACAAAGAAGTGAAGTAGAATAACTCAGAGATGAAAATTTTAAATGTTCCTTTTATTCATAAAAATGATAAAATGTACATACTAATGAACAACAAGATTGTATTCAGTACTCAACAACTTCTTCTATTAAAATATGACTAAAATTTAACACCCCTAGAATAGAAACTTCTAGTTATTTATGAACACGAACTAGGAAAAAATTCCTAGATTTAAGACTCATCAACTATTGAAGCAAATTATGGTACTAATTATTACAATAGGTGCATTAATTCTTGTGCCAAAAAGAACAATAATCTAGGAGCTCATGACCACTGAATTTCCTCCCCTTAGGGTTGGTCTAATAATGTGAGTAATTTCCTCATTTTTATATCTGCAAAATATTAGCACTTCCAAAGCAATAACATACATTAAGACTTATTCAAAACATGCCATCTAAATTAGTTTACCCTATGTCACATTGTTGTAGGAGAACTACCCAACCTAGCTAAGGAAGAAAAAGTATCATTCTCACTATTTTATAATTAAATGACATATCTTTCCACAACATATTATTTTGATCCTAAAAAGTAATTATGCACACATTTGTCTAGAATCATCATAAACATCATTTTCTTGAACATCAAAGTCTTTAGAAAGTTTGCGAATTAAACTGAAAATGCAATGACAAAATAGACCATATTCTAGTCTCATCATTCCCCCCAACTAAAACTTTGACTTGTCCTTAAGAAAACATAAATTTTTTCACCCTTACAACCATCCTAAAATCTGAAGCAATACTCTACCCTTTACCTCTTGTAGCAATGTTCCAATAAAAACCTTTATTCTCCTTGTACCTTTCCTATCTATGAAGCTCTTCTGTCATAACAACTGTCTCTAAATCTTGTTGATTAGTAAGCAATGGGGACAATGACAGTGGAGGCTAAAAAGTTAAAGGGATCCAATCATTTTTCTTTTCTTCCCCCAACTTGATATACTAGGGTGGTCACCAAGTAGCCATGATAAAATTCAATGAAGAATGAGGTTCTTTCTTCTACAGGTCTTTATTCAATCCTATCCATCGCCGTTGATTACCCTACTTTGTTGTAGGGAGATTTATTTTTACGATAGCTTTATATTCTTGATAGGTTGCATCCCTTAAAGGAGGAATAATCTAGCTTCCATGTTTTGAGTAAGCAATTTTTGTCCATTCATAGTACATAGTTCTGGCATCCTTGGCTTTAGGTCTAAGAAGAAGTAGATTCTCATATTCTAATTCTCTAAACTAGTGGGCTTGGTGTTCTCTACTAATTTCATTTTGGATCCAAGACATTAATTCCCTGAGTTGAATATCACCCACATAAGGTAGAGGGTTCCAATCTCTTTTGTTAGGGACTTCTAAATTATGTAAAAAGAGTTCATAGAGAAAAAAATGTATGGCTACAAGGACAGTATGGAAGGCTTGAAAGAATTCATGATGAGTATTCAATGTCAAAATCTTACCTTGTATTACACAAGTCATCTAATAACTGAAAAATTGTTCTTTCAAACAAAGAGCATAATAAGGGGAAGGAGAGAGACAAGACATTAATTTAGGAATCATGGTAGTGACCTTTGTAAGTTTACCTCTTAATTGTTCAATCTCCTCATCCTTTTTAATCAAATCCTGAGTTTAATTGAAGATAGTTTTTTCTAAGATCTCTCTCTCTCTCTCTCTCTCTCTCTCTCTCTCTCTCTCTCTCTCTCTCTCTCTCTCTCTCTCTCTCTCTCTCTCTCTATTTTCCATTCTTCCCTCTCCTGAATTAAATGGTTAGATAACTATGAAATAATGCTTAACAATGAAATAGTGGAACCAAGACAAAAAGTGACATGTGTCTCAAAAGAAGGATCCATAGGATCAAATTGTTGGGTTGGGGATCCTAAAGCATCAATTCCTTGAGAGAGAATCTATTTAGCAATAGTATTAACTATATCAAAGTTTATTCCCACATCTTCATCAAATTTTTCCCTTTGAGGTGGAGGAGAATCTGAAACTCCAATAGATGCATTGTCATCATTGTCTGAATCTATAGAAATGATGGGTAGCTAGGCAGAGGATGCTCCTATTGCTGTAGGTACTCATTCTACACTTTCACCTTCTTCAATGATGATCTTATCTTTATTAGAAGAAGAGGATTTCTTTTTAGCCACTTTTTTGGACATAGGGGATTGAAAAGACACACCCTCATCGGGTTTTACAGATGATTGGCTACTTTGAGTTCTACACCTGAAGGGTTCTTCTACTGCCTTTGAAGCTACAAGATGTTTTGAAGATGTATCTTATACATTATCTTTCTTCTTATTATGAACCTTAGGAGCTATAGGAGAGTCAACATTTGGGGAAATTTTAACTTTCCCCTTACCCTTATTAGATTTTGAACCCGACCCAAAGGCAGAAGCCACAAGAGTAGAAATTGAGGTTCGTTGTGACCTCCTGAGTTTGGTTGAGGAAGAGCTTGGAGCAAGGTTTATGGGATTTTCCTAAGGTTCTCTTTCCTTTTCAACCTACTCCATAGGTTTCCTAACAAGTTTTTGCACTTTATTTTCAACAAAATCATCCCAAGATATCCCAAGTTATTCCCTAAGGGCTTTTTCTATGATGAGCTTAATACAAAAATGGTGTGAAACATTCTTTGAGGTTGCTTTTTTTACTCAGTGACCTCCTAGGTTTGGTTGAGGAAGAGCCTAGAGCCAGATTTATAGGGTTTTCCTAAGGTTCTCTTTCCTTTTTAACTTGCTCCATAGGTTTCCTAACAATGTTTTGCACTTTGTTCTCAATAAAATCATCCCAAGATATCCCAAGTTATTCCCTACGGGCTTTTTCTATGATGATCTTAATAAAACAGTGGTGTGAAACATCCTTTGGGGTTCCTTTTTGTATTGTAGTAGCTCTTTTTAATAGAATTGGATACATAAAATAAGGAACATTCAAAGGGAAATCATCATGTCTTAGGCAACTCAAAAATTCAAAATGCATGGCATGCAAATATGAATGTCTCACCTCAAAAGTAAAATATTTCACAACATAGATAGCACATTCATTAAATGGTTGTGGTAAAGATGTGTGAATTGTACCTTGTTTCCAATCTATCTAAAGTTGTGGGTCTGTGTGCACTGTAAATTGGGCTCTAGCTGACACTACATCCAATGCATCTAAAAATCGTTCTCCTGCCAGTGGCAATTCCATTATATCTACTATAATTTAAGGTGAAAATGAAACCCTTACTCCTCTAGCTATAGCAAAACCATCCCTCAATGTTTGCAAGAATTCTAAGGCAAGCTCCTCATTCCATGCAGACAGTTTGAACATGTAATTCATCCACCCCCTAGCTTGAAATATAGGCAAGCAAACTAGTTCTCCCAACAATGTTGTATGGTCAACTAGTTCTCTTCTTAACAAGCCACCCCCCATTGTTCCTTTGAATTGATTATAGGAATAATTTTAAAAATGGAAAAACTTGCAACAAGACAAGAAAAAAAGTGATAGTAATTGTTTTAAGCAGCTGATGTTTTAGCATTAAAGATCACTTATTTCTACATTAAGTATGTATTTACCGATTCACAAAAATGTGCAACATAAAGATAGCGGTCACATCACATTATTATTTTTATTGTGTGGTGGCATATAAAGAATAATGAACATTTAATGATCGCAAAAAAATGAATGAGATAATAATACCCCTCCCCCCATCTAAGTTAGGAAATAGCTCCTACAATTACTAGTGACAAAGGTAACTAAAAATAGAACAATACATTGAGAAAAAGTTTAAACTTGAGTATGTGTATGGACTTTTTAAGTTGCACTATCATTCGATACCATCATGCAAGTCAATAAAAGGTGAGGTGAGGTGGAAGATGAGAAAAAGTGAAGTGAGGTGGAATTATTACAAAGAAAATACTTTCACAAAGAAAGTAGTTTATTATGATGAGTGAAATGATTTTAGAGAGAGGATGACAAATGAGCAAGAAACTCATCTACAGTTGCTACAAGAATTGTATGATCAGAAGATGACTGGAATTGCTACAAGAACTCTTCATGACTAGACGGCTTATGGTAGAGTTTTAAGCAGTGTCCATTAACAAGTAATTTGAAGTGAATAGTATCAATGATAGAGAGTTTTACTGCACCATTATTGAATGTAGAAATTATTTCATATGGTCCTAGCTAGTAGGTTTAGAATTTTCCTAGAGTTTTCTGATAACGAGAATCATATAGGAGGACCAAATCTCCAACAAAAGACTTCTTTTCACGGATGAACTTATCATGTCATTTCTTTTGCTACTATTGGATTATCTCTATATTGTCTAGGGTAGATTTACAGTATTCATCAAGGGCATTCAACTAGAGCAACCTGTCTTCTTAAGCTTTGGAAAGACCAACATCTACTTGTAAAGAAGTTTTTAAAGTCTTGTGTTCAAATTTGATAAGCATGCAAGAAAATTTACTGTAAAGTAATTAAAAGGGGGTAAATCCAGTTGTGATCTTCCATGTAGTCTTGTGAATAGCAATTGTTTAGTGAGGATGGCGTCTATTTCTCTATTTTTGATTTCTACCTGACCATTAGCTTGAGGATGGTATGGGGAAGATTTACCATGCTGGATCATGTACTTTTTCATGAGTTTTGTAATAAGGTTTGATGTGGATTGAGCTCCTTGATCCATGACAATTTCTCTAGGTACTCCAAATTTGGTGAATATGTGTTCATATAGAAAATATGCTACTTTGTGATCTCATACATGTGTCATAGCTTGTGCTTCAACCCATTTAGTTTCATAATCAATACATACTAAGATGTATGATTTACTGTGAGAAGAGGGTTTTATTGGACCAACAAAATTGATACCCATTTATCAAAAGGTGTGACTACCACCTATGGATATAGGGACATTTCATTAGTTTTAGTGGGCCTTCCCATGCATTGGAATTGATCACATCCTCTTGTATACTTTTTTGCATCTTTGTGAAGAGTAGGCTAGTAGTATCCAATGTTAAAATCTTATTGGTTGTTCTTTTTGCTGCAAAATGACCCCTACATGGTTCATCATGGCATGCCTATAGGATGTCATAAGTTTCATCTTCCCTTACACATCAATGGGTTACTTGATTTGGTCCAGTGTAGAACATTAATCTAGCTATCCATGAGAAATTGAAACTCTTTTCTACCAGTAGATGGTGCTGCTTGGGTGAAAAGTGTGGTGGTGTTCTTCCTATAGCAAGGTAATTTGCTATAACTGTGAACCATGGGTTGTAAATTTCTATTTAAAATAAATTCTCATCAGGAAAGCTATTATCTATGGCTAGATGATCATCAGTTAGTTGAAGTCATGATAGATAATTTGCTACTACATTGGCTCAGCCTAGTTTATCTATTATCTTAACATTAAACTCTTGCATGAGGAATAGCCAACGTGCTAATCTACTAGAAATAGTATGTTTATTCATCAAGAATTTTATAGTAGAGTGATCAGTGTAGACAAAAACCTCATAGCTTGTAATATAATGCCAAAATTTATTTAGTGCATATACAATAGCGAGCAATTCTTTTTTAGTGACAGTATAATTCAGCTCAGCACCTTGCAAATTCTTACTAATATAGTAAATGGCATGCTCAACAATACCTTCATTTTGTCCAAGAACTACCCCTAAATTAGTATCAGATGCATCAATATGAATGTGGAATGGTATCTTTCAATCAAGTCCTCTAAGAATCGGTGTCGTCAAAACATCCTTCAATTGTTGGAATGTTGTTTCACAGTCTTTTGTCCACTCAAATTCAGCTTTCTTTTTAAGTAGATTATAAAAAGGATCAGCAAGCTTACTGAAATCTTTGATGAATGTCCTATAGTATTCGACATGTCCAAGAAAACTTCTAACATCTGTTTGCTTGGTTGGTGTTGGCAAATTAGTAATGATAGCAATCATTGCAGGATCAACTTGAATTCCAAAAGAGGAAAGGTAGTGCCTAAGAACAACTCCTTCTTCCATCATGAAATAACACTTCTCACTATTAAGAGAAAGGTTGTATTCTTGAAACCTTTTTAATACCTTTTCCAAGTTGGCATGAGCTTTCTCAAATGTTTCACCATAAGTAGCAAAATCATTCACATAGATTTCAACACCATCAGTAGCTATGTCAAAAAATATGCTAAGTACCACTTGCTGAAATTTTTTAGGTGCATTACATAATCCAAATGGTAAGATAGAGTAAGAAAATGTTCCCCATGGATAGGTGAATATTTTCTTATCCTGGTCTTCTGGAGAGATCTAGATTTGGTTATATCCACTAAAATAATCTAGAAATGAGAAATGAATGGCAAAGGAAAGTGATCCTTTTTAGTGGCTTTATTAAATTCTCTATAGTTTACACATACTCTACATTTTCCCCCTTTTTTGGAACAATAACTAGAGGTGACATCCACTGGCTATCAGAAATAGGATAAATAAATCTAACATTAAGAATTTTTTGTAACTCTTCTTTGACTATATCTTTTATTTTTGGGTTTACCCTCCTCTAAGGTTGTCTTACTGGCTTACATTCCAAGTTGATAAATATCCTATGTGTACAATGACTAGGATCTAAACCCTTCATGTCAGTATATTCCCATGCAAAGGCTTGTTGACTATTTTGCAATAGTTTAATGATACTTGTCATCTGAGATGTAGTAAGTTCATTATTGATATTCAGTTCTTTTCCTACAACAATCTCTACCTTCTTCACTTTATCCATCATTAAAATCTCTACTATTGATGGAGATTTAATTTCATGGGGTAATAATGTATGAAGGTAATCAAGTGCTACAGGAGATTGAGGTGCATCACATTTAGGCAATACAGTTTGCAAGGAGCCAACAAGATTTTCAGAAGTAGACTCCTCGGCATCATATTGATTAGTAAGGATTACTGCCAGTATATCATCTTCTTCCTGGGACACAAAAAATGGGTTTTTTTCTAGCATCATGAGTTGCTGAATAGAATTAACTTCTAGAAGATCATCACCAAGGTCTAGGCAAGAAACTTAGCCAAGATCTAGTCGAGGTTGTGTAGGAGAGTACAGAGTTAACTTCTTAGTGTCGGTACCATATGATATTGTTATTTTTCCTGATCAACATGCAATGCATGCATCTACAGTAGCAAATCAAGGTCTTTCTAAGATTAATGGATATACTCTAAGGGTGCTTCTTAGTGACAGCACAACAAAGCCTAAAAGAAAATCTAGGGAATCCAAGGTTACAATGATATCTTCTATCATATCATTAGGTTTGACAGTTGAATTGTCTACTAACTAGAGCATTGTAGGAGTATCCCTTAATCCAATAATGTTAAGTCTTAACAAGACTTCTCTAGCCATGACAATAATTGATGCTCCTAAATCAATTAAAACATTCTGAATTTGGATGTCATTTATATTTATGATAACAATAGGACTTCTTGGATCAAAATATTTAGGCATTGGGACTTTCCTCAACATTAAATTAGAAAGTTGTAAACACATGGATAGTAGGAGGATCCTTTTTCTTTCTATCACATTGCTTGACACATGCTTCCTTTAAAGTTTTATTGTAAAGGGGAATCTTTTTAAGTGCATCCAATAAGGGAATCTGTTTAGTCATTTGCTTAAGCTAGTCTAGGAGATCAGTTGTTCTAGGGTTTGGTTTGGATGGAGCTATAAGAACTAACCTTTTTAGAAATGGAGTAAGTGCTTGAATAGATGGAGAAATTGGGACATCAACTGGTTGACTTGCTAGACAATTTTTAGTATTAGCGACCTTGGTTATAATAGCTCTGTTAGGTGCAAGAAACTTGGTTCTAGACCTAAGATGTATATCATAGACCTATAGAGAATAAGCTTATTGCTTATTGTTGTGATTTGGTGCTAGTTGAGAAGGAAGTTTTGGTTGCTTCTATAGGCTAGCATTAGCTACAAGAGGTAGAGGTATCAGGGTTTGCTACTGAGGTGATTGGCTTGGCCCCCCACTGAGGTGGTTGCTACCAATTCCCTTGATACAGAGGTTGTTAATTCAAGCCCCACTAAGGATACTGGTTGTTTTCTTGAGGCCATTGAGTATTTTGTTGGGGATACTAAGGTGGTTGATGGTAGGATTTATCATACTGAGATTGTTGGTTGGGCCAATTATTATTCCAATTATGTCCTTAAGGGATAGAATTTGGGGAAATATTACCTTGCCACTAATTATTATTATAAGCAAAATTATTGAGAGGGTCTTGAGGCATACCTTGTCTCTAAGCCCATGGTCATCTTTGAGCAACATAAATCACTTCTCTTGTATCCTCATCAATTGCTTTAAACTCAATGGGCATTGGTTGTGCATTTACTACTGCAATGGTCTTGCATGCACAATTCTTCTTTCTTTCTCTGCAATAAGAGAAAAATTTAGTCAGCATGGCATCAGCTTCATCCTTTTTCCTTCAGGCTTGCATGGAATCCAATTGAGTAACAAAATCATTAATGATATCTTTCTTGAAGTTAGAAAATAGATTAGATAATTCCATCTTTGACACTCCCAACCCACCATTGGTCTTATGTGGTCAGCTCCTCAGTCCTCTACCTTTCTTCATAGTAGCTCTTAAATAGTTTCGACATATCTCCTTGATGTCATTTTAAACCTTTTTTCTAACATCTCCTCCAGCCATTAAGTCTAGGGCTTTCATGCTTTCTTCTTGCATGCCTATTAGAAAAAGATGCTTTTTAGATTCTTCATTTAGGTTATGATGTGTATTTTGCTACACATTAAACAAGAATCTGGAAACATAGTCTTCCAAAGTTTCACCCTCTTTTTGTGACATTTTAAAAATGGCATCCCCCTTCATATTTTGACCTCTTCAATATTCTTTATATTTTTGAACTAACAAGTTACTCATTTCAGTCCAATTTGCTATAGCATTTGCACCCAACCCTATGAACCATCATAGAGTAGCATCCTTCAAAGTAGAGGGAAACAATTTCAACTTATGAGCATTAGTTGTGTAGTCATAGCTCCTATAGAGAATTCCAAACTCAAAGAGAAAGGTTTCAAGATCTTCTATAATAAGGCCATAAAATTTTGTAAGTGTAGCAGTAGGTATGCTCTTCAAATTTTGGTTCCTTTACTAAAGTGGGATAGGAAAAGTAAAGGTAGGGACAACCATTCTTGGAGGAAGAGGTGGTGCTTGATAGATAACAATGGCTAGTGGATTATCTTGATATTCAGACTCATCAAAAATTTCATTCAAGTGGAGTCTTTGTTTAAATTCAACATCATTGTAAGCAAATAGATTTTCAAAGGGTTCATCGTCGTCATTCTCTCCTTGGGCTTCATCTAGTTCAGGTTGAAAATAATTGAATGGTTCTTCCTGATTATCACAAGTAAGAAATCTCCCTAAGTGGTCTCTTCTTCTATGCATAACATGCTTCTTTACTACTAAACTCTATCAACTAGAAATACTAGTTTGAACTAACACCATCCCTAACAATGGTGCCAAAAATGCTTGGCCAAAGAAAGGGATTAAAATCCTACAACAATGGACTACTTAACCCAAGATTGGACATCTCAAGTGGTTCTTACCCAACTCTTTTGGAATCATTTAATTTATCAACCAAGGACATAAACTTGAAATGGTGTTTGCAAAATATATGCTTCAAACTTATCTCAACTTAAGAACTACTTTAAGGAAATTCAAATGCTTAAGCTACAAGAGATTTAAGCTAAACTTAAGAATCAAATATATTTTAACAAAGCATGAAAATATAGTTAACAAGTACCTCAACTACCTATGTTGCAGGAACGGTCCACTAATTCTATTATTAGTGGCTGCAGGAACAACAAAGTGTACCTTGGTTCTATTTACTAAATGTAAATCCTATGCTAACTAATTAGTTCACTTCCTGTGTGGGGCCCCACAAGGAAGTGAAGTAGAATAAATCAGACATGAAAACTTAAAATTTTCCTTTCATTCATAACAATGATAAAACATATATACTACTCAACAACAAGATTGTATTCAGTACTCAACAACTTCTTCTATTGAGAAATAATAAAAACTTAACACCCTTGCAACATAGGCTTCCAATTTTTGAAGAACATGAACTAGGAACAAAAATCCTAGATTTAAGACTCATCAACTACTAATGCAAATGACAGTATTGATTATTACAATAGGTGCATTAATTATGGCACCAAATAGAACAAATATCTAGGAGCTCATCAACCCTGAATTTCCTCCACTCAAGGCTAGTCTAATAATGTGAGTAACCACTTTGACTCTCACTTAGTTGAGTTGACCTCACTTTTATATCTACAAAATATTAGTGCTTCCAAAGCAATAACATAAATCAAGACTTATTCAAAACATGCTATCTAAATTAGTTTACCCTATGTCACATTGCTATAGGAGAACTACCTAACCTAGCTAAGGAAGAAAAAGAATCATTCTCACTATTTTGTGATTAAATGACATATCTTTCTACAACATATTCATTTTGATCCTAAAAAGTAATTATGCACACATTTGTCAAAATAATCATAAACATCACGTTCTTGAAAATTAACTTCTTTGGAAAGTTTTCCAATTAAACTGAAAATGCAATGACAAAATAAACCATATTCTAGTCTCATCAAAAACTAGGAGATTGAAATACATCTTATACTACATCAACTGAATGAGCCTAGAGATTCTTTGAAGACTTCCTTGAAGAGAAGGAAAGAAATTTCTATTGTGGAGAATGACACACTATACAAAGAGATAGACACTACCAAGCTATTTGCAGATGGAGACTCAAATGAATTTGATGCAGCAGTTGCAAATCTAATGGAAAAGAACAAAAATCAAGCTAAGGAAATTAGAAATCTCAAGTTAGAACAAGAATCACAAGCCATACTAGTATGTGAAGTGGTTGAATAGAAGAAGAAAGCCATGGAAGACACAGCCATGATTGAAGAAGACAAAAGAGCTTTGGCTAATAGATTGGAAGAGAAGTCAAGAACTCACCAAGATTTCCAACATTTAATTAGATACTCTAAGTCAAATTATGAATGCCAACTATGAATTGAATGTCAAGGAAATTGAGATAACTACATTAAAGTTGTAGAATGAACAATTGTAGAGTGACCTAAAGAGAGAAAAGGAATTTGCTGAAAGTTTCAACAAACCAAATGAAGTTATCAAATACTTTGAGCAAATATAGAGATCCCCTAGATCTAACAATGATACATCTAGACTGGGATACACAAGCACTAAAGAAAGACAATCATCCAAAGTTGTTGAAGAAAGAAACATCAAAGGTAAGAACTTCAAACATACTTGTCATAATTGTGGTAAGAAAGGACATATTGCAAATATGTGCAAGAGTAAGAATACAAATCAGAATGTCAAGCCTAAGAACATAACTCATTGTCATAAGTACAACAAGCAAGGTCATCAGGCACATGAATGTAGAACTAGCATCATGCATAAACCAAGATTTGAAGGATATTGCTACAACTATCAGAAGTATGGACATAGAGCTTATGAATGTAGATCTAGGTCCATGTGGTCATCAAACAAGCCAACAAAGGTAAGAAGCTATGGGAACTTTTATAATTGGGATTATAATACAAGATATAGCTATCATTACTATCAAGAATATGGATATGTTTCTGAGAATCACATTAGGACACACTTCAATGGTAACTATGAAAGGTGGTTGAGTCAAACTACATGTTTTAGTTATTTGATGACTGGCCATATTAGTAAGCATTGTCCAACTAGGTCAAAGGCACTAAGTTTTGAATTTGACAAAGGAAAAGGGAAGGCAAATGTTGAACACATTAGAGATGAGATGAACAAGAAGTGGAAAAAAAAGGATGATTGCAACACATCAAATGGAGAAGATATCACTTCACCCAATAGGTTAGGTGATTACACCTCATCAAAATAAGCAACCAAGAGGTATGTGGGACTGATATTCAAGTGCTATATCATACATTAGTTCCAAAAGGAGATAATACTGAAAAAACTACATTAGCATGAACAAAGATGCAAGATTTTGTTGAAAGTTCAAGTCAAATCTTTAATTTTTTCATGTTGTTGCTGAGCATGAAATATTTCCTATGTATGTTAAGTGGAATGCTAGTTGATGTCTAGCTACTAGACTAGCTAGTAGATGTTGAGTATGTAGTAGTTGCCAAGTAATGGAAATAATAGAAGATGTCGAGTGATCATGAACTTGGTTGATGTCAAGCTTACAGCTATGTAAGCACTAAGCATTAAATACAAGGTTTTTGAAGGGTATATGATCATTTTTCACTCATTATTCATCATTTCGAATTCAAGCAAAGAACAAGTAGAGTGAAAAGAAATTCAAAAAAATTTTCAAAACACTTACAAAGAGTTTGATAGTGATCTCACACCAGTTCTACATATTTCATAAGGTATTTACCATAAGCCGAGCTACATGGTCTTATTTTACACAAACCCTAGCTTGACAAATGGCATCTAGTTTTAAAAATGTAGAAGGGAAAGAGGTTTTGAATGTCCAAATTTTTGTAATGAAGTGAAATAACCTATATTTAAGGCCATCCCTGACATAGCATATAAACAAGATCCCTCTAGCGAACTTTCAATGATCTCGATGAACGTTATTATGGTAGAAAATGTTAGGAAGTGTTACAATTGTAAAATTGGAAGCATTGGAGAGTTAGAAATCAAAGAAGCTTATGATAGATTATGTGATAATGGTGTTCTAAAGGAAGAATATAAAATTTATGGGAAAAAGGGTTTTACGTGAGCCCTAGATTTTCCTAGTGTTTTAAAAACTGAATGGATTAGAATTATGTTAAGTGGAATCCATGATGGATCTTTATGTCTAGAAGGTGGACCAATTAAGGTTTTCAAAAGGATAATTCATAGGGTTATAGGCTACCCAACCCTAGATTGGCCCAAGACTTTGAGGAGTGATTCCAAGGAAATGATAGAGAAGAACACTAGAGAAAAATGGAACAAGAGAGGGATGACAATTGATACTACCATTGACCCACTACTAGAATTTTCTATAAAGGTAATCTCACACAGATTCTATCAATCTAGCAGATTGAATAGTGTACGCTATATTGTAGTGGAGGTTGGCTACAAGATTGTGAAGAAAGATCATACATATGATCTGGCTGAGCTTCAATTACAAAAATTGATGGAAAATCTTGGAGCTATTAGAAAGACCAATAGTTCTCAATGTAAATTTGGTTCTATCCTAGTTTGTATATACTTTTATGTGTAGAATACATTTCCCTCTTTTGGTACTGTAGGATGGAAGATGAACAGGTCAGTTGTGGTGCAGATAATGAGTTTATTGAGTAGATGGGTGAAATTTTGAGACATTGATGACTAGCTACTTTGAAGATTTTAAGAAATCAATGAGGGAAAGAGGATACCAATTTCATTGGTTGAAAAAAATTACAATGATATATGCTTTCTTGTTGATGCTGACTACACATTTGTGCAAGCTACCACACCAAGGGTTAGATGGTTAAGGCTACTTGGGTATGAGATTAATATTGATGAAGCATCAGTAGCAATAACTATAGTTCTAATAGAGGAAATTGACAAAAGTGAAAAGATACTGGACAACTAGGAAATGGTAAAATCAAACATTACCATGGAGTTGAAAACTTCCTCCACACTAAAGAAGAAAGATAGGCTAGTTAAGAAGCTAAAGGCCAAATTTGGAGAAGGTTCAGAAGAGGAAGAAGAGGAAGAAGAAGAGGATGAAGAGGAAGAAAAAACACAAGAACCTCATGCATTGACTCAAGGAATGGGAGAGGGTAAGGAAGAGGAGGAAACATAAGGTTCCAAGGGAGAAGAAGCCAAGGAAGCACCTACACATGCTGAGATAAAGAAGATGAAGGCTAAGACATAACATATGGCTAAGGCAAAGAAAATTGCAAAACCTAGCCCATCCAAGCCGAGTGCACATACCACCAAAGCAAGCACACTAGCCACAACACAAAAGGCCAAAGAGAATTCCAAGCAAATAGAGCAAGGTGTCCAAGAACAAAATAAATATAGAAGTAAATATGTTGCACAACCTAATTTATATGAAGAAAGGATTGAATCAGATGATATAAGCCAATTCAAAGTGGTAAGTCAAAAACCACTTTCTAATCTTAAAAATCTATGTGAAAATGTCAAGAATAATGCAAACTTGTTTAGATTAAAACACATTTATTTATACAAACTTGGGAATGAAGAGAAGAATCAAGTGGAAGTGGCATTGTATGCCATAATGTCTAAATTTAAGAACACTACAGTTTACCAACACTATACCAAAAGGATTATATGATAATGTTGAGTAAAAGTGGCATTACTATTTAAATTTGGAGAAGCAAATTAGAGAAACAACATTAGCTCAAGTGATGTCAGAGCTAACAAAGGGTCAAATTTCTAAGACTATGAAGAGATATGCAGTCAAGTTTACACCTAAATATAGAGCCTTCAGCATACTTCAAACCAATATTGAAGACGTGGTCAAGAAATCTACCCAAATATGGAAACTTATCTATGGGTTGATCACTATTAAAAAAGGAGAAGTTGATCCCTCTAAAGGTAAAAATGTTAATAAGGATGAAGATGATGACAAGTAGAGTGACGATAAAGAAGATGATAACAAAGATAATATAGTTGGGGAAGAAATAGAAAAACAAGATGATGACAAGGCTACAACTGAACAACAAAAAGATGAACAGAGTGTGCAAGACACACAAGTGTTGAGTGTTAGTCCCCCACATGACATAGTCAAGACTACTAAAACTGTTATTGTAAAGGATGTCTCTGATCCTTTAGCTCAATACATCAATCCTTTGACTATAGAAGACTCGAAGAAGACATTGGAACAATCTACATTGCAAGCTAAGCTATGTGAAAACCTAGATTTGGTTAGTGTAGATGAGCTCCAAAAGGTAGTAACTAATATCACAAAGGACAAGGTGAATTCACAAGAACCACCTTCTGCCATCCCTTTAGTTACTCAAGTGCAACCTTTGATTCAAACAATAGTAGATACATCTACTAAGGTTGACAAAAGAAATAAAGATGATATTGTTGAGAAAAAATAGACTATAGAAGAAGAGAAAGATACTACTAGATAGTAGGAAGTAGGACGGATAGATTCATTTGTACCTCAAGCACAAGGAAAAGGTGCTATTCAAGTCATTGTGATAGACAAGGGCACATCTAAAGAGAGTAAGAAAACACCTAAGGTAAAGGAGCAAGAAGTCATCTAGGCATTGGTATCTCCACCAACATCTGGCACTCCAGCTACATAGACTCTTTAGAAACTGAGCACATAAGATATATCATTGCAAATATCATTGCTAGGATCTTGCTCTTCAAAAGTTGAAAAGGTAATTCCCTATGCAGATATCACTCTTAATGAAGAGATTGTTATTCCTAAGTTTGATTATGATACAATGACATTAGATCAAATAAGCACTTTGAAACAAGCTTTAGAGAAGAAAAAGCATCAAGAAATGCTTAGGAGAGAACATAAGCAGACGCAAGCACTTCAAGACATTAAAGACATCTTTCTAGATGCATTTAGCCTACCAACTCTTGAAGAGACCAAGCCACTACTAGAACAACTGTTAGTTATAGTGGAAAAGGTCAATAATGAAGACATTGATACTAGTGCCAAACTTTTAGAATGGTCTAAAAAGAAATTCTAGAACAAGGTAAATGAGAAGATATCTAGTGAGATAACACTGACTCAAGTTGTACTAGCAACAAAGGTTGAGGATGTGAAGAAAGTACTTGAGAATATATTCTCATTGTATACCAAATTGTGTGATCCTACACTCTTCACCCAAGAGACTAGACATCATTTTCTGAGCCTGGAGAGAAATCTCAACATATCAAATACAAGGTTACCTCACAACCCAGCTCAAAGTGGGAAGCATTTTAATACTTTTCTTCAAACACAAAGTTAATTAGCTATGTTAACAATAGAGGAGGCTAGCATAAGAGCCAAATTAACATGTATACAGGTGTCCCTCACCCCTCATATGGAGATGTTGCATAAGGAGTTAGATTATGTAGAAACTCTACTAAAGAAATACCCCAATCTTTCTACTCTAGATGGCCTAGTACACCTTGCTACTGAGTTTTCCATCCAACTCAAATCATTGGATGTTGCATGTGAGAACTAGGATGCAGCTCCCAAGATAATAATGGAGGTCCATAAATCATTTTTGGACAAACACACTATACGTGTATAGACCATTTGACATAAGTGTCAAAAAAGGGGAGAATATCTTATAGGGATATAGATATATGGGGGAGAATAAAGAAAGGGGGAGATAGAAATAGAGCAAATATTAGCTAAGGGAGAGCATGAAAGATTATAAGTGCATTGAAGTCAAAGAGTATCAATAGAGACAAATCTACTAAAAAAGGAGCATAGATTTTTGGACACAAAATAGATTTACTAACTCAGGGGGAGTTATGATTTTTGAGGTATATAGGTTATTGCAAAGTTTTGAAATTTTGAAATTTTATATATAAGTTCAGTCATGGATATGTTATTCTTGAGAGGTTAATTAGAATATTGTATATTTAAGTGTTTCTGACACTCATGTCAAAGGGGGAGATTGTTGATCTTAGATTGGTTTTGACAAGTGAGCATCAACACACTTAAGCCATTTACTTAGTTTATGTTGATATTGTAATACATGCCAAGCATAGCATGTAAATATTAGACCATGCTAAGTTACAATGAGTACCAAGTCACTCATGTGCTAAGTCACTTAGGTGCTGAGTACATAGACGATGCCAAGTGAATTCAAGTGTTGAGTAAACAATGGATGCCAAGCAGTTCAAGTACCAAGTCAAAAGAAAAAATACAATGTATGTTGAGCATCAGTGGCTTTATATGCCAAGTAACACAGATTGGACATACTTGTTTGTAATGGCACAAACAACTATGTAAACCATTTTCAAGCCAACCTAAGGATAGATTATGATATTTTGGGGATAAGGACGAATCTATATGCAGATTCCCTATGTAATTGCATGCAGCCAATCAAAAAATGGGAAGGTTTAAATGGAAAAATGGATGAATCCCAATCATATATTCATACTTAACCATAAGCCACCTAAGCCTTCTAAAGAAGGACAAAGCCTTAAACTTTTTACAACATAAATGGGTGAGTAATCAAATTGGAGAGTGAACAAGATAGTTTTTAGAGCATTCAAGGTAACTTAGCAACAAGAGTGAATTGCAGAATCAGTTAAGTGAAGAACAGAGGATAGAGAAGGATACAACATTTATAGATCAAATCATGAAGGATCAATCTAAGATTGAATAGAGGTGATTTGTTATCAGGTAAGCAAGTTCCAACCATAAGATCTATGCTGAGACATTTTGATAGGTGATTTCAGTTAAATCTCTTAATAGAGTAGTCCTAAAAAGTTGTATGAAATCCTTTAATAGGGTTCTTACTTGATTTTAAGTTGAAGTCCTCTAACAAGGAACACTGCTAACAAGGTGGGACTTAAGAGTCTTTGTAAGCTTTTAACAGGGCAGGCCTTTCATAGGGCAAGCCAAGACTCATGGTCAAACCATTGTAACCTTAATTGGATATGCTTTATTGCTGCAATAGTGAAGATTTGTGGGTGGCATTCCCACCCCATTTTTACCTTCTCACTTGTAGGTTTTTTGGGTAATCATATCTAGTGTTATGTGTGTGATTGATTACATGTTTACATGATTTAGTTTCATATGCTTTACATGTTATTTCAATTTACCTATTGAATGAATGAGATGAATGAATAGTGAAATTTTTATGGGTCCAAGGTTAAACTACTGATTCACCCTACCCCCCTCAAAAGCTTACTCTTCCTACTTGTAATTCCAACAACAATAACCTACAAATTTTATGTATTGTATGATCTAATGGATGCATGCATGATAAGGTTTTATACATGTATGTATGTATACGTATATGTATATGTATGTATGTATGTATATATGTATGTATGTGTGTGTGTGTGTGTGTGTGTGTGTGTGTGTACATACATATTAACATCAAATGTTGGGTAAATTAGTTGATTAGGGATCCTAGAATTATTGTTAGTATGTGGAGCAACAATCATTGAAAGTATTCATGCAAGAGGAAGCTACCAAATGAAGGAATCAAATGATATAGAAAAAAAAGATAGGGAAAAAATCACCAAAAAAAGAGACAACTTATGTCAAATGTGAATGAAGTTGACCTTATAACTAATGTTTCCAGTGAAGAGAACGTTAAATTTGAAAATATGATTGAGACTAATGTTATGAATTACAATGTATTCATCAATGTTAAAAAAGTAGAGTTAAAAAATAAAGATGTAGCAATTGGGAATAATAGTAATAATATTGTAGAAGAAGCTTACACATGTCCTCATTCTAACCAAAATTAAGTCCCTTGTAATGAAGAGATACAAACTTCAAATGAAGGACCCTATAAAACACAAAAATGGTTAATTGAAATTAATGAAACCATAACAACAAAATTCAAAGGAAATAGATCAAATATATCTTCTTGGTTGTAGGCTTCAAGACTTTATGAAAGGGTTTTTCTAGTAATGATACTTTGGTTGAGCAATGCCAAATTTTTGTTAAGTTGTTAAATATGCAAAAGATGAGATTAATGCTATCCAAATTGAATATTTGTGTTAACATGAAAATGGAGGAAATGCCATTATTATGAAGAGTGTTTGTAGTGCTCTCAATAGAATTAGAAATATTAGCATGGAGAAGGATAATATGGATACTCAGAGGGTTATTACATCTTCTTATGTAAGTCATCATCTAATAAATTTTATATTTATGAGACAAACTTGTCTTAACTTCAATATAAATTATAAAATTTTGAGTACAACACTTGGATGAAGAGAGTGACTTGATGATCCTATTCAAACTGATACATGAGCTTATAGTGGAAGACTTCTACATTTTGATAAGAAGCTATCTAATAATGTGAAGGAAAAAATTGCATAATTTTGTCACTCTATCTCAAGAGTCTCTCCAAATGTGAAGGATGTTTTGAAGTTGAGAATTGGCATTAGAGACCAAACCCTATTTGTCACTCTATCTCAAGAGTCTCTCCAAATGTGAAGGATGTTTTGAAGTTGACAATTGGCATTAGAGACCAAACCCTACATCCAAAATATTATTTGGAGGTAAGTCAAATAATGTTTCTCCAAAAGTTTAGTGAGATTCAACCAATACTGTATATATATCATTAAGGGATTTTGGATCAATGATTTTTTTTTAATGTGTCACTTAAGATTTGAAACACATGTTGTTGAAAATATCATATGAGTTTTCTATACACCATGAGCTATTATGCTCCACCCATTCTACTTAGGATACTAATAAAATGTTGGAGATTTGTTGTGCTAGTGGACTTCCAAAACTATCAAGAGATTTACTAGATAAATTTGTATTTATTAGAGATGATGGTTATTTTTTTTATATAAATGATTTTTTAAATGAAAAAGTGCTCACAATGTGGTGGTTTTTTCAAAGTTTGTGACATGTTTTGATGAGGGGCAGTGTAAGAATTTTCCTTAGGGAAAAATTCACCCAATATCAAAGAACTCAAACACAAGCACAATAGTAGACCAAAAAGAGTATGATTAGAATATCAATATGCATTTGATTCAATGTGAAATTACACTAGGAGTGTCTATATATAAAGGCTTTTGGTATGCTTCTAGAATGCATAGGAATCAACAACATGATAAGTCATACAACTAGGCACATGTCCACCAAATATGCGTTATCCTCCATTAAGAACAAGAGTAAGTGTGATGATGAAACCATGTGCTAAATTAGGAGTGTGAATAACTATGTTGTCTACTTGACAACTCAGTTAATGATGAAAACTCTATTGTTGTAGACACTATGTGTTGAATTAGAGTTGCTTACTTCTATGTTGTCAACATGACAACTCATGAAGGTACACAAACTCCTAAGTATCTCAAAAAATAAATAATAAAATAATTCATTAACCTAAGTAAACTTAAGAAAGATTAAATAGTAAATATGTATTTACACCAACACCCCCCCTTAAGTGGAACTAAGGGGAGGGTATGTGTAGGATCATGGTCAACCAAACTATGGCCTTAAGTGGCAATGAAAAATCAACAAATCAGGGTTATGTCAACTTGACACATAATTTTTAAAATGGTTCTGGAATTTATATCAAGAAGTTGTAAGAAAATAATCTATAGAAAATTGAATGTAGTTTCTAAACTACTAGGCCTTATCTAGAGAAAAAAATATTTGATTGGTCAAAAGTTTGGATTTTAATGCAGTACTACAAAAATTTCAGGGCAAAAAAAAAAAAAGTAAGTGTATGTTTGACCACCTTAATCAAAATCAAATGATAATATTTTTTAATATAATTATAGATATAAAAATTAGACTCATGCCCGGATGTTGTGCATATTTTTTGGTATTTTTATTCCAAATAAATAATTAAGTATGAATTTTCTACTAAAACTTTTTCAAAAAAAATAATCCTCTGTTTGACCACCATAACTAATTGTAAACTTTACCAAAAAAAAAATTCATTATACTAGGCGAATGTGATGCAACTTTTGGATTTAAAAAATGTTATACTATTTGAAAGTTATAGTTGTTTTTCAATTAGTATTTCAATCAACACGTTACAATCATCTTCATTGAAAATTAACTAATAAATACTTATCAAACTCAGAATTTGACAGCAATTATATCGATGGAATCCTGAGAGTGTTATAAAAAAACTCTTTTCATTTCATTTAATTTTGATGAAGATAACATTGTCAGATGGCTACCTAAAGTCTGAGTGTCAGTGAAACCCTTCTCAAACAAAATTTTTGGGTTGACCAAATAGGCTTGGTAAATACTGAGCCTAATCAGATACCCAAAATCAAATCAGGTATCCGATCACTGCATGATTTTTCAATTACAATTTTGGAGGGAAATTTCAGAGGAAAGATTTTTCAATTGCAATTTTGGAGACAAATTTAAGAGGGAAACTTTACAAGGTTTTAGAGGGAAATTTATTTGGGGGAAGTGTGGACATTGATATTATTTTTACATATGAGTATGATTATTATTATTATATATTATTATTATATATGATTATAATTATTATTATATATAGTAATATGTATGATTATTATTAATAAATATAATATAGTTATAAATATAGTAATTATTATTATTACAACTAAATATAATATAGTAATATATATGATAAATATTATTATTAAATATATATAGTAATATTATATGACTATTATTAAATATAATAATTATTAAATCTATAATCTAGTAACATATATGATTACTATTGTTATATAATCTAATAATATATTATTATTATTTTAAAATATATAATATTATATTATTATTAAATATAATATTGTCACAAAATGAATCAAAAGGGGTCATAGGTTAACCTATGACCCCTTTCAACCCATTTCATGACAACATATGTCCCTAGCGCCCCTAGTGACCCATTTCGATGCATTCCTAATGGGTCCCTATAGGTTGTCATGAAATGCATCGACAGGGGTCATAGGTTAACCTATGACACCTCTTGATGCATTATAACCAACCAAATGCATCCCTAGGTGTCTTAGGACCCCTAGGGACATACATTATCATGAAATGTGTCGATAAGGGTCATAGGTTAACCTATGACCACTCTTGACACATTGGAACCAACCAAATGTGTCCCTAGGGGCCCTAGGACCCTTAGGGACATAGGTTGTCATAAAATGCATCGAGAGGGGGCCCTCTCAATGCATTGGAACCAACCACATGCATTTTCAGGGGTCCTAGGGCCCCTAGGGACATATATTGTCATGATTTACATTGAGATAGGTCATAGGTTAACCTATGACACCTCTCAACACATTATAACCAACCAAATGCATCGTTAGGGATCCTAGGGCCTATAGGGACATACATTGTCATGAAATGCATCGAGAGGGGTCATAGGTGATGCAGTGCCCTCCGTATTTATCTTCATGTAATCTTAGTTCAAATCAAGGGATTCACAATAGGCTGGTACACCCTCAAGGAACCAAGAACATCTCAAAGATTACAACAAAGAACCTTGACATTATACACCAATAAAGACAAAATCTTCACTCACACAATCAGATTGCTATGTCTGATTCCATTGTTCATAACTTCTATTCTAAACGTCTTCTTGAAAAAAAATTTGGAGGAATTGTTCCAAACTAGGTATAGTAAAACATATTCAAGGATGGTACCCATAAAATAAACCAATTACAATTTATGGTCTTTGTATCAAGACCCATTTTCTCTATCATAAACCAGAACGAAAATTGGTAACCCTACCTAGGGCATCAAATATCTTTCACAAAAAAAATTTAAATAATCTCAAACTAATTTCACATTATCTATATATGATTATAGTTTCCAAATCTGTAAGCCATTTATTGTTTCCATTCATATATAATTTTTCAAGCACAAATCCATGCCTTCATCTTGAATGGATATCTTTAAAAACCAGTTTCCACTCAAATCTTCATAACTTTCCCAAATCTAAATGAAAATGATTCAAACCAGTTGGAAATGAAAGGTAGTTAATGTATCTTTCCAATTAATATCATTAGAGATCTCGAGTCTCCAAAATATGTCCGCATCACACGCTGCAATATGACTGTATTCAGCGAATCTCAAATCTGCAAACATCCACTTTCACCAAAATACGCATAACTTATTCATTTTTTCATAAAATTGAACCAAACCAAAAGAATGAGAAGAAGGATTCATCGTCCTATATATATATATTACTATATTTCAGGGTTTCCAGGCTGTACATGGCCGTACAAGGCTTGGAAACTACTCTAAAACTAAAAAAAAACCAATCAAAACCACAACAATAAAATGCACCAAAAATGTATCAAAGTATTTCCTCTTCTCCAAATTGATTTGGTTCGACCATACAATGGTTTTTATATCAATTTGATAGTTATAAACCTTCCTAACTACCCCCAAGACCAACCATATACCTTTTTACATCATTTTTCTATTATTAACAACTTTCTCAAAGTTGCATTTTATAACTTTTTACGCAACTTCTACATTTTTGACAAAAAAAATGGCTTCATAGCCTTTACAACTTGACCCAAATACAATACAAATGACTCAAATGACTTTATATGGATGTCAATAGATCCATTCACCAATTAAATAAATATTTTTACATTATTTATCATATTAAGACCTCCTTTGACAACTTATTACAAATGGCTTCTCTAGCTTTTATATCTTTGTCTTCTTGAAATTTAATGTGCTCCTGCACCATACTCCCAAACTTGAAAAGTTTCCAAGTCCCTTGGAAACATGGAATCAATAACCTACAAGAAAAAATATTAGATCAAAATCCTCATCTTTTCCTTTGCCTCTTCATGCCTTTATCACCATCATCTTTTCCCTTAAGGACACAGGACTGTCCTCAAAATCATCTTCTCAAATACTCCTTTTAGTGAAGCATTAATGGCTGCAACTTCCACGGTGCTTTATCAGGAAGAGATCCATCTTTACCATTTCTGCTTCAAACTCAATACAAACAACTCTCCCCTATGCCTCACCTAGGAGTCCTCCTCTTTTCCTCTCTCCCTAGTCTCTTGGCAATCAACTAGACCAATCCATGGCCCTTGACCATTCATCTTACCCAATAGTAGATCCTGGAAGATGCCTCACCTTCTTTGTGCCATGCACCTTCTACCCAACTTTATCTCCATTGGAGAATGGTTATGATAGACCTTCTCTTGTCTACCCATACATCCCAACCTTCATTTTCAGCAAGATGGATAAGCACCTACAACCAAAACTCATCAACAAAACAAATACAAATTCTTCAAGGTCCTGGTGTGGATTGCCTCCCTCGGCGCTCTACCCACACACTCAAGATCGTCAAGCTCTAATACCAATCTGATGCAGTGCCCTTTGTATTTATCTTCATGGAATATTAGTTCAACTCAAGGGATTCACAATAGTCTGGTACACCCTCAAGGAACCAAGAACATCTCAAAGATTACAACAAAGAACCCTGACATTATACACCAATAAAGACAAAATCTTCACTCACACAATCAGATTGCTATGTCTGATTCCATTGTTCATAACTTCTGTTCTAAACGTCTTCTTGAAATTTTTTTTTGGAGGAATTGTTCTAAAATAAGTATAGTTAAACATATTCAAGGATGGTACCCATCCAATAAACCAATTACAATTTATGGTCTTTGTATCAAGACCCATTTTCTCTGTCATAAACTAGAACAAAAATTTGTAACCCTACCTAGGGCATCAAATATCTTTCACAAAAAAAATTTAAATAATCTCAAACCAATTCCACATTATCCATATATGATTCTAGTTTCCAAATCTGTAAGCCATTTATTGTTCCCATTCATATATAATTTTTCAAGCACAAATCCATGCCTTCATCTTGAATGGATATCTTTAAAAACCAGTTTCCACTCAAATCTTCATAACTTTCCCAAATCTAAATGAAAATGATTCAAACCAGTTGTAAATGAAATTTATTTAACATATATTTCCAACGAATATCATTAGAGATCTCGAGTCTCCAAAATATGTCCGCATCTCACGCTGCAATATGACTGTATTCAAAGAATCTCAAATCTGCAAACATCCACTTTCACCAAAATACCCATAACTTATTCATTTTTTCATAAAATTGAACCAAACCAAAAGAATGAGAAGAAGGATTCATCGTACTATATATCTATTACTATATTTCAGGGTTTCCAGGCTGTACATGACCGTACAAGGCCTAGAAACTACTCTAAAACTAAAAAAAACCACTCAAAACCACAACAATAAAATGCACCAAAAATGTATTAAAGTATTTCCTCTTCTCCAAATTGATTTGGTTCGACCATACAATGGTTTTTATATCTATTTGACAGTTATAAACCTTCCTAACTACCCCCAAGACCAACCATATACCTTTTTACATCATTTTTCTATTATTAACAACTTTCTCAAAGTTGCATTTTACAACTTTTTACGCAACTTTTACATTTTTGACAAAAAAATGGCTTCATAGCCTTTACAACTTGACCCAAATACAATACAAATGACTCAAATGACTTTATATGGATGTCAATAGATCCATTCACCAATTAAATAAACATTTTTACATTATTTATCATATTAAGACCTCCTTTGACAACTTATTACAAATGGCTTCTCTAGCTTTTATATCTTTGTCTTCTTGAAATTTAATGTGCTCCTGCACCAATAGGTTAACCTATAACCGCATTCAATGCATTGGAAACAACCACATGCATCCCTAGGGGCCCTAGGACCCCTAAGGACATACGTTTCCATGAAATGCATCGAGAGGGGTCATAGGTTAACCTATGATCCCTCTCGATGCATTATAACCAACCAAATGTGTCCTTAGGGGTCATAGGGTCCCTAGAGACATACATTGTCATGAAATGCATTGATAGGGGTCATAGGTTAACTTATGACCCCTCTTAACGCATTAGAACCAACCAAATGTGTACATATCCTGAAATGCATCGAGAGGTGTCATAGGTTAACCTATGATCCCTCTCGATGCATTTGAACCAACTACATGCGTCCCTAGAGGTCCTAGGGCCCCTATAGAAATTATTCATCATGAAATACATTGAGAGGGGTCATAGGTTAAACTATGACACCTCTTGATGCATTATAACCAACCAAATGCGTCCCTAGGGGTCTTAGGTCCCCTAGGGACATACATTGTCATGAAATGCGTTGATAGGGGTCATAGGTTAACCTATGACCCCTATTGACACACTGGAACCAACCAAATGCATCCCAAGGGACCCTAGGACCCCTAGGGACATAGGTTGTCATGAAATGCATCGAGAGGGGTCATAGGTTAAACTATGACCCCTCTCAAAATGTTATAACCAACCAAATGTGTCTCTCAAGATCCTAGGGCCCCCACGTACATACATTGTCATGAAACGCATCTAGATGCATTGGAACTAACCAAATACATCCCTAGGGGCCCTAGGAGCCCTAAGGACATACATTTTCATAATTTTTACCGAGAGGGGTCATAGGCTAACATATGACCCCTCTCGATGCATTATAACCAACCAAATGCATCCCTAGGTTCCTAAGGCCCCTAGGGACATACATTGTCATAAAATGTTTGATGCATTGCAACCAACCAAATGCATCCCTAGAGGCCCTAGGACCCCTAGGGACATAGGTTATCATGAAATGTGTTGAGAGGGGTCATAGGTTAACCTATGACCGCTCTCAACACATTAGAACCAACCAAATTGTCATGGAATGCGTCGAGAGGGGTCATAGGCTCTTGACACATTTGAACCAACAACATGCATCCCTAGAGGTCCTAGGGCCCCTAGGGACATAAGTTATCATGAAATTCATCGAGAGAGGTCATAGGATAACCTATGAACCCTCTCAACACATTATAATCAACCAAATACATCCCTAGTGGTCCTAGGGCCCTAGGGACATACATTATCATAAAATGCATCGAGAGGGGTCATAGGTTAACCTATGACCCCTTTGGACACATTGGAATAAACCACATTCATAAGTTGTCATAAAATGCATCAAGAGGGGTCAAAAGTTACCCTATGACCTCTCTCAATCCATTATAACCAACCAAATGCATACCTAGGTGTCCTAGGGCCCCTAGGGACATACCTTATCATGAAATCCATTGATAGGGGTAATAGGTTAACCTATGACCCCACTTGATGCATTGGAACCAATCAAATGTGTCCCTAGGGCCCCTAGAACCTCTAGGGACATAGGTTATCATGAAATGCATTAAGAGGGATCATAGGTTAACCTATGACCCCTCTCAATGCATTATAACCAACCACATGCATCCCTAGGGGTCCTACGGCCCCTGGGGATATACATTGTCATGAATTTTGTCGAGAGGGGTCATGGGTTAACCTATGACCCCTCTCAACACATTGAAACCAACCACTGTGTCCCTAGGGGTCCTAGGGCCCCTAGGGACATACATTATCATGAATTGCATTGAGAGGGGTCATAGGTTAACCTATGACACCTCTCGATGCATTGGAACCAACCACATGCGTCCCTAGGGGTCCTAGGGCCCCTAGGGACATACATTGTCATGAAATGCATTGATAGGGGTCATAGGTTAATGTATCACCCCTCTGGACACATTGGAACCAATCAAATGCATCCCTATGGGCCCTAGGAACCCTAGGGACATAGGTTGTCATGAAATTCATTGAGAGGGGTCATAGGTTAACCTATGACACCTCTCAATGCATTGGAACTAACCACATGCATCCCTAAGGGTCCTAGGGCCCTAGGGACATACGTTGTCATGAAATTCATTAAGAACCTATTACCCTTCTCGACGCATTATAACCAACCATATGTGTCCCCAGGGGTCCTAGGGCTCCTAGGGATGTACATTGTCATGAATTGCATCGAGAGGGGTCATAGGTTAACTTGTGACCCCTCTTGATGCATTGGAACCTACCACATGCATTCCTAAGGGTCCTAGAGCTCTCAGGGACATACATTGTCATGAATTGCATCAAGAGGGGTCATAGGTTAACCTATGACCCCTCTCGATGCATTATAACCAACCACATGCATCCCTAGGGGTCCTAGGGCCCCTAGGGACATACATTGTCATGAATTGCATCAACCTATGACCCCTCTTGATGCATTGGAACCAACCACATGCATCATGAAATGCATCGAGAGGGGTCATAGGTTGACCTGTGACCCCTCTTGACACATTTTAGAACCAACCAAATGGATCATAGGTCATAATAATAATAATAATAATTAATAAGGGTATTTGTAGGATCATGGTCAACCAAACTATGGCTTTAAGTGGCAATGAAAAATAGGCAAATTAGGGTTATGTCAACTTGACACATAATTTTAAAGTGGTTATGGACTTTATATCAAAAATTTGTAACAAAATAATCTATAGGAAATTGAATGTAGTTTCTAAACTACTAAGCCTTATCTGGAGAAAAAAATAATTGATTGGTCAAAAGTTTGGATTTTAATGCAGTACTACAAAAATTTCAGGGCAAAAATAAAAAGTAGGTGTATGTCTGACCACTTTAATCAAAATCAAATGATAATATTTTTTAATATAATTATAGATATAAAAATTAGACTCATGCCTAGATGTGATGCATATTTTTGGGTATTTTTATTCCAAATAAATAATTAGATATGAATTTTTTACTAAAACTTTTTTAGAAAAAAAACTCTCGTGTCTGACCACTTTAAGTAATAGAAAATTATACCAATTTTTTTTTTTTTTTTTTTTTTCTTATACTAGGTGAAGCATAGAATGTGATGCAACTTTTGGATTTAAAAAATGTTATACAGTTTGAAAGTTATAACTATTTTTCAATCAATATGTCAATCAACACTTTACAATCATCTTCATTGAAAATTAACTAATAAATACTTATTGAACTCATAATTTGACAACAATTATATTGATGGAATTTTGAGAGTGTTATAAAAGAACCTTTTTGTTTTATTTGATTTTGATGAAAATAACATTGTCGGATGACTACCCAAAGTTTGAGTGTTAGTGAAACCCTTCTCGAACACATTTTTTGGGTTGACCGAATAGGCTTGGTAAGTACCAGGCCTAATCGAATACCCGAATTCAAATAAGGTATTTGATTTGAAATTGGATACCTGATTTGAAATCGTATATCTGATCACTAGCGGGAATTTTCAATAGCAATTTGGAGGGAAATTTGAGACGAGAGAATTTGAGAGAAAATAAATTTAAGAGGGAAACTTTAGACTATTTTAGAGGGAAATTTATTTGTGCAAAGTGTGGACATTGATATTATTATTATTAACTATTATTTTTATTATATATTATTATAACTATTTTTATATTATAGTAATATGTATGATTATTATTATTAAATATAATATAAATATAAATATTATTATTATTATAACTAAATATAATATAGAAATATATATGATAAATATTATTATTATTAAATATATATAGTAATATTATATGACGAAATTATTATATATGGTTATTATTATTTTTAAATCTATAATCTAGTAAGATATATGTTTATTATTGTTATATAATCTAATAATAATATATTATTATTTTAAAATATACAATAATATATAATTATTGAATATAATATTGTCATAAAATGCATCATTTTGACACATTTCATGGCAACATATGTCCCTAGGGCCCCTAGTGACCCCTTTCGACGCATTCCCAATGGATCTCTAGGAGTCCTAGGGGTGCTAGGGATATATATTGCCATGGAATGTCTTGAAAGCGGTCATAGGACATTCTATGGCCCCTTTCAACCCATATAAATGATTATAATATGTCCCTAAGGATCTTAGGACCCCTAGAGACATATGTTGGGACATATTATAATCATTTATATAGGTTGAAAGGGGCCATAGGATGACCTATGATCCCTTTCGACACATTCCATGATGACAAATGTCTCTAGGGACATATGTCATCAAGAAATGTGTCAAAAGGGGTCATACGACATCATCTAGCCCCTTTTGACCCATATAAATGATTATAATATGTCCCTAGGGGTCCTAAGACCCCTAAAGACATATTTCATCATGGAATGTGTCAAAAGGGGTAATAGGTCATCCTGTGACCACCTTCAACCCATATAAACGATTCAGTCCTAAGATCTCTAGAAACATATGTCATCATGAAATGTGTCAAAAAGGGTCATAGGTCATCCTGTGACCCCCTTCAACCCATATAAATCATTATAATATGTCCCTAGGGGTCCTAGGACCCCTTGTGACATATGTCATCATGGAATGTGTCGAAAAGGATCATAAGTCATCCTATGACCCCTTTCAACACATATAAATGATTATAATATGTCCCTATGGCTCCTAAGACCCCTAGCAACATATGTCATAATGGAATGTGTTGAACGGGGTCATACATCATCTTGTGACCCCCTTCGACCCATATAAATGATTCTAATATGTCCCTAGGGGTCCTAGAACCTTTAGAGATATATGTTGTCATGGAATGTGTCGAATGCGATCATAGGTCATCCTGTGACCCCCTTCGACCTATATAAATATTTCTAATATGTCCTTAGGGGTCCTAGGACCCCTAGCAACATATATCATCATGGAATGTGTTAAAAAAGGTCATAGGTCATCCTGTGACCCCTTTTCACCCATGTAAATAATTCTAATATGTCCTTAGGGGTCCCAGGACCCATAGCGACATATGTCATCATAAAATGTGTCGAAAGGGGTTATAGGTCATCCTGTGACCCCCTTCTACCTATATAAATGATTCTAATATATCCCTAAGGGTCCTAGGATCCCTAGAGACATATGTCATCATGGAATGTGTCGAAAGGGATCATAGGTTATCTTGTGACCCCCTTTGACCCATATAAACGATTCAAATATGTCCCCAGGGATCCTAGGACCCCTCGAGACATATATCATCATGGGATGTGTCGAAATGGGTCATAGGTAATCTTGTGACCCCCTTCAACCCATATAAACAATTCTAATATGTCCCCAAGGGTCCTATGACTCTTAGAGACATATGTCATCATCAAATGTGTCGAAAGGGGTCAGAGGTCATCATGTGACCACCTTCGACCCATATAAATGATTCTAATATGTCCCTAGGGGTCTTAGGACCCCTAGCGACATATGTCATCATGGAATGTATCAAAAAGGGTCATAAATCATCTTGTGACCCCCTTTGATCCATATAAAAAAAATTAATATGTCCCTAGGGGTCTTAGGACCTTTAGCGACATATGTCATCATGGAATGTGTCAAAAGGGGTCATAGGTCATCCTGTGACCCCCTTCAACACATATAAATAATTCTAATATGTCTCTAGGGGTCCTAGGACCCCTAGACACATATGTCATCATGGAATGTGTCAAAAGGGGTCATAGGTCATCCTATGACACCCTTCAATGCATATAAATGATTCTAATATGTCCCTAGAGGTCCTAGGACCCCTTGTGACATATGAAGTCATCAAATGTGTCGAAAGGGGTTAGAGGTCATCCTGTGAGCCCTTTTGACCCATATAAATGATTCTAATATGTCCCTAGGAGTTGTAGGACCCCTAGAGACATATGGCATCATGGAATGTGTCAAAAGGGGTCATAGGTCATCCTATCACCCACTTTGACTCATATAAACGATTCTAATATGTCCCTAGGGGTCTTATGACACCTAGAGACATGTGTCATTATGGAATGTGTCAAAAGGAGTTAGAGGTCATCCAATGACCACCTTTGACCCATATAAATGATACCAATATGTCCCTAGGGGTCCTAGGACCCCTTGGGACATCTGTCCTCATGCAACATGTCAAAAGGGTTCATAGGTCATCCTGTGACTCCTTTCGACCCATATAAATGATTATAATATGTCCCTAGGGGTCTTAGGACCCTTAGAGACATAAGTCATCATGGAATATGTCAAAAGGTGTCATAGGTCATCTTGTGACCCCCTTCGAGCCATATAAATGATTATAATATGTCCATAGGGGTCCTATGACCCCTAGTAACATATGTCATCATGGAATGTGTTGAAAGGAGTCATAGGTCATCCTGTGACCCATTTCGACCCATATAAATGATTCTAATATGTTTTTAGGGATCATAGTACCCCTAAAGACATATTTCATCATAGAATATGTTGAAAGGACCTATGACCCCCTTTGACCCAAATAAACAATTCTAATATGTCCCTAGGGGTTGTAGGATCCCTAGAGACATATGTCATCATGGAATATATTGAAAGGGGTCATAGGTCATCCTGTAACCCCCTTCGACCCATATAAACGATTCTAATATGTCCCTAGGGGTCAGAGGATCCTTAGAGACATATGTCATCATGGAATGTGTCGAAAGGGGTCATACGTCATCCTGTGACCCCTTTCGACCCATATAAATGATTCTAATATGTCCCTAGGGGTCCTAGGACCCCTAGAGACATATATCATCATGGAATGTGTCGAAAGGGGTCATAGGTCATCTTGTTACCCCCTTCGACCCATATAAAAGATTCTAATATGTTTATAGGTGTCCTAGGACCCCTAGAGACATGTCGTCATGGAATGTGTTGAAAGGGGTAAAAATTCATCCTGTGACCCCCTTCAACCCATATAAACAATTCTAATATGTCCCTAGGGGTCCTAGGACCCCTAGCAACATATATCATCATGGTATGTGTCAAAAGGGGTCATAGGTCATCCTGTAACCCCATTCGACCCATATCAACTATTCTAATATGTCCCTAAGGATCTGTTGGCTCCTAATTTAATAGTTTTGAAAATGACCAAGAAACTAAAAAAATGCATCTAAGGCTGGAAACTTCCTATGACAGATACACCTAACTGCAATCTTGGGCCAACTATAAGGCATAACTCCTTCTTCACCTTAGGCTCTGTAAGACCTAGGCGAGTCAACCTTGAGGTTCTGAGATATGGTACCAGTGCATTTAAAACATAAATCTGAACCTATTTACTGCAGATGAAAACCCCTTATATCTCCTAATAACTCATGAAATGACACAGATCTACAGTAGCTAAATGCAAATTTATGAATCTCATAAGTTGAGTGAGGGTTAATTCTTTTTAGCCCACTACAAAAACATGAAAAACTAAACTGATTTGATTAAAATATTTTGAATTCAACAAAACCCCTAATATGTAGTAGCATGAACAAGTGATCATGTAAACGATCAGTGCCTTATCTATTGGGAAATTCTATGAATTAATCACATGCATATAGATATCTCAGACATATTTATATCTTTAGATATAGGATCTATCCACTCACCTTGTAAATAGACATCCATGTTCAATCTAAATCTCATTCTTACATGATATCCTTCTCAATAAACTTGCAACCCTATTGATTTCCTGAAGCATTTACATAACTCCTTGAGTCATAAGCAACAATAAAACAACATACAGCCTTAAAGGACCCCAACTATGACCTAAGCTCTTTGTTCAAAGATCATAAAACATTGAAAATTCACTAAGACTGGAGACGAGAATCAGAATGAAACTAATGAAATTTTTGCTCATTTTTATTCATTTCCTTGAAACAATACAATCAAATGCATGCAATCAAAACATGAAAACACCTAACATATATGAACTTGTTGTATTATCCTTCCTACTGTTGTTCATACAAGAGAATTATGCTAAAAGATATGTGGTATCATAGTATGGGAATACATCAAAAGTGGATCCAAAACATGGTATCATAGTAGTGAGTGGGTTTTTCTCCAAAAACTAGAACCTTTACAATAAGAAAGAAAGAGATAGATATAGGAAGAAGAAATTCCTAGATCTTCTCTACA
This sequence comes from Cupressus sempervirens, assembly GCA_028749045.1. NCBI lineage: Eukaryota > Viridiplantae > Streptophyta > Pinopsida > Cupressales > Cupressaceae > Cupressus > Cupressus sempervirens. The sequence continues at coordinate 662,048,611 of CM053784.1, forward strand.
ATTGACATGTGTCCACTTGAAATTTCCTCTCTTTTCCATGAAAAGACTCTCTAATCCCTCTCTTCAACTAGTGAATCAAATCCTTAACCAATTTGGCTATCAAAAGCATAAAGTATCTCAGAAACTTGATGGAATAATAACCGCTTTTGATGCCAGAATTTAAATCATAGTTAAGCCAAAAATTAGTTAAAAGGCCTCCAAAATGCAATACAATCTTCTCAAAGTCATTTTTTCCACATTCTGGCTTCAAATAGTCTTCATAACTTCCTTCTAACCAATTATGACGACCATGTTGAAATCTGCTCATTCCATTGAGAATGCCCCAAAATTCACAAATTGGCTTATAGCTTGAACTGGTGAGCACCTGTGCAAAAACTGACCACAAAAATAAAAAATTCAGGTTGTTCTAATTCCGTTGGTATGTTATAAGGCCTATTTTAGACAAAAAATGCCCCCCTGGTAGCAATTTTAAAAATCAGGCCCCCGAACTGAACAGAGCCATTAAAATTGAATTTTTTAAAAAAAAAATTATATAGTATAAACTATATAAACTTTAAAACTTCATTCAAATTATTTAATTTGAAAATCTGAGCGCTGAAATCATTTTGAATTTTGATTTTATGTTATTTCCTTATTTCCCTTATCCAATCAAACAGCGACACTTGGCACACCTACACTGGCTCTAAACATTGAACTATGCCACATGTCAACTCATGATTTGTCACTGGTACCCGAGTGGGACCCACCTATGAACTCTGCCAGATTTTTCAAATTTCTAGCAAGTTTCCAAGTTGCTTGCCAAAATTTCTCAACTTTTTCAATGGTGACTTGGTGACCATCAGATTCTGGCCACTTTTCTGACAACCTCATCCTTTGCTACTTTGCTGCCAGTGTCATCACCACCTCTGAGCTCGCTATGTCGCTATGGTAATTCTCATGCATCTTCCATTTGCTGACATAGTGATGATCGTAGGATTTGCCACGTGGCATGATCTTGTTCCATCTCTATTTTTGGCACCATGTCATCTTTCCTGTGACTTTGTTCAAAATTTTGTTGGCATCATCATCCAACTGAGCACAGGTTGGACCCACAACACATCATGCGGCTTTGTAAAAGCATCTTTCTCTAAGACATGTTGTCCAGTGTGTTGAAAAGTATTTAAAAAATATAAAGAAACATCACATCCTCAATGTGGAACTAAAGGATTACAAGAACCCTACCACTGAACAGGTGCTCGGATGGAGAAAAATGCTTTGGTTATGTGTGAAGGAAATGTGTGATGTGTCTACTAGATTTCCTAGCAGATCCTTGGCTTTTTTTTACTTTTTTAATCATCATGTTCTCCTTTCCTTATAGAATGGATGCCCTAATCTTTTCTTATCTGGCTCCCCTATTTTTCTTCAAACGTGCTCTGTTACTATTTGAAGATTGTCTGACAGCTGAAGTGGGATCTTTTCCTTCCAAAGACTATGCCTTCCACTTCAGCATGAATACAGGTCCAAGTGATCTCCTACGGCTAACTTTTTTGGTGACTAACCATATATTTACTATGGATTCTCCATGTCAAAATTGCCATTTTGCAATGTGTGCTGTGAAGACTACCACCTGCAGCTTGTGCATGGACTTTAGTTTTGCAAAATTTTCCTTCTTTTCCTATGTGGGCTCAGTAACCTGCATGTTTCCCTTCCTACTACCTTTTCTATGCATGGGATGCTGCTTGTTTTGAGCAGCTATTTCCTGTCATGAATGCTCATCTTTGCTCCACGACTTCCACCTCAAAGGTGGTGGCTTCCACCTTTCCACAGGTCTGCTCTTTGACATGGCACTAACTACCCTTTTCCTAGGTGTTTCCTTTAATGTTACATGAGCTTCCTTCAATGCCATGTCTTTAACACTGCCATTTGGGTACTTGATGCTTATCTTACCCATGTGTGGGTTCTTTGAAACTGTGATTCCCTACTCCTACTATTCATTCTTGCTGGTGTGAGTTTCCTATTTTTGACTTGCATTAATTCTCAAGTTTTCTTCTCCTTTTGGCATCCCTTTTTCATACGGCTTCCTCCCTCTACAAGTTCTTTAGCATGCTCATAGTGCTTTTGATTGCCACTACGTGAGTCTACTTCTTAATGCACGAGTCACTGTCACAAGTTGCTCTGCCTTTTACACAGTGTCTTCTTCCCTTAATTCGTGGGTGAACTCTTGATCATTGATTTTTTTTTATTTATTTAGTTGCTTATTGATCTCAGGCAAATTTTTATGCTCTTCTTCCTTGAATTCTCGATTACTTTGGGAGTCTTTCCACTAATTAGCTTTGGCAAGTACTTCTCCTTCTATGTAGCAGTACCATGCCTTACCATTTGGTTTAAACATAGATTTGAATGGGCTCCATATAAAAGATCAATAGACCCAAAAGCACAACTTATTTCTTCCATCTCCATGCAATGATGAGTACCCTAATTGAAGTCTTCCATATTCCTGGGGTAGTGATGCCATGTAAGTTGAAGTCTCCCATAGCTTTCTTTTTATTTATCTAGCTTGTCTAGTGCGTGATCCATGACCAAGAACCTGGTGAGGCTCTTATCATTCTTAGCAATAAACCTTTTGAATATTACATGCTTTCTTTCATACCCATTGAAACTAGACTGGCATATCACCCATCTGAAAAAATAAAACACTGAAAAGATGCCAGACCATGCTTTGATGTATTAGCAGTATTTGTTTAAATCTTGATAACCCACTATCTTTTGAATGCATAGATATAAGACTTTCACCTCTTGCATCTAAATGGAAACCCACTACCTTTTCCCTCCTTGTTGCAGTGTATACTTGCATGGGGAATAGGTTTTTCTTTTCTGGTGTGCCTTTTATTGATAAAAGAAGCATTGATACTCACCCATGAAAGAGGTGAAGATAATGCCTAAGAACATTATAGACTTCAAAATACTTTCTTACTTTTATGTTCCTCTTAAGCATTGAAACTATTGCGACAAGATACTCTTTATAAAAAACATCTTCATTTCCCAACCGACTGTCGCAAATCTGATGAATTTGGTTGGGCCCCAAAGTGGGTCTAGCTCAAAAAAATTTAACTTTTAGATAAGTGATATTCAAAAATGATCCATTAATCATCTGGCATTAATTTGAAACAAATTTGACCACTAAAAATGAATTTGAAGCTCATTTTATATCTTTCAGCAAACTGTGACTTTCAACTAACAGGGCCTGTCAATTGGCTTTAAAAATTAATCCAAACCTCTAAGTAGGCTATGAAAATGAACATACTAATTCTCTATTCCACATAATTACATACTAATTCATGATAAATAATTGGGCACAAATGGCGATTAGTCAAAGTGGGCTACTTGGATTTTGCAAACGGGAAACACTGACAAAAAACATTTTTTGCGAATGGAATTGACCTGGGAAAGTGTGCACATGGATTTGTCAAGACTTAAGAATGGGCATACGTCAATGATTTTTAAGAGACAATACAATTTTATGCTTTCTTTAGGCTAACCAATCATAGGATCAAAGTTATAACATGCTGAGCAGGGGTCCCAATCAATCCGCAACTACTAATACCAATAAAAGGATAGAAATTCCATTTGAAATCGCATTCAAAAACATATCAAACGGATTTTTCATGAATTGAAACTTGAAACAAAGCAAGTATCTGATATCTAAAATGCAACACAAAAATAATTTTTACATTTTGGTCAACTGGGTCAAAATTATAGCACGTCAAATAGGACTTCCCAAAATTTTGAACTAATTGCATCAGCACGATAATATTAAATGACCAACTTTGAGGGATTCAAAACATAGTCAAACAGACTCAAAACAACTCAAAATTTGAAACATAGGTTCTTGGATATGGAAACTAGACACTCCCAAAGCAGTGAATCATGAAACATTTCAGGGTGTGAGATATTCAAATGCAAACAAGGCCTCCTGTCATTGTTTGACACTTTGGTGAAAATGCAGATTTGGGATTTGCGCCAAATAGGACTTCACAAATTGGCTTAGAATGATATTTTAACTTCATGGAATATGTGGACACAGTGAATGGAAGGTGTTAGAAACATTAAATAACTCAGGGGCCTCAAAGGTACAGCTAGGTACAACCTCATCAAAAAACATTTATAGGCCTAATTTCTTCAACAGTGCTCAAAATTTGGGATACAATTTTGAGCACCAATAGGATCCTAGGACCCCATGAGACATATGTTGTCATGGAATGTATTGAAATGCATCATAGGTAATCTTTTTACCCCCTTCAACCCATATAAATGATTGTAATATGTCCCTAGGGGTCCTAGGAACTCTAAAGACATGTCATCGTGGAATGTGTTGAAAGGGGTCATAGCTCATGTTGTGACCCCCCTTCAACCCATATAAATGATTCTAATATGTCACTAGGGGTCCTAGGACTCCTTGAGAAATATGTCATCATGGAATGTGTCGAAAGGGGTCATATGTCATCTTGTGACTCCAACCAACCCATATAAACAATTTTAATATGTCCCTAAGGGTGCTAGGACCCCTTGAGACATATGTCTTCATGGGATGTGTCGAAAGGAGTCATAGGTTATCCTGTGATCCCATTCGACCCATATAAACGATTCTAATATGTCCCTAAAGGACCCCTAGAGACATATGTCATCATGGAATATGTCGAAAGGGGTCATAGGTCATCTTGTGACCCCTTTCGACCCTTATAAATGATTCTAATATGTTTCTAGGGCTCCTAGGATATTTAGATAAATATGTCATCATGGAATGTGTCGAAAGGGGTCATACATCATCCTATCACCCTCTTCGATCCATATAAATGATTCTAATATGTCCCTAGGCATCCTAGGACCCCTAGCAACATATGTAGCCGTGAAATGTGTCAAAATGGGTCATAGGTCATCTTGTGACTGCCTTTGACCCATATAAACAATTCTAATATGTCCCTAGGGGTCATAGGACACCTAGCAACTTATGTCATCATGGAATGTGTTGAAAGGAGTCATAGGTCATCCTATGACCCCCTTCAACCAATATAAAAGATTCTAATATGTCCCTATGGGTCCTCGGACCCCTAAAAATATATGTCATCATGGAATGTGTCAAAACCTGTGACCCCCTTCGACCTATATAAACGATTATAATATGTCCGTAGGGGTCCTAGGACCCCTAGAGACATATGTCATCATGGAATGTGTTGAAAGGTTTCATAGGTCATGGTGTGACCCCCTTCGACACATATAAATGATTTTAATATGTTCGTAGGGGTCCTAGGACCCCTAGAGAATATGTCATAATGGAATGTGTCGAAAGGGGTTATAAGTGATCTTTTCACCCCCTTCGAGCCACATAAATTACTATAATATGTCCCAAGGAGTCCTAGGACTCCTACAGACATATGTCATCACAGAATGTGTCAAAAATAGTCATAGGTCATCCTGTGACCCCCTTTGACCCATATAAACGATTCTAATATGTTCCTGGGGGTCATAGGACCCCTAGAGACATATGTCATCATGAAATGTGTCGAAAGGGGTCATAGGTCATCTTGTGATCCCTTTTGACCCAAATAAGTGATTCTAATATGTCCCTAGGGGTTGTAGGACCCCAAGACACATATGTCATCATGGAATGTGTCAAAAGGGGTCAGAGGTCATCCTGTGACCCCCTTCGACACATATAAACCATACTAATATGTCCTTAGGGGTCCGACGACCCATTGAGACATATATCATTATGGAATGTGTCGAAAGCGGTCATAGGTCATCCTATGACCCCCTTTGACCCATATAAAGGATTCCAAATGTTTCTAGGGGTCCTAGGACCCCTAGAGATGTATGTCATCATGGAATGTGTCGAAAGGGGTCATAGGTCATCCTATGACCCCCTTCGACCCATATAAATGATTCTAATATGTCCCTAGGTGTCCTAGGACCCCTAGAGACATATGTCATCATGGAATGTGTCGAAAGGGGTCATAGCTCATCCTGTTAACCCTTTCGATCCATATAAATGATTCTAATATGTCCCTAGGGTTCCTAGGACCCCTAGCGACATATGTCATCATGGAATGTGTCAAAAGAGGTCAGAGGTCATTCTGTGACCCCGTTCGACCCATATATAAAATTCTAATATGTCTCTAGGGGTCCGAGGACCCCTAGAGACATATGTCATCATGGAATGTTTCAAAAGGGGTCATAGATCATCCTATTACCCCCCTTCGACCCATATAAATGATTCTAATATGTCCCTAGGGGTCTTAGGACCCCTAGTGACATATGTCATCATGGAATGTCTCGAAAGGGGTTATAGGTCATCCTATGACCCCCTTCGACCCATATAAACAATTCTAATATGTCCCTAGGGGTCCTAGGACCCCTAGGGACATATGTTGTCATGGAATGTGTCAAAAGAGGTCATAGGTCATGCTGTGACCCCCTTTGACCCATATAAATGATTGTAATAAGTCCCTAGGGGTCATAGGACCCCCAGAGACATATGTTGTCATGGAATGTGTCAAAAGGGGTCATAGGATCAGCCCATATAAATGATTCTAATTTATCTCTAGGGGTCCTAGGATCCCTAGAGACATATGTCATAATGAAATGTGTCAAAACCTATGACCCACTTTGACCATTATAAATGATTCTAATATGTCCCTAGGGGTCGTAGGACCCCTAGGGACATATCTCATCATGAAATGTGTTGAAAGGGGTCATAGGTCATCCTATGACCCCCTCTAACCCATATAAATGATTCTAATATGTCCCTAGGGGTCCTAGGACCCCTAGAGACATATGTCATCATGGAATGTGTCTAAAGGGGTCATAGGTCATCCTATGACCCCCTTCGACCCATATAAGTGAGTATAATATTTACCTAGTGGTCCTAGGACCCCTAGGGACATATGTCATCATAAAATTTGTTGAAAGGGGTCATAGGTTATCCTATGGCCTACTTCGACCCATATAAATGATTCTAATATGTCCCTAGGGGTTGTAGGACCCATAGGGACATATGTCATCATGGAATGTGTCGAAAGGGGTCATAGGCCATCCTATGACCCTCTTCAACCCATATAAATGATTCTAATATGTCCCTATGGGTCCTAGGAGCCCTAGGGACATATGTCGTTATGGAATGTGTCAAAAGGGGTCAGAGATCACCCTGTGACCCCCTTTGACCCATATAAATGATTCTAATATGTCCTTAGGGGTCATAGGATCCCTAGGGACATATGTCATCATGGAATATATCGAAAGGGGTCATAGGTCATCCTATGAACCCCTTCGACCCATATAAATGATTCTAATATGTCCCTAGGGCTCCTCGGACCCCTAGAGACATGTCATCATGGAATGTGTCGAAAGGGGTCATAGGTCATCCTATGACAACCCTTTTGACTCATATAAATGATTTTAATAGAAATAATGTAGTAAAAATAATAGTAATATAGTATAATAATCATATATATATTAATATATATTATATTTATAGATTATAATAATAATAATAATATATTATAGAGTATAATTTATAGATGATGATAATAATAATATATATTAATAGCATATATATATATACATATGTATAATATATTATGTTATTATATTTAATAATATTATAGTGAAAATAGTAATAATATAATATAATAATATATATTGTATTTATAGATTATAATTATAATAATAACATAATATATTATTATATATAGTTACGTTATTAGATTAAATAGTAGTAATAATAATTTAATTTAATTTAATTTCATATATATATATATATATATTTATATATATATATTTATATATATTATATATTTATAGATTAGTTATAACTCATTAAATAGTCTTATTATATATTTATAGATTATATATTATATATTTATATATTTCAGAACTCAAATTAGTCATATAACTCACAAATTCATTTTTTCCACTAATATTTTTGTGCTGCCAATATCGGATATCTGATCTCAGATTATATATCCAATTTTACTTGCATGATTTTTCCAAAATATTCCCTATCACTGTAGACCCGACAACATCACTTTTTGTGGAGTTTAGAAAAAGTCACGTTTTGGGGCACATACAATCGAAAAAAGTTTGATAATATAACCCTAGGTGTCTGATATTGTCATCTGAATGGGGAGCAGCAGTAGTCGAAAGGCTAAACACAAAAGGAAGGTATCCAATGAAGACATTGTGGCATATAGGGAAGGGGACAAAATAGAACACCGAAGGAAAAGACAAGGTATGTTAAATGTTAGTAAAGTTGATGATGAATTAGTTGAAGGTGAAATCATAGAGTTAGATAATGAATATGTACTATTGGGGAATGAAAATGTACCAATTGAAAATTATAATGCTGGAATTTAAAATTTAGAGAATGAAAATTTTGAGGACAAATGCTACCAGGTCATAATGTAAATTGCATAATTGACCATGCCAAAAATGACAATGCACAGGAACCTAATGCACAAGAGCCTTACATATCTTCTAATTATAATTGACATGAAGGTTCTAGAACACCAAAATGGGTAATTGAAATTGATGAAACGATTATTACAAATTTGGAAGGGAAAATATCAGAAAGAACCATTCGGTTATGGGCTTCAAGACTATATAAGATGTTTTTCGGCAACAAGACAGTGGTGGAGCAATATCATATTTTTATGTATTTATTAAAGATGCAGAAGATGAGACCTATGCTTTCCAAATTGAAGATTCATGCCAATAAAAAGTTGAAAAGAAATGCCATTATTGTGAGGAATCTTTTCAATGCTCTCAATAGCATTGCGAAAAATAGTAGGGAGAAGGATAATAGAGCTGCTCGAAAAGTTATTACAACCTCTTTGGTAAGTCATCATTTGAGAAAGGGTAGATATATGAGACAAACTTGTATTGATTTGAACCTAAATCATACTACTTTGAGAAGAGCACTTAGTCGACAAGAGAGAATTGATGATCCTTTTCAAAATGAAACATGGGCATTTGATGGGAGACTTCCACATTTTGATACGAAGCTATCCAATTATGTGAAGGAAGAAATTACACAATTTTGGCACTCTAGCTCATGAGTATCACCCAATGCTAAAGACATGTTAAAGTTGAGAATTGGCATCAGAGACCACACGCCACATCCTAAACACTATTTGGAGGTAAGTAAAACTATGTTGTTCAAAAAACTTAGAGAGAGTCATCCAAGTCTTCATATATCACAAAGGGCTTTTGAATCTTTGAAGCCATTTTATTGTATGTCACTTAAAATTTGAAATATATGTTGTTGGAAATATCATGTTGATTTTTCTATGCACCATGAATTATTGCGCTCCATCTATTCTACTTTGCATAGTAAAGAAATGTTGGAGAATTGTTGTGCTAGTGGGCTTCCAAAATCATTAAGAGACTTGCTAGATCAATTTTTATTTCATAGAGTTGATGGTTGTTTCTTTTATAGAAATGCCTGGTTAAATGAGAAGTGTTCAGAATGTGGTAGTTTATCCAAGTTTGACACATGTTTCCATGAGGGGTGTGAACAAGATCTTGGAAATACAATAGTAAAAAAAAAAGGTATATGAAATGGTGAAATACACATTGAAGAGTGGGGGTGAGGGCTCTAGATGTGAATTGGTTGGAAAAGAAATTAGTGAGGCTAGTTTTATTTTATATTTCAAGGCAAATATTTTTTACAAATATGCAAGACATAGTCACAGGTCTCAGTGGTTGGATCAACAATTTAGAATGTCTAAGGAGACTTTTCCCATTGGCACTATTATATCAGTTGTTGATTTTGCTAAGAACTACACATTGCAACCTCAAAATAAGACACAATCTCAGCATTACAACTCCATTCAGATTGCTATTTTCATTCACATAACATATAGACATGCTCCTAATAGTGCAGAAGATAATCAAAAGATTATTTGAGAGTATCATTTTAATATGAGTGATGATAGATTTATAGTGAAAATATCCTTAGAACAACAAAACAAAATAAAAAGAAACTTAGTTGAGGAGGTAGGCCTCACAAGACAAGTCCAATGGATTTTTGAAAGGAACCTAAAACCTTATAGGGTTTTGAAAAGTACCCCAAACATTCAATGATTTTTCTAAGGATCCTAAACATTCCAAATCTACAAAAATTACCATGTCTTCCCAACCAAAGAAAACATTTATCTAGAAGATGATCCGCCAAAAAAAACCATAATAAATTTAATCTTATGAGAAGGATGAGAAATAGAGACACTATAGAAGAAATGAAGAGTCCTCATAGAGAATCCCCAAAAAATTCTCAACATCTACATGGAGAAAAATCAAATGGAGGAGAAAGACACATACTACTAGGCCATACTATCTATTAAAGTTGCATCCCAACTACCACAAACATAGATTTTAAAAAAGAAAAAACCTTGAAGCAAAAAGCATATTCAAATATCACCACCAAGATAAAGAGAGAGGGGGCCAAAGAAACTGCATAGAATCTTGATCTCTCACAAATTGCCTAACATTACTCTCACATATCAACATAGCCATTCACCATAGGTAAGAAAAGAGAATAATCATGGGTAAGAGAGAATAAAGTCACCACTAAGAGAAGAAGCAAGAAATTGAACATAGAGCTAGGTTGTATTGGGAAACATAAAACCTATCTCAAGCACTCCAACATGAAGACACCCTCCAAGCTAGAAACCTAAACCCTATACAAAAAATTGTGTTGCTTACCTAAAGAGATCTATATACCCATCTAAAGTGATCTATAATATAATATTGAATTGACAAGACTACTTAAGGATTAGATTCATACTTATTAGTCTCTTTCTTTTAGACATGAGACATTAGTTTTCATGTTTTTGAATTATTCAATTTGCAAAAGTTATTCAATTTCCAAATACACATCCATAAAAGTGCATAAAAATAACATTCTAAAATTAAAGGATCACTAGAGCATAACTTTGAAATAGCTAATCTTGGCATCGAATCATCAAAACCGTTAGCTATGGGTGGGCAGGTGAACCCTAGTGACACCCTTGTTCCGTTCATGGAGACCATCCATCGTCTGTGGCCATCCTGTACTGAGGAGTCTCCAAGGTGCTCTAAGTGCATTTCAAGGTCGATCTTCTGAGGGTTGTAATGCAGAGATCACGAGGGCTATCGATGAAATGTTGAATTCTATAGGATCATGATGTCGAGGCCTAAAATAACCTATCTCATTTTTGAGAGATCACATTCCATTTGGATTCAGCACAGTAATCTCACTCGATGCCAAAACTTGTAGTGTGCCTCAATTCATAGGTGCACCAGAGCTTAACTTTGAAACTACTGATCTTGGCATCGAATCGTCAGTGTCATTAGCTCTGGGTGGGTGGTTGAACCCTACTGACACCCTTGTTCTAACCATGGAGACCATCCATCATCCATGGCCACCCCATACTGATTTATCTCCAAGGTGCTCTAAGTGCATTTCAAGGTCGATCTTCTGAGGGTCATAAATCAGAGCTCGTGAGGGCTATTGATGAAATGTCAAATTCAATAGGATGATGATGCCAAGGCCTAAAATAACATTTCTCATTTGGATTTAGCACAACAATCTCGCTCGATGCCAAAACTCACAATGTGCCTCAGTTCATAGGTGCACCACAATGTAACATTGAAATTGTTGATCTGGGCATCAAATCATCAGTTTCATTAGCTCTTGGTGGGTGGGTGAACCGTATTGACACCCTTGTTCTTGCCATGGAGACCATGCATCATCCGCAAGCACCCCACACCAAGGAGTCTCCAAGGTACTCTAAGTGCATTTCGAGGTTGATCTTTCGAGGGTCATAACTTGGAGCTCATGAGGGCTATCAATGAACTATAAAATGCTACAAGATGGTGATGCCAAGACCTAAAATTACCTATCTCATTTCTAAGAGATCACCTTCCATTTGGATTTGACATAGTGATCTCACTCAATCCCAAAACTTGCAGTGTGCCTCAGTTCATAGGTGCACCACAACATAACTTTGAAACTGCTAATCTTTGCATTGAATCATCAGTGCCATTGGCTCCAAATGGGTGGTTGAACCCTAGTGACACCTTTTTTTTATCTACAGAGATCATCCATCATCCGCGACCACCCTGTACTGAGGAGTCTCCAAGGTGCTCTAAGTGCGTTTCAAGGTCGATCTTTCGAGGGTCATAACTTAGAGCTCATGAGGGCTATTGATGATGAGGCCTAAAATAACCTATCTCATTTTTGAGAGATCAACTTCCATTTGGATTTAGCACAATGATCTCGCTCGATGCCGAAACTCACAGTGTGCCTCAGTTAATAGGTGCACCACAATGTAACTTTGAAACCGCTAATCTTGGCATCGAATCATCAGCACCATTAGCTCTAAGTGGGTGGGTGAACCCTAGTGACACCCTTTTTCTAACCATGAATACCATCCATCATTTGTGGCCACCCTATAACGAGGAGTCTCCAAGGTGCTTTAAGTACATTTCGAGGTCGATCTTCCGAGGGTCATAACTTAGACCTCATGAGTGCTATTGATGAAATGTAAAATTCTATAGAACAGTGATGCCAAGGCATAAAATAACCTATCTCATTTTTGAGAGATCACATTTTGTTTGGATTCAGCACAACGATCTCGCTCCATACCAAAACTTGTAATGTGCCTCAGTTCATAGGTGCACCACAACGTAACTTTGAAACCGCTGGATCTTGGCATCAAATTGTCAACACCATTATGTCTAGGTGAGCAGGTGAACCCTAGTGACACCCTTGTTCTAGCCATGGAGACCATCCATCATCCACGGCCACCCCATACTGAGGAGTCTCCAAGGTGCTTTAAGTGCATTTTGAGGTCAATCTTCCAAGGGTCATAACTCAGAGCTCGTGAGGGCTATTGATGAAATGTCAAATGCTATAGGTGATGATGTTGAGGCATAAAATAACCTATCTTATTTTTGAGAGATAGAAACAAAGTGAAAAAGGTTTGATCCAATCAAGTCTCTAAGTTGGGATATTTTGAGGTTATGTTGAAATTGAAAAGTTGTTTTATGAGGATAGTAACAAAGTGAAGTGCTAGTTATCAAAGATTATGAGTCTAGGAATGAGTTTGTGGTTGGGAATAGAATCCATTGTTGAGGAGTGGAGTCCTTAACTATGTTGAGATTATATTTGAATCCAAGAGTTAGTTTCAAGGTTCAAGGTGGAGTTTAAAATCAGATTTGGGGTTATCTGAACCTTGTGTAGGAGGTTAACAAGTGTGTTTATGTCATGATAGCACTTCAAATTAAACATTGCATCCAAATTTGATAATAAAGGTTGTTAAAATTTTATTCACAAATTATTGCATTTGAATCAAATATAAAAAACATAATTAAAATTAATGATATTCCATAAACATGAACAATACACATGATCCACGATAAATTGAACAATACTAGATACTAAATTAATATGTATATCATTGTGCACATAAATGACAAAAATATATATATCAAAATACATGTATCCATAGATAAAATTTTACACAAATATATATTAAAGATCATGTATCCATAGACAAATTACTCAAATATATATCAAAATACATAGATCCGTATACAAAATGTGGTTAATCATGCCATCAGAATGGTATAATATCAATGTTTCTTTAAATAATGTGGCATATGCCATCTCAAAATGTCTCATGACACATCCTATGACAAATATACTATCCTAGGGTGCTGGTGGATGATCAAAATGCAGCCTCTTCACTGCACTAGGTGGATCAGATGCCTCCTACATAAACAAAAAAGGAAAACCCAAAGTTAGACTACTAAATTTATATGATTCTTTGTATCTAATGTTGAATTACTCAAATGCATAATGATATTTTTTGTAATGAAGATTTATACTATTAAAATTTCATAATAAACAACTCTCTCATTGACCTCCTATGTTAGTCAAGAGTCCTCTTGTATGCCGTCGGCAATACTTGTACCTTGTTGATTGTGGGTTGTGTATGTTCAAATATGTTTGTCAGATGAATCTAAAACTTAAACTATAACATTATAATTCATAGCATTCTAAATTAATAACATATTTAATCATGAATTCAAACTACAATTTACTATTGTAGGCTCCTCCTCAGGATAGAGTGGTTGCATCATCAAATCTACATAACTCTCCCGTCGAACCTCATGTGCACTAGGAGTCTCTTACGAGATACAAAATAGTAGTTGTTAATATCACGAAAATCAGTTTTGAATTTATTTATGAAGATAAAAAAAATAAAAAAATAAATGATACTTATACATACAATGGGGCTCTCAGTGCGAATGCAAATGCCTGAGCGTCTATGATGTGAAATCTGTACAGGCTCATTGCCAGCAGCCACACCCTATATACAATAAAGAATGAAATTAAATTTCATTACCACAACCATTTTAAGAGAATGCATCGATATATAATGAAATAGAAAGCACCTAATTACATTTCCTTTGTCAATGCATGTTGGCTCATCCCTGACACTTTGTCCCCCAAGGACAGGTGGTACCTGCAAGATAAAAGAAAGATTAGCAACCATATATGCTACAATATCAAATAGAAAAAATAATGCAAACACAACATAATATACCATAGATGTCTCAAGGCCAAATGAAATGGCTGAGAGTGTGGCATCATCAATATGTCTAAGCTCCTCCTTGGTCATCAACTAAACATGAATGAAGATCACATACATGTATAAGTCAATATGGCTTAAAAATTAAAATTAATCTATTATAAAAATTAACTTTAAATCGCATATGTCATAACAAAAAAAAATGTATATAGGTATTGACACCAAAGGAGTCTATTCCTCTAGATTCCCCTCCTCTCTCGCATTAGGGTCTGTAGCCTTTGCACGTGTGTCTGGTGTATCCTCGTCTAATACAAAATCATACTCAAGAAGATCACCTATGGAACCCAAGAAAATATTCTTGCATGTAATGCAAGTGTGAGGCACACAAAAATGTGATGAGCTAGTCGATGATGAAATGGCACCAGCATCATCAACATGGGGAGGCAGGACTGACCTAGCCTGAGATATCAATAGGCTACTCAACCTATGAATGGCTTTGATGGTCTAAGAGCTAGCCTCTACCATACTATTAGGATGCTGCACTTGAGGAGGGGGGTAGATATCAGTGGGGGGGACAAAAGTGCCAACTTTCTTCTACTAGGAAGAAGGTCTATCTTGAGGAGCTCCTAGTCCTACACCCATGTTGGGTTTCATGCTCCAATAGTTCACTTTGAGTTTCAACACAAATTATGCATATAATTTTGTAAGAAAATAAAATGGCACCTCTAAATTCCTATGTGGAGGGATATCAAAAACCATCCACCAACGATCCCAAAATTTTGCGCGTATGGCATCATTTGTGCACCATTTATCAAATTCTCGATTTGAGGAGGGTTTTGAGAGGCTAGAGGATCATTTGGTGGACAACTTTGTGGGGGCACTGGATCATTTGGTGGGGGGTTATGAGGAATATTATTCCTTGCCTCAGTGTCATCATTTTGATCAATCATTCCTATTAATTTGCAAAACATAATATATATTAAAAAAACCTTAATTTTAACAATTTCTATCAAAAAAACCCTAAATTTAACTAAAACTAACAAATTTGTGATAAAATCTATTGAATTTATATTAAAATTGATAAAAAAACCAAAAATAAAAAATTGATATTGTATATCCGATGTTGTATCTGATATTCAAGCCCAAATACAATAAAACACTGTGATAATGAGCCCACGGCTCTCTTTTTTTTTTTTATAACAACTGGTAGATTTCAGATATCTGATATTATATTGGATATCCAATTTAATATTGGATATTTGATACAATATCAGATATCTGATATTGCCACGTCACCCCACGGTTTGAAACACTAGCGGGTCAAGTAGTATATTACAATATATTAGTATATATTATATTTTATATTATAATATATTACTATTATATTATTATATTATATTATATTATATTATTATATTGTATTATTATATTATTATATCATATTATTATATTATATTTTATTTTATTTTATTTTATAATATATTATATTATATATTTTTTTAATTATATTACATTACTATATATTGTATTTTATATTATTATACTATATAATATTATATATATATTTTATCGGTAAACAACCAAGGCCTTGATGTATATTATTAATTTAAAAGAAGTTATAGTTTGGTATCTCCATTCAAACGGGTATTGGGAGGAAAGAACGGAGAAGAAAACCTCCAGTCTTGCCTAGGACAACATGTCCTATATTATTACATTTTTAAAAGGGGCATACCCCAATGAAATCATTTACCTAAATTTACATATACACCAGGGCATTCCCCTGATAATTATAGCATTTTAGAATAATCCATAGTCTTTGCCAAGTGATGCTAGGATAACATTCAAAAGATTGATTATGAGCTATCACTTCTTCCTTGATGCATTTATCTATCTAGTATGCTAAACACTCAAAAAGGCATTAGTATATATTAAAAAGAGCAAAATTCATAGATGTCGATCACGATAAAGTGCAAAGATAAGACTCAAAACATTAATAAAGAATTAAATAAATAGGAAATAAAAGGAGCCATATGCTAATTGAGGAGGAAAATACCCAAATTAAAAGGAATAATGCACAGCTAGACTACTAGATGACCACAAAGCTGTTATCGGGGCAATATCATAAAGAGACTCCTATCATGACAAATTCACCATCTATTAATATGATTAGTGATACCAATAAACCGCCTAGTGAATTTCCATAAGGTAGAGAAAAGAGGCCCAAGCCATGATTCCAATACCAACTACATAAGTTAAAGTCATAAAATGCATAGACAAACAGCTTCGAATAGATCTCTAGGAAATAACTGATGAAGGAGTCTTACTAAAAATCTGCATATTTAAAGAACCCTCATCATTCAGCCATGCACCTACCAATTTGGAGTAGGAGAACCTTAGTATCGATCATAAATGGAGATTAATACCATTTCATCATAGTGCAAAAGATAGAAATTTAGGGCCTTATATAGACCAATTGTGTAATCCCAAACAATCTTAATTGATTAATCTTACTTAGGGTGGTGTGGTCATAGCCTTCTTGAAGATTGAGTTCTTTATCCTAAATTAAGGAGAGTTCAAATTGATGAAACAACACCCAACTGCACATGCCAGAGAAGCTATCTAAAAATGGAAATCGAAAAGAAAATTCGAAGAGGCTATATAAATACTGAGAACTAGAACTAGAGAATTTCTTAAATGGAAAACGTCCTGAATACTGATACCCATATTGAAATTACCGCAAGTTAAACCTTATTTGCAGAGCATTCAAGAATTTGAACTAACTCAAAGTGTTTAAAGTCTACAGATTTCAAAGTTATGAGTTTAAACTCAGTGATGTAGCATATACAGTTGTTGTGAAAACTAGTAACCAAGGAGAAAAATAGAGCAAACTGAGTCTCGCAAGACCAAGTGATTAACACATATCGCAACTCTAGGTGTTTAAGATCTGCGAGTTTCAAAATATTAAGTCTAACCTTAGAGATATAGTATATACAGATGTTTAGAAAACTAATAACAAAGAATAGAAAAAAAATAGAGCAATTGAGTCTTGCACGGCCAAGTGATTAACACATATCACAAACCTAATCAGAAGTTAAGGAATAAAATGCAAACTATTTAGATCATGAATTACACAAAACATAGTGCAAATATCCTTACTAATATATTTCATTATGTTTTATCACATCAATTTATAGTAGAGTGTTTATCACACTAATTTACAGACCATACATATATGTTTAAGCCCAAAGGACAAGCATCTTAGTTATATTAAGTGTAATAGCAGAATTGCTAGCAATATACACACTATATATCCCTAAAGGACTATATCTGACTAGAAAAGGCTAGCACGTAACTAGCTGGGCCCTTTCCTTCCTTCCAAAAAACTTTGATCACATCCGCCATATCGTTGGGATGCTCCACTTTGAAATTGGGAGGAAATTCATTGTCATGTTTCACCTTGCTAGTTTTCTCTGCATTTGGAGTAAAAAATTCCAAATCCTCAAGATTGTCAAAAGACACCCCTGGCTTAATCTAGGCATTGAAGCGATGAATATAGTTGAGGAACCATTCTTTGTTATCTTTTTGATAATCCCTCGCCAGCGAAGGAGAAAATGCAGACTAGCCTCCATTTTAGGCCATTCTCGATAGAAGGCTAGGTTTTCTCGGATGATCAAGGACTAGCATCAAAGAGCAGTGTTTAAGTCTGGATGCCCTAAAGGAAGACTCATGTACATTTCACGGAGGGGAATCCTAAATTTATCATCGATTCTAAACACAACTTTCTCCAGGCCCTTGCTCCAAGATGGGACAAATAGTTCACGATAGAGCTTAACGATGTCATTTGCCTCTACTTTAGCTCTTACCAAGCATCTGATAAAGGACCCAATAATGTCACTATTGGTCCTCCAAGTGTATTGGTAATCAAAAAATTCCTCTCCCAGAGCTCTGCAAATAGCAAAACACGTCATATCATCTACCAAGTACAAAATACAATTCCACCTTTTTGGTTTCACCAACCCACAAAAAGCCATAGTTCGACTTTCAATGGCGTGAAAAAGGTAAATGTTGGATTCCATGCTTAAACAGAGAAGTTGGGGATGGATTTCTCAGACGAGCTCACCTAGAAATAATGAGAGGAAACTTCTGGATGCAATCATAAGAGATACAGTCTCATATACGCCCCTGTGAACTAACCAAAGCTTAACCATGCTAAGTACTATGACGTAGGGTATAACATAAGGGGGGAAATCATTAAACGAGGTTTCAATCTGCCTTCAAACTATGGATTATGCAATAATGATGAGAAGGGTACATAAGTCATTTAGAAATTATATACTTAACATACTCAAAATACCACAGATAGGCCTACCAAGAGATTAAAATTATAAAACAAAGATGATCAAATTTCTTCTTTAGTGAGATCACTAAAGAAGAAAAGAGCACTATACTACTAGATGAAAGATTTTAATGATAAAGGCGTAAAGGACATGCTAAAAATTAGCCAAATATTAGCGTGTAATAGAGTATTCCTTATTAATGAAAAGAGAATTGACTCCATCTACTCCTAGATTTGCTAGCTGATCCGCCAAAAGATTGCCTTCCCTATATATGTGACAGATCCTATACTCTTCCAACTTATCCAATAGAGAGAGAATTTATTCTAAAAGAGAATTTAGGACCCAGTTGGGGGTGGATCTTTTTCTAATAGCATTTAAGATGATTTGAGAGTCACCTTCAATGATGACTTTGGATAAATTAAGCTCAAGGCATAACTGGATCCCTTGATGAAGAGCCTCAAGTTCTGTTGTATTATTAGAAGTAGGTTGGATAGACATCATTTTTTTGGCTATCCAAGATCCTGCCTCATTGTTTATAATACATCCAATGCCAACTATACCTAGGTTACTATGCGCAGCTCCATCAAAATTCAATTCGACCCATCCAATCAGTGGCAGCTCCCATTTACATATTTTCCTAGCCTCTTTATTTTTCTTCAAGTAGGTTAGAGGGTTGTTAATCAGATTGGACCAGCATTTCTTCATAAGGCTATCCCAATTTGAAAAAGAACCTTCCTCTATCCTTGATTTACTTAAGTAGGAGTTGACCAAGTCTATGATACTAGCTTCAATTTTGACAATGAGCTCTGTAGGTTTAAGTTCCAAGTTCCAAAAAATATGACGATTCCTTTCCTTCCAGATTTCCCAAATTATGATAGACGGGGAGATATTCCAAAGCTTATTATAGACTCCCTTAACTATTGTCGTGGGCCATCCAAAGAGAAAATCAGCAAAGGATTTTGGAAAAGGTGTAGACCAACCCAACATCCACCTGAGCCATTCCCAACAACTTTGACATAGGGTACACCTAGCAGGGCCCTAAAATCCAAGAATGTATAATCTATTGATAGTTAGGATCCTCTTTTGAATAGCTAGCCAAAGAAAGAAGCAAGCTTTTGGGAGATAAGAGGAATCCCAGCAGAGTTGTGATGGGATATGCACAAACTCTGTTTGCTGAGCTTTGACAATGGTCCTATACCCATTACTGAAAGTTTATTTCCCATCATCAGAAGTAGCCCAAATTAGATTATCCTCTCTATTTTTTTGTTCAATTTTTTTGCCTTCCAAAAGATTTTCAAAGCTTTCAGTTATTTCTTCTTCAAACCCTAGTCCTTTAAGTGATTTCCATGACCATTTTGGTGAACCTTCTAAATCTGTTAGAGTCTTATAATCTTTAACTTTATTACATCAAAGAGTTGTTAATCTATCTTTGAGGGTCGGATAATTATGGTGGAGAGTGAGAGGTGGTTTTCCATCCTAGGAATATTCCCAAAATAGGGCTTCATCACCCAAACCTACATCCCAAGTTAGGAATTTACAAATCAAACTATGACATCTTATCATGAAATTACAACACTCTGATCCTTTGGGATGAGATAATTATTATAGAGTATCTTAGCCCATTTACGATTATATTCAGTGTAAAGGCACCAAATAAGTTTTTCCCATAAAGCTTCATTTTGCCATTGAAGGTTTTTGACCCATAAACCCCCTAGATCTTTAGGTTTGCAAATGTGCTCCCACTTAATGAGAGCCCACTTATTATCTCCATCCTGATCGTTCCATAGAAAATTTCTCATCTTGGATTCAAATTTCTTAAGGTTCTGCTTAGAAAGAGGGAGGCAAGAGAGCGGGTAGGTAGGAATGGCTGATAGAACTACACTAATCTTGGTGCATTTGCCTACCTTAGTTAGCCATATGTCCTTCCATGAACCTAACATGGAATCTAATTTCCCTAAAGTGTCATCCCAAACCTTACCCGACTTAGATCCTTTCTCTAGAGCTATACCCAGATATTTGCAAGGGAAAGTTCCTTTCTTAAAACCAATGATCCTGCAAATTTGTTCCTTAATTTCTATCTTGGTGTTTATAAAGAAAATTTTGGATTTGTGGTCATTGACCTTCTAACCCAAGGCTTCCATATACAAGTTAATAATGCTTTTGAGAGAGCGAGCTTCTGCAATCATACTTTTCCCAGGCAGAATAGTGTCATCAGCAAACTGTTGGTGTGTTATATTAGGTAAAGTTTTGGAAACTGTGATACCTAAGATCCATTGTTTATTGTATGCATCATGAACAACTCTTCCAAAGGTTTTTTCCATAATAATGAATAGTGAGGGGGATAGAGGTTCCCCTTGTCTAATGCCTCTAGATATATCAAAAAAACCTTCTGGAGTACCATCGATGAGAAACAAAATTTTAGGGGTGGAAATAAATTTGAAAATTAAATTAATCCATTGATGTGAGAACCCAAAAGCTTCTAACATTTTACATAGGAACCTCTAGTCTACCATATCATATGCTTTCTGAATATCTAATTTCGTGAGCATGCAAGCTTCCTTATTGAGTCTTGCAGAATGAATAGTTTCTTGAATGGTGATGATACCATCCAGAATGGATCTACTCGGCATGAAACTAGTTTGTTCCTCCGATATAATCATAGGGAGGATCTTTTTGAGTCTTTTTTCTATAATCTTGGAGAATATTTTATAGATTGTGTTGCATAAAGAAATTGGTCTATAGTCTCTTGGAGAATCAGGGTCATACTTCTTAGGAATCAATGCAATAAAAGAGTAATTGATTTTAGCAAGGAGAGAGCCTCCATTTTTGGAGGCTTCGATTGCTCTCCAGAGCTCAACACTTATGATATCCTAGCACTTTTGGAAGAAGAATGCCTGGAATCCATCAGGGCCCTAAGATTTATCTAGATTCATGTTGAAAACCACATTCTTAACTTTTTTTAAGGTAATGGATTCATTCAAATTAATGTTATCCTGATGATCAACAACTTTAGGGATGACTTCTAGAAGACTAGTTTGCACTATGTAATTTGAACCTTTATGGTTATTTAATAATTTTTTGAAATGATTAACAAAGGCGTCTGCTATTTCTCCTAGTTTTTCAATTGAGATACCTTGTTGACTTTTGACACTCGAAATTATGTTCTTTGCTCTGTTGTATATAGTGGAGTTATGAAAGAATTTTGTATTATGGTCACCTTCTACCAGCCATCTTTCTCCCAATTTCTACTTCTAGAATATCTCTTCTTTGGATATAATATTTTCTTGTTTGGCTAACAGTTCTTTTTTTAGGAGATAGCCCTTATTATCCATACCTTTTCTGATCACTTCCGAGTTGAGTTCTTTAAGTTGGTTTTCTATATACATTTTTTCTCTGAAGATGTTGTTAAACTATTCTCTAT
The DNA here is from genome assembly GCA_028749045.1 of Cupressus sempervirens. Lineage (NCBI taxonomy): Eukaryota > Viridiplantae > Streptophyta > Pinopsida > Cupressales > Cupressaceae > Cupressus > Cupressus sempervirens. The sequence goes on from CM053784.1 coordinate 662,070,978, forward strand.
TCCACCTAGGGATATGTTCCTTAAGCATTTTTAATTTATTAATGAAGACAAACATTTTGGATCCTACAAAGCTCTCTTGATCCCACCATGATTTGACATTATTGAGAAAATTTGGATCTATGAACCACATTTTCTCACCTTTGAATGAGTTTCTGGCCAGTTTAAGGGATTCTACGAATTCAAATCTAACCAAGAAATGATCGGATCCAGCTATAGGTAAAATAGAAGATTGAATATTAAGACTATTGGTATCTAGTTCCCCTTTTATCATAAATCTATCGAGTTTCTCTGCAATGTAAGCAAAGTCCTTTCTTCTATTGTTCCATGTATAAATGCCATTATTGGTGGGACTGTCAATTAAATTATGAATGGCACACACCATTCTTTGAAGACTTTAGATGCTTGAAAAAGCACCTGAATGCCACCGACCTTTTCATTGAGGTCTAAGATGGTATTAAAGTCTCCTCCTAATAGAAAAAATTTGTTATTTTGAGTATTCAAGATTTGACCGATTTCTTCCCATACTAGTTTTTTATCAGTATTACTAACCGGACCATACACATTTATGATATTGAAATTGAGGTTTTATTTTAAGCTTTGAATCCTACCGCTAATCCAGTTATTAGAACTATTAAGAGTACTAAAACTAACCTTCCTTGGGTCCCAGAGGATTCCTAGACCTCCTGATGCCCCTAAAGATTCCTGAAATGTGGACCGCCATACTCCAATCATCCTACTTAACTTATCTATTTCTATAGAATTTAATTTAGATTCTTGAATTAGAACAATATCAGAATTAAAGTTTTTCAAGTTATTTTTTAATAACCTTTTTTTGCTAGGGGCATTGAGACCCCTAGCATTCTAGGTAGTGATCTTCATACCTGTTCGGGAAGGTACTTCCCCTTCCCATTGTGGAAAATTTGGTCTATCTTCTACTATTCCTTACTAAGGCCCTCTGCTTCTCTAAGTATCTTTAGATATTTCTTGCTCTTTTGCCCTTTACTTTGCCACAATTTGGAGATTTAAGTCCTTCATGGGACATGTAGATACCTATCTGATCCAGGTTAAATTCCGCTACCTGCACTATATCATTTTTTTCTATTAAAGACTTTTCTTGGTCCTTAAGGTCAACTTCTGATTAAATCTATTTAGCTAAACCCATTTGATTGGTAGCATCTGCTGCCAAATCATCCATTTGAATGTTTATTATATCTCTTCTAAGATCTTCATGAGTGTAGTTCTCCCCCCCTAACTAAAGGATTCTCTAAATGAGTTCTTCCTTTTGAATTGCCGAAGTATTGTCACAATCTTTAGGGCAGAAAGCTTGGACTTATTCATCAGCGAGCTGATTAAACTTTTCCTCTTCTACCTTTGACATATCTAAACCATTTTTACTGGTGTCTGAGAAGTTTTCCTTCTCCAAAAATTCCTGTAACTCATTAACTGTTACCATAGTTTCTTTGCCACTATCTTTGCCTTGATACTGAAGTCTGTTGATAGGAGTAAATGGTGAGCTGCAAGTAGCTGCTAGAGTTTGCCAAAACATGTTTTTTTTCCATAGGTTTCTCTAGCAATCTTTCCTCTGGCCTAGGCTGATTTTGTTTTGGGGAGCTTTCATCCTTTTGAGATTTATGGACACTGTTGACCCTATGTGAAGAGAATAGTATGAGGTTTTTGAGCTCTTCTATTTGATCTTCTTGGATATCTTCTGGATGTTCTATTTTTAGAGGGTCAGGGATCTCTCTCATTTGATCTTTGCTTACTTGAAATGTTGTTCCCTTGATTTCCTTATGCTATTTAAGAGTTGGCTCTTTCATTTCTCTGGCACTATTTCTTCTGACATTTGGGAGCTGAGTCTTTATACCATCAGATCCACTTTTATTGGTCTTCTACTTATTATCACTACTTCTTGTTCCCTTGAATTCCTTATCATTTTTGGGGGAGACACTAGTTTTCATTACTCTTGTATCCTCTATTAAGTCCACTTTTGAGGCTAATAGTGTGCCTTCTATCCTATCTGAAATGATGCTTTTCAATGAAGCCCTCTGTCCTGTCTGAAAATCTTGACCAATCTGAATTTCTAGATGGTGGCTATGTTTTCTTGGATTATTGTTTCTTCTAACTAACTTAGAACTCAGCCTTGGAAATTTTTTCCTAAAGTCTGAGGTAAGGGGAAGGACCTCAGGTCTATTATTATGTGAAATTTCAGATTTTAAGATATCAATGATCTTCCCTTTATAAGCTTGAAAGCTTATAACTTAAGAAGCTTTCTTGGTAATAATTTTCTTTTGGAACTCTGAAGGATGATTGATATTAAGATTAATAAGAATTTTAACACTGTTACAGCTAAAAAAGGAAGCATCAATAGCAATAACTTTCCCTATTGTAGAGCCTATTTCATAAATAATATCAACATCACAAAGCTCCGGAGGAAGCGACAACATGGAAAACCATAATGAGATCAAACAATCCACCCTATCAATATGGAAATTGGGAAACCATTCTACAAATTTGACACAATAACCTTTAAAAAAACATTCTGAGATAGCAATAAATTCATCTTTAACCGACTCTTCTTCACACTTTAAAAATAATGTATTTCCATAATGGTGAAAAATACTTACCTGTTCCTTGTAGTTTCCTGACAACCATTCCATTAGGGGATGGATATCTTTGGAAGGACAAGTCCAAATTGTAAAAATCCCTTTCTTCAGATAGTCATACCAAGAATTTTCAACATCATCAATGGTGATGTGAATCAGTTTATCATGGAGATTTGACCACGGCGAACTGGGAGAATTATTCTAGGGATAGAAGAGTGGGAGGTATAGATATGTCATCTTTGAGGAGGTATGTAGGTTGGGGGGGAAGCTAGTTTAAAATCAGATTCAACATTTGGAAGACTAGGAGGAAATGAGGTGCACCCCGACAAGGGCTCAGTTTTGAATGAATTTGGATATACATACTTGGTCATATTGAAAACCCGGATCTGGTTATGGAGTTGTTCTACCGTGAAGATATGTAATTGGGGATGAATTCCTAATTGTTCTTTGTAGCCAAAAGGAGCTTTTGAATTATTTTTCACTCTTTGAAGCCCTCCTTTTTGATGAAAGCTAATCGATTCATCTACTGATTTATCCAGTACCTCAAATCTCTTGGCCGTGGGGACATCAAACCTCGCATCTATCTTTCCATATTTTAGGTTATGAGTTTTGCTTCGATTCGTTGGAGGACATCCATGCCTCGCTATTTTGATAGCGCATGAATTCCTAAGGTGTCTCTTGTTATTCCTCTGCCCTCGATTCGGGCCTAGATAATTGATTGAAATATTCACTTTCGGCATTTTCGCAAGCAGAGCATTTAGTATTAAAATGCAATATTATATTATATATTATACTATTATATTATAATATTATTATATTATACTATTATAATATATTATACTATTATAATATTATAATAATAATATTATATTATAGTATAATTATAATTATTATATTATAATAATAATATTATATTACAGTATAATATATTATACTATTATATTATATAATATTATATAATATCTTATACCATACTATTATATTATATTATACTATTATATGTACACTATTATATTATATTATACTATTATATTATACTAAATTATATTATATTTTACTCGTATTAATATTTATGAATGATTTTTGAAATATAAAAATATTAATCTTCATAAATAATATAATATATATATTATTTTATAATTATTTAATGTAATAACTAATTAATTATTTCATATATATTTCTATATATTTGTGCATGTTATTGGGTATCCGATCTTATATCAGATATCCAATGTAATATCAGATATCCGATAATATCGAGTATCTGATAAGGGTTGGGACTTACTCCAGGTTTGGTACTTTGATAGGTGAAAAAAAGTTAGAGAAGATTTTGAAGCACTTTTAGACGTCTTCAAACTCTATTTTTTTAACATCGCCACTTTTTGGCACACCATGATCCTACACATACCCATAACATATATAATATATTACATTATTATATTTAATAATAATATAGTAAAAATAATAATAATACAATATAATAATCATATATATATAATATTTATAGATTATAATAATAATTACATAATATATTATTATATTAATAACATAGGTCATAATAATATTAAAATAGATTACATTATTATATTTAATAATAATAGTAAAAATAATAATAATAATAATATAATATAATAATTTCATCTATATATATATATATATATATTATAGTAATAATAATAATAACACATATTATTATATTTGATAATAATATAATATAATAATCACATATATTAATAATAATAGGTCATAATAATATATAATACATAACAATAATCTTAAATAATATTACTCATTATACATTCCTCTTATTTCCCTCCAAAGTTTTGGCATGAATATCAAATATCCAATTTATTATCAGGTATCTGATCTTAGATCGGATACCTAATTAAATTGGCATGATTTTCGCAAAATATTCCCTATGACTACAGACCTAACAACATCACTTTTTGTGGACCATTTTCACGGGTTTTGAGAAAAGTCATGTTTTGGGGCCCAAACAATCGAAAAATGTTTAATAATATATCATTAGGTGTTTGATATTGTCATCTGAATGGGGAGCAATGGTCATCAAAAGGCTAAACGCAAAAGGAAGGTATCCAATGAAGACATTGCAGCATATAGTGAAAGTGACAAAGTAAATCACTGAATGAAAAGACAAGGTATGTTAAATGTGAGTGAAGTTGACGTTGAATTAATTGAAGGTGAAATGATAAGGTTAGATAATGAATATGTGCAGTTGGGGAATGAAAATGTACCAATTGATAATGATAATGTCGGGATTGAAAATTTAGAAAATGAAAATTTGGAGGATGAAATGCTACCAGGTCATAATGTAAATTGCATGATTGACCATCCCAAACATGACAATGCACAGAAACCTTACATATCTCCTAATTATAATCAACATGAAGGTTCTAGAACACCAAAATGGATAATTGAAATTGATGAAACAATTATTACCAATTTGGAAGGGAAAAATCAGAAAGAACCATTCGGTTATGGGCTTCAAGACTATATAAGATGTTTTTCGATCACAAGATAGTGGTGGAGCAATGTCAATGTTTTATGCACTTATTAAAGATGCAAAAGATGACATCTATGCTTTCCAAATTGAAGATTTGTGTCAATAAAAATTGTAAAGAAATGCCATTATTTTGAAGAATCTTTTTAGTGCTCTCAATAGCATTGGGAAAAATAGCAAGGAGAAGGATAAGAGATCTTCTCGAAGGGTTATTACAACCTCTTTAGTAATTCATCATTTGAGAAAGGGTAGATATATGAGACAAGTTTGTATTGACTTGAACTTAAATCATACTACTTTGAGAAGAGCACTTAGTAGATGAGAGAGAATTGATGATCCTCTTCAAAATGAAACATGGGCTTTTGGTGGGAAACTTTAATGTTTTTATAAGAAGCCATCTGATGATGTGAAGGAAGAAATTACACAATTTTGACACTCTAGCTCAAGAGTATCAGCCAATGCTAAAGATATGTTAAAGTTCAGAATTAGCATCAGAGACCGCATGCCACATCCTAAACATTATTTGGAGGTAAGTCAAATTATGTTGTTCAAACAATTTAGAGAGACTCATCCAAGTCTTCATATATCATAAAGGGTGTTTGAATCTTTGAAGCCATTTTATTATGTGCCACTTAAAATTCAAAATACATGTTGTTGGAAATATTATGTCGAGTTTTCTATGCACCATGAACTATTATGCTCCATCCATTCTACTTTGCATAGTAAAGAAATGTTGGATAATTGTGGTGCTAATGGGCTTCCAAAATAATCAAGAGACTTGCTAGATCAATTTTAATGTCATAGAGTTGATGGTTGTTTCTTTTATAGAAATGCTTGTTTAAATGACAAGTATTTAGAATGTGGTGGCTTATCTAAGTTTGACACATGTTTCCATGAGGGGTGCAAACAAGATCTTGAAAAGACAATAGTAAAAAAAAGGTATATGAAACGGTGAAATACACATTGAAGAGTAGGGGTGAGGGCTCTAGATGTGAATTGGTTGCAAAAGAAATTAGCGTGGCTAGTTTTATTTTATATTTAAAGGAAAATCTTTTCTACGAGTATGCAAGACATAGTCATAGGTCACAGTAGTTGGATCAACAATTTAGAATGTGTAACGAGACTTTTCCCATTGGCACTATTATATCAATTTTTGACTTTGTTGAGAACTACACATTGCAACCTCAAAATGAGACACAATCTTAGTATTACAACTCCATTCAAATTGCTATTTTTGTCCACATAACATATAGACATGCACCTGATCATGCAGAAGATAATTAGAAGATTATTAGAGAGTATCATTTTTATATGAGTGATGACAGATCTCAGTCTCACAAGTTTGTGCAACATTGTTTCAAGGATTATTTTGATTTCTTGTAGGAGCATGAAATTTCTATGGATAGACGTATCATTTGGTCAGATAACTATATAGTTCAATTCAAGAATGCTCACATGTTTTATTGGTTGTGTAGGATGCACATAGAGAGGGGATGCCTCATATTTGGATTTTTTTTGAGTTCGACCATGGGAAGGGGGAACATGATGGAGCGGGGGAATATCTGAAGAGAGCTCTAGTTAAGGAGAAATTGAAGATTTTAGGAGTAGAGCTTCTTGATGCTAGTAGCATTGTTTATTGGTGTAGTTTAACATTATCACAGGGGGGGACTCTTGATTCAGTGGTAAATAGGTTCTTTTGGTTGGTTGAGGAAGGGTCCATAGTTGATAGATTAGATTGTGCTATAGTGAGAGACTCATCAAAAATGCATTCATTCTAGAGCTCTGATTCTAGTACATGGACCATTTGGACACGACAACTAGCTTGATTTTTTCCTAGTTGTTTTTAGTGTGATTGGGATCACTATGAGTAAAGTGAGTGGGTGGACACATGGGCTCTATATTATCTTACTCCATTGTCTATCATACCCTCTATCAGACATGATGACATGGAAATTTCACTTGAGCATAACCATCTATTAGATCTTCTTCAGTCAGGACATGTCTTTGCATTGGTTGCACCACAAGGGAACGATGAGAAATTTGATTATTGGTTAGCATGTTGTGTAAGAGGTAAACAAAAGCTTTCATAACTGATCACAGATGATGAGGGATTCACATATCCTACTGATTCAGTGGTTGTTGCTGGAACATGGCTGCGGACATACATTCTTAGAAGGAATGGAATTCCTACATTCAAAGACTATCAGAAGCAAAAAATAATTCTCATATATTCACATCTTATTATAGCTACAAATGTAAAGTTTTTGAAGCATCAAGGAAGACCAAAAGTTAAATAACTTTTTACTATTACTAATGCTGATCATGAAGCCCTATTAGAGATCCTAAGAAAGAGAGAGGACCCTACTGGAACACTCGACTAGGTATATCTACTTCTTATGTTATTTTCTTCATAATGATTCAGTGAATCGATGATTATCTTGTTTAATACAATAAGTTACTAAGATTTTTTATGATATTGAAATGTAGGTACATCATGAAGAGTAACCATGCATGAAGATAAAAAGCTAAATAAGGAGCAGAATGAAGAAAAAACTATTCTATTTTTGACACTATGATTTTCGACAATACCTCTATTGATACTACGATTTTTGACACTACTATTTTTGACACAACAATTTTTGGTATTTGTGTATTGGTGTAATAATGATGAAACACTTGATATATTGTAAATTTGAACTTGTTGATTTAATGTAAGAAACAAAGATCCTTTTACTTAATGCAATTTATGTGGTGGGACCTAAAAAATGATGATTTTAATACATATTAACACCAAACTTGCATTGGTGCAAATGCCAAAAACTTGAGAGAGGTAAAAAATAATGTTTTCTCTATTAATACTAACCCTAGCAACACCCTTGTTCCAACCACACAGAGACCCTCCTTCATCTGCAACCACCCTATACCAAGGAGTCTCCAAGGTGCTATAAGTGTGTTTCGAGGTCAATCTTTTGAGGGTTGTAACTTGAAGCTTGTGAGGGCTATCAAAGAAATGTCAAATTCTACAAGATGATGATGCCGAGGCCTAAAATAACCTATCTCATTTTGAAGAGATCACATTCCATTTTGATTTGGCACAGGGATCTCGCTCGATGCCAAAACTCACACTATGCCTCAATTCATAGGTGCACCATAATGTAACTTTGAAACTGTTCATCTTGGCATCGAATCTTCAACACCATTAGCTCTAGATGGGTGGGTGAACCCTAGCGACAACCTTGTTCCTACCACAGAGGCCCTCCATCATCTGCAGCTAGCCCATACCGAGTAGTCTCCAAGGTGCTCTAAGTGCATTTCGAGGTCAATCTTTTGAGGGTTGTAACTCGAAGCTCGTGCAGGCTAAGGCTGAAAATAACCAATCTAATTTTTGAGATATCATATTTTGTTTGGATTCAGCATAGTGATCTCGCTCAATGCCAAAACTCACAGTGTGCTTGAGTTCATAGGTGCACCAAAGTGTAACTTTGAAACCACTAATCTTGGCATCGAATTGTCAGCGCCATCAGATTTGGATGGGTGGGTGAACCCTAGTGACACCTTTTTTCTAGCTAGGAAGACCGTCTATCATCCATGGCCACCCTATACTAAGGAGTCTCCAAGGTACTCTAAGTGTTTCGAGGTTGATCTTCTGAGGGTCATAACTTGGAGCTCGTGAGGGCTATCGATGAACCATTGAATGCTATAGGATGGTGATGCCAAGGCCTAAAATAATGTATCTCATTTTTGAGAGATCATGTTCTATTTGGATTCGGCACAATGATCTCATTCGATGCAAAAACTTACAGTGTGCCTCAATTCATAGGTGCACCATAGCGTAATTTTGAAATCGCTGATCTTTGCATCAAATCTTTAGTGTCATAAGCTCTAGATGTGTAGGTGAACCCTAGTGACACCCTTGTTCTAGCCATGGAGACCATCCATCATTTGTGGCCACCCCATACCGAGGAGTCTCCAAGGTGCTCTAAGTATGTTTTGAGATCAATCTTCTGAGGGTCATAACTCAGGGCTCCTGAGGGCTACCAATGAACTATCAAATGCTACAAGACAATGATGTCGAGGCCTAAAATAACCTATCTCATTTTTGAGAGATCACATTCTATTTGGATTCAGCATAGTGATCTTGCTCAATGCCTAAACTCACAGTGTGCCTCAATTCATAGGTGCACCACAGCATAATTTTGAAACTGCTAATCTTGGGATTGAATCATCTATGCCATTAGCTTCGGATGGGTGGGTAAACCCTAGTGACACCCTAGTTCTAGCTGCAAAGACCATCCATCATCTATAGTCACCCCGTACCAAGGAGTCTCCAAGGTGCTCTAAGTGTGTTTTGAGGTCAATCTTCTAAGGGTCATAACTTGGAGCTCATGTGGGCTATTGATGAAATGTTGAATGCTACAAGATAGTGATGTTGAGGCCTAAAATAACCTATCTCATTTTTGAGAGATCACATTTCATTTGGACTTAGCACAGCGATCTCGCTCGATGCCAAAACTCGCAATGTGTCTCAATTCATAAATGCACCACAACATAACTCTTAAACTGATGATCTTGGCATCAAATCATTAGTTCCATTAGCACGAGATGGGTGGGTGAACCCTAGTGACACCCTTGTTCTGGCCACAAAGACCATCCATCGTACCCTGTACCGAGGAGACTCCAAGGTGCTCTAAGTGTGTTTCAAGGTCAATCCTCTAAGGGTCATAAATCAAAGCTCGTGCAGGCTATTGATAATCCATTACCAAGTTTGGTGAACTTGTCTAATTAAGAATTTAAATTTCTAGAAAAATTTGCTCAAAATTGTGAAAGTTGCAAAATTACAAAAGTTACAAAAGATGCAAAATTACAACTTTTGCAACTTTTTCTTGCAAAGTGAAAATGAGTGCAAAGAGTCAATCAGGGGTTTGAGCACGATCATACAAGGTTGGAAACACCTATATAAAGTGTGAAATGATAACATGCATTAATGAAGCCAATTTTGTTAAGTGGATCAATATGGATAATCTGATCAATGTGAGAAATGTATAGATGTTATTTATATGGATATTGTATTCGGGAACCAAGTTAAAAAGGTTTGATCCAATCAAGTCTCTTAAGTTTGGATATTTTGAGGTTATGTTGAAATTGAGAAGTTGTATTATGAGGATAGTAACAAAGTGAAGGGCTGGTTATCAAATATTATGAGCCTAGGAATGAGTTTGTGGTTGGGAACAGAATCCATGGTTGAGGAGTGGAGTCCTTAAGTGTGTTGAGATCAGATTTGAAGTCAAGAGTTAGTTTCAAGGTTGAAGGTGGAGTTTAAAATCAGATTTAGGGTTATGTGAACCTTGTGTAGGAGGTTAACAAGTGTGTTTATGTCATAATAGCACTTCAAATTAAACATTGCATCCAAATTTGATAATAAAGGTTGTTAAAATATTATTCACAAATTATTTCATTTCAATCGAATATAACAAACATGATCAAAATTAATGATATTCCATAAACATGAACAATACACATGATCCATGATAAATTGAACAATACTAGATACTAAATTAATATGTACATCATTGTACACATAAATGACAAAAATATATATCAAAATACATGTATCTAGAGACAAATTACACAAATATATATCAAAATTCATGTATCCATAGACAAATTACACAAATATATATCAAAATACATAGATCCATATACAAAATGTGGCTGATCATGCCATTGAAATGTGTACAATATCAATGTTTCTATAAACAATGTGGCATATGCCATCTGAAAATATCTCATGACACATCCTATGACAAATATACTATCCTAGGCTGCTGGTGGATGATCAAAATGTAGCCTCTTCGCTACACTAGGTGGATTGAATGCCTCCTAAATAAACAAAAAAGGAAAACCCAAAGTTAGACTACTAAATTTATATGATTCTTTGTATCTAACATTGAATGAATCAAATGCATAATGATCTATTTTTTCATAATATTTTATACTATTAAACTTTCATAATATATACCTCTCTCATCGACCTCTTGCGCCAGTCAGGAGTCCTCTCGTATGCCCTCAACAATGCTTGTACCTCACTGATTGTGGCCTGTGTATGTTCAAATATGTTTGTCAGATGAATCTACAACTTAAGTTCTATAACATTATAATCCATATCATGCTAAATTTATAACATATTTAATCAAGAATTCAAACTAGAACGTACTAGTGTAGGCTCCTCCTTAGGATATAGTAGTTGTATCCTCAAAGATACATAACTCTCCCATCCAACCTCATGTGCACTAGGAGTTTCCTATAAGATACAAAATAGTAGTTGTTAATATCATGGAAATAGTTTTGGATTTATTTGTGAAGATAAGAAAATTAAAAAATAAATGATACTTATACATACGATGGGGCTCTTAGTGGGAATAGAAATGCTTGAGTGTCTATGACATAGAATCTGCATGGTTGCATTGCTAGTAGCCATGCCCTGTACAATAAAGAATGTAATTAAATTTCATTACCACAAACATTTTACAAGAATTCATCAATATTTAATCAAATAGAAAGCACCTAATTACCTTTCCTCTGTCAATTGGTCCTAGCTCATCCCCCGCACTTTGTCCCCCAAGGCTAGGTGGTACCTGGAAGATAAAAGATATATTAGAAACCATATATGCTACAATATCAAATAGAAAAAACAATGAGAACACAACATAATGTACCATGGATGTCTCAAGGCCAAATGAAATAGTCGAGAGCATGACATCATCAACCTATCTCAGCTCCTCCTCAATCATCAATTAAACATGAATGAAGATCACATATATGTATAAGTTAGTATGACTTAAAAATTAAAATTAGTCTATTATAAAAATTAACTTTAAATCGTATATTTCATAACAAAAAAATGTATACACATACCAACATAGAAGGAGTCCATGCCTCTGCATGCCCCTCCTCTCTTGCATCATGGTCTATAGCTTCTACACGTGCATCTGGTGTATCCTCATCTAATACAAATTGATACTCAGGAAGATCACCTATGGGACCCTGACAAACATTCTTGCATGTAAGGCAAGTATGAGGAACACAAATGTGTGATGAGCTAGTCAATGATGAACTTGTGCCAGCATCATCAACATGAGGAGGCAGGATTGACCTAGCTTGAGATATCAATAGGCTACTCAGTATATGGATGGCTCTAATGGTCTGAGAGCTAGCCTCTATTATAATATTAGGATGTTGTACTTGAGGAGGGGACTAGACATCAGTAAGGGGGACAAAAGTGTCATCTTTTTTTCACTAGGAAGAGGGTCTATCCTAAGGAGCTCCTAGTCCTACACCCATGTTGGGCTTCATGCTCCAATAGTTCACCTTGAGTTTCAAAACAAATTATGCATACAATTTTCTAAGGAAATAAAATGGCACCTCTAGATTGCTATGTGGAGGGATGTCAAAATCCATCCACCAATGATCCCAAAAGTTTGCACATATGGCATCATTTGTGCACCATTTAATCGATAGTTTGGGCTTTTTGCAGTCGACTAGTAAACTAGTGTTTGTGTTCGCAAAAAGGGCAACCAAATCATCTTTACTTATATTGAGGTCTGCAACCTCATCATAGTCCAACCCATCATCAAAAATCTCATGCATTTTTTCATGCCATTGAAGAGCAACATTTTGTTCCTTGGTAAGTTTTTCAATGTTATCCACTATGGTGTTTAACATGGATAAGATAAGAGCCAATGTGGGTATATTATTATATGTTGTTTGCAAAGCCCTCAATTCGGTAAGATTTTCAAATATCAAATCCTTGATTCGAGGAGAGTTTTGTGGGGGTAAAGGATCATTTGGTGGATGATTTTGCAAGGGCACTAGATCATTTGGTGGGGGTTTATGAGGAACAACATTCCTTGCCTCAATATCATCATTTTGGTCTACCATACCTATTAATTTGTAAAACATAATTTATATTAAAAAAAAACCTAAATTTCAACAATTTCTATAAAAAAAAACCTAAATTCTAACAAATTCAACCAAAACTAACAAATTTATAATAAAATTTGATAGATTTATACTAAAATTGATTAAAAACATTTAAAAAAATGTACTATATAGTATCCGATTACAAAATGGATATCTGAGCTCAAAAAATGGTATATCACTGTCAAAATAGAAACCCTTAGGTTGTGCTTTTTTTTAAAAATAATAGTACACTTATCAGGTATCTAATTTGATATCGAATACCTAATATCAGATGCTCGATAATACTCGAGACCTACTTTCCAGGTTTGGTACTAGGATGGGTGAAAAAAAGTCAGAGCAGATTTTGAAATGCTTTTAGATGTTTTCAAACTCTATTTATTTCACATCACCACTTTTTGGCACACCATGATCCTACACATACTTGGGAATGCCCTTAAGCTTACAAAAACTAGAATGAAATGCAAGATGGGTCCCAGCTACTAGGCCATGTTAGGTACCCATGTACATAATGAAATGTAATCTCTCATAAAGTAGAGAAAGAGGGAAAACCTCATGGGAAAAACCCTCCCCCAAAAAGAGAGATTAAAAGACAAGATGCATGGATGGATGGAGTAATCAAGACCCCCTCCCCCCACATCAAGTATATACAATAGTGAAATATGAGAAGAACGTAGTCCCAAAAGAGGAAAATTGTCCCCTCCACAAGAGAGAAGAAGAAGAGAGACAAGGTAGTCCCCCCCCCCCCCCCCCCCGCCCCAAAGGAAGAATGCTAACTAGTGAAAGCTACTCCAAGGAAGAAGCTAGTCCAAGAAAGACAAATGATGTTCCTCCCCTTTGGAAGAAACAATGGAAAAGGTAAAATCTTGAAGATGTATGGTGGCCCTAAAACCTACTCAAGTATCCCTATGTCGATGTTGATGGTCACCCCTTCCAATAGTGCTGAAAAGAATGAATGAAGATTTGGCAAGGATGTAGGTAGAACCTATTCCAAAGAACCAACAATCTCCTCAACTAATAAAGAGACCTCTAACAACTATTGTTCATAAGGATCCATAATCACGTCAACTTGTGAAGATCGATCATGTAGAGAATGGACATGAGGATCAGAGTGATCCCTCACAACAACTGTAGAAGGATCATCTTCATCAAAGAGAAGATGTAAATCATCAATGATGTCTCCCAAGTCTGCTATGTATGACTCCATAGAAAAACTTGAAATAGTTGTCATGTAGTTATCCTCTATTGCTGGAGTTGGAAGACAAGGTGTACCCTATTGTGTTGGACCTATCACTATGGAAATGCAAGCATGTGGACTATATTGATGTTGTGACCTCTTGCTATAACTGTTGATAGAACCCCACATATCCGAATCTATTGAAGCACTATCGCTAGTGTCACTATCAATTTCCATAGTGTATCAAGTGTAGAGATGAGTATAGGATAAGTTGGGTGAACTTTCCTCAAAGTGAACATCCTTCTCCACAAAAATCTCATGAGTCTTAGGATCCATAAGTCTGTATGTCTTTACACTATCTTTATAACCGATGAAAGTACAAGGCCTAGGTGTTGGTGCCTTGCATCCTCTGGAAGATAATTTAGCCCATACTGGACAGACAAAGACTCTAAAGTGACTCACAACTAGTTTTCTATCGCACCCTACCTCAAAAGGAGTCTTCCCATCTAGGGCATTATGAGGAGACCTGTTAAATATGTGAGTGGCACTGCTGATAGCTTTGACTTCAAGTGTACGATCAAGAGACTTGGCTTTAATCATGCAACTTGCCATGGACTTAAGAGTTCTAATCCTCATAGCTACAACATTTTTCTTGTGTGGACTAAATGTTGGTGGGTTCTGAAGATCAATTCCCTCAAGTTTGCAAAAGTCTTTATGTCTTTTGTCCACATATCTACTTTCATTGTCCATTCGAAGAACCTTGATGGATTTCCTTGATTTATGTTTAACATGAATCTTGAAGGTTTGAAGCTTGTCCAACACTTCATTCTTGTGATGAAGAAAATAGATCCATGTCTAGCGTGAAAAGTCATCAACGAAAGTAAGGATGTAGTGGCCTTCGCTGATTGATGTCACTATAAAAGATCCTATTAGTACCATGTGAAACAACTAAAGAACAATTGGTTCTCTTGAAGACTTCCCTTTATCAAACTTCTCCTTGAGATCCAAATCCACTAAGCATGTTGAACATTCACCCTTAGAAAATTTGATTGGAGGTAGACCTTTAACCATGTGTTTTGAGCAAAGTTACTAAAGATAGTGGAAGGCAAGATGACCAAACCGATCATGTCATAGTTTAATTTGTGAATTGGATTGAGTTAATAAGGCATGTGAAGGAGACTTAGGCACAAACTGGGAGAAGGAATAAGGCTTCTTTTTATGATTGACTTTCTCCACTGCAGCCAATGAATCATCTTTTAGACTTCGCACCATTACTGAATCTGGAAGGAACTCAACTTTGTTTCCATCTCCAAGGTGAGTAATTTGGTAAATTGAGAGAAGATTAGAGCTAAGGTTTGGAACATAGAGAACATCTTTGAATTCCCCATTTTCCATATCCACGTGTCCTTTCCTTTCAACTTGCATTTTAGTATCATCTCCCACAAAGATGTGCAGTACCTATGACTACTTCAATGAACAAAAGTATCCCTTTGAAGAACCCATATGATAGGAGGCACCCAAGTCAAGAATCCATTCTGAAGAAGAACTTGTATTTCCCATAAGTGCTTGCCCTTTTCCCTTTGAAGTGGGTGGAGTTGAATCCTTGGAAGTACCTAGCACTTGAATTTTGTTCTTCTTGAGTAGGTTTTCCAACTTGTCAATTTTCTTAGTCTTGCAATGATGCTCATCATGATTCGGCTTCTTGCAATATGCACAAAAAAGTTTTTCCTTCTTTTCATTACCTCCCTTCTTTTTGGAAGAAGAATTTCCTTTCTGTGAGGAGGATTTTTGTGTCTCAAATTGTGAGTTCTGCTTCTATTGCTTCTTCTTGCTATTGTTAAAACTTTTTCCTCCTTGAATTGATTGGTTCTTATCACTAGCCACCAATGCTTTGGTCTTTTATGTCGTGAGAAGTCCTAAATCTCTCAAGTGAGATTGCTCAAGAATCAACAATTTTACAAAAGCATCAAATATAGGATTTTGGAAAGCACTTCCCATGGTTAACCTATGAGTATTATAACTCAAAACAAAGGAAGAAAACTTTGAAGGTAGCCTCTCTTTAGGATATGATGGATCAACTTTTCATTGTTCATGGGATTTCCACAATCTTTCAGTAGTGCCCTAAACTCATTGGCTTTGTTGATGTAACCTTGAATTGTATCAAAGTTCTTTAGATCTAATAGAAGTAGATCATTCGCAATCTAAAAATCCTTTTCCTCATCCACCTTACCATGCAATGCTTCAAGTTTGTCCCTTGTAGGTTTGGATTCCTTGAAACTAGAAATGTAGAAGAAGAGATCTCTATATACACAATTCCTAATAATTTCTAAAGCCTGTTGGTCATTTTTCACCAATCAACGAGTATTGTAGCATCAGTGGGTTTGGGAATTGTACCATCAACATAAAGACTTAGACCTTTTTCCATTAATCTACTCCATGCAATATCTTTCCATGTAGAATAATTACGTGAAGTTAGAAGTGGAAATTTAGGTGAACCCATGATGCAAAAAAGGAAAAGAGCACAAAAGAGAGACACAAGAACACAATAAGTGTTGTAGCTTAGATGTACAACAATTCTAAAAAGTAAGTGTTGTAGCTTAGATGTACAAAAAATTTGAAAAGTAATCAAAGCATTACAATGTAGAAAAGGCCCTAACTCTGAAAGTGAGACTTTTATCCATGCAACCCAAAATTTGAATGTAGATCTAGAAATTAGATGAAAAATAATACACTTTCAAAAAAAATGAAACATGAAAAAGTGTCTAGATGAGCCAGTACGAAGCATTTGAAGTTGCAAAATGTAGGATTAAATAGGTATAGTTGCCAAAAAATGCAATTTTTGGAAAATCCTTGCACCAAAACTAGAAAATAACACCACCACTAAAAAGTTCAAGAAGTTCTACCCAAAATCAAAAAGAATTGTACCTAATTTGGAGTCAGATGACTGAGTTATCGCCTCTTAAAATTAGGCTGCCAAATCAAAAATGCATCTAAATAACAGTTTGGGAAGAAAACTAAGAGCTTAAATTTGATGATCAAATAGCCATTGTAGCAGTTATAAAATGCCTAGGAATGACGGTTGGATGACCATAAAATTTAACTTCGTGAAATGCTGATGTCAATGAAAAACAACCCTCCTGATGATGTGGCATGGTCGTACTGTACATATTGGTATGTATTTGCTAGCATGTTGTACAATTTTACAGACATGTGCAGTTGGACATGTGTCCTTAGACTATTCGCTCATGTGGTAAAGATGTTATTATCCCACATGGTAAGGTAGATGAAGGTTACATGGAATAATAGTGGGCCTTTGACATGGAGGGCTGCCCATTGAGCTGGCAATGATGATGTCAATGAATCATTGAGCTGTCTATTTTTGCAGTCTGAAGATTCTAAAAAATGTCACCAAAAAAATAATAGTGGCAGCCATAAAGGTTGTAAAGGTAGCCGGCGAGAGTAGTTATGATTGTCGGTGCAGTTTAAAGGACCATCGGTGGTGACTGAATACTAGTGGGAGAAATGGCCTATAGGAAGGTTACCGTAAAATTTTGCATGGGCACCGACATTATAAACCTGCTACTAGAAAGTCATGGGAAATATCCCATGTCAACGTGGTGGAGTCCCTTCACAAATGTTAAAAAATAATTGTGGCCAAATATGAACTCAAAGTAATTGCAGTGGTGGTTTGTTGCATGTTATGTGGTGCCCACCAAAAATTTGAGAGGTGGCCAGAACTTGTAGTGTCAGTTGTCAGTATTTGTATACAAATGCCAAAAACTATGAAACATGCAAGCCACCAAATAAAAGGGAATATTTAGATGGAATATTCTATATAGGGCCAGGGTATAACTACCCAGTACCTATGCAAAAAAGAATTTCTCTGCAGGGCCGCATGGTCGATTTTTTTTTCAAAAATTCTATCTGAAAAAGTAGAGAAAAAATTAGATCTGAAAAAGTGACTATACCAAATTTGAAAATTAGGGCCTTTGGATACCAATTTGCAAAAAAAAGTTGCCTCACAATCAACTTTGGGCTAGGGTAGCCAATTTTCACTGAATCAATGTTATAGATGCAATGGCAAGGTTCATTCTGGCTCTAGATGCTCCCAATTTCTGCAATACTCTAGATCTGGGTCAAGGTGATGAAGCAAAAATGGCCTTGAATGACTATATGAAGAGAGATTCTCCAAGCTCTGATACCATATAAGAATTTTCCTTACGGAAAAATTCACCCAAGATCAAAGAACTCAAACATAAGCACAATAGTAGACCAGAAAGAGTATGATCAGAATATCGATATCTATTTGATTCAATGTGAAAGTATGCTAGGAGTGCCTATATATAAAGGCCTTTAGAATGCATAGGAATTAGCAACATGATAAGTCATACAACTAGGTACATGTCCACCAGATATGGTTTTTCCTCCATTAAGAAAAAGAGCAAGTGCGATGATGAGAGGATAAGCCTACAAAGGTGTAGCAAACAAATTTATGTTGTAGCCTCGTGTTAAATTAGGAATGCAAATAACTGTTTTGTCTACATGACAACTCAGTAAATGATGCAAACTCTAGCGTTGTAGAGACCATGTGATGAATTAGGGTTGCTTACTTCTATATTGTCAACATGACAACTCATGAAGGTATGCAAACTCCTAAGTGTCTCACAAAATAAATAATAAGATAATGCAATATAATAAAATAATGCATTAACCTAAGTAAACTTATGTAAGTGTAAATAGTAAATATGTATTTACACCAATAGGTGCAAATAAGATATTTGAAAGATAATAGTTTCAAAAAAGGTATATGAAATTGTGAAATACGTATTTAGGAATAGAGGTGAAGGCTCTAGATGTGAGTTGGTTGTAGAAGAAATTTGCATTGTTGATTTTATTTTTGATTTCAAGAAAAATATTTTTACAGGTATGCAAGGCATAGTCATAGGTCCCATTAGTTGGATCAAAAAATTAGAATGTGTAGGGAGACTTTCCCCATTGGCACTATTATATGAGTTATTGACTTTGTAGAGAACTACACTTTGTAGCCCCAAAATGAAACACAATCTCAGTATTACAACTCCATTAAGATCACTTTTTTTTACATGTATAACATATAGACATGCCCCTGATAGTGCACAAGATAACTAAAATGTAATCATATAGTAATATTTTTATATGAGTGATGATAGAACCCACTCTCACAAGTTTTTCCAACATTATTTTGAGTTCTTGTGGGAATATGATATTGTTGTGGATATGCATCTCATTTGGTCAATTAACTATATAGGTCAATTCAAGAATGCTTTCATATTTTATTGGTTGTATAGAATATATAAAGAGAGGGGTGTGCCTCATAATTGGATTTTTTTTAAGTCTAGGCATGAAAAAGGGGGATATAATGTAGGGGACATATGTTAAGAGAGCTCTAGTTAAGGACAAAATGGATATTTTAGGTGCACAACTTATTACTTCTTGTAGTATAGTTGATTTGTGTGCATATATTCATTATCACAGGGCACTCTTAATTCAATAGTACATATTTTCTTTTAGCTGGTTGAGGTGGGCTTTCTAGGTGATAGATTAGATTGTGCTATACTGAGATATTATTTTTAAATGCATTCATTTTCTAATTCTTATTGTAGTACATGGACCATTTGGACATGATAACTAGCTTTCTTTTGTATTAGTTGTTTTGAGTGTGAGTTGGGTAAGTGAGTGGATACATGGGTTCCACATTATTTTACTCCATTGTCTCACATGCTCACTACCATAAATTATGACATGGGAAGTTCAGTTCAGTATGAACATCTATTAGATCTTCTTCTCCTAGGATATGTAATTGTATTAGTTGCATCAAAGGGGAATGATGTGGAATCAGATTATTTGTTAGCACATTATGTAAGAAGTAAAATATATCTTGCATAATCGATGACATATGATGACGGATTCACTAATCATACTAGTTTAGCTATTGTTGTTGGAACATGGTTGCAAATGTACTTTCTTAGAAAGAATGGAATTCCTGCATTCAAAGGCTATGAGAAGAAAAAAACCATTCTTATGTATTCACACCTTGTTATAGCAGAAAATCTCAACTTGTTGAGCCATTAAGGAAGACAAAAGACAAAATATTTTTTTATTATCAGTATTGTTTATTATGAAGCCCTATTGGAGACCTTCAATCAAAGAGATGAACCTTCAGGAATATTTTACTAGGTCTTAGAGCAAGGTTTGAATTGTATCTTACTTTTTTTGTATCAATATTTACTAATTATTATGCCTAGAATGATCAAACTTTCTATGGTATTGGAATTTAGGTATCATAAATAGTAGTAGTGCATGGAGATAGAAGCATTTTAAGGAGCATAAAAAAGTCACTTATACTAGTTTTGACTCTAGGTTTCTTGGTAGTTTTGTATCTAGGGTTATTGGTATAATTGATGTATATGCACACAATATGGTTGTATCAATGATATAAAATGTATTATTATACAAGGACTTGAGTATGCACATTGATATACATTTGTTACCTTTTGTTCTATCTACATATTTATACATGGTGAAGATGTATTCATATTTCTATTATTATGATCTAATAATTATGAAACACTTTAAAAATTGCAAATATGTTCATTGATTTAAAAATATTTTTCAAAAGTCCAAGAATATCATTTTCAAGGTTCTCTAATGTTATTTCATAAAGTATATTTCAATTGTGAACTTCTATGGTTATCAATGTAACTGTTATGCCTATTAGTTCCTATTGGTCAAAGGTTGGTCAAAGTAATCATATTACATAGAGAGAGCATAATAGTCATGTTTTTATTCATGTAATTAATATTAGTCGTGTTTACATACATAAACATTCCATTGATGTAATAGTATCACAAATTTAATTATCATAAAAACTTTTCAATTGATCCTAAACCATTCATTATGGTGTTAATTAGTCCATTTCGTTAGTTTCATATAGGTAGGTGAACCCTAGTGAAAACCTCATTTTGGCCACAAAGAAGTTATAACATTTGTGACCACCATACAATGGAGTATCCCCAAGGTTCCCTAAACAATATTGAGTTGTGACCTTTAGAGGACCATAAAGAGGAGCACATGAGAGGTATAAGTAAAATGTTAGATGGTATAAGATAATGTTGTTAACGTCTACAATAACCTCTCTCAGTTTTGGGATTTTTTTTTTTTGCGAATTTGCTACAATAATCTTGGTTAATGTTAAAACTTGTAGTGGACCTCAATTCACTGAAGCACCACTATGTATAAATTAGCTTTGGATGGTTGGATGAACACTAGTGAAACCCTTGTTTCATCTACATATTTATTGGAACATTTGCAACCACCACACACTTAAGTGTTTGCAAGGTGCACTAAGCACAATTCAGCTACAATGTTCAAAGGGTTGTAACTTGGAGCACATGATGGGTATCCAAAAACTACTAAATGATAAAGGACCATGTTGTTGAAGCCTACACTATCCTCTCTCAATTCTAGGAGATTCAAATTTGGTTAAATAATTTGGCACAATAATCTCACTTGATGCCAAAACTTATAGTGAAGCTCAGTTCATTGGTGCACCACTTCATAACTTTCCAACCATTCATTGTGACATCAATTCATTTGTATTTTTATCTCCTAATGGGTGTGTGAACCATATAAATAGCTTTGTTTCAATGGCATTGTCACTAGAATGTTTGTGACTACCATCTACTAAAGTGTCCCCAAGGTGCACTAAGCACTATTAAACATCAATCTTTAGAGGGTCATAAATTAGCCCTTGTGAGTGGTATCCATGAATTGTGAGATTCTATAGGACCATGTTGTTGAAGCCTACACCACCTTTTCTTAGTTCTAAGAGATTCAATTTTGTTTGAATTTGGCATAATAATCTTGCTTAATACAAAAATATTTAGTGAATATTATTTCATTAGTGCACTACTGCATAACTTTGTAACTATCTATTATGACATCAATTCATTTATACTATTATCTCTAGAGGGATGGGTGAAACCTAGCAAAAACTATATTTTAGCCATAGTATTGCTTGAACATTCATGACTACCACACACTTAAGTGTCCCCAAGGTGCACTCGGCATTATTAAAATCTCATCTTTAGAGGCTCATAACTCATACCTCATAAGAGGTGTCTAAGAAATATTAGATGCTACATGACGATGTTGTTTAAGCCTACAATAACCTCTCCTAGTTTGGGAGACTCAAATTTGCTTAAATTTGGCAAACTAATCTCAGTTGATAGCAAAGCTTAGCTGATTGGTGCTTCCAATTGTCTATTGTAACATCAATTCATTTACATAATTATCTCTAGATGGACAAGTTAAACCTAGTGAAAACTTTATTTTGGTTGTTAGCTCCATTCTATGTTTCACACATTTTTTTTCATCTTACAGAGGTTTTTAGTTGTTGAAAGGCTATGTTTTCTTTGTCCTCCTTTAATATATTAGTAAGGATTGCACTCTTTGACAACAATAAAAATATGGAAATTAATTTTAATTTTTTTATCTATGATCTACTCACTCAAAAATCCAAGCCCCTCCTTCCTCAAGATTATTTCCTTTTGAAAAACATCCCCATCTAGAAATCAATGAATCTTTAGAGAGATCTCTGAGGTATCGTACATGCCATTCTATTCTTCTAAGATTCACAAGACTCGTCTCATCTATTATTTTTCTTGGTAATATGAGATTATCTACAAATGGTTGCTCTCTACAAAACATTTTTTTAGAAAACTAAGCAACATTAACTTATCAACATCTAAAGCCTATTATTCAAAAACACTTACAAAATATAGAAACCCAAAATATCCTATATAATATAATGGATTAGCTATTTTCATTAATATACAAGTTATTAGGGTTTCAATAGATCTTTTCACACAAGTTACTAAGCATAGTCTAGGTGTCATATCTCAAAATACTACCTTGCCTTCTTTGAATCCTTCTCCATCCTAAAAGAAATGACCTCTTAATGTTCTTTTTCAAAAACAATATGTTGTCTCACCTCCTTTTGATGATAGTTTGGCTTTACCTAAAAGAATATTTTATAGAAATTAACATGATCCAAAAAAATTATGTCCTTATATAATTTTTCCAAAGGAAAGAATACATCTTAATGGTGAACATCTATATCAATTTCATCATGTAAAAATCAACATTATCTTGCTAATAATATTGGATTTAGATAATTTATGCAAAATTTGGTGTATAGCTATCTTCTTTATTTAACAATGGATCTTATATTTTGTCTTGATATCAAAGACATACCTTTATTCATAAATTAAATTAATTAAATTGAGAATACTAAATATGATTAAAATGTGATATTGCTATCAAGATTCGAATGTATTATTTTGAGTCAAAATTATTGACCCATGTTTCATGAGTAGTGATTCATATGAATCCATATGTGATGACAATAAATGGAACTCTTAGCACTTAGTGGAACTAGGTGATGTGAAAGGAAACGTGGCAATAAAGAATATAACCGTTTCCACATAACCCATAATAGATCTGAAAATAAATACGGAATTAAAATCCACATGCAAGAGAATAGACAACGTACCCACAAAATTGTGACACAAGATATACCCTGGGAAACCCTTATTGAGGGAAAAACCCAGCCTCCAAAAGCATCCATCACCATGTATTATTCAGCAAAAATACCATTGCCATACAACCATGGAAGCCTTCATGGCCATAGCCACAACTGAGCAAACTATGTGAACAAGCATGAATCCACACATCCCATGCCATGCTTTCAACCTTCACAAATGCTCCCTTGGCTAACCTGTTAAGCCTTGTCTCGCTTGACTCTTTCCTTTTGTCTTCTCCTTGTCACTCTCTTACTCTCTCTATAACAACTACCCTTGTGGCTGCTTATATAGTAGCAAGTCCCACAAAACCACCAAGTGGTATTACATAAACCATGTGCTAAAACCATGTACTACCTAACCCACTGACCCCACATTTAATATTGGGCATTTAATTCTTTTCCCCAATATTAAATAATTACATCAAATATTTTCACAATGTTACAATACAACTAATCAAGAATATTTTGTGGGAATCTTTACATGTTGCACATCCGTCTAGGTACAACATTACATAATAAAATAAAATAATAAAATAACAATATTATGCAATGTGTGCAACACCCATTATCTCAACAATCTCCCACTTGTTGTATACATTGCATAGGGTCAATCTGTAGCCACATAAATGAACAAGGGAACAATCCCTCCCAGCACATCCACCATCATGGATCAAAATACACCAAGTGCTCCATCCTAGTACCTGCAAAAAAATCAAAGTATCCAGCATCTCGAACATGAATGATCTCAGCTCCTAGTATGCCACTCCTACTGGACATACATAGAAGCCATCCAAAGAGAAAACCACCCAACCTATCGCATTAGAAGATCATAAAATCCTGTACCAACTAAAATTACAAGCACAAAAAACTGATCCAAAGGTAATCACATGTATCCGTAGTTGTCAAAATATCCATAGCTGAAATAGCACCCACAGCTAAATGTCAAACCCATCCAACTATCCATACCTCAAAGGTATAACAAGTGAATCTCATATCACCGACATATCCAATCTATAACCTGCAATCACAAGCCTCAAGAGAAATACCTACCACATATATACCAAGAAGCTCCCACTGCAAAAGATAATGTCAAATCTATAACCAATCCACTCACAACATCTCAAAGAAGTGAATCCATGTAGTATCAAGGACATCCACAATACATAAACCAATATCTTGCAAGAAAAAACTCTCATAACAAGTCTCCAATAGTCTCCCAAATTCTCCACAACTAATAGAGGAAAGAGTTAAAGAAATAACCATGTCATCTCTCACATGACATACATGAGCACAAACCAGTGATCACAATCTCCAACCAATCTCAAATCCAATGTAGGCAAAACTAAACATCCAAGAAGATAACCAAGACTAGAGAAACCATGCAAATCATAACTTGTATCATGTCCTTCTACACACACCTCTAGATGTAGACTGTGTAAGTATGATCTCCTCCATAAAACCCCAACAAGAAGCCTCAACAACACCCAAACCATACCATATAGCTAATCATGGATGTAAGCCTCTCACAAGAAGATCAAACTCAATAAAACCATTCCTAAACCAAGGAATAACCATTCCTAATCCAAGGAAAATGCCCAATATAAAACCATCTCCCAAACTCAACCAGCATAACAACATATGCACATGGAGATAACTAATGCTAAACCATCTCTCAAATGAACCCTCCAGAACTAACTCATGTATCATAGCTCAAGATCCATATCCATGAAAGACAAGCATAAATATAATTCAACTGAGAGAAAGAATGGGCTATACCTCTCAAGTATCAAACTGTCGAGTAGACCAAGAGTGGGGAATGAGAATGCTCATAAAGATACCCAAGTCTCCAACCAAGACTCATCTAAGAAAAATCTCCTCTCAAGTCCATATTAGGTGACTACCCCCTCGGACTTTCTGCTGAAACCATCAACCATCCCAACAGATACTTCTCTAATCCAAGAGAAATCAGCATCACCACTATCTCTAAGTATCCATGAGCACCTGTAACCAATCAATCCATGCCAACTCCAAATGCAACATAGCAATATCATGAAGTATCCAGCTTATGATCAGTGTACTCAATACCAAGAAACTAAACCAAGATCAATGTCCAAGTTCCAACCATGGCCTCAGGAACATAAACATGACAACATGATCTTACCATCTCAACCAAAGAGATAACATGCTCCATATGAACACACCATAACATGTCACAACTCTAAATGCGTATCAAGAGTATACCATGACATAATAATAAAACCATCCTCGTACCAAGGATAACATGCCAAATAAAAGCATAAACTACACCTTTACCAAGAACCCTGTGAGTCCTCAAGATGCAACCATCTCCACACACCATGAAGAAAACCATCTTCACATACCATGAAGAACCATCTCCACATATCATGAAGATAACCAAGAACTCCATGAGTTCTCAAGATCTAACCATCTTCAAACATCATGAAGATAACAAGTGCACCATGCAAATGTCAAAGACGCTTTTGCAGCAATAGGATCTAAGACAAACCTCCAACATCTGCAAACACTCAATAAATATATCAATGCCAACAACTCCCACTCAACCGTGGTACCAAGTCACCTATGGCATCATAAAATCCATCCTCTCCAAACCAAGAAGATATAAACCAAACCAGGAACTAATCCTGCACTATCACCCCATCACTGTCACAAGCTCCCACTAAACCATGTATCCAAGCTATCCATGACATAATGATGAAAAACCATCTTCTAACCATGAGAATCAACCAAGGCATCAAACCATCAAAGAACTCAAAGTGCACATCATGAGCTCCTTAAAAGAAACCAAATAACCATGATCCTCAACCAAGAAGATATACCACCATAACCAAATCAGAAAATCCAAGCTAATGAACATCAAGGATGTACCTATATATCCAATCATGTCATGCCAAAATCTATGACACCATGATCACTTCCATGAACCAAGCATCTATCTCTCAAAGTGTCCAACCTATCAGCATAAAATAGTCAACCACAATCCTCCACCATGATTGTACCTGGTAACATCATCTCATCCCTTCTACATGAAGAAAATAGTAAATCATGTGACTTAGGGAATAGACAACCCAAATCCAAGCCACCAATCTGAATATGCATCAATAATGAAAGATCAATGGGCAAAGACAACCCATAACCAAGCTATAAATGCAACCTGTAAGTATAGACCGCTTACAACACTACACAACTTGTAGACCCAACAAGTCATCATGCATATCCAAATCAAACACTGATAACCATATCATCATAAGACCAAACTGAAATATGAACTGAGTATACAATGACATCAAATCTTAAATCTCCAATGCCATAAACTCACAATGTTACCATAGTCAAAATATATCTATAAGCTGTTCAGATAAATATATCACCAAATAAATTATGCCAAACTTACACCAAATCTAAACCAATATGTAGAGCTCTCCAAGAGCTTTCCGTTGACTACTCGAAGTCCAAAATCTGACTCCGTATGCCCAAGTTATGCCCTAATCCGTGCTCTAAATAAATAACATCTGACTTTAGGGCTCTGAAAACCTAACAAAATTTTAATATCATAGAACCAAACCTATTCCATGTTGTAGTGCTCTAAATTAGCTTTCCAATGCTTATAAGAACTCTAAAATTCGATATTCTGAGAGAAAGTTATCGCCATTTTACTAAGATAGTCTTTTTACCATTTTTAGTACGATTTTTTATTTTTTATTTTTTCAGTGACGAAAATTTTGACGGGATTAAATTTGACGTCCATCATGGGCTGAATTCAAAAAACTCTTTCATTTCCTCTAAACATGGCCAAACTAGGGCATATTATATATCAAAATTTATGGATTTGTTGACCCGGATCCAGTGGTGAGGTCTGTTTTTACCCAGGAGGTCATTTCTGCATTCTACCCCCCAAAACCCTCATTTAAATGAAACATCCAAAAAAAAATTTTGTCCAACAATTTCATAGGCCCAAAATATTTTAACATCCCATCATAACAGAAAATCCAAAACCCTTAGATCTACAATAAATCATTCATATATCTTGCCCTTTTCTTTTATCCTCTCATGCATTCCCATGGATTCAATCTAGGGTTACAATAATAAAACCATAGCTCTGATACCACTTGTAAGGAAACTTGGCAATAAAGAATATAATCGTTTCCACATAACCCATAATAAATCTGAAAATAAATACGAAATTAAAATCCACATGCAAGAGAATAGACAACATACCCACAAAATTGTGACACAAGATATACCCTGGGAAACCCTCATTGAGGGAAAAACCCAGCCTCCAAAAGCATCCATCACCATGTATTATTTAGCAAAAATACCATTGCCATACAACCATGGAAGCCTTCATGGCCATAGCCACAACTGAGCAAACTATGTGAACAAGCATGAATCCACACATCCCATGCCATGCTTTCAACCTTCACAAATGCTCCCTTGGCTAACCTGCAAGCCTTGTCCCACTCGACTCTTGCCTTTTGTCTTCTCCTTGTCACTCTCTTACTCTCTCTACAACAACTACCCTTGTGGCTACTTATATAGTAGCAAGTCCCACAAAACCACCAAGTGGTATTACATAAACCATGTGCTAAAACCATGTGCTACCTAACCCACTGACCCCACATTTAATATTGGGCATTTAATTATTTTCCCCAATATTAAATAATTACATCAAATATTTTCACAATGTTACAATACAACTAATCAAGAATATTCTGTGAGAATCTTTACATGTTGCACGTCCATCTAGGTACAACATTACATAATAAAATAAAATAATAAAATAACAATATTATGCAATGTGTGCAACACCCATTATCTCAACATGATGCTCATAGAGGTGAATCACCAAGACTTCCTTCGAGTTCACCCATCCCAATACCACTCCAACTTGAGTCTGCTTAACTATGAAGTATCCTCTATGGTTAAATGGACTATGCTTGTAACTCCATTTACAAAAGATTCAGAAAATGTTTTTCCTTATGAGTCATTCTTTAGAAAGCCCCTTAAAATTAACAAGATTCCATAAACATGAGCAAGATTTCATAAACATGAATAATATAAATGTACACCAAATCAGAATAATATCATAATATGTCAAAATTTATATCCATATACAAAATGTGGCACATGCAATCAAAATATCTCTATAAAATCAAAGTTTATATATACAATGTGGCATATGCCATCTCAAAATGTTTAACAAGGCATCTCTAAACAACTACAATATCCTATGTTGTTGTTGGATTGTCAAAATATAATATCTTCAACATATTGTTTGGAATTGATCAATCTTGCATGAACAAAAGAGGCAAATCCCAAGCTAGAATAGTTTATTTATATGATTTGTATATATCAATTTATTTTTTACTCAAATGAATCTTGATCAATAATGTAATAAAGATTTCTAAGTTGAAACTCTCATGTACCTCTCTATGTGACTTCTTGTGGCAGTCAAGGGTCCTTGCATTTGACCTAGGCAATGAAGGGACCTCACCAATGCTAAGCTATATATGTTTGTAAGGTTGTTAAATTAATCTATGATGTTTTTTATTCATTCAAAAATAGGTTTTGAAGGGACCCGAAACCCTTTATAGTTGAATTACTTAATGAAAACCAAAACAAACCATGTCTTATCATACTAGAGTCAATCAACACCATGACCAATATACCATGAGAAACAAAAGCCTACTTCTCTAGCAGTTCCAACAATCCACTAATAAAATGACAAAAACAATAAAAATTTGCATCACTAATAGTTCCAGTAGACACAACCAACAACCTAGACCATAAAATAGTACATATATCAAAAAAAAAAAATAGAGAAAATAACATTAAAATTTTTTTTTAAGGATCTCAATAGACCACATCTCAAAATCCTTAATCCTCTGAAGGGCCATTTTAATTTCTTTGATATCAATGTTTCTCGTGCTCTCCAACTCCTTAGAAGAAACTTTATTTTTTTAGGTTTCCTCTAGTATTGTTATTATTGATAGCCTAACTAAAATTATAACCTAAACAAGATTACAATTTAAAATGTACTCATTGTGAACTTTCCTCAGGAACTATCGACTAGGTCAATAATAATGCAAAATTATTCCATTCTCCTTTCATTGCAGTTGGTGTTGCTTATGAGAGTAAAAATTTATAGTTCTTACAAACATGAATTTTTTTATATAATCTCAATAAGTAAAAGAAAAATACCAAATAAATGATAAATATATATATACAATATGGATAAGTTGTGAAATGAAATTCCCAAGGGTCTAGGCTCACAAATCTGTGTTGTAACATTATCAAAGGTTGTCCATTGTGAAATATACAATGCAATAACATTTTGTTGGTACAAAAAAGTGACAAGTAGAAATATAAATGTTTAATGAATTTAAAACACTTAATTACCTTCCCCTTATCAATGCATAATGGCTCAAACTCCTCACATTTCACCCCACAAATAGGTGAAACTTGAAAAGAAACATAAGATGAGAAACCATGTATAATTCAATATCAAGCAAGAAAGTAATGAGGAATCTCATGTCCTCCTTCTTCATCATTTAAACATAGAGGAATCACATACATGTACATAAGTTTGAAGTTTTCATAATTATCTAATCAAAATATTAATTTTAAATAAACTATGTTGTGATAAATTAAATATATATACTTACTATAAGAGAAGGAGAAGACCATGGCTCTTCCCATGCTTCCTCAGCTCTTGCATGGGATGGTATATGATTTGTAGCCACTTCTATTACATATCAAAATTGCTAAGGGGACCCAAGCATAAATTCTTGCACATAATGAAACTATGGGAAACATAGACATTTGAGTTGTTGGATGATGTACTTGCACCAGCATTATCAGCACAAGGAGGAAACATTGACCTAGTCTAGATGACTAGTAGACTAATAAATCTATGGATGGCTCTAATAGCCTTTTTGATAGCCTCGATAATGACATGAGGATTTTACACTAGAGGAGTGAGGGAGAAATTAGTAGAAAGGACATAAGTGAAAATTTTATTCCACTGGGAAAATGGTCTATCATGTGGAGCTCCTCCTATGATGCCCATGTTGGGTGTTATGCTCCAATAATTCACTTTGTGCCCTTTCATGATCTCAGAATACAAGTTTCTCAAGAAATATAAGGGAACCCCCATATTTTTGTGCAGTGGTTTGTCAAAAACCATCCACAAGAAATTACAAAAGTTTGTATGGATTGCCTAATTAGTGTACTATTTTATGGTCAATTTGGGTTTTTTGGGGTCAACTATTTGTCCCATTTTAGGGTTCATAAATAGGTCTTCTATTTATTTTTTGGTATTGTTAAGGGTCACAACACCATCATAATCCATCGCATTATCAAATTGGGCATGTATCTCCTCACTCTAAGGTAAAAGTACAATTTTGTGTCACCATTTAGGTTGACTTATCCCAAACGACCAAATTTGAGTATTTCTATCTAAAAATCAACTTTGTTCAAACATATGATCTAGATAAATTCATTCTAGCTAAGTTATATATGGTCTCACACTTTTCCAATTGGAAATGTCTGTTAAATGGATTTTTTATACTAGTTTGTTTCCAATTACTAAAAGAATAAAATAATTTCAGAAACTGACATTTCAATAACTCTTACTCTTTTTAATGATATTTTTTAATAAGATATAAACACCATTTTATAGAGATCAAAGTTAAGAATATTCTCATTTAGATTTTATAGTGTTTTACTTAGATATAGTAGATTCTAAATTAAAAATACTACAAGTATGTATTTTAACACTTGAGAAGATGTTGATTTTGAGAAAGAAATAAATAGTAAATCTTATCAAAAAAAAAAGAATGCAACATTCTAAAGGAGAGAGTCCTCTTCCAAAATGGATAATTTTTCTTTTGGTTAGAATATATTTGTTTTGAAAAATGTGGTGGGAGATGAAAACTATTGATTCCACATGAGTTGAAATTTGAATTATTATAAAAGAGAAAATATAGGCCAAAGGCCAATTTTATTATTTATTGATCTAGATATATATGTCATCTATAACATAATTTGAAATCAAAGGGATAAACATTTATTTCAATATAGTTTTGTGGTGGGAACTAGACCCCTCATTTTCAACATTTTTTAGCAACTAAAAAATCATCCTTAAAAATTAAGAAAATGCATCAATTATTATTCCAAATAACCATTAAAAATAATAATCCTAATCTTCGTCCATTTCTACACAGTTCATTAGTCTACTTCCTTTTCAAATTCTAAATAATATTACCAATTTTATGTCTTGATGAAGTTGAATAGTTATAATTAAATGTTAACATTTTTCTTTATAAAAGGGTAACATAGGTTTTTATTATTACCCTCCAATGAAGAGCATCATTATGCTTCTTGAAAAGTGTCTCAATATTATCCATAATGCTATATAGGGTGGATAGTATGGGAGACAATGTGGGGATATTTTTATGTCTCTTGTAAACCCCCTCAATTCTTGTAGATTATCTTCAATTAGATCTTCAATTTAGTGAGGGTTTTGATGGGGTAGTGGATCATTTGGATATGGTTGTGGATCATTTGGGGGTGGTTTTGGAATTTTTCAAAGACCATTTTTTGGTAGAGAAGGGTTTGGTGGCTGGTTGGTCTCATATATGCCTGATCAAATTGAAAATAAACATAAAATTACAAAGTGAACTACTAAATTATAATAAAAAAACACAAAAAACATATATTTTCATTTTTAAAAAATCTGTAATTTCAGCGAAAATTAAATGAAAACAAGTCAAAATAAATAAAAAATCAACTTACCATTGATAGAATGCTTAAAATTTGTGAAAACCATGATCATAACCAATATCTTTCAAATATCTGATACCTTTAGCTAGAAAAAAGAAAATAAAGTAGGAATACATTGGAAAAGTGGCATTCATATTTGATATTAAATATGCATAGGATTTGGTACCTAATATGGCTTAACACTTTTTTTTTTTGGTATTACAATTGATGGGAAAAAGTTAACATAATTTTTATGGTGCTTTTGGACATTTCAAAACTTGTTTCATTTTCATGTTGCCACTTTTTGGCCCCCTATGATCCTGTACATAGCCTAATTCAAAAATTTATATATCACTTGCAATCAGTCTTTATCAAAAGGAGATTTGTTAAATTTAAATCCAAAACATTATACGCAAAGTGCTAACAACCTTAGAATATAATTGAAAAAATTAACCTTTAAAGTGTCTATTGGCCCAAAGTTTGTATCCCTTAACCAAATAGTATGAATCTCATTTACACTCCAAGAAAAAAAAAAATGTTTATTTATTTTCTCATCATAAATCCCCCTGAACCCTACAAGACACAAAAAAACTTTATATTTACGATGATAAACTAATTTTGTGAGAAACATTGGCTAGAACCTTTGGATGTAAAGAAGTATCACTTGAATTATAAATCGATTTTGTTGATATTAAAAATATATTTCCAAAATGCTATATCACTTGCAAATCAATCTCTATTGAAAGTAGATTAGACAAAGTTAAATCCACAACTTGATATCAGCATAGTGCTAGCAACCCTGCTTAGAATATAATTAAATAAATTTACTTTTAAAGTGTCTATTGGCCCAAAATTCATATCACATGACCAAATGGTACTAGTCATGCATCTACACTCCAAGATAGCAATCACTCTTTACTACTTTTCCCGTCGTAAATCACCTGCTTTGCCAACCCCCCAATGCAAAAAATCTTTATATTTAAGATGGTAGACTTACTCTATGTGAGACTTTGGTTAGTTTCTCTACATGTCATATGCTAAATAAACCATCAAAAATTTTCCCACATAGAGCTATAAAGGTATACTTAGTCTCTAGTTCCATCTATGGTATGTGTTTGTTCCACCAATGCTCCAATCCAAGTGATGATTTGTGACTATCATA